>JAUMJL010000208.1:1271666-1907500 GCA_033558185.1 Dromococcyx pavoninus
CCATTATTATTTTCATTGTCATCACTGCTACCATCATCACTATTAAAACAAAGCACAGAGATCAAAAGGGTAAAAAAAAAAAAACACTCTGACCAGAAAATGTCAACAGACTTTAAATACGCAGTTGTATCTACAAGTCTACCTGCCATTAGAAATACACTTTGTTTCTATAAATAAAAATGACTTTAACCCAATGATGAAGTTATTTCTTCATCAAGGAAGTTAATGCACTTTTCAGAGAACTGTGGATTCAAATGTGTGGACAATAAAGGGAAGAGTGCTTACTTCTGTGAATTGTTAACTTCCTGGTGGTTCCGCTCTAGCACTAATGCTGTGGAGGAATTGCTTAAGAGGGGTTTTATCATATAAAGAACCATGGCCAGTAAGTAGGATGATAATCCATTTTATTTCTCAATTTCTAGGCTTTATATGGAATATAAAGTTTTTAGATATTTATGCATCATTAATTTCTTGAAAGCATTTCATATCTACTACCAGAAAGAATAAAGCTGGCATACTCAAGTACATGGAATTATAGCATTTTTTATTTACGAGGATCTAATCTTGCACCAGTGTTGAGTGACAGAAAGCACCCTTCAAAAGACTGTATTTCTTGTAATAGTTTTCAAGAAATTTAGATATATCAAAACAATTTTTATTATATTCTATTACTGTCTACAACAAGGAAGAGTTTATATAGATTAAGAAAATTTTTCAAGACTAGCTATCAGTGGGTCCACATAAGCCCAGCTCACTTTTTTCCCTGCCATGAAGGTGTAGGTTCATACCCTTTAACTTAGCTTAACTAAGCAAGTTTAATTTTGATGGGCATTAAGAATGGATGCCAGCTAGGTAAATCAAGGGGAGGTGGGGGGATAGACATCCTGGATTTTACTTTGGCAATAGGTCTAAATTAGATAACACTGCAATGTGTTATCTGAGGTTAGCCTACCTTCAAAGGCATTTCCTAGCATAAGCCTAATTGAAGACTTATTCACTCACACTTAACACTTTAGTCCTTTGTATACACATCACTGACACAGAGTGCCAAGCAGTCCATAATAAGCTAAACTGTTTCTGTGAAATATTATATGCTTAATAAGACAAAGGCACAGTAGCTACTTTCTAATTTATATTAAAAAATACAGAAATCACAGGTTAACAGTATGTACTGAAAACATTTTTAATGAAGAACACTTTTAAATGAACTCCTGCACTGTTTCAAGAATGCAATAAAGCATCTGAAACCATAAAAAAAAATCCATGATCTCTCACAAAACTTTAAAATGGACAAACTAATTTGTCTCAAAATTTATACAAAAATAATTGAACTGGGTATTTACACACCAAGTTTCCACTTGGAAAGAAATTTTAAGGACTGTTACTATTACAAAAGACTGAAAATGAAGGCTTATAATGGAAATGCTGACCAACTCAATTACTGTATCAGTGTTAGCAAGACACATAAATGCTAGCAGACACTCCAAAAGAATCTGAAGCTTTCTTTGATAAACTCTGCTTCCATAACCAAAAATGGATGCCCACCTTGCCCAGCTTTTCAGTTCAGTACAGATACATGCACAGAAATTCCTATCTTGCAAATTTCCTGACTTCCCAGAAAAGCTTTGAAGCAGGAATTATTGTAAGTCACGAGTGAAGGTGTATTATAAGAAGTGCTAATGAGGCATAAATTACACTCAACTTTTTTCGTTGAGACCATTCTTTGAAGAGGTCGCCATGGCCAAAATATTATAGCAAAGTTAATTTTATCTTTTCAGGGCAAATTGAAAGCATTTGTTTCACATTATCTGTCTGATACAGGCTGGAGAAATAGCAGTCTAATTAAATTACGCATGGTTTTCATTACAGTTTATCAAAAAGTATTATTTGACACTACCAGAAATTAATCAGATATTTGGATACAGCAATTTCTGTACAGTAGGCCAAGGCCAAATATGAAACTAAACTCATGGTTAACATAAAATACCTTCAGCTTATGTTAGTTTTAAGACTTTTTCCCTAGATCCTCTCCATAGAAAATCAACTGCCTATTTCTCATTCATGCTTTTTCCTTTTCCCTTTCTGGGAGTGGTTCCAGGTAATCTTTGCCAACGGGACCAAATTGTGGTCTTTTTAGGTCCCAGATTTAGTCCCATGATTCAAGCCACCACCTGGTTTTAAAGGGGAAAACCCTTCACATTGGAAATATTAACCTGACGTTGTCTCCAGTCTAGACTATTAATTATGTTAAAGAACAGAGTGAGTCCATTATTCACATGAAATAGGTGGAGGCTTTGATAAACCAGTAATAACAGGCATCAGATGAGTCACTGAGGACTTTTTCTTACTTACTTGCTTTCTTATAAAAGGGAATTTAGGCTCATTCAATAATTCTGCTTCCACTGGGACTGACAAACAGTTCCCTTATTTCCATCAAAGGCAAGGGACTGATTTAGTGTAGTGCGCAAAAAAGAGGAAATGAAATATTATTCAACAAAAGTTGACATGCTCCTCTAGATTTTTTTTACTCTGCTTTTGTTCAGAATGGAAAGCAGCATTCCTTTAATTGTACCATTCTCATTCTTCTCATTGCAGCCTTCTATACATTCAAATGGATGTGTCAATTTAATATCATCTATGATTTGATAAAATTGCACAAGCAAAGCAAGTGTTGAGAACTGGAATGAAACTTGTGATCTTCAGTAGAAAAAAATGGTACCATTTACAGGTTAAAGGTTTTCAAATGCAAGTTCCCTAGGCCCTGTTTTAGCAGTAGGCTTAAAATAGGCTTACCTTTCATTAAGAACACCACGCAAAGAACTTTAAACAGAAATCAGTCACAACTCCACCATGGTTATCGATTCTACAAAATTGGACAGGTGGAACTGGGGAATGTGCTCTTGAGTGACATCTACTGGCATCTAAGCCATGAACCGACTGTTCAAGCATCTCAGCATACAAAGCACTCAGAGCTCTGAGCACACATGTAAATACGTACTTATTTAGGCTATTCCTATTTTGGTCATACTCCAAGGGAGTCTCGCAGACTGTTTTTAGAAGGGCTTGGTAATGTAATATTTATACAATCATGTTGGCATTCATCTTTAATGCATACAGTTAGACTGCCATCCATCACCCACAAGCATGAATGCAAATCCTTTTGCCAACCTCCATGAGTCTATCTGGAGTTCTTAAAATGGTCTTTTCAATTCAACAGTGTTACCCAGAGTACCTAGTTATAGGGAAAACTCTTTATCCCATCTTGAAACACACAAGAAAAAAAACAGGTTTTCAAGTATACTTTACGGACAAAGGAAAATAAACTGCATATAGCAGTGTTATAACATATTTGAATTATTTGGTTGTATTTTCTTTCTACATATCTCAAGGAACTGTAAAGAGAATGAGACGCATTGTTATCACCATTTTCCACAGAGGGAAACCAAAAGAATAAACTAAAATGTGGCTGGTTTTCTCTTACAAGTAAAACAGTCCCCAAAAAGGGAAAGAAAGTATTTCAGAAGGTCTCATTTCCACATGCTGTTTTTCAGATCACTGTTTAAAACAACAAACTTGAACTGATTTGAACCTTTCAGGAAGCTGACATTTTTAAACAGCTGCATACAAACATCTAACGAAAGAGAAATTTACAACCTCATTGTAAAATACTGTTGATACCTGACTTTGCAGAGGTATGTCAAACAAGAACAGTTACCTTCATTTGTAGTATAAATTCCTGTCATAAATTAATGAAGCACAGCCAGTTTTATACACAGCCACATGAAAGGGTTCCTGCACAATGACAACTATCAGTTTTCAGCTATCAACTTAGTTTCAGGTTTGGCTTTCTTACAATAAGGAAAATATATTTAATATTAAAATACCTTAAAAGGTACAGGCATAATAATATGTAGCATTATTAGAAACACTATATTTCTATGGTCTATGTTTTCCTGCTCCTATGCTGCAACTAACTTCTAAAAGATGATTCTGCATGTGGCCACTATTCAGTTTTATAATCCGTTTTTTATCACACACCCCCCTTGAGAATTCAAAGTGACGGCTTTCTTTCTCTTCTGTTCTAAAAGGTAACTACTGTAACAGGAAGTAACAGTCCTGAAAGACTTGATCTTAGGGGGTACCGATGCCCAACATAGATGCAAACAAGACAGAAGAAATACCTCAAAGATGCAGGGGGAAAAAAGCAAAGAAGATGCTGAAGCTCTTGATGATCTGTCCTAATGTCAACAGCAAACATAAGAAATGGACATCACTGAAGCAAAGGGAAAAGAAAAAAATCAGGAAAATCTAGCCCAAATGACTTTGTCTTCCTGCACATGAAAACCAGCATGCTAACAGCCCAGGCAGAAGGACACTAACTGGTGCCCTTCCATTCTCTAGCCAAAAGAGGACTGAGCTACCACCTCTCAATCACTTCCAGCACGCACTCAGGCTTGAGAAAGTGTTACTTGCCATATCAGTGTTTTCTATGCAACCTTCAGTGAACAAAGCACCCCACAACTCAGCTATGCAACAACTGTTTGCATGGTAACAAAGATAAACTAGATGGTGCCATTCAATGAGGTTACCTCTGAGGAAGTGCAGTTAGGACTCTGATGGCATTGTCAGGCACAATACGAACACAACCAGAGCACTCCACAGCTTCCTTCTGTCAATTTGCCTGCACATCTCTCCATTAAGAATAATGCCTGTTACAACCTGTCCTTAACGGGCTTTGCCAGTCTGAACTTAAAATGAAACTGTACTAGTTTTAAACAGGGTCTTGCTGCTGCACAGATGTAACTATTTGATTAGCGACATACTTTTCAAGACAATACGTGCCTCTTCTTGAAATTGCTGAAGTCAAAATTTCATAGAATCTTAGAATGGTCAGAAAGGACCCTTAAAGATCTAGTTCCATACCCTCTGCTGTTTGGAGATACCTTGTATGCAATCGTAAGCTTTAATCACTTATTTCCTGGCAAGTAAACACCATGGTTGAAGAAAAAACATTATACATGCCCTCCCACTACTAATATTCCATTATACTTTCATCCACCACAGGAAGGGAGCAAAGAAAGCTACTGGCCTATGATTTGGAAACTACCTTGCCTACCATAAGCTGTGCAGCTGTAAGCACAGCTCTCCCGCAGGCTGTTCCTCATTTGTGAAACAGAGATAATAGCAACTCCTTGCTTGCTTCCCAATAGCGTTGTGAAGTTAAACACAATAAACCCTCAGGAACACTGTGCTCATAAGAAGAATAAAACAGCAAAGGCAAAAAGTCAGGGCATATTTATTTTGCTGGCAAGCACTGATCGCAGAGCAGTAAGGCAAACACATCCTTGGTGTCATGACAGGTACGGTTGCAAGTGAGATGCGTTTGACCTGTTGCTTTTAACTATTATTGTTTCTGTTACTAGCTTTTCAGGACACTACAATCAAATAATTATTGTTTCCTTGGTTGCCAACCATTTTTCTTTTATTAGTAATACCGACCTTTGTTTATTCTTCTTCCTCCCATGGGAAATTTCAACACGCCTCCAGAAGGGATGTTGTATGACTCTCATTCACAATGGGATCACTCCCTTTCTTCCCAGGGGAGGCTTTCTTTTTTCCATTTTTGTCCCTTTTGTATTTGTAGACAGGGACACCAAGTCAAATGCTGTATTCGCATTCAAGTGATCTGAACAAGATGAACAGATCAGCAGTTCTCACACATTTGCCTAGGAGACGTACAGCTGAAGAGAATTCGTCTCAGACACCATTCCATTTAAACTGTTTAACATTCATTCTGGCAACATTAGCAACAGAGCATACAGAAAAGTAGTATCGAAAATACATTTTTGTGGGTTTTTTCTTTCCTTAAAGGAGTGACTGTTTTCTGAGGTTTCCCATCCTTCATGTCTTTGCTTTTTCACTCTTCACTTCCTACTTGTTTTCTCACCATGCTCATTCCTTTCTCACCCATGAATGCATATTATCCATGCCCAATCTTACTCACTGACAACTTATTTCTTGGTGTAGTTTTGTCCTCTTTAGTTACATCTCCACCACCACCACCCCCACCGGATCATCCTCTTTCACGTATGTAGTTTATTTTGCCTTCTTATCATGAACTACTACCCTTTGTCCTAGAAAATTCTCTTCTTTCACTAGGTCGTCATGTACTTCTGTCACTCTCATTTGTAGCCCCCAGGTCCAGCAGCAGCAGCTCCTGCTGATGACAGATGTCTCACGATCAGCTGCAAGCCTGCTTTTGGCTCCAAGCCTGAGGGAAACTCCAGACTTATTACACGCTTGCTCTTCGCACCAGCACTTTTTTACAGATTATACAGATGCAGCAAAGTCACCTTTTCCCGAAGTATAGTTTCTTAGAGAATTCCAGATCCCTCTACACTACTGAGACTGAATGCCTGTATAAACAGTTTAAGAAAAAAGGCAGACAGTGGAGTGAGTAAGCATGGATGGCATTTTGCCCTGCAAGTCCTGTTTTAAGCAGTCAGAGCATGTCAGTGCATTATTTCACTGCTTAATATACACAGCAGAAGCCTCAGATTTGAGTGTGCAGATGAACCTTCGTCATACCAACCCTAAGCTACATGAATCCTCCCCCACCATCTAGCGCGATACTTTCATCTCTTCCCATGCCTCCTGTGCCATTCAACCTCAGTATTACTCTCCCACACTTGTTTCTTCTACTTACGTTTGGCAAGACAGAAAGAATACATAATTGCCCAATGAACAGCTAAATGAAGAGAGTCTAAGGCATGTTAACTCATAAACCAAATAGCAGGAAAGTCTACAAATTCATATTGGCTAGATATTCCAATGCTATATACATTCAGATTGGCCTGGTGTGTGTCTATCAGATGCTGGCAGCCAAACACCACAGTCTTCTACCCTGAAAATAAATGGCTTAAGGGGCTCTGTCTGTATAGATCCGACATATAAATTGTGTCAACTTTTGGCCTGCACTTTCTGCAATATCTATGTGCTCCTGAGGAAAGAAGCGAACACCAAAGGACTTGCTAACTCAGCTCTATGAGTGGCTATGTCTGCATTAGCAAGCAGCACTTTGCAATAGAAAGCCTGTGAACTAAGACAGTGGCTGCTGAGAACCAGATGTCCACACTGCATGCTTTTGGGAAGTGCTTTACTTTCTGCTAGCTCTAGACCAATCCTGCAGACTGAAACCTCAACAGCAGATGGAGTCCTAGAATACATCATCTGATTTCACAGAAAGAGAGAAGAATTCAGGCTAGAAGGGAGGTCTGGAGGTCATCTTGTCCAACCCTCCCTGCTCAAGCATGGACACCTAGAGCTGGTTGCCCAGGACCACGTCCAGAATATCTCCAAGGATGGAGACTACAGAACCTCTTTGGATAAACTGTGCCAGTGCTCAGTCCTTCTTACAGTAAAAAAAATGGGGTTTTATGTTCAAACAGAAACTACCATATTTCAGTTTTTATTTTAGTCTTCATAGCCAAATAGAATCCAGTTACGCAGTATGAGACCACTTCAATGCAATCAAACTGAAATTCAAGAGATTTGCTTCAACAGCAAAACACCCCAGCCCTTTATCTTAGCTGAAATGTGCTGTCAATTAATTAACTGGTTCTTCTACTACAACCATGTTCTACCATCCTTATTCATAATCAGTAGTGCCTGATGCTAAAAAGTGATGCTTAATATATTATTTAAATGTTTTAACATGATATGGGCAGTTCTTTTCTTCTTCCTTAGCTGCAGTCCCAACTCCATAAACAGGATACAACGTAAAACTCAGAATTCTCTAAACAAAAATATGCCACCACACTAGGCATTATAATGGTTTAAACCACAGAAGGGTATGTTTCATCAATTCAAAACTTGGTAATAATGCAACTAAGAGATAAAGGAGAAATATTGATATATTCCTTTCCACACTTACTTCATCCCACATTACTGAGATTATATCCCAAGAATTTACAAAGCTTTAATTACCATCTGTGAAAGAAATCTGAAACTTTATCAAACTTATATGCCAACACAAAATACTATAAATGACCAGTAATCACATATATACTGATGTCAGCTATATCTCTAGAGAAGCACACAGAGACACTAGATATTCCATGTATTTAGAAGCCTATCCCGCTGTACCAGATCTGTCTTAGACATAGACCTAAACGAACCAATCCCATTTTGAAAACAATGTATAGCAGGGCCTATGGCAGATTAAATACACCACGTGCAGACTCTACAGAGTATATGGCTGTGTGTAGCAGGATGCTACACTATGTAAACAGCGGCATAGATGCTATGCATGCTGAGGGTGCCCAGAGTCCAGAGCTTTGTGACCAATCATGACAGTCCTGTTCTATAGTAGTATTGCTGAAGCCACAGTTATGGTTACAACTCTGTAGCAGATCATCAGCTGGGACAATAAACTCAGCCAGATCACTCATGAAAACACAATTCAGTTTGGCCTGTACAATTTCTATCATTGCAGTTTTAAAAGTATCAAACAACTTACAGTCAAGTATTTCTGATATAATTTAGGAATAGAAGTCATAAGGAACAATAACAGAGTCAATCAACACATGCCACACTTCCCAAACCTTCCAAAAAGAGGGGAGAAAAGAGATGTACTAATGAGAACTCCCAGAAGGACAGATTTCAAAACATCTATTTTCTCTCTAGTACTTTGTTTCTCTGGACATCATTAGGGAAGATCTCTACAAGCACAGTCTCTCAGCTTTTGCCATTTCAATGAGATTCTCACAGAAACTTTAAAAAAGTTCAAAAGCCTCTGTTAAAAGTAAACTGTACAGTAAAATTGCATCATACCCAAATGCTTTATTCCCTCAACCCTTAACCTAGCTAGTCATGGAAATGAATTAATGAATCAACTTACAAAATGAAGCGCTACTTTTGTGAATACAGGAGGCAGAATCTGGCATGCAGAAGACTTCCTGCTAAACTGGCTTGCCCATATAGACAGCATATTTGTCTTATACTTTTTAACAAAACATTTTAGGAAAGTAATAACTGCTATTTTCTGCTAATTAATATGTGCAAATTTCAATTTTAAAGTTCAACAATTTGCATGGTGGTAAGAAAGAAAAGGAAAAGGTTTAATCTGACCTTTTTTTGATAAAATTTCAACAGGATATCTGTCAAAAACGCTTCAGGGTCAATTTCCATTAATTGTGGTAGCATTGATTTAGTTTTTAAGTATAGATAGGATGCTTTTCCCACACCCGCAACCCTATTTTTATCATAAACAAGTTGGTTCTTGACTATCTTTTTAAACAAAAAAAAAAATTAGTCCCAAACTTTTCATATTCATACAGAAAAAGTGGTACTGCTAGACATATGAGCGTGTTTAAAGAAACAGGGGAAAAAAGCAGGAAAAATTTAATTTACAAATAATATATGCAAAATATTATGGATATAAAATTTCCACAGCCAGTATGCCATCCAGTTTTTCAAAATTAAACAAGAATTAGGACCTCCTAAGATACACACACTAAGCAGGAGTCACCAAGGCAAGCAGAAACGCTGTATAAGGAGGAATGGCTGTCACTCCATTAAAGTCAAGGTGTCTGAGTCAGCACCACAAGGGTGGCATCTTCATCTATTTAGGAGCCAAAACCGGAAGTCATCTCCTGAAGGCAGTGCCTACAATAGTCTTTGAAAAACTGAGCATGGCTTACCCTTTTTGAAACACAGCTACCATGGGAGAGGGCATGTTATGCAACACTCAAGCAGTTACAGCACCTGGCAAGTTTTGTGCTTTAGCTCTCAAGAGTAGCCCTATTTCTTTCTCATGATTATTTAATAAAATTCAAACCCAGTCTTTTGAATAGAGATTTAAACCCAGGACAACTTGCTCTCCCCCTTCCAGAGTACCACAGTCATCAGGTTACTACCATGTTGCACCCTGCATCTGAGCACGTCTATATTGTATTCTGTGAAATCTGCTTGGTTTCAACTGAAGAAAGAGAAGGGGACTTGACCCCTAACTCCCTTCCCACCTCCTTCCAGCCCAGACATTGGCTTGGTGATTAACATACTGCCATGGAAAGAAAGAGACATTGATATGAACGAAGACACACCTGAATCCAATTTTCTTGCTTGTCCAACTTGCCTAACTACTATGTTAACCATTGGGTCATGGACAGCTTGGTTTTGTATAACAGTGTTCACTGCTACTCTGGTTTTGTTGTTTTTTTTAAACGAATTATCCAAGTATTTACATCAGATCAGTCCCTTATGAGACTTAGATGACACCCCAACTCATTTACGCATACCATAGGCTAAAATTGCTCTGAAGTATTTCCAATAAATCCAAATATGCCTACAAAGTTAAAGCAGCTCTATCATTATGCAGCTGCTAAGAACTGTTAGTTGGATTTTTATTACTGTCAGTCTTCAATGAATAAAGTCTAAGGTCCAAACATAAATACTTACAAGTGACATTAAATCTGCATACTCTATACTCCACATAATATCAATGATTTTTTAAAAATACTCACTACGAGAAAAAAGTGTATCACTGTGGATACCCAGCTTGTAGTTCAGTGACTTAAATTGTGATCAAAACTTATATTCACCACTTCCAATAGTATTCAGGAGCTTTTGTTTAGGACCAATGTGCACTTGCAGCCCGGAAAGCCAACTGTCTCCTAAGCTGCACCAGAAGAAGTGTGACCAGCAGGTCGAGGGAGGTGATTCTGCCTGCCTACTCAGCTCTTGTGAGACCTCACCTGGAGTAGCATGTCTAGTTCTGGGTTCCCAATATCAGAAGGACCAGGATTTGTTGAAGTGAGTCCAAAAGACGGCCAGAGAGGAGAAGGCTCTGGGGAGACCTTATTCCAGCCTCCCAGTACCTAAAGGGGGTCTACAAGAAACCTGGAGAGGGATTTTTTACAAGTGCCTGTAGTAACAGGACAAGGGGTAATGGCTTTAAACTCATAAAGGGTAGACTTAAATTACATATAAGGAAGAAATGCTACACTACGAGGGTGGTGAGGCATTGAAAGTGGTTGCCCAGGGAAGGTTTGGATGCCCCATCCCTGGAAACGTTCAAGTCCATGTTGGATGGGGCTTTGAGCAACCTAGTACAGTGGAAGGTGTCCCAGCCCATGGCATGAAGGCTGGATCTAGATGATCTTTAGGGTTCAACTCAAACAATTCTATGATTCTACAATTCTATGACCTAAATGGACCAGGCAATATGAACGAAGCAAGCAAATGAAAATTCCTTTTCCCTTCCTCCATGCAGAAAGACAAAAGCAGTCCAAACATTATAAAAGCAGTAAGTAGAGTGACATAAAACAAAATTCAGAAAATGTTCTCTGACATTAACATCATTTTAAAATTCCCATGTTGATTATGATTTAGTAATGTTGTTTATTTTCTGAACCAAAGTCCACATAAGAATGAAAATAGTTTAAAATTAACTTGATTATCATATATCTACACACTAGTGCTTATTCATCAAGCTGTGTCTTTTTTCATATCCGAGTTACAAAATAATTTTAACAGAACTCTGTATTGTATTGTTCATTTTCCAAGGATATGATTATCGTCTGAACATATGGAAAAGAGGAGCATTCTACCTAATAACTACACTTACTTATACAATCTACCCAGCCTTTCCATATAGTCTGTGACAACCCTTTCCACTTATTTCATTTCTCATTTTACAGGGTTTCTTCTCCATTCTTTCTATTAATACTTTTTTCTTCTTCTTCAAAGGAGTCCTTCACAGCAACGGTTTTAATGACTTATTCTCTCAAGTTTTAGAAAAGATACTTCTCTTCCTGCCAGCCGCTCCATGTTCCTGTCATGCCTTGCTCACAGCTGTTCTGCCTAGATGCCTCCCTAACTCCCCAGCTTAGCAGTTCCCAACTCCATAGCACAGCTAAAAGATAAACAAAGCAGCTTACAGAAAATGCATAAGCAAAACAAGCAACTTCGGCATTAGGTGTAAAAAGAAGTGATTAAGTAATACAACTTCTACACCTGCATAGCTTCTGTGATATATGCGACATGAATCACAGTGATGACTCATACCTTAAAAAAAAAAAACGACAAAAACCCTGTATACAGTTTCTGACCTTGTAATAAACTCAGGCTGAAATAGCTACTTTGAAAGAACTATCACACATTTGAAGCACATTTTTTTTTCCTTCCAAGAAGTCAGCTCTTCTATGCTACTCCTGCCCTCTCACTATTGTGAACCAGACTACACCAGATGACAGTAAATTATATATATCAAACACCTTATCCTATTATGGTCGGTTGCTTTCTTTCTCTGCTTAGCCTCCAGAGTTCTTCCATTTTAGACATATTATAGGATCTTACATCCAGCTGTGCCACACTAGCACAAACGAAAGTAACCCACTTCCAGTCTCCCAAGGTTCGTCTTGACCCACACAAAAGCATTAGTGAAAGTGGGAGCAGGTATGATCTGGAGATTATCAGAACACAGTATCTCCACAGGGCTATCCCTCAAATGCCTACAGGTTGAAAGATTTCATGTCATGATAGCAGCCATAGTAAAGAAGGGTGAGGTGCTTCAATTATACCACTATTTGGCTTTCAAATAAGGTGTTTTCCAACTGCAAGGAAACCATTTTAAGAAGCAAATTAAGTATTTTAATATACTAAGATATATTAAAATAGAGAAAAATAATGCAAGAACACAAGAATCCATTGAAACAAAGTATGGCTGCCAAACCATGAATAATACATGGATTTACATGTGATTAAAAACTAAAAAATTCCAACATTATTTAATCCCGAAAAAACAATACAAGTTTAATCCAATACTGAAAACACTTGAAAAGGAACCGACGTGGAAAATAACCATCTTCATTTCCAACTAACTGTACACAAGAAATGACATTATTTATGAAAAAAAGGTTCTTAAGTTTAAAAATTACTAAAACTTCCTCTTGGTACTGTAACTCCATATCAAATGTAATTACATCAGGGGGAAAAAAAATCAATATTTTATTACTGTTAAGCTGGAAAAAATAAGGTGATAGGATTAAAAAAACCCTACGAAACTTAAAAGAAAAAAGAAATCACAGATAGGAATTATGTTCTGCCAATTTGTCAGTTCTCACAAATGTACTTTTTTTAAGAGGAAAAGGAGCTTTTTTCCAAAAGAACCAGAATTTAGTTCTCATGAATACTAAAGTAAATGGACTAATGACCTTAACCTAGTGTAGGTATTAAAAACCTCATGCTGAATTGGAGCAAAACAATAACGGAATATGGAAAATTATTTCATTGTATCATATTATATGATTTCTTAATTCCACATAGTCCATAATTGTGAATTGTTCTCGTAAAACACTGTATATTGCATTTTATAGTTCTGATGAATCAATATTACCAAATAGGAACAGAAATCTGCAGTTCAAATTTATATTTCTTCAGACAATGAAGGTGATACTATAGATAGTGATTTACCAAGAAGAAAACTCATCCTTTGTTGAATATTTTAAAACCCTATTTATACTTCTAACTGACAGTAAAACAGTTTTTTCTACATTCCATGTCAGGTTTGGTATATCCAAAATGGAATGCAGTGCTAATACAATCATGATATAACTTTTAATGAGATTCTGCTGCATCATATGAATTTAAAAGCTCCAGCACTTAATTGTAGCCAAGTTGCTGGAAACTCACCTGCCCGGTCAGTTGGGAGCTAAAGGTCTGATTGTCAACTTCCTTAGTTACCTCTTGCATGAGTTTTCCCAGGCTCAGGGACAAATAACTGCTTCCAGGGGCTGAGACTCTGGAATTCCTGCCATGCAGGTTTCACAGTGTCCATTACTCTGATATTACTTGCAAAGTGGTGTGTCAGGAAGATGCTTCAACTTTATTTAGTTTTGGTATTAATCAGAATAAGTCTGAATTTCAAAATAAGAAAATTCTTTTTCAAGAAAAAGTCAGTCAGACAAAAGAATTAGATGAAAAGGGCTCTAGGTGAGACTGGATTTTGTCCAGTGACTGGAGGAATGTTTTGTTAAATGTGCCTATTAAACTGACTAAATATGTAGATTTATCTTTAAAAAGACCCCAAACTGTGAAAGATATCGAAAGTTAAGAGCAGGCTCAACTATCAATAGCTTGCACCGGTTCACCTGACATCAAGTATAACATCAGTTTCAAATTTTGTTATGGCAGAAAAGACTAATGATCATGTGGCAGAACTGGGATAAAAAACATGTACAGAAATGCCTACTAGTTCATATTCTTGGCCTGACCTGAAGCTGCTTCCTTTGCCTGCATACCTGTTGTTAACAAAGGTGTAACGCGTACACATAAACTGATGCTATATAATAAAAGCAGTAATTCATTGTGCCATATGAGAGATTAGCTACAATGAAATAGATCCCATTGACTATGTGTTTTAACAGGACTCGGAAAAAACTGATTTTCACAACTTACTGGTAAGTTTAAACATGTTTCATAACTTCCTTAATCTGCACTGATAGATTTCCTCTGTCCCCATGTCAAAACAGAAAAGCAAACAGAGAAAGGAAAATCAAAGCCTGAATATACTTCAATTAAAGAACATCACGGTAACTCTTCCTCTGGGGAGTACCGAGGAACCAGTGCCTGCAGGTGTCAGGACAGGACTCAGCAGGGAACCTGGCTAAGGAGACTCCATGGAAAGAGCACTCCTGCAGGCAGTCCCTGTGTTAGGCAGCTGGGAAGCTGGGAACACCAACCAGCGGCACCACACAGACTGGCCAGTCCCTCACACACCTTTGTGTTCTTGCCACTTCCAGAGGCGGCCTCCTGGGCTGGATGGACCTTCTAAATCATAGAATTGTTTAGCTGTAAAAGACCTTTAAGATCATTGAGTCCAACCTTACTTGTCCACTACTAAACCATATCCCCGAGCACTTCATCTACCTATCTTTTAAATGCCTCCAGGGATGGTGACTTGACCACCTCCCTGGGCAGCCCTTCCAGTGCCTGACAGCCCTTTTGGTGAAGAAATTTTTCCTAATGCCTAATCTGAACCTCCCCTGGTGCAACTTGAGGCCATTTCCTATCACCTGACTTGGGAAAAGAGACCAACACTGTCCTCACAACATCCTTCTTTCAGGCAGTTGTAGACAGTGATGAGGCCTCCCCTCAGCCTCCTCTAGGCTAAACAAACCCAGTTCCCTCAGCTGCTCCTCGTAGGTCTTGTTCTCCAGCCCCTTCACCAGCCTTGTTACTCTTCTCTGGATGCGCTCCAACACCTCAATGTCCTTCTTGTACTGAGGGATCCAAAACTGAACACAGTACTCGAGCTGTGGCCTCACCAATGCCAAGTATAGGGACACAATCACTTCCCTGGTCCTGATACAGGACCACACTGTTTCTGATACAGGTCAAGATACCATTGGTTTTCTTGGCCACCTGGTCACACTGCCAGTTCAGATTCAGCCGGCTGTCAACCAACACCCCCAGGTCCTTCTCTGCCAGGCAGCTTTCCAACCACTCTCTTCCAAGCCTGTAACGCTGCACGGGGTCGTCGTGTCCCAAGTGCAGGACCCGGCACCAAATGCCTAAAGTCCCCCTTTCCTTTCCCTCCTAAACCCTCTGCCACACACGCACCGGGGCGGTTTAAGGGCCTCACCGCTGCCCTGATGGCAAACGGGCCATCGGCGCGGCAAGCAAAGCACCACTACCGCGGACAGTGGGGCGGCGCCCAGCAGTCCCACTGAGCCCGAAAAGCCTAACCCCGATCCCACACAGCCGCCCCAAAGCACCACCCCACGATGCTGCCGCTCCTTCGCACCAACCTCAACTTCCGCGCGTGCGCGGAGCAGAAGTGCAGCCTGACGAGGCTTCCTCCTCGATGGGCGCTTTGCCATTGGTTGACGAATATTGACGAGTGGCTTCGTGCTTCTCCGGCGCGACGCCGGAGGCGGGAGCAAACGGCTGAAGCGGGGCGCAGTGCATTGTGGATCGGGAGAGGGGAGTTAGTGCTCTGCTACGGCCGCCATCTTGCTCGCGTCCGGACCCGCTCCCGCTCTTGGGGCCTGCTCCTTCTTCTTCGCAGCGCAAAGCGGTGGCAATAGAGAGTACGAGGGGCCCGGCTAGGGGCTGCTGATGCGTGCAGAGCCTCCTCGCGCTTCTCTCGGGCGTCGCTAGCGAAAGGGGGGCGAGTGTGTTCGGGCGGTCACTGGCGCGGCCTCTCCTCTATTGGGATGGGTCGGTCCCGCAGCCGGAGCTCGTCCCGTTCCAAGCATACCAAGAGCTCCAAGCACAACAAGAAAAACCGGAGCCGATCGCGGTCCCGCTCCCGAGAGAAGGACCGGGCGCGGAAGCGTTCCAAGTCCCGGGACAGCAAGCGGAACCGGCGCCGCGAGTCCCGCTCCCGGTCTCGCTCCAACACGGCCCCCTCTTCCCGCCGCGACCGGGACCGGGAGCGTGATCGCGCCTCCTCCCCCCCTGACCGCATCGACATCTTCGGGCGCACCGTGAGCAAGCGCAGCAGCCTAGACGAGAAGCAGAAGCGGGAGGAGGAAGAGAAAAAAGCGGAGTTCGAGCGGCAGCGGAAAATGTGAGCCCCGGGCCTGGGCCGGGGGCGGGGAGGGAGGAGGGAAGGAGGTGCCCTGCGTCCCAGTGCCTTCCTCTGCCGGACTTGGGCCGCCTGCGGCTGGGATAACAGCGTTTAGGCTCTCGCCGAGGCCTAACGTAGAATCATGGAATGGTTTGGGTCGGAAGAGACCTTAAATATCATCCAACCAACCCCCCTGCCCGGCAAACCAGGCTGCTCAAGACCCCAAAACATCTGCGTGTTTTCCCGACGTGCTTCCCTTCCCTCAGGCCTGGTTCCTTTGGGTGGGTTCGAAGTTGCCCGCTTGGGCTGAGACCCGCCCCCCCTTCCCGGATGCCGCTCACGCCGCTGCTCTACTCTCGCCGGAGGCCGCCCCGGCCCCCGCCGCCCGTTGGCTTTGTGCTGCGCTGTCTGCCCCTCCCCTCGCTTGCGTGGAGCTTGTACTGCGCCCGGAAGGGGCAGCTGGGATGGCCTCACTTAGGATCGTAGCATCATAGAATGGTTTGGGTTGGAAGGGACCTTAAAGATCATTCAGTACCAGCCCCCCTCCATGGGCAGGGACACCTCCCACCAGACCAGGCCAGTCTAGGTCCCATCCAACCTGGCCTTGAACACCAACACTTCCAGGGATGGGGCATCCACAACGTCCCTGGGCAACCTGTACCAGTGTCTCACTGCCTTCATTGTGAATAATTTCTTCCTAAGCTCTAATACAGATGTTCCCCCTTCCACTTTAAAGCCACTCTTCCTCTTCCTGTCATTACTTGTCTTTGTAAAAGTCCGTCCCCAGCTTTTCTGTAGCCCTTTCAGGTACTGGAAGTCTGTTCTAAGGTCTCCCCGCAGCCTTCTCTTCTCTAGGCTGAACAAGCCCAACTCTCTCAGCCTGTCCTTATAGCAGAGGTACTCCAGCACTTTGACCATTTTCGTAGCCCTCCTCTGGATGCATTCCTACAGTTCTGTATGCTTCTTGTGTTGGGGATTCCAGAATTTGACACAGTGTTCCAAGTGAGGTTGAGATCTGCTGTGCCACTGTATGTTATATTAACTGCGAGAGGGTGTGTTTTATTTTCTTGCCAAATGGGACAGTGAGATGCAGTGACTTGTTTCATTTGAAACCTTTTCCTTTTTAAGTTTTTGTTGTAGGGAATGTGGTTATTTATAAAGTCTACGCAGATAAATTCTGTTTTAATGAACAGTGGATGTGAACTAAGATGTATAGCAATTTTTTTTTTTTTAGGAAAGAGGCCTTTATGCAGCAGAGAAGTGTTTTTACAGTTGTGATAGTGATTCTTGTTTTTTGAATGTTACCCTTGCTTATTGGAGCACCAAATCCAGAAATAATACTTCTTTGTGTGAAACCCTCTAGTTCTGTTCATTCTCAAGCTTTGAGTTCTATTTCACCAATTTTGTTCTAATGAAATATTAATTGTAATTCTGAAGGCTTGATCACCCTGAGTTTTCACTTTCGTTTTTGTTTGTTGATATTCCCCTTTGCCAGCTTCAGAATTGGACAGCCATGTCATCAAAACCTTGCATAGTAACACACGTGCGAATATGTTGAAGATGTTTTGAGTTCTTGGCCCTGATTTTTATGTTTTGTAGTTTTATTCAGTACCTAAATTAGTAAAAATATTTCATGCATATCTGGGATGAAGGATTGGAATGTGCTTAGCAATTTGAGAATCCACTGAAGAGTTTATCTTAGAATTCTTGAGCTTTTTAGTTCACATGTATTCTTCTAAATATTATGGAGATGGATTTAAAGATTGACGAGAGCGGACATTACACAAATAAAAAAAAACAAATATTATCTAACTTAAAATATTAAATGGCGTTAGTAGAGGATTTTATGGTCTAGGCTTTAGAAGTTGAGAGAGAATCTGTTAAAGTACCCGTGGAAGATTGTTTATATTTTTTTAAATAATATATCTAAAATAATTGAGCACTTTTTTTGCAGTGAAGTGCTAGCAACATGTGTTTCAAATCTATTTTCTGCAATAAGTTCTCTATGTAAGTTAGTTTTGAAATTTTAAAACACTCATAGAGTCTGTATGCCGGGAATATGACATTTGAGTTACATTGGCAACATAATAGTAAGCTTTTGAGGGAGAAACAGTATTGGGAAAGTTTTGGCATAGAATTTTGGTGCTTCTAGGGTATACCTAAAATTTCAAAAAGAAAAAGCAATAAAAATAGGGTAGAAAACTATGATATTTGAGTAAATAATCTGTAAATTGTGTAATATATGTTAGTATATATTCGTGTCAGTGAAGGAAAGAAAGTCTTGCTGAATGAATTTACTAATGTACAGTTTATATATTGAAAGTGAGTTTTTTCTCGTGTCTGTTCAAATATTAATACATAGCCTAATTTCCGTTTTTTTTCCTACAATGCTAATTTTCTATAAAGACTTTGGAAATACGGTATTTTTTTCCTTAGAAATCTGCTGAAATATAAACAGGGTTTTTTTGCAGATTTTTTAAAAATAGTCTTTAAGAAGTAAATGGAGCATACTAGAAGTATTTTTACATTAATGATTTTATCTCTTTCTTTGGAGTCACGGCTCACTAAGTCAGGCTAATAAACTTACACTTGAATATAAAATACAGTAAGTTCATTTGATTTAAGAAAAACCCCAAGGTTGGTCTATACGTAGACAAAAAGTGGTCTTATAAATTAACTTTGAGGAGAAATTTTACTTTATTCTATTTAACTTCTTTCTGCTTCTAGTTTTCCAAGAAATGTGGTTGCTTACACTGAAGTATTATATACTTGTAATTTCATCATTACCTGTGAATGTGAAAAGATATATTTTCTTGGTTTAATTGCTTTTGAGCAGATTTGGTTGGGGTGAGAAGAATGAAACATGCAGGCTCAGTGCTTATTTTGAGTTACAATTGCTGAGGCTATTTGAAAACTTATTTCATATATGAGTGTCAGGGCTTTTTTCTATTATTTTTGTAACTATGTACTATCTTTATTCAGTTAACTAACTTTTATTCTAGATTTCCCTGGTGTTAAACGTAAAGCTAAAATAGTTGAATAAAACACATAAATATTATCTTTCTGAAAAATGGTTTCTGTAGAACAGCCTCTTATGTATGCTAAGCTGTATCAGTACAGGATAGTGAGAGTACTCACTGCTAATAAATACTTATAAGAGGGAAGGAAAAAAACTTAAAAAATAAAAAGATAAATATGTAAAGGTTTTTTAAAAAATGTCCTTTTTAACTTTTGACTCCTTCCCTACCTTTCATCTAAAAAAGATTATAGATAGTAGTGGCTTGACATAGACACACTAACAAAATGGAGTTGGTGTGTTTTTCCTGGGTGGTGATAGTCTTGGATTTATTTTTTTGGGGGGAAGTTTACTTAAAGATATTTTGTGTTGCTTCAGGAAAACTGAATGCTGGCCTGATGTGCTGCTGGCTTAGTTTGCTGTCCTTTGAGGAATACTCCTTGAGGAATACTCCTTGAGGAGTATTTATCTTCTGAGGTTGCATGTCTAAGTTGGGAGTTCCAAAACTTCTTGCTGAAGGAGGTAGATTCTGTTTGTTTCAACACGCTTGTGAAAAGAAGATACATGAACAGGGAGAGCTGGGAATCATTTCACCTTGGTATTTCATGTGTTTATCTAGACCAGTAATCAGTATTTTATTATCTGTCTCCTATTGGATGTTTGCAAATTGTGCACTGGGAAATCTGAAAGCTAGTAAATCCTGTTTTGTTTTTTTTTTTAAGTTGGTGTTATGTCTTTCAATATAAATAAGATTTATCTCTCACAATAAAAAAAATTATGGATATTAGGATATTACAACAATAGTTGTTATTCTAAATCATCACTGTCTGGAGCTAATGGGCCAGGAGATAAGTTTGTAAGGTTGTTCTTCACGGAATACTTAAAATGAAAGTTCAATCTCAAGGCTAAAAAGAACAACCTTGTTCCCAAAGTCAATAATAATTCCAAATAAGTAGTACTATTTCAAGTGTAGCAATACATTATTCAGTTTTGTTCATCTTTCCTTATCTGATTGCCATATTGCACTAGTGATTTTTTCTTCATTTTTCTTCATAAACTTGCAAATTGCCCTATTTTTTGGTGTCCTTTCTAATGAAAACAGTGATCAGTCTAAATGATAATGGTGCTCCTAAACAAAAGTAAAGACAAGAAGACATCTGAAAATTCTTCAAAAATTGAGAATGTGGAAAACTGTAAAGGTTGCAACAATTTATTTAGCATTTGGTATTGCTGTGTTTTATTTTGGATAATTATGTTGGAAAGACAGTGCTGCAATAAAGAAATTATGGAGAACTGAGGTATTTGAAATTTGATAGAGTAAATGACTGAGTAACTAGATTACAGATACAGCACCTGGAGTTCTTGTTAAAATATTCAAATTACAAATTTTATTGCGTCTGTCTTTTATTTTAGTTATGAGATTAGTTTGGTGCCTCTGAGGTGGTTTCTTTAAGACAAGATTTTATGAGATATTATTGCTGCATGTGGCTTAAAATTAAGACCATTTTAATTCCTGAAGGGTGAAGAATGGCAGGAGCTGGGTAGGATCATGGGGTCTTTTTTTAATTCCCCCTCTCCTCCTAAAAATGATCAGGTAGTAGTATGATAAGCTGTCTTATTAAGCTTAGTGTCTTGAAATATGGCGAGATGATAAATATAATATGGGCCAAATAGGTTGCCTGTGATAGAAACACCAATTGCCTAAAAACTCGCTTTCCTTAAATGTAGAACAACAAATTCTTTAAATATATGACCCACGTGTGTATAAGGTATGAAACTGTTCAGAAGTGATTCTGTAGTATGCCTGATGCTGTAGATTTGAAAGAGTTTGATTAAAAAGGTAATCTTGGTGTTTGCATTTTGTAGTCGTCAACAAGAAATTGAAGAGAAACTAATAGAGGAAGAAACTGCTCGAAGAGTGGAAGAACTTGTGGCTAAACGTGTAGAAGAAGAGTTGGAGAAAAGGAAGGATGAAATTGAGCGAGAGGTTCTCCGCAGGGTGGAGGAGGCTAAACGCATCATGGAAAAACAGTTGCTCGAAGAACTCGAGCGACAGCGACAAGCTGAACTTGCAGCACAAAAAGCCAGAGAGGTAACGCTCGGTCGTTTGGAAAGTAGAGACAGTCCATGGCAAAACTTTCAGTGTCGGTTTGTGCCTCCTGTTCGGTTCAGAAAGAGATGGAATACAGCAAATCTAATTCCCTTCTCATATAAACTTGCCTTGCTGCGAAACTTAATTTCTAGCTTACTCAGGGGAGCTCACTGATACTTAAACAGTTATTCTCCTAAAACCTGAACAAGGATACTTGATTTTTAAAGGAACTGACCTACATTTTTCAGAATTGTTTGAAACTTTTGCCATGGCTGCAGGATTTATCAGCGGTCCTTTCATTTATGGGGAAGGGTATTTAAAATCTGTAATTATGTATCCATTTGTTTAATTTTGTTTACTTAGACTGTAAGAGGCTTTTGCCTTCAGTCAGGCAAAAAGCAGGGTCCAGCAGTGAGCTGCAGTACCTGTCTTTAACAAATAGGTTTCTTACTCTTCATTTAAAATGAACGTTTTCCTTGAGCATACGTTGGACTAATTCTGGAACTTCAAGCATAAGGCCATCCACGTCTTCACAAAGGATCTATGTCCAAATCATTATATCTATTTTCAATAACTACTAACAACTCCTTTTTTTCCCTAGTTACAAAAGAGCAGGTTGCCCTTGTCTGAAGTCGAGCTGAACATGTGTCTTGGGTTTTTGATTTTGTTTTTTTTTTACTATTTATTTAGCAGCTGGAGCAGAAGCTGAAAATGTCTTTCTGTGAGACAGTAATTTGCTACTAAAGGCTTTGATGCCTCCATGCACCAATCATTCCAGGATCCAGAAATTTCAGGATAAACTTTATAGACTATAAAGGAGATTTGTGCTAAATAATCAGAAGTCTCAAAAGCCTTTTTGACTCTGTACCTCCTATGCAGCTTATTTAAAATTAATATTTAGATCGGCTTCCAAAAGGAAAGACAGTAGCAATGAAGCTTTCCCTTCATACTAAATGTGACCTGTCTGCCACATAACATCTTTAAATTAAAACAAACGAACCCCAGAAAGCTGAGGTACAACAACTATTAAGAATATGGAATTTACACTTGTTTTGCAAATTAAAACCTTGCTATTAAAGAATTTAAGTTGAATTTAGATGTCAGAAGTCAGAAAATGCTTCATTTATAGAGGTTTTCATTTGGTCAGATGGATTACTTTTTTTAAAAAAGTATTTTTACTGTTGTCCGTGTGATGTATAGAAGTCACATCAGTTGTTTATTACGCCAAATAAACTTCCATTCCTGGAGTGAAGTGTGCTAGCTAGTAGCTGGTTACTAGTCATAGTAAGAAGTTTTCTCTTCGTGTGCTTGCTTTGTTCGTATTAACTTTTTTTCTTACACAGACACAAACCTCTGGCTAACTTTAAATCTTCCAAATATTAAAATAATTTGGATATATATTACGTGAACTAAAACACCTTAAAAACTTTCACGCAGTCTTCATATTTGAGTTGCATAACAGAGTTCCATAAAATTAGCCAAGAAAACAACAATTACAAGGCTTTATTTCCTGATCTTGCCTTCTTTGGACTCGTGAATTCCAAGTTCAGACTGCAAATGACAGTTTCATCTGTCTTAAAATTGTCAAAATATTGAATGTTAAGTCCATTCTCCCCATGAAAGAAGCCCATAGCTCCATGAAGTATGGATTACCATTTGTATTTTTCACTAACAGTAAATGTATTTTTCTTATTAATTGTTTGCCTTAGGAATGATTTACATATTTTTGTTCCTTCTTATCATAAACATCTGCATTCCTCAGCTCAGCCTTCCTTGTATGTTGTTTCTTTATAAATGGTTGAGCTGCTGATGCAGGTATTGCCAAGCTAACAGTACAAATCATTTTAAAGAGGAAGCTGGCGCGTATGGCAGCCGAGGAGCACACTCTGCAGGACACTGGACAAGACAGTAAATATTCAACTTTTAATGCTGATTAAAGGAGTATAGGTAAAGAATACGTAGGTATACTTAATTGGTGAGACAAACTATTCACTTTATTTATATTTTCTATATTACTTTTTAATTTGGTAAATACTATCCAGTTTTTGTAGTTGTCCTTGTTGATTTGTGTGATAATAAAATTCTAGTAATAAATTGTCAGGATTCTATGATTAGGGAGGGTTTAGTTGGTTGCTGTTTGGACTGGGCGGGATGATGTAAATTGAGTGCTAGGAACCAGTTTTAGTGGCTGCACAATTTACAGTTGTGAAACAAAATAGGTGGCTGTAAAGACGCCACTTTAAGTCAGTTCACAAAAGAATTGTGAGAAAGATTAGTGAACATGCAGAAATGAATGTTTTACTTTACTGACATCTTACCCTGTCCTCCCCTTTAGGAAGAAGAGCGTGCAAAGCGTGAGGAACTAGAGCGAATACTGGAAGAGAATAATCGAAAAATTGCAGAAGCACAAGCTAAACTGGTATGTGAAGATGTAGTGAACAGTTCTGATGGGGAATACAGGTCCCTCTGCCTGATTTGCAACACAATTAAAATAAACAAATCAACCCTTTCTAGGGTTTGACTTGTCTATTGATGGTTATATTAGTAGCATTGCTGTCCTTCTGTTGAGCATGAGACCAGATCCTTAGCAATAACGCTAGTCTGAAAAAATAGTTCAGATGCAATTAATTTAGAGGAAGATAGCTGCCTTCAGATTTTAGAAGTATGTTTTTGACTATATCTTACAGAGAAAAGTGAAGTAAATTTGCAAACACGCAGCTTCTAGAACACAAGTGACTAATTCTGTTTTGTTCAGCAGGACAAGTACAAACTAGATTTGAGAGTAGCATAACGGTGATGTACAAGTGCTGAAAGGGACTTTCAGCCTAAGCTTAAGATGTCTAGTTATGAAAGTCTAGTTGGTCTCCAAGCCTATTTAAGCAGGTGTCTGTCTCATGAGAAAATTGAGTATTTTTTAGTTGATGCTAATCGATTAGTGATGTGTCAAAATAAGCTGCTTCCTGATTGAACTCAAGTAATTACGCCTTTTTCAGGTAAAGATAATGCTTCTTAAAACTGTTTGCTTTAGATCTCTTTCCGTTTCTCAATCTCATGTGGTGGGAACAGGACAAATAGAAAATGTAAAGTATTAACTGACATAATGAACAAAATAAGTATCTTTAGAAGACCACTTGAAGAGCTGAACGAACCATAAGTAACTGTAAGAATTGACTTGTTTCCATTCAAGTAAAGGTGATTTTGAATTAGGAGGGAGTTTTAGATAGTTTTGGAGCAGGGAGATCTCTGAAGTTCTGTTACTGCATTATATTGTGCCTTCATCTGACACGACAGGTGTCAGGGGAATTTATATATACTTTGACTTCCCAAATTAAAATGTAATGTATTTTTCGCAAAGCAGCCCTTGAAAGCATTGCATGTACATTCTCGAGATTTCAATACATTAGCTGTAGTTTTCAGTGTTCCTTCTAAACTCAGTTCAAATAACAGTTTTATAAATAGTTTCACTGAAACCAGCTATGGCATCTAGCTCAGGTAGAACAACTTGCATACCTATACAGGATTGGACCTGTTTGGAAGTTAATACAGACTTGTAAATTGCTTTTATGACTACAAAATAATGCTGGCCTAAATTTTACCATTTTCATATATAGGCTGAAGAACAGTTGAAAATTGTTGAAGAACAAAGAAAGATTCATGAGGAGAGGATGAAACTAGAACAAGAGAGACAACGTCAGCAAAAAGAAGAGCAAAAAATTATCCTGGGCAAAGGAAAGTCTAGGCCAAAACTGTCCTTCTCACTGAAAAGCCAGGATTAAATTGCAACTCTGAACTCTTAAAAGAAAAAAAAAGAAACAAACAAACAAAAAAAGGAAAACAAAAAAAAACTTCGTATGGTAGCTTCATGTTGAAGTGATTTTTTTTTTTTTCCTCTCAATTTTTTTTGTCTTTTTTGAAAGTCTGGAAAGTTAGCTTGTTCTAATAGGGGCTGTGCTCTGCAATTCTTATTTTTTTTAAAAACTTCCATTAAATTAAACCCTTATCAGATCATCATTGCTTTTTAGAGGGTAATCTGTTCTCATCAATTTTGTTTTGTATTAGTGGACTGAAGCAGATCAGGTCAAATTGTGGATGATCTGATAAGGTTTTATTGACCTACTCATCAGGGTTTGACTCTGATAATTGACAGAACTTTATACTGGGTATTGCTGACTTTTAATTTTTTTTTTTAAAGTCAGTAAATACATGGGTAAATTGCCATAGTATTACTGGACCTCTGTGGTTTATTGTTAAATCAGTGTCTTATGATACTGTCCCATTATTGCGCTTGATGTTCCTGATACAGGTAAGGAAATAATTGGTCATTTCTGCTATGGATACATAGAGAGAGTTCAGTATTGTCTCGGTTAGATTTGTTTTTATTACATTGACAGCATTCAACCAGCGTTCCCCATTGTGTAAATAAACCAATTTGCTGAATAAAGTGAAAGTCTTAAATTCATATGTTTAAGTAAATTTTTTTTAGTACACTTCTATAAACAGCTATCCGAGTGACAATTCACATTATTAAATTCAAGACTGTAGTGGTATTTATTTTTTAATTTTGCTTTAAACCATTTTGGCTTCTCCTGCTTTTAATGCAAAATTACACACAGTAAAAAATGCCTGCAGTTGTGAATGTTTTCGATGGCTGCTGCTGTTCTCATGAACACTGGTTTTTATTCTGACAGCGACTTATTTTAGCTGTAGTATCATGTTTAAACAGCTGTTTGGCTTACTGCACCCAGACCAATACTTCGATATCTAATCCCCTTCAGTTCACCTCATAATATAGTATATTGTATAAGTTAAGGTCATTACCATATAATGAATCTGATGGATCCTAAAGGATTTAAAAATTAAGGGTTTTCTTTCCCAAAGGACAGGACCGGCTAGCATACTTGAAGTGAAAAAAACAGGAAATGAAACTCTATCGAAATATATTGTTTTAGCCAGAAAGCAACTGTTATTCATATACAGGTCTTGAATGTCATCCCTTTATATATACAAGTTTTATTTTGAAAAATGAAACTACAGATTAAAAACTATATATAAGCCCCTTTTTTGTTTATAATTTTTCTCCCAAAACGTGGATTACTATAGTTTGTCCAGTTTTAAAACTTTTTTCCTGTCAGTAAACAACATCTGTAGTAATCTAAAATGAACATTACCAGTAGCTGCCTGAGCATTTGAATGTCATTGGACAAAATTGGAATTCATTCCTGATATTCCCAAAGAATTTGTTTCTGTAGATGTAGCAGATTCAATGTGGGAGCAAGTTGAGTGTGCCACTGAAAGCAGTATTCAACGTGCTTTGTATGAAACCTGGGCTTGGGGGCAGACTGATGCGTATCACTTTGTCCGGTATGTCAAGAAACATGTGAAGACAGTAAAATACACTATTACTGTACTTAAATTTGTCTATATATTGTATTACAAAAGAAGGTTCAGGGTTGCTGCATACATAAAAACAAAAGCTAAAGCCAAATAATTCATGTATATGACCTGTTGGCAGGAGCAGGCTGTATTTAAAGATCAACTAATACCTGTATTTCTAAACCAGAAAACATCCCCTGTTCCCGTACAAAAAACAAGCTATTAAAAGTCAATACTCGAAACAGACCTACGCATTTTTGTTTCCTCTTCTAAAAGCAACAAGCTTAGTCCTTATACATATAGACACGGAATCAAGCTTTTTCTGCATCACTGTTTTGATGCTGAATAGTGACATCTGTTCTTCACACAGTATTGGGTAGGCTTTAGACTTCGAGAGGTTATTGTCAGTCACACCTTTTGGACTACTGTGCGGACCAATGTCCAATCACAATTAGATTTCCTGTTCCTCCATTCCACAGCTCCCTGTTTTTCCTTCCCCCTCCCCTTATAAAACGGAAAAACAGCTACATATTTCTTTTTTGTTGTTGGGGCAGAAATTCAGTTGGTAGAAACCACTGACTTTTTACTGCCCTAAATCATTTTGTATCTCTTAGATAGATTTTTCTGGACCCAGCGTGGGTGGATGTCACATTTGCATTATTCTAGGGTTTTCTTTGTTTTTAGAATTCCTGTGGGTCTGCAGGGATACTGTTGATTTCTTGAAATACAGAGGTGCGCACAATTTGGGAGGGTGGTAAATTGATAATAAGAACGTGAGAAGTTCTTGTAGTCCCTTAAAACTCAATATCTATCTGATGAGAAGGTGAGAACATAGGCTTGACATGTACTGTAGTGATTAAACTGGGCATGAGCTCTATGTGTGCCTATGTGGGGCCATTTACTTACCTAGAGAATTGCTCTTAGATATTGTATTGGGTGTTTAATTCTTATCTCATTACAGTTTAAAGTTTCAACTTCAGATTTTGGTTAGAAAATTTTTTATTTGCTCTGGTTTATTTTGTGGGCGCTTGTTTTCCTTTCTTCTTCTTCCCTCAGGGAGGAATTTTTTGTTGCCACCTATCTTGAGCAGTAGTCATTTGCCTTCTATGATGGTAGAAGAGATTTTAGTTTTCCCAACTCCAGTTCATAAATGTCCTGGAAAATTATTTTAATACTGAACAATGTGTCTGGCAGAGGGCAGGAAAGAGTGGAAGACCTTCCTGCAGTAACCTAGCAGTGTGCTGTTACTTTGGAGATCTGTTAAACTGCCCTTTGAACTTCCCATGTTCAATATCATCATTTTTCCAAGCACAAGTAGAAAGCTGACTGCTGTGAAATGTATTGGAGAGCTGGTGTCCTTGAAGCTTAGCAAAGCAGAGACAATTAGGTTGGCGAGATGTCTAAGCTATCAAGCAACTGCATACCTACGTATAGACAGATATGTCAGTACTATCTTACTGAAGTATCAATACTTCATCCAATCCTATCTTGTCTTGAATAAGGATAACTTGTTTCTCCCTTTCTCTTGCACTTTGTGCCACCTCATATATCTCACCCCATCTATTGCCCTTGCTGACTTGAAGATTGTTACCCCTCTTTCTGATGCTATCAACGTGTCCTCTTAACATTTTTTTAGCATTTCTGTGCCATTTTTCACATGTACACCAAATATAGAGGTTTTGTTGTGATTCCTTTTTAACTGCATGAAGTGTCTTGTTGAACATTGTTGGAGTATTTGGTGACCGGTTGTCCGTTTAGCAAGGAAGAGGAAAATTATTTGTTATTGTTAAGTCTCAATTCAGTACAAGTTCAGGTGAAAATTCAAGTTGATAAACACTTTTCAGTTTGCATTGCAGAGATGATTTATTTCAGAACGGAGCTGTGGAGCTCTGTGTGTGCCTGAGGCTCATTCCAAGACAGGAGGATATGGTCAAAGTGCCCAGGCTAGTGCAGTTTCAGACCAACAGGCCAGTCCAGTTGGAGCTGTGAACCATGACTTCCATGCAACCATGTTCTGTTTTCATGCTAGTACCACCAAACCCATGCATTTTAGGGTTATTTCCTTCTCCCCATCCCACATTTTTTAGCCAGCTGAAGAGTGCTGAGCTTCTGTTGACATTTCTGTACTGAACAACCTAATACTTCCTATCATCTTTACTGAACTGACATGTAGAACCAGGGGTTACACTGGCTCAGTGGTCAGCTCTGCACAAGAGGACATAAACCCTTAGAAAAGGTTGGTCATGTAGCAGAAGTTTGATCCCTGGCCTTGTTTCCCACCTCACGTATCTCATCACAGACCACAAAATAATACAGGAATTTTATTTTTCACAGAGTGATACTGAGAAGTCAAACAGGAAGTTAGATTGCATGGCTTGGATGTGCCAACTTCTTTCCTGATTTTTATTACAAGGCTGCTTGAATTCTGTGGCTGTATTTAGGAGGAGCCAAGCTCATTTTCTAAGAAGTTATGGTTAACCAAAATTGTGGTTACAAAGCAGACATGGAGAAGACAAATTAACATCTAGATATACATTCCCTTTACCTTAAGTGCAGAAAATGCATTGTTATGGTGTGAATGATATTTTAGGAGCTGTTTCAAGTATCTGACACAGCCATTTGTACAAACAATAAACCATTTAAATCAGTAAGCCTCAATCATGTGATCATTTGTCTTTATTAAATTTAGCAGCACTTGTACCTATTGAGTTATGTCTTTGCCACTTTCAAAACTGTTAAATATTTAAATAATGATAAATGACCGTGAGCTTTCCCACTTAATAAAAAATTTTATGTCCCATATATTCACACTCTGGTTTAGACTGATGTTTAAAAGAGCCGATCATGATCCTATTCAATTTAGCTGCCTTTTTGTTACAGATTTTGTAGGATCGGAGCGTTGGCTCTGATCTATCTAATTATTGGCCACATGACTGTCAGAAAGAAGCCAAAGCAGGTTATTTGGTGATAAACCCCATTTTTGTTGTAAGGCCGACTGAAGTACCAAGAAATAAAGGTTTAAGCGGTGTCAATGGCAGAGTCCCGGGTTTTCCCTGAAGGTGGAGGGAAAAGCAGGTCTTACCTGCTCGCTGGCCCTGCTCATCCGTCTGTCCGTCCATTCATCCCTTTCTCCATCCCTCCCTCGGTATCTCTATCCATCGCTCCGATCCGGGCCGCCCGGACGCAGGGGGACTGTGGCTCCGCTCCCACGGCCGTGGCAGGATTTCCTTCCCCGAGAAGCCTGTCCCCTGCGAGTTTGTCTGCCAGGAAATCGCGTTCATAGCGACACTCGAAATACCTGCCAGGATCTCCTCCTGAAATAGCCCCCAGAGAAGCCTTTACTGCGGCCGCAGCCGGTTGCTATCTTCCTAACGTTTGTGGGCTTTTTAAACCGCCGTCCGAGCTCGTTATCTCACGTTTTCTCCGTCTCTGAGGCGATTCCTGCTGCTCCTGGGAAGCGAGACGGGAAAGTTGAAGGCCAATGCAGCGGGCAGCTGGGGCACGGGGAGGGAGCGTGGCCGCACCGCGGCTGCCCAGGGGCTCCGCGGACCCTCTGAGCACCGCCCGCCGCTCCAGCTCCCGCCTCCCGTTCCAGACCTGCAAATAACTCCGCAGCGCAGAAAGCGCTCCCCGCCCCGACCCCGGCCACCCCTCCGGCAAAAAAGGGTGACCTGTGCGGAGTAGTCACCAAGCCCGCGTTTCTTTGGATGTCTTAACCTTTGTTACTGGGCTTGTCTCAGTTGTAAGCTCCCGGTTTTTACTTAAAAGTGATTTTATTAACGCCGATTTTTATACATCTACGGTGCGCACCAGTAGGATGCCAGAGTAGAGTAAAATAGCTGTATTTACGTAAAATGATTAGCCGCTCGACAATAGAGGCTAAGCGATATATTTAGCTACAGGAGGATATTTTCAGACAATACCAGGGCTCTTCATTTCCTCTGGTTTACTTAAAGCAAGGATACGGAGAGTTAGAGGTCACAGTTTACTCACAGCTTTTACAAAACACCGCTCGTAACCTTTTGCTTCCAAACAAACAGAAGGAGAAGCATTACAAAATTGAGGTAAACCTATTTTACACGTCTCTGTTGCTAGAAGCGTTTATCAGGCTCGGTGTTTACATTGGCTCAAGGCTGGTTATACACCACACATTTGTTTAAAAGTTTAATAATTAAGTACTTTCCTCTCTTCGCTGGCGAAGCTCTCCTTTGATGCCCCTCGATGTGCATAGGTACCGTCTGCCTCCCACTGGAGTGCTAAGTTTCCGTCTTCGGAATCAGATCCTTTTCCACCAAATTGTGTCGCCGGATCTGCAATTCCTTCCTCACTGCAAATTAAATTTAATTAAGTCGTTTACTTAAAACGTATTCGATGTTTTGTGTGAAAAGCAAACTGCTTCCCTTGTTTCTTTGAGTGGTAGATTTCATTAAACAACTACCAAACACAATTAACACAAAATCTATGGGACATCGAGCGCGCCTCAAATCACCTTTTCCTTCTGTTGCGAGCGAGAGGAGCGGTCTATGCCAGCCAGGGTGGTGAAGGCTGGAACACCCGCTCAGTTAAAAAAGGAGGGAAAGAGATTCCAAATTGTTTCGCGAAATAAATTACAATGCCTGTCGTTTCCCTTATAAGGGCTCCTTCGTATTCCTAAAGCTGAACCACCACTAACCCGATTTTTAAGTAAATGCCCATATTTCTTTGGGAATAAAATTATACGAAATCGGCTCTTTATTACGGTCTGTTGTAGCGCGTTTTTCGCATGCCTTAACTAAAAGGTAGGGAAATGACAGAAAGGGTGCCGTAATTTCCTAGGATTTAATTTTTAATCCTTTCTGCAGATACTATTTTGGCAAGAAATCCCTACTGGAAGAAATTCGGTAACCCTCTTCGTTTCACAGGAGCGACTGTGATATTACACAAAGCAGTATTTAACCCACGGTACGGCACTTCGAGCGGGACCGTTCGCGTGTGCCGTCTTTCCGGTCCGGAGCAGCGGTACCGGCGGGACTCTTTTGCGGGGAGGGCAAAAACTCCGTGTAGGATCCAGACAGGGCAGGACGCGAGGGAGCCGCGGAAGGGGGACAGCAGCCGAAAGGGACCCCTGCCCCCTGCGCTCTACCGACCCGCGGAGGGCTGGCGTTGGCCGCTAGTGGGCGCTGTGGCGCCGTGGAAGTGCCGCGGGAGCCGCGGCGAGCTCCCATCGCTGCGCAGAGTGCATCCGCGGGTGACCGCGACGACATCCCCCCGGCGCCCTTCGCATCCCCCCGAGGGGCCCTCCGGAGCCACCGGGGAAGCATCTTCAGGGCTGCTCGCGGGTAGCTCGCTTCGGCCATAAACGAATACAAGGAAATAAAAGGGCCAGGTGCCTCCGAGATACCCGGGGCTCGAAAAAGATCCGATTTCCTCCCCCATCCGTAAAACTGTAGAAGGGAAGGAAGGGGCTCTGAGTGATCACCTGGAGAAAGATGAGGGAACACACACTGGCCTCGGCGCCTCTCATTACCTGCCGCTCCGCATCCTAGAGCCCCCGTGGGAAAGGCCAGCCTCCCAGATCGGGCGTGGGAGAGTCCCATGACCCGCGCGGGGGCACCCGCAGAAAGTTGCGCGGGTAACAGCGGAGACCCGCGCCCGGCTGAGCCCCGCGGAGGTGGCCGCTGTTGCGGAGCGCCGGCAGCCGTGCTCTCCGCAATCCCTTTGAAGGGACTCCGCATGTCTTTATTTCGGGACGGCCCGTGACTCATCGTCACGTTGACAGACAAACTTTGAAAACTTGTAGACCCCGTGGGAAGGGCCAGCCCAGAATCGGGCGTGGGAGAGCTCCCTGCACCCCATCCACTGGTGGGGGCACCCGCATAAACTTGCGCGGAGACCCGCGCAGCCCCGCTGAGGTGGCCGCTGTTGCGGAGCGCCGGCAGACGTGCTCTCCCGGGGCTGTAGCGGGGAAGGTGCAGGGACGCCCTGTGCGCCCCCCCCCCCCCCGCCCTGCCGCTGCTGCCCACTCTTTAAGCAGGAGTGTACTTGGAAAAAAAAACAAAAATAACATCGCTCAAATTGGGGTTTTATTTCTTTTTATTTTTTTCTCTCCACCCCATATTAACGGGGAAGGTGTACGGAAGCCCCGTTCCCCTCCTTTCTGCCGCTGCTCCCCGCTCTTTAAACAGCAGCGTATCTGGAAAAGAAAACCAACGCTCAATTTAGGGGTTTATTATTATTTCCCCTCCGCCCCGCCTGGGCCACCCGCCCCTCCTGCCTACCCCTCCCCTGACTAAGAGCGAGCGCGCTCCCTCCCTCACCCCGCTGGCGGGGCCAGGGGGTGTTACCTGCCGGCCCTGCTCGGCCGGGCTCGCCGCGGGCCCCGCCCGCCGCGGCGGCGGCGGCATTAAGTGACACGCGCGGCGCCCAACCAGCGCGGCGGCCCGGCGGCGGCCCTATGAGAGGCGGCGGCGGGGCGGTGGGGCCGCGCTTATATGGCTACGGCGGCTCGCTACCGCCGGCCGCGCTCCTGCGCCGTGGACGCGCTGTGGCTGTAATAGCGAGAGAGGCATCGTCGCGGGTTGTAACGCGCCGCGGTGGGAACAGCCGTGGCTGGAGCCGCGCCTCCTTTCCTTCTACTCCTCCGCGCTGGGCTGCGCAAGTCCCACGCCTGCCTTTCGTCCTCCTGCTGCCGTCGCGGCGCGCACTGCGGATCTCACAACGGGAGAGAGACGCTGCGAACCCCCATTCCTGTTTTGGGGGGGGGGGTGTCTTTTTTTTTTTTCCGCGCTCTTCTTCTTTCCTTGCTCCTCTCCGGAGTCTTTGCAGGCGACAAGGACAGCAGTGCCCCCCGGGGAAGCCGGAGCCCTGCGGATGCGTCTCCCCGAGACCGAGGGAGCCTGACTCCGAGTGGATTTGACTCGCGATTGTTTCTGAGCTCCCTGAAATAACCAGATCTGGTGCCTGTGCGGATTGCAAGCTGCAGAGAACGGTGAGAGACACACACAGGAGGAGCGTCGTACCGAGGCTGTGTCCCTTCTCTCAACCGCTTTATTTCTCCCATCACCGTTTCTTTTATTGTGCCTTTTAATTTTTTTTATTTTACTCCTTTTCACGCGAGCCTTAAACACTGTGAACGTGTATGGCGCACTGGATCTAAATGGGAGTTGGCACTTTGAGCGGCATCTTCCAACGCAGCCGGGAGACCCCCAGTAAAACGAAAGACTGAAGCGTTTGCATTTTTGTTATTGCTTTTGTTACTTCGGCGGTAGCTTGGATCTGACCTCGCAGGAGAATTTCCTACATGCGAGTGGCATACATGACTCAGTAGATCTGCTTGCAGCTCTCACGTAGTGCATCGTCAACGCTTCGCGTGTGATTTTTTTTTAATTTTATTTTATTTTTTAATTCTTTCTTCCCCATCAATCGTAGTTGGGATACCGGGCACCCACCCCGTTGTTGCCGCTCAGGTGCGGGGAAGCCGCACAGCGGAGTTGGCGAGGCTCCGGGGAGGGACTCGGTGCCGCCTGCGACTATGGCAGCGCGGAGGCGAGACACCTCCGCCTGGAAGTACTGTTGGGGAGTCGCGATGGTTTTATGCAGAACTGCACTGGCGAGGTCCATCGTTTTAGACCCCATATATTGGAATTCCTCCAACCCCAAGTAAGTTTCGAACCCGCTCCCGCCCGCCGCCTCCCTCGGGGGCCGGCGCTGCCCTGCGCGGGAGAGGTGGGAAGGGGGTGGACGGTGCCGCATCTTGGCCACGGCCACCGGGAACCACGGGGACACTGCGAGAGGCGGCTGCCAGAGCTTTAGCCTGGGCTGGCAGCAGAAGTTGGTCCTCTCCCGGGGCGGGCAGTCCATGTCACGGTGCAGCTGCCCTGGCGCCGCATGGTCCCGGGAGGGAGAGGGATCCGCGGCGGGACAGGGCGGTGGAGTGAGATCAGGAGAGGGGCGGTGGCACCGGGCTGAAACCTGCGGGCGGGATGTAGGCTCCGCTTTCGGGGAGCCGCTGCCTTCTTTGGGCCGGAGCAGCAGCGGCTGCGCGGCCAGGAAGGGGTGATACTCTTCAAACTTCTCCGTCTGCAGATGCAAACTCATCCCATTGACTCCAGCAAAGTTACATCTGCTTATAACAGGGCTAAATTTGGTTGTGGAGTTGATGGTATCAAGGCACATGTCAGTGAGTAATGAACTAAGCATTACCCGTCACACAACCATTAAGTGTCATTCTTCATTAACAAACCCAGGCAAAAAAAGTACATGGGTTCCCAGGACTTCACTATCGAAGCACACTCTTTTAAAGGATATGCTTCTATTTTAAACCTTCTTTACTTAAACGGACAAAATTATTGCTATTGGGAAGAGTAACTTTTTGGAACGTGGGCCATCTTTCTAAAGAGAAACCCGAGTCAGTGATGGGAAACTATTTTAACTTCTCTTTTTGTTCTCTTTTCATTTTTGGCAAGCAAAATAAGTTGCCTTTGTTCAGTTGTGAAATCCTTTGAAATTTTGTGATTAAAACCCCTGTTTCATAAAACAAAAGTCACGTTAGGAAGAAATAATAAGTAATGAATTTAGAATGTTTTATACCAGAAACGGGTTAAAATATTTTTTAAACTCATACTACATGTATGTAGGTACTCTTAAAAGCAAATAATATGCATTGTGTTAATTGAATTTAGAATTTCCCATTAAGTGCAGTAAGTACATGTCTTTGTTTTCCCGGGGGACATTTGAGAGGAAATCTTAGTTGGTGATGAGGCAAGAAGAATGGAGTATTTCCTCAATCAGGGATTAATTCTCTGTAGGTGGCAGGATCTCCAGGAGTTTAGTGAAGATTTCAAAGTTTGAATTAGAAGTAGCATCTCAAGTTTAACAAGTTGTCTTGCATTACAGTCATCATTATGTACCATTGGAAAGACTCACAGCAGATTTCTGACAGTGTTTTTCAATAATGGACATTTTTGCTGTATCTCTAATATTTTTTTCAGAAAACCTTTTTGATTTTTAAAAAAAAAAGAAACCAACAGGAATGCGGTGGACTGCTCAGTTCAGTGCTTTTCTTCCTGGCTTTGTGTGACAAATGATCATTATGTGGGAAGCCAGTTAAAATAAACCAAAGTTTAGCTTCAGTCCCTGGCTTGGCACTTTTGTGATAGATGAAGCTTTTTTTTGGCATGAGAAAGGTACGACATAACATCTGAGAATAAAGCGACCTGGCCGGTTAAAAAGCGGGCTTTATAATGCTGTTTGAATTCTCAAAAGTCAAAGGCTACGAGCCGGGGTTGCATTGCATTAGTGGGCCTGCTGAGCTGGTGGAAAACAGGCTCGCCTCAACTTTAGAAGGGGAAAGCTTTTGCATCTCCAGCCCTTGATGGATTTGTGCCTACAGAGGTCACTCTTCCAATGCAGAAGAGCACGCTGCTGCGGCCTCTCCTCTGCCAGCTTCAACCTGCTTTCGCTTTTTCAACTTACCTTGATAGCTTTTATTAGCCATCAGTGAAATGAAAGTATCCGAGCAGCTGAATTCAACTCATCTTACAGAGCCTGGGGATATGCTTCCTTTATCAAATACAATTTGTGTTACCATTTGGCTAATTCTAAACTATTTGATTACAAAAAAAGTTTAAATGTTGTTAATGGTAGATCTAATGATAACATCTAATTACTTTTTCAACATAAATGCATGCTTAAAAATAGATTCTGCTGTTGATGTAATTGAGTTTTCTTGAGTGATTCATTGAGGCTTAATCACCACAGTGAAGAAGTACACTATTAAAATTAGTCTTTTCAATTGCTGGGGCTAGTGATTTATAGGCCACTTGGAGGCCTGTAGTTTGAGGAAGCTTACAAATGCATTACTGATATTGCTGCCGGTGAGGCAGCTCCACTTCTCTGAGCAGGATTTCTTACTAATTCTTGTCACAATTGTTTGCCTGAAGGATACTGAATAATTTTCCCTAGACGAGGTTATCTTCACTCAGGATTCAAGCTGAATGTTAGCTCCAGAAGTGAGCTACTAAATGGATCTCGGCGTAGTATAGTAATAAATCTCCTTTCTAGGTTGAAATAATAACTATCTTTAGTGTCGGTTAATTTATTCAGGAAAGCTATGCATTTAACTCTATTGAAAGCTTCAGCACATAAATCTACTGAACAGGTAGGCAGTTCAATGCTGGGAGAAGTTGTTAGTCAGGTTAATATAAAGTATGAAATAATAAATTTTAGGTTAAGGTGAACATATAAACTGAATTGGTTTTGCACTGAAGTTTCGAGGTTATAATTTTTAGCAGGTGGCTGGGGGTGAAGAGCATGCAGTAGCTGTTTGAACACAGAGCTCCCTCTCCTGTCCCGTCCCCCCGTTTCCCCCCCCGCCCCCTTTTTAGAGATCTGCTTTCATTGCCTCGACCAAATCATGAGAGGTGTGTTTTTAAGTGACACATAAAATAATTATACTCGGGACTTTATTGCTTGGGAGGTTAAACATAATTTTTACAGATGGTTTTAGTAGACTTCAGACTTCTTGTCTGAAGTACCACAGATCTCATGATATCGAAAATGCAGAGAAAAATTACTCTGTAGACTTCACTCCTGTTGACACTTCTTTAATGAGGAACTTTCTTCCTGTGTTGTTTCTGCCAAGATAAACAATGTATATAGATAGCATGAATTACTTCAGTTTCACCTCATAGGAGCTCAGCACTGACTTGCACACACAGGACAGCATGTAGTGTTATGGGGAGAGAAATGTATGTAGAGAAATCTCATTCAAAAAAAGCTATTGCTTTTGTCCGTCACTATTCCCTACATGCTATAGGTGGGTGAGCAAAGCTGTTCTGCTTAGTGACATGTGGATGGCTATCCTCACAAGTGGTGCTTAAGTTAAATTATATAGCTGCTTTTCTCTCCCTCTGATAAGCAGTTATATATGGGATATTTAACTGTCTCTGAATGAATGCTAACATGTCAGAAACTGATAAAATAAACTACAATTGATGACCCTATTAAATGGTCTGTTCAGTAGTGTATAGACTAGTCTCTTCTCATTGTATCTGAAATTCTTATTATTGTAGGTAAACAAATGCACATTCACTACCCATTGAATAGCCCCTTGAACTATGGTCTGCAGTTTGCATTTGGGTTAATCTTGTCGGTTTTAATATGGGGGGGGGAGGGGGGGGGGGGGAGAAAGCACCAGGGCTGGAATTGTTAGTGCTTTCACATCCACATTCCTCACATTTTGTCAGGATGATAAACTGTAGGTAATGGACAGCCCTTGTTTCACAGGACAGGCGAGCCAGCCAGAGCACAAAGAGCTTGCTAAAACGGTATCTCACAACATGTTTGGGAGCCTCTCAGCTAGACAAGAATTTATTTGGGAGTTCTGTGTCATGGGACTGCACTTTCTAACCTCCGCAATTACAGCTTCAAGCTGAAGAAACAGGAGTGGGAAGTTAAAATGATTTAAACACATGCTCCTAAATTGTACCCAAAACATAGCTGTTGACACTTGGCATGCTAATACAAAGAGTGGTGGCTTCCAGTCCAACTGATATCTTGTGTTTGTAGCCAGGTCTCTGAAGCAGAAGTGAATTAGCAAAATGAATTTAGAACAAACTGAAGGCCGAATTCCTGAGCTGATTCTTTTCCCCAGCCTTTTATATGTGGAGTATAATTGCTATATTATTTATAGTAATTATATTGAAGCATGTTATCTGTAAGCTGTGCTACATTATTTCACTTCGTTTAATGAAGTAATTGCCTTTAGAAAGGCAGCGACTAAAAGTCAAGCTAAAATCACTTTGAGTTGTACCTCTTCCCACACACCAGAATGCCTGCCTCCCTTTTTTTACTTTTTTTTTTTCCCTTTTTAATTTATTGCAAGGAGATCACATTGCTTTAGGTGTGACACCTTGGGGTCATCTCAAATTTGGCCAAGATTCCTATAAAGGGGGAGTCAGTGGAGAACTTGAGGTGAATGTTGTTACACACTGTCAAAGACAGGCCTTTCAGCCCTGCGCAGTACTCAGAGCCAAGGTTGCTTTTGTTTTTTTTCTTTTATTGAGGGATCTGGTCTTCCTGTGTCGTGTAACCTGCTGTACTTGAAATTGCTTGTTGCAAATGAGAAGAAAGTGTTCTTCTGAGAAAAAAAAAGTGATTAAAATGTTATTCATGTGTGCTTAATGTCTACCTGCCTTGGCTGCTGACATAAAGAAACCTGTTTTTCTAGTCATTTATCATACATCTACATGGATTTGCTTATGAGCTCATTCTTTGTGAGGCGTTGTGGAAACTTAAATAGGAATGTTCAACTGCTTGAAGTATTTTGATTAAAATAAGCACCATAGTATACAGACTTTTAACCAGAACACAGTTATCTTAAGCAAGGGGAGTTTTTTGAGGGGGTGGGAGGGGAGCAGCAAGGGAGAAGAACTTGGGGGGGGGGGGGGGAGGGAGTTGCCTGAAAAGCAGGGGAAGGGAGGATGGCAAATGGACAGTGTTAGAAGAGCTTGGAAAAACTCCTGTGGCTTCATTGTCTCTTTAAAGCTAGAGAACACAAAGACAAATGCAGTTCAGCCTTTCTCCCATGATGGAAAAAGTAAACCGTTGACACAGCTCCCATGTTTAACTTGTTTAATTCTCATTTTAAATTCAGTACTATACCAGCCGTGTGAACTCTGAAGATTTCTTTAGTAATCCATTTTGTAGTTCCGAATCAAAAACAAAGTGAAAAGGTCTGACACAATTTGCTTTTATTTTTAGGCAAATCAACCCTGGTCATAGTTAATAAGGGGATTACAACCCAGACTAGGTCTTTACAGATGTAATGTAAATCAAGGGCAGAGTATAAAGAAACTGATCCCTTTTGATTGAAGTATGGTAAAAAGGCATAGAGAAACTAGCAGCAGTAATCTGATTGTATGGCAATAAAACCACCATTTTCTGTCTTTCAGATAAAAATAATGTGGTAAATCCATGCAGTTCATAAGATGTAAAGGCAGATAAAGGGTGATGCCATGGCAACATATAGATTAGCTTGATGTTAGAAATGACACGTCTCTGAAAGGGGTGTTAGAAACTAAGGGCCTTGCTCGGGGCTGTAAGGTATTATGTGAGAACCACACAAAACTTGGGGGTCGGGATTAGAAAGTATGAAAGGCCTACTTGTGGCTTGGGATGGTTGGAGTAAAGAAAAGCTGCTCAGTTCTTGCTCATTGGTCGCTTATTGCATGGTAAAAATAGATTTCATTTAGTGCTTTCTGCTGATATGGGGACCGATTAAAACTTGAGATGGCTGCAATTGTTAGGTGTGGAAGGTTTTGGTTTTTAACTCATGCCCTAGCAGCAACCTCTCTGAAGAATTAGCTGCACTTGAGGTTTGTTGCCTTAATCTGTTTGGGCTTCGGGCAGGAGCATGCTGGCAAGGAACAGAGAGCAGAGGGAATAGGTAGGATTGGGGCTATCTGGAAAGAAAACAGAGACCTTTTGATTTCAGCTGTGTTTCTGGCTGTGGTCTCCATCTCGCACTCCATGGGAGCAGCAAAGATAAACACACTGCATTGTCTGTGCCTTGGCCAGGTGGTACTTCAGCATCTCTTGTGTTTCCCATCCTACAAAAATACAGAAGAAATGAAACCCCACAAACAAACCAGCATCCATTCCTACTTACCAAGAAAGCTGCAGATAACGAAATTGATCTGGCTTAGTCTATAGATGGTATTTATTTCCGAAAGTCATGTTGAGATCTAAAGAAGAACGAGATAAGCATCTGCCTACTCACCCTCCACACCGCTCCCCCCCTCCTCCCCCCGACTTGAAATTGTTGGGATGAGTTAACAGTCAGCCCCTTGAATTCAGCCGGCAGACAATTTAGCCATTGTTTTGTCATTTATTTTAAGCAATCTGCAGCTGTGAAGGTAGTAAAATACCTCTCCTAGTGCAGATACTTGGTTTTTTTTCTTTTTGTCTTTCTCTTAAAGAGCCTTTCAAATAGTTAAGACTCGATTTTCTACCCAGCTGACAACCGTAAACACCCACAACTTAAAGTCAGCATTGCAAATCAAGGGTACGATTCAAACGAGAAATATTTACTTTATTGCTTACTCATTTGTCTGCTAAGCGGGGAAAGAAACCACTCTGCATTTGTTAAACAGAGTCTAGACATAAGGGGAAAAAATACTCAAGCCTACAATAACAGTTGTGTCTTTCTTTAGTGGGAATGAGCCTGGGATGAGCTCGGCAAAATTGAATTCATGCTGTTTGTTTGGCAGTGGGTTGGACACTTTTTAAGTTTTGGGGTTTTTTTTCCTTTTTCTGGGATATTTATAAAGATGTTAATTACATGCTTGAATTTATCATTCTTATCCTACCCCATAGTAAGCTGGAAAGCTTCACAATTCTGACTGAAAAGGGAACTCCAAACCCAAAACTGTCAAGCTGCTGATGCTGATGTGATTTAACAAATGAAAAATAAACAAGTGCATACAGGGAATTGAGCAGATTGGCAGAATATACGGGGCCTGGAGTGCTCAGATACGTTTCCTCTCTTGCAGCTTAACCTTCACAAATCTATATCAAAAGATCCGATTCATTTGCTGAAATTCTCCAAAGCGCCGGGGCACCCTCATCTAATTTACAGGCCGGTCACATCCAAGCACCTTGCATTCTGCATTTGACAATGATTGCTAATGGGCCATTCAACTAAAGTATTTGCTTGTTAACAGGGAACAGAGCATGATAAATGTCCAGCAAGCTTGCGGCCTCCTTCAGCTTTTCAAATGCAGACTGGTGCATATTTATGGCAGGCAAATGACAAAGAGAGAAGCTGAATTACTCTGGCCTTATGCTTTCTGTTCGAACGAGGGTTAAAGTAATTAAAGAAATAATGCAAAACCCGATGTCCTTTGTTTGCCCACCATTATCCAACATTTAGCTTTCGAACCTGCTTGTCATGTCACATTTCAGAAATGTACCAGATAAGTCTCGGTGGGTTTGGCTGGGCACAGAAAGGAGTGGGTAATTCTTTTATGGAGCGCATCTTGGGCAGTGCACGCCAGGTCTCCCTGTTCCTATACAGAATCCTCTGCAGGTTCCTCTCTTCTGAAGTAGTTTTCACTGATACATTTAACTCGAAGATGTACTTGAGACACAGAGGTTTTCCAATATTTACTCCTGTTCCTTAATTGGGGAAAAAAACCCAAACTGAGAACAGTGGAGAGGCTTGGAGAAAACAAGCACATTGCACTCAGTATGTTTCTAGAACCCAAGTATGAAAACAAAATGGCAGAACAAAGAAACAGTTTTGCCATTGCTCTTCTGCCCTCAAGGACAGCTGGATCTTCAAAACTGAAGCTGTAAAGCATACACACACGAGTTCCATAAACTTGTGAAGTGTCTTCCGTGTAATTTTGAAGTGGGTGGGTGTTTTTTTTTTCTTTCCCTTCTAAGTTCATCTATAACCTTAGTGTGATTTTTTGAAAGTCTTCAAGGAGACTAAGATGGAGAATTACCATGATTTTAAATTCCATACTTGAAAATCCCGTTTAGTATTTTATATTTCTAGTTGCAAATAGAAATATAGAAATAAATAGAAATAAAGTTGCAAGTAGATAAACACATTCAAGGTTTCTGTCTAGTTCTTGTTCAAGTTCAGGAAAATACCTCCAGTAGTTTCAGTGAGTATTACCTTAGCCTGCAAGGGCTTTTCGTTATTATTGTGGGGTTTTTTTATTATAGGCAAAATTTGAATTTTTTTCTAATGAACAAAATCGTATAATTTTACTCGAGGAAATAGAACATCTAGAATTTTTTTTCTTTCTATTAACTGTCATGTAAAGAACTCTCCTTTGATGTGATTATATACATTGTAAAAGACAGGGAATAAGGGCAGGACCTCTATCTTTTTTGGCAATCCTGGCCAGCCAACACCCAGTGTTTATTGCAGTATCAGCATGGTAATTATAATGCAGCTGATTTAAACTTTGATGTAATAGTCTATGCTTTGTTATGGTTTTAAACGTAGGTTCCAAGTCAAAAAAAGATAAAGGCTGGTAAAGGATTATGTTACCAGGTGAATCATTCTTGATGTATGACATATACATAACCATAAGATGGGTTTTTCCACCTATGGCGTTCTTTTTAAATGTCTTGTAGTTAATGCCTAAAATAGGATTTACAAAACTTTACTTAGTAGTATCCAGAGCTGTGTGTACTTGAAAGGATAATCAAGTTTTACCTGTGTCAACAGAAAACGAGAAATTGTATGGCTTGTCTTACATGGGAGGATACGTTGGATGGTGGAATGATACATTAGGCTGAAAAATCTCTGATCCTGCAAATTACTTCCCACTGTTTTGTTAGCTTTTGCTTGAATAGTGCATTTACTTAGGTACCCAAACCAAAGAACAGTGGTGAGAAAGGTGAACAATGCACTGTAAAGGCAAGTGCATGTTGAAGCTAATAAGAGAGATTTAAAATTTATTATTACTAGTTAAAACCCAGTTGCAATTGAATGTGATTTTATTTTGGATTGGGAGTTCTGCCAGACTTCAGCCTGTCAGAGCTGAGAAGACTCAAATCAAGTCCAGGCCTATTTCTGCAGTAAACGGGAATCCTGGCTCCTTGCCTGTAGATTCATTCAGGAAGGCCCATCTGGCTTTTGATGTTCTGCAAGTTTGAAGCAGTTTGTTTAAGGAACTTATGCAGTGAGTGCTGGTGAAAGCACACATAACTGCGCTTCTGACTCTTCGAGTGTGCATCGTTTCACATTTTCATTTTTGCTGGTGCTTGCCATCTGCTTACCTACTGCCTGAGCAGCAGTTGGTTTCTATACCTGACTGCATAAATGTGTAAATTTGGAGTTAGGAACATCTTGATTCCTTTTGAGGATTTGCAGTCCCATAGCATTCACTGTCCACACTTCAGTTGCTTTCTTCATATTTAATTAATTTCAGTTTAGTTCAGAAGCAACCCAGCTTAATCACTGCACAACATTTGACCTTTAGGTTTTTGGGGAGTTTCTTTTTCCTAGGTATTTCCAAGCTATACAGGTTAGCTGAGCAGGGAAGGTCATGTTGGCAGGTAAGACTAGTAGTCTGTGTGACAAAATATTTTGAAAGAGACGGTTTTTAGTGGTAGTCGTTCCTTCTACATTTTATCAGGCAGTTTTCAGGCAGTTTTTAAGGTAAAACAAAAGCCAAATCTTCATAAATTTATTGCTTATGGTATGTGACAGCAAGGAGAGCAAGATTGCTCTGTGCTTCTAGGGCCTGACTCAGGAAGTCATCCTTATTCAGAAAAGCTCATGTTAAGCATGTGCTGAATGCTGAATATTCTTGCTGAAGTGGGACGAATTTAAGCATGAGCTGTCTTGAACCAAAGCCAGAGTGAAAAGGTTTTCTGGGATGGGACAAATACAGATCGCTCTGAAGCTTCGTTACTTTTTTTTTTTTATCAGAAAATGTCAGAAGCTACAGCCCTGTCTATGTTTGGAACAAGTCGTAATTTTTGTGGTTTGCCAGTAGTCAGGTGGTTAGAATGGAGTGACTGGAGCTCCTGCTGTCTCCAGCCTACTGCTGAACCCCTCTGCTGATGGACGCTTCTGCCCAGGGCAGCAATGTCCTGTCTAGTGAAGAATGCATGTCTGGACTTTTACAGGAGTTTTTAAATGACCTTAGTATCAGTTTAGCTTAATTTGAGAGGCTCAGACCTGCAGTGCGTCAAAAGCTGGTGCTCGCTGGATCAGATATTACTACTGCCTTGGAAGTGACAGTGGCTGCCCAGTTTTATTCCGCTTCTGAAAGTCACTCAAACTTTGGAAAAATTTGCATTTAATTTAAGAATAGGTTCTTCATGCCTGCGAGTGGCTGAATCTTGGGTTTAATTTGAGATGAAAATGCAAACTCATTGTAGATCTCTCCTTTGGATTTTTGCTGAATATAATTTTCTCCTATCTGAAAACTGTATTTTCTAAGATAAAGAGAAAAAGGATATGGTATAGGACTGATAGAGAGTTGTAAATGAATTCTCAAAATGTCTAAGTAACAGTGATTTGTCCAAATAGGTTTGGTTTGTTATACAATGCTGTTACTGATTTGGCATAACTTTTCCTGAAAGTTGTGAGTTAAGAACTTGTTCTACTTCCAGTGTTTGCTTATGCAGGCAAATGGTATGCAATAATAAATTTTCTAACAACTGCAAAGCAGCTGAAATTTTTTCTTTGAATTTGAGATATAATCACTGATTATTAATGTCTAATCAAGTAACAAGACAGTCCCTGCCCTCTTTTATAGACTATGCTTGAAGCATGTCTTGGAACAAGACTGTACAGGTGTGAACAAATTGTAGTTACGAGAAAGAAGTTTGCAAACATTGGTTGGTATGCGTGTATTGTGGCTGACTTTAGATTTGTTCCTGTAATAGGAATGGTCAAGAAGAGCACAGAATAGCATCGCAAAAGAACAGTCTGGTTTTGTTGTTTCTTTCTTGTGATTTATAGTGCCCTTTTTGAAAAGTAGTTTTTTGGCAAATTCCAGCTGCTCTCTGTTAGCTTTTTAAAAGCAAAGACTTTAGGGACTTGTGTAAGACGCACACATGATTTGGGTTGACTTTTGGTTCCATGCTAACTTCTGCTCTGCATCTTTTCAACAAAGCACCATCTTTCTTGGGTTTGGCACACCCTGCCTCTGCGAACACTGGTTTTGTGTTACGCTGAACTTATGGCACAGATTTTTTTTTATTTTTATTTTTTTCAAATATCCAAACCATATAAATACCTGATTATCTTTGCTGTGAGAGCAAAGGACTGCTTTAATATTCCCAGAAGCATATTTTGAACAACAGTTCTTTAATTAAAACAACATTGGTCTCTTCCTGTATTTCATGGCTAGCAAATGAGAGAAAACACCAGTGTTAATATCAAAGGGAGTCAGTTTTCATTACAGTAATGGTTCAACTGTGCAATGCTGTAGGCAGTGAAATTTAATATTATTGTGACTTGTATTGTAATTGTAGGATGATAGAGGAAAATGGATTAAGTTTAAATATAAGTGTACACAGCAGCACATGGACTTTGTCAAATGGGAGCTGAGGGCTGGGACAGGATGAGTCCCCCTCTAGCTCTGTCATAATGAATTAGTGTTTTGTAAATAACTGGCCACTATAGTATAGATTTATTACCTTTTGTAGATATATGTGGACACACACAGACATACATGGATTCTATACTGACTGTAACTGCAGTGCAGAGTTGCAGAACGGGTTTATGCCTCTAGGCTTACAGGGTATTTGAATGTCTAGGCTTCTTGTCTTCACCTTTCATGAAAGTATTCTTGCCTGTCAGTTTGTGAAGTATTCTTCTGAGGGATACACCCATCCTTTCAGTTAAGGAATTGCTAACACATGAATGGCCTGAGACTGGAAAGCCCTTTGTCATTCTTTATTCCTGATGAATAAAACCAAATTCAAGTTGCAGATCATCTTTGCTTTAGAAAATTGTGCTAGAGGGACAACTAGTGTTAATGAGCAATATCCCCTTCTTTCCCACTTGCCTATGTACATGCAGATTAAAATGGAAGATGGTGATTTAAACCATCCATTACTGATCTCTTTCATGAAAGATTAGGGACAATGAAAGCTAGGTGTTTCATTTGTTTAGAGTGTAGGCTTGTGGAAGATGTCCCCAAAGCAGTGTCTGATAGCCTAGTGTGGAAACATGATGCCCTGCCGTCTTACGATGTATCCTCACAGTGTTTTTCAGACGTGTTCATATTGAAATCTGTTCTAATGTTAAAGTGCAAAAGGGGGCAGTAAAGTGCTATCCAAAAAATGTGGCTTTTTTTAAGGGTATCTTTTGTGGCAAAAGTTGCTTTTCTTAATAGGCTTATAATCTACTGTATTTAAAATAATGATCACATGAATATTTTCTGTTTGAAAGGCTTGCAAATGTCACTGAAGTTGTGTTGTTAAGTATTGTGGGAACAACGTTTGCTGTGTGTATTTACATCTTCTGTCCTTTAACCTAGTCCTGAAATATGTTACATATTTGGAAGGAATCGAAGGCAGGAAGCTTTCCTCAGATATATTTAGGACATAGCTATACGAAGTACTTCCGAAAGAATTCCAGCTTTGCTAATCATGTCTGGTTCTCATGATGTGCACCGGGTTTCTGGAAAAACAAAATTAAAAGAATGCTGAGGCCAGGGGTTTCTGCTTGAAGTACTGAAGTGTGTAGCAGTGGCATGGGTCAAGAGTTGAGCTCTCATCCAGACCCGCATGCATCATTTGTCAAGAGGTAACTAGAAAGAGCAACTAATTACAATGCACCTACTGAGTGTTTTCTCTTTCAGAAATTCCTCAGAATAAGCCATTTATATAGATTGGCTGCTACTCTCCACTGCAGCCACTTGCAGTTTTTAAACTCTGTGTCGGAGCATGTTTCTGTGAAAATGCAATAAAAATGAGAATGTGCCTCTGTGTATTTCCATGCTTGTGCATGAGAGAGAGTGAGCAGTGATTTGAGAAGTGATTCCCTGTTTGCTGAAGCTAAGTCCAGCAGAGTTGTGAGGGTTCATATTTCTGTAAATGCTGATGAAATGTTAATATAATACACTTTAAAATAGAACATTGGTCATATCCATCTTTTTTTTTTCTTTCTTAGTTAGAAGACTGTCCTGAAGCACATTAGCAGTTCTTTTGTGGTAACCAGAATTGATTTAATAAATGGATCAGAATTCTCTAGTGCTTTAAGTACTTTTAGCAGAGCAGTAATTGCTTTCCGCACAATAATACAAAAAGTTAATTGCTATTAGTAGTGCTTTATGTGGAGGTCATATATGAAAACTGAATAGAAAATCTATATTTAAAAAAAAAATCCTTTGTCATCTTTAGTAAAAAGTCAAATCATACATCTTTGCAGCGTTTCAGGCCTTACCGTTGTGGTACATGTTCTAAGCCAGGCTGCACGTTCTTGTGCAAAAAACTCAGATCTTATTTCCCGTTGTAGAGGATAAAGCAAACAGATAGGTGTTTTCTCTCAAAGTGTTTTTCTAAGGCAGAGGAAAACCTGTATCTTTTTTACCAGAGGAAAACTGCATCCATTTTCGCATCCTGGATTTATGCTGAGTATGGAGCGGTAAAGCAGAAGTTGTTCTGTAGGTTTTAGTTGTGCAAGTGGGTTTTTTGCCTTGTTCTGTGAGTGAGAGCCAGGTAGTGAGGAAAAGGGCGGATTTCCAGCAAAACTAAACCATCTCTTGCAGGCAGAGGTGATGTCCATATGAAACAGATGCTGTCTTTCAGCAAAACCCTTCTGGCAGCTGTGCGCCGGAGGGGATGAAGGCAGGCTGCTGCCTATGGTTAGTGGTTTAGGCTGGGAGAGTGGGCTCCTCGCATCTCTGGGTTCGTGGTCACCCCGAGATACCATGATCCCCTGGACAGGAATTGCAGAGTCCAGGACTGGGGTAGTCCCGAAGGAGGGTCTGCAGCACTCCCTTTGGCTTATTTACTGTTTCCACGGAATGAGATCACATCTTGAACCTGGTACATCAGTTTTTAAGGAACCAGAGTTTCTCTTAGAGAGAGTGTCTCCAAAAGGATGTGTTTGTTGCTGGGTTGAAGGTGGTCGTCCTCATACGTGAAAGGTGAAGGGGGTACGGTTCTTGCCAGATATCGTGTCTTAGCTGCGAGTTTTGTGCTTTTTTCAAGTGCAAGGCACTTTTAGACTTGTGACTGTCCTAAGCTGAATGGTAGCAAAGAAGTGTCTGTATCTCTGCAACAGCAGTAGTCATACGAGTTATTTGGTGAAGGAAAGTCATGACACATCTTTCTAGGAGATGGGTCAGGGCATTTTCTGATGTGTTTGAAGAGGAATGGTATCTATGAGTGTGTCCCTATACAGTGGAAGCTCTGTGCCTTGAGGACTGTGATGTGATGGTACAATTTGGCTGTCACATCCTGCAGGTCCATGCAAAAAAGTTAAATGTATTCACTCTCAATCTATCCTTATTGTATGCCTGATAGAAAACCTTTGTTGGATTTTAAATGATTTCTGCTAGTATTTTGCAAAAGGTTGTGTGATGAATTAATAAATGAAACAGCTAAAATTTCATACATCCTCCTCATTTCCTGCCTGCTTAAAATTTTGAGAAAACTTAATAATGCTGCAGAATTATTCTTATGTAGGTTATTAAGATTTCAGTTGTAAACATATCATATTGTGTTGTCTTGTCCTGCTGGATTCAGTGGAAGTTTTACAACTGATTTCAATAAGAATAGTCCAGGAAAAGGCATCATGAACAATGTCAATTTGCATGGCTACTTGAGACACACCAAATGGTGGCAACACTACCATTTTGTATCCAGGATGGTGAGTCAAACAAAATAAACCCTTCACCATTTCCTTTTTCAAGTGTAGTGCAAGCATTTCGCCAAGGTAGCCCCAAAGGAGATTTGGTCCTTTGGAGGTGAGGAAGCGAGGAGGACAGGGAGGTACCTCAAATCTCAGGACAGAGATTAGCTGTGATTTCAGGGGACTGTTCCAAAGCCTTTATGCACTTGCTGCAGGTTTTATTGCAGGAAAATCCGAGCCCTGAAAAGTGATTCTTCCTTTCCAATGAAAGTGATAAATAGAAGAACTGTAGCTTTAGAAACTTGTGTTATGGTATTTTATAATCTGGCTTTATATAATGTGGTATTTACTATTAAAGACCTTAAGGGATGACCATGAATATATTTGTTTATTTATTTGTTTGAATTCCATTTAGTTTCTACCCTGCAAGTCCTATTAATGCAAGTAACTATTGCTTACATGAATAGTTTCATTAACTGCATGGAAGAATGTTATGTATAAATAAAGGTCAGAAGATTAAGCTTCTTAAAATTTATTTAAATTCAAACCCATGCCTATTTAACATGTTCTGTTAAACCTTAGTATAGTATTAAGATAATTAATTATTACTACACTGAAAGAAAAGTACCTTCCAAAACTCACTTAAAAGGATTGTAATAATATGAAATATTGTACTAATTTTGTTTTCAAAGTTTCGTTTGCTACTCTGTTGTCTTGCTGTGTCAAACTATGGTAATCTTTCTTACAGAGACCTCATATAAGAGTAGTGCTTTTTTTCTTTTTTACCAAATTCTGTACAGAATTTAGAGACAGAGACTCAACGTCAATCTTTTTTGATCGAGCTTGTTTTTGTGTTTGTTCCACAGCATTTACTGATCCTCTTCTCATTGAACTCACATTCGCTCAATCCATTGAAACTGGAGTGAGATCGCTACTCCGGTAAAATCACTACTTCTACAAAAAAATTGATTTCAGGTTTACAGTTGAGCATATACTTTATATCAACATGGCATATCTTTTTATATGATTTTGAATATGCCAGAAACTAATGCATTTTGGGATTTTATTCAGTTCAAAGTCTTTGGGAATCAGTAAACTGGTTTTCTCCTCATTCAGCTACTTCACTGAAATCACTAGGACCTTTTCCGGTAGCTTTTATTTGCTTTGCATCAAGCTGGTTGGACTTTTTCCTTGATATTAAAAATGAATGTTATTTACTCAAAAGCCAGATTATGAATAAGTATACGATTTAATAACCGTTCTTTTCAAACACTAAGGATTTGTATGTGGAATGCTATTCCGTATTCTGTTTCAGTTTGCACTTCTTCAAGTAACGGACTAACATACTGTGTTATTAGTATTCACGACATTTCCTTAATAAAACTTTTCAATGAATAACTTTATAGTCAGGCTGGTAGTTAAACTTCATAAAGTTAAGTGGCTAGGATTCCCGAACAGAAGGTTTCAGGCTGCATTTTAAGAAGTGTCTTGATTGTTCACATTTTTGGGGTTATTTTTGTTACACTAATTTAAAGCTAACTGCCTAGTCCAATTAATTCAGGTAAGGTATTAAAGCACAGAAATTTGGCACTATTTCCCCAGTACAAAACTTGCAACAAGTACTAACACGCTTTCTAAAATTCAGAATCTTATTTTGTGATTACTAGGTTATAGTTAAAGCTAAGTGTGCGCATATATTTATAGTGTTTATATGTATATATAGTTCTGCAAGTTGGGAAAACCATGACAACATATTTGTTACATCGGTCACTATTGATTAAAATCTCTGAGAATCTATTTCTGCAAGATCATCTGTTGATAATTCTGTGGTTTCAGAAATGTGTGTCGTAAGGATTAGTAGTATTCTCAGTGAAAAATGGTGTTGACAGGTAAAGTTCTGATTTTTTTTTAGAATGTACTGTTATGAAATTAGACAGGTTTGAGTGGTTATCATTAGGGAAAACTCCTTTACTCTTTTATAATTTGATATAGTTGAATGTGCTAAGTTTCTCTAAACAAGAAGTAGATTCTTAAGAAATAGGTTGGAAACTGTACATAATGTAAGTTTTATTTTTTTGTAAAATTTCGAGACCAAATTTGACTTTTCTGGGACTTTGACCAGTAATGGTACATGAGTGCCAGTGCTGAGCCTTAAAATAAGCATGATATAGAAAATTATTGTAACATTGTTGGGAGTGGGGAATGGACTACTCTGTTCCTATTTTCTGTTCATGTGTCGTGAATTTTTTGGCTAATGTAATACCTATTTTTGAAAAGGTTTGGGAATTCTGCGTGTTGCTGTTATTTAATAAGCTGCATGACTAGTTGGACGTGTGAGAGGAATTCACATCCATGCACAGAAGTCAAATGTCACCCACAATACACCAATATTGGGCTGACAGCAAAAATGCCCTCTGTATCCAAAAGTACCAGACGGAAAGTGCATGAATTTTATTGTACAGTGTTTACTGTACTTAATATACTTTTCTCTGCTTTCTCACAGTAAGCACTAGAATTATTAATTGTGAGAAAGAGTCTTTGAATGCTCTAGCCTCACTATATCTAACCGCTGACAGAAATGAGTCATGAAGCACGCTGAGCTTTTCTCCCGAGTTTCTGTTGGGGTATAGGGGCCTGTGTTGGTGTGTAGGTTTCCCAATAAAGAACATTTCTGCTGAAAAGCAGAAAGTTAGAAAGTTAACTTTTTGTAGAAAGCAATGGTTACAGTGCTGGCACTATTCCTACTGCTCAAAGAGGGTGTCAGTGTCTCAGGCAACCACTGGAGTAACGCAATGTCCCTCGGCATCAGTCACACGATTCTGAAACCCTCTTGCTTTGTATTTATTATAGTTCTGTTGGGAGGGGGAGTTTTTTAATTAGTTGAAGGCACATTCCATTGAGGCTTTTGAAGTTTATTAACTTTATTTTTACAGATACCATCCTGCAAACATTTCATAAGTGTTGATGATACCCCAGAATGCTTAAAGCTACATCAGCACTGGCAGAAATAAAGATTCTAGATTAATTCTGAAGTTTTTGTTAACCTCTACCAAGGCTCAATGTGCATTGTCATTTTTTTTTTCCAGATACATGGTTTTCAAAAATAGGATCATTAACCAGTAATCTTAATCTTCCTGACATCTAATAAATAGTTTCAGAAAATGCTTAACACTCACCAAATAATTTATATAGTCTTTATAAAAATATAGTAGCAAAAGTATTACACGAATGTAGTAAGGATAATAATCATGCCTGTTACTAATTGGCCACTTTAAGTTTTGTGATCAAACTGAAATGCATGAGGTAAAACTTTTTATTCCTTCTATCCATATTTGTGCTTTATTGTTGTAAGAAAATAAGGAAAGTAAAATGGAAAAATATCTTTCTCGCAAAGGTCATGGTCCAGACTGTAAACTGGAAAAAATTTTAATACAATCAAGTTCTCAGTTTAATTCCTTCATTTTCAGACTTTTTTCTTTGCTAATTCCATCAGCATTAGATCCTACAAGTTCAGAAACTCAAGTGAAAAGGGATTTTCTGATTTTAGTTCTCAAACTGTGCAAACTTCAGACCCATAGAGAAAATATTCCCCTGCCATAAAGTCTAATGAGTGCGTTGGTTTAAAGCTCTTGTAAAACGTGTTTTAGCTGTCTGTTGGGGGTGGTTCTGTCCTCTACCTTTTATAGGGTAATTCTTGGCTACTTAACCAAGGCACACAAGTGTACTTTCTCTCTGGTAGCTGTTTCCAAAGATTGCCTGGCACACTGTCTCTGAACCCAGCTAGTTTGCACTTAGAGTTTGCCTGGAGAACGTGTATCACTGTACTTCATTACACACATATATACGCAAAATCTAAAATTGGAATCAGTGTTTTCTTGTTTCTTGTGGAAGCTTTTAGGTCATATTATTGATATGGCAGACAAGAGTGCATTTCTAATTTTATCAATTTCATATTTTTGAATTGATTAATTTAAGAACAAAGATCCATTCTTCTGAAATTTCGTATTTCATACTATACATTTCTATTGTGTGAAGAAGAATTACTGGCAAGAAGATATATTTGCAGCTGTGGGATCATACAGTGACCAGCTTTTGTCCTGGCATGTAAATGTGGGAATATGAATTATTTTCATCTTTCTGATACAACACTGCGGCACAGGAGCAAAGTCCAATGAGGCTGTGGTCAGACAAAGTGATAAAGGCAGTCACAGGTGACAGAGATCAGCTCAGAAACGCTGTCCCTTTGCCTGGTTGGCGCCAATCCCTGAGAAGAGCCTGAGCTAGGATCTGTGCAGCTCCCTTGGGAACGTTTGCTGGCTGGGGTCTTCCAACCCCCGTTTCCTTGGTGCCCTTGCAGCGCTGGCCTCTCCCTCAGTTGTCCCTCACCAAGCTGGTGACTCACAGAAGGATGCATTTCCACGTTTCCATTTCTGTTTTCGGGAAGTGGTAGTCACCTTGTTCCATTGATGTATGACAAGAGCTGGAGCAGGAAGAGTGGCTTCACCCCCATCTCCAGTGCACCTCTGTTTGAACAGCCTTTTTCTGTAGTCTGGAAATTGCACTGCACAATGCAGAAGAACACAGTGATTTATACATCAACAGTCGCTTTTGTCGCCATAACATTTCATTGTTCTTTTTCCCTAAATCTGTAATTATATGTCTTTGTCCTACTACATGCTGCTTCACAACAAATATAATTCTTACACAGGCTTTGTGAGTGAAAATAATCCTGCCCAATTAGAGCAGATCATAAACACACATTGTGTGGGATCAAGCAGTTGTAAATCATGGATTCAAAATTTGGGGCGTTGCATTGCCTCATCCTTTTCTGTAATTTAGTAAGTGCTCTCCCTAGTACTGCTGTGTGCTGGTGGGCTCCCTTAGTCAAGCCAGAGGCTGGAGGTCACCGATGCCTACAGCCTTGTTCTGCTTGGGCCTTAGTACTCTATTAAAGTTTCCAGGAAGGCTGCCTGTGAATAAGCTAGATTTACTACATGTGCTATTTAAACACTTGAAGAAGTGTTCATTAGGCAGCAATTGTTTCAGTCAGTTTTTCAAGGCCAATTCTTCATTAAAGAAGATCTTTGGAAAAGGCTGGCAGGCAGGAGAAAGAGGAAAGAAAGTCAGGCTTTTAGCTCTGTGCATTTGAAGGATGTTGGGTCATTGGCTGTGGTTCTAAAACACGCACTTCTTGGCCTTAATTGGAACAAATATATCTCAAAGAGAAAAAAAAAGAAACAAACAAGCCTGTTGTGGCTTTTGTCCTTGTGAGAACAAGGCCCCACATTTTGTGAATGAATCAATACCGTAAAATATATTTATATTTTCCTTTTGTGAAGAAGTGGTGAAGTTTACATATTAATACCAGTAGGAAAGATACAATATTGAGCCTAACCCCAAACGTGAAAGCTCACTGCCAGTTTGTGCTAGAATCTTTATTGATACTAGGGCAAAAGCACACCTGTGTTTCACTTGTAGCACAAGAAAGAAAAAAAAAGAGCTAAAAATAATTATGGTAAAAGTGGAGTTTATGAAGACAAGAAATCATTGTAGTGTAGCGGTCATGCTGTTTTGGAAGAGTGTTTTATCAGAAGTGTGTGTGGTCCTTGGATCAGGTAGATCTCTAGGTCTGTAATCATGATGCTGGTGAGTAAATGATATTTCTTTGTGTTATACTAGGAACCTCAATCAGCATCTTAATATGTTGATAACTCTAAGATGTTTCTTTTCCCACATGGCTGCTCAGGGGAGCTGAAAGATTGTTCTTGTAATTCTTCCATGTCCAAAATTAGCAAGATATGTGCAAGAACAGTAGAAATGTTACCAAAACAGAAGAACAAGATTGTAGCCCATAAGATGTTGTACTAGCTGCTCTAAATGCCCAAATGTAAAAGAAACAGCAGTGCCTGCCAGAGATGTAAAACCTATTAGAGTTCCCAAAACTGGGATAAGACCTATAAGACTCAAACCATCTGTAATTTCTAAGATGTAAATAAACATCTTGTTTGATATTAAATTGAGTCAGGCCCAAACTATGAATATCTGGTTTACTTCCTCTCGCCATTTTGGTTTTGGAAACTGTGTGTTTGTTCCTTTCTGTCCACTGAAATTGCGACTTTTCTGAATGAGATTTTATCAGGTGTCTCACATTTTCCCTTTTTCTCTCTCTTTTTTTTTTCTCCCTTTGCTTTTTCTGTTTAGATTCCTTCCTGGACAAGGATTGGTACTATATCCACAGATAGGAGACAAACTGGATATTATATGCCCAAAAGTGGACTCTAAAACTGTTGGCCAGTATGAATATTATAAAGTCTACATGGTTGATAAAGACCAAGCAGATAGCTGTGCTATTAAAAAGGACAATACACCTCTACTCAACTGTGCCAAGCCAGATCAAGATGTTAAGTTTACCATCAAGTTTCAAGAGTTCAGTCCTAATCTCTGGGGCCTGGAATTTCAGAAGAACAAAGATTATTACGTCATATGTAAGTGCAAAATATCGGTTGTTCATTATTTTAAGTGTAATTGTTCATTCTTTTGTATGTTGTTTTGTACATTTTAAGCAAACTAAGAAGAACATAAAGGGGGTTGTATTTTTTTCTCTTGAGAATATTTTCTTGTCAGCATATTTTTGACATTATTCGTGACTTCTGTGGGATCTCTGTCTCTTTTTTTCCTGGGTTTGTGTAAACTAAATTAGATTGAATTTCTGTGCTTGTAAAGGGCTTCTCCTTTTGTGTGCAATAATGTGTCCTGTATTCACATTGAGAAGTCGTGTGCAGCTAAATCGTGTTATGTTTCCTGCTTGCAGCTCTGGTGGTGTGCCATGCTATTGCCCTTGCCCTCAGGTGCTCTTACACCAGGAGTAGGGTGACCTGGCTTTTCTGAGCTGAGGAATCCTACATGAGATGTCTGGCCATTACGCCAAGTGGTCTAGGGACTGTTGCAGTTTTGGCCATTTTGGTGCCAACTTTGACAATGTGATTGCCCCACAAGGGTTACTGGTGAGCTCTGGCTGAGCATGCCTAGCTGCAATATATACCTACTGTGTCAATACAGTAACTAGGAGAGTTCTTGGGCAAAATCTAGACTAGCCTTGAATATCCTCCTTTTTCATGGTCCTGGATTTGTAAAAAGAATGTGCATGATACAGGCCTGTGTCCAACAACATGAACTTTGTATGAGTTTTAGTCTGATCAGGGATTTTTGGCTGAAAGCAAGTTCAGAGGTAACCGCTGTGTTTAGTGATTCAAATTACTTATGATGTGTACAGTTAACAATGCGAATCAAGAGCTAACATAAAATGAGACCTCAGCAGTACAATAATTTACATTATTTTAGGTTTTGTCATTGTAATACTATGGCCTGCAGATCTCATTTAGCCCCATGGGCACACTATCGAGCAAGGATCACCAGTTAGTAGGAGGTGGACAAAATACTGTGCAGTAGCTTTTCTGCAGTTTCAAAGGAGTTAGATACCAATGATGTGCCTTATTTCTCACACTTCCTTGAAAATTAACGGGCTGATAACTATTTCATGTAACGTCTACCATTCTAAATGTGTCTTCATTTCTTAGTTAAAAATAATGCTAATTTTACAAGTGCCCTGAGCAATTACTTGTAAAATTGGAAATGAGAATGCATTTAATATAAATTAATGCTTACTTCCCAGTTATATCCATAATGGTATACACCGTGTCATTTTATAAAAAACAGGTCATACATAATAGAAACTGTGTAAGAACTCACTGTGTTAAATATTAAATATATAAATTACTAAATAATAGTTGTGGGAGATACAAAACACCATTTATTGGTTTTTAGGGTTTGACAAAAAGGTTACTTAAAATAGGTGCTTTCTCTGTTTAGTCAGGGGATAAATAAAAACCTGATCTCACTTACATAGCATTTAACTTTGACAAACTTCCCACTGAAATCCAGTGAGATTTACCAGGGTAAAAGCTGCAAGTTTAGATGTTGAGAGATAGTTGTCTGTAACTGCAGTGAAAATGTGTAGCATTAAATGACCATGCTCAAATATTTAGCTTTAATGATGAAGTATGTTCAGTATTTAGTGCTGCCTTAAAAAACATCCACAGCAGACCAGTTGTAGTGGAACAAATGGCACTGTTACAATTATTGCTAGAAAATTATGAGCACAAATGGAGCTTTCTGATACCCTGTCAGTTCTGTCATATCTATGTCATGGATTAACCCAGAGAATTATTAAGTATGTCTCATTTTCATTAGTTTTGTATAATTATTTCATTATAGCAATAAGACATAATAGATGTTGCATTTCCTGGAAGATTACAGTATAGTTTAGTTGAAAGAACTTGCTCAGCCTTCAGCCTAATGCCTCAAAAATCACACTGGCCTTAGGATGTTACTTTCCCTACTGTTTCTGGCATAAACAAATGGCTAATTTATCACTGTATTGCTAGCATACTAACTGAGCTGCAGCAGGGTTACCAGTACATTTTAATATGTTGGACAAAAAAAGAAAAAAAATCAGACTCTGAAAAACCAGACATCCTGAAGCTAAAACTCGTTTTTCTATCATTCAGGGAGAAAACAATGAACACAGTGATGTTGGTCTCAGAAACACTAAGAGGGGCAGAAAATTAGGCCGGGGCTCAACTAGGACACCATTTTACAGAGATACTGGAGCTAGATAGGATTTTAAGAGTTTGTGTTCAAAAGGTTGTGATCTGACACAGCCTTGTTAGATGCAAGTTTTGGTAGTCAGGGTGTTTACTGTCAGTTTTATAAGTAACGTAATACATTTTAAATCATGTTCACAAATCAGGCTGTAAATCATTTGTGTACATCCCTATTCCCAGGCTTGTGATTTAACAGGAGTGCTTGGACCCAAAAGGGGAATGCTCTGCGTCTCCCACTGATTCTGATACTGCGCTCGCTTTCTTTCCTTCTTTTTTTTTTCTTTATTTTCTCTCCTTTTGTCTTTATTTGGGAGTTTTGAATTTTGTCTTGAATTGTGGAGGGTTTTTCTTTTTTTGTGGGGTGCTGTGAAGTGAAGGCAATGATGCATTTTGTGTACCAGCTTTTGATTTTGAAGTATTTTAGGATCTTGTATTCCCTGGACTAAGGGGCATCAAACAAATCTGAGATGAGAATTTACTGAGCCCAGCATCCTCACAGTGCTCTCTGTAGCTGCATTTACAGCCTGATCTCATGGTGTTTATGCTGTCAGGCTCTTGTATGCCCTTTAAATGTTCTGTGCATCATAATATACATTTATCATCTTGCCATTATTTGAAAACACTCTTTGTTTTTCTAAGGTAATAATATGTGCTTTGTGGAGCTGTATTAAACAGTAAAATCTCTATTCAGATTAGAGGGTTAGTCGCTTTGTGATGAGGAGTTACGACATAGCATGAGGCGGCTTCCTGAACCCTGTGTATCTTTAGGGAAGTGTGATTGTACAGGAATTTTTCAAGTCATAATTTTTATATTATCCAGATGTATGCATGGTAGGTATAGCAGAAGGACCTCTTTTAGACTCAGTACATCCCTAGGTCTATGCATATAAAATATGCAACTTTTCTTATTCAACAAGTCACAATTTTTTAAAAAAGTAAAAATGTAGATGAATTTCTGATACCTGTTTTCATATTTAATAGCGCTTTAATGAAAAAGTAATCTAATCCATTTCTTGGTGAGATGTCCCTCAGTATGAGTAATGGGATCCAAAGAGTTAATTCTGTGAACAGCAGTACTTGAAAAGATGTTACTGAACAGTATTGTGAAAGTGAGTATGTGATATAGCGGAGTGCCCTTGCTGTTCTCTTCTTTGCTATCATCAGTTTTTGGTTCCTGGGAAATTAATAGATTCATTTTCCTACAGTTACCTGATTTCTTTTCAGCAGAACTGGCGAAGGTCAAATGTACTTGAGATCTCAGAAGTATTAATGTTAGATTATGCTAAATATGCGACCATTTAACTAACGTATCGTAAGTCGCTAAAGAAATCCTTAATCAGGTGCGTGAAGAAAGGTACATCATCCCCAACAACATAAATATCTGGGCAAACAGCAAAATTAAGCAGAGGAAGAGTGAACAGATGTGCAGTTCTGATGTTTGCATTAAAAAGTCCTTTTATTTCTTTGCATGGTTAGGGAATGAAATATAATTTTCTGCTGTTGTGGATTGTTTAGAATGAGCAACAAGCAAGTACTTGGGTTGAGATGTAACTGCTTCAGTATCTCTTGTTTTTCTTGTATGGAAGGGAATCTTGTTAACATAGTACAAGCACATATAATATGCCCAATATGTTTACTTTCCGTGAATAAGAGTTGTCCTGAACCCTTCCCAACAAACCTGACCTTTAGTCAGAAAGCGTATAAAGAGTGCTCTGGTACCCTGGGTTTGCACTGAGGGAGAACCCTGGGAAAGCCTGCTGAAAGCTACACCAGAGGGAAGGGAGCAGTGCTGCTTGCCTTTGAGCCACCATCATGCTCCTAAAATAGTTTGTCCAAGCAAGAATATACTCTGCTCACTTCCTCTCTTCTTTTGCATATGCAAAATGAGGGTTATGGGCTGGCATCATTAGCATTAAAAAATAAGGCACCTGTAATAGAGTCTCCACCTGTTTGAAATTTGTAAAAGAATGGCTTGAGACATGGGAAGGAGCTACAGAATGGTTCTAGAAAAGATTCCTCTAAAATCCTTGCTCTACCTGTGACCTCATGAGCCAAGCTTTCTGAACTAATGATGCTTATTTGCTTTGAAATTGGCAAAATGGAATATGTGGCTTGCCTTAAATGTTTTTTTGTCAATCTTCAAGTGACCTGCTCACATAATTGGTCTCTGGCTTAAATTGAAAACCATATATATATATTTGATCCTTGACTGATTCGAAGGTTCATACTGGCTACTAGTGCTACATTTTGGATAACTACCTTAATAGTATGGTGACTTTTAAAATAAAAACAGTCATTCTGAAACTTCAGCATTAGCAGAGTTTCAAAAAATCACAAGACTTTTTATGTTTTCACATTGTCGTTCTGTTACAATTAAAGGGCAATAACTGTTTGAGGAAGAACACATTAAAATACAATATAGATTGTGTCCTGAAATATGACGCAGCTAGGAAGAATAAATCTCTCTGTGTGGCCAAATAAATTTACGTTAAAATGTTATTTTAGTGTTGTGACCGACCACTTTAAGCACTGGCTAATCTGGCTGACTGGGCATTCTGACACATCTCTGAGGCAAGTTGCAGTCTGCAGCACCCTGCAGTTTCCCAAACATCTAGCAAGAGCTCACCAAAAAGAAATAATAGGTTTTTCTTTGTTTGAAGGTTAATTCTGAACTAGCCAGAACCAGGACAGAAACTGTATTAGAATTTCAGTTGTATTTATTTTGCAACAAAGACATTTTTGAAGTTGTTTTGTTAAAGACTGTGGTCCAGGAATCTATTGTTATTTAATTTTTGGTGGTGGTCGTGCTAATGAAAACCTATGTAATAATAGCCACCCTGATTCCAGTTGTACAAAGATCACATTTTTTCTTTTCTTTCTCTGTCTTCCTCAGACAATTAGATAAATAATTTCTTCTTAGTGTAAAATGATATCTAGAGGTCAGTCTTTGACTTTGCTGAGAGTCTGCTAGAGGATATATCAGCAATAACACTTAGCTCTTGTTGAATTATAAATACAGCTCATACAAATAATATTATTGGAGAAAAAAATCATTGTCTGTGCAGCTTCAGATTTCTAACAGAATCCAAGACTTACAGGATTAATGGAGTCATGGTCCTCTGGGGTTTTGTCACAGACCACATATGTCTTGTAAGAGAATAAGGGTATTTTAGATTGATGGACTTTGTTCATATTTGGTGCCATTACCTAGGCAATACTGACTGTTTATCTCCTTTAAAGTAGACAGAGATAGTTTAGCAGGAAATTTGTTATTATTTCTTTATTCCTAAGGGAAGGAAACGAAAGATAGGAATGCTCAGTTTGTTAATTGATGGCATCTTGTGAAAAAATGCATTTATCCTTCCCCACTCTCCCCCAGGTATTCCAGATAGATATGGAGTCCGATGAAAATGAAGAATAGTTATTCAGACTGGAAGAAAGAAATAGTCAGGAAATACTCAGGAATTAAACAGATTTTAAATTGTCATAGGAACCTGTTTAATATTTTTAGTCATTATTTCTTTTTCTCATTTTTTTAATTCTTCATGAACAATTTATAAATACTGGAAATATAGTATATTCACAAAGAAAGATGCAATATTCTCACTTAGAAGTCTTTATATAGTATAATATGAACAATAAGGGACACTTGAAGAACTTTGCCAAAGTAGCTTAAATCCTGATTTTCTACAAGTTGTATATGTTTTTAGATTTGCAAATGCATCCTTAATAGGACTACATGCAGTAGTGGATTGGATTGAGTGTGTATTTTATGTTTTATATGCAGAGTATGAGTAAATGTTTAAATCAGGGAGGTGAGTATTGAGGAGACATGTCACGCCATAAGGAAAATGTCTGTAAACTGAAGCTTAGAAGCACAGCAGCATGCTGAATCACATTTAACTTTCATTGTGTACCTAAGTTTGGTGATGAGCATTTATCTCATCAAGTGGGATGATCAGTCTTTATTTTATACAATTGCTTGTATTTTTCATAAAATAAAAAACTAGGAACTGGATAAACATGTATAATGGCTTTAATGAGATTAATTTTAAGTATTTGAAATTGTTTGTCTCATTAAAGTCTTTACATAGATGGATTGGACCTTTGTCTGAGAACGTCATTAGCTAAAACGCAGAGCTGAAATGGTTGAAAAACAGGGTTAACTATCAGTTTTGATGTTTTTTTCTAACTTTACTCAATTCTGGAAATTTCGGAGGAATAGTATTTCAGGATTTATTTCTGATAAATGAGACTATAAAACTAAGCCCTAATGGACAGTCTTCCAGTTGCTTTTTTTTTTTCCAAGGAAATCATGCAAATATTTCTGTGAATAAAAGTAGGATAAGGCTTAAGGTAGTCTTAGTTGTTCTCGGAGAAGAGTCTATATTAAGCTGATAAGGTTGGTTCTAAAAAGCATGTTCAGATCTTTGTTAGCATGATTTATCTGTTTTCTGTTCAGTAGATGAAGACAGCAAGAACAACTAAACCGCAGCAGCAGACAAGTTCTTATGTGCTTACTGAGCTGCCATGAGAGAACCAAGTCTGAATCCAGATCCTTCCTGGAATACCAATAAGGATTTGTTTTTCAAGTATTTGACATTAGGACATAAATGCCTTAGATCACAACAGTGCGGTTGATCACAAAGTCACAGAATGGTTGAGTTTCTGTGGCACCTTTGGAGATCATTTAGTCTCCTGCTCAAGCCCTTGCTCAAGCAGACTCAGCTGCATACGGTTGCCCAGGACCGCTGTGTTTTGAATATCTCCAAGGATGAATACTCCACAGCCTGCCTGGACAACTTGGTCCAGTACACTGTCATCCTCACATTTGATAAGATTTTCTCAAGTGTATACAGCATTCCCTGTATTTTTGTGCCCATTGTGCCCATTGCTTCTTGTCCTGTCACTGGGCTCTACTGAGAAGAGTCTGGCTCTTCTATACTGAACAGTCCCAAGTCCTCAGGCTCTTATCCTAAGCAGATGCTATATTTCATCATCTCCATGAGCATTTACTGGACGTGCTCCTGTAGTCCCTGTCTGTCTTGTACTGTACCCAGCACTCCAGTGGTGGCCTCACCAATACTGAGTAGAGGGTAAAGATCACCTTCCTCTTCCTGCTGGCAATGCTCTGCCAAATGCAGCCCAGGAGGCTGTTGCCTACCTTTGCTGCAAGGGTATGTTGATGGCTCACCCTCAACTTGGTGTCCACCAGGCCCCCAGTGCCTTTTCTACAAAGCTACTTTCCAGGTGTTTGGCCCCATCTTGTGCTGGAATTCAATTCCATCTGCTGTCCAGAGACTGCCACAGCATATTTGGTAGCAAAATCAAGACATTAGTTAAATAATTTGTGTCACGAAAGAAAAAAAAAGAACTTAATAATGTTACACTATTAAAACACTAGTGAAATATTAAAAACTATGAACATAGTTATTAAAATTATTGATTCTCCTGTCTAGTTATGACTTTCCACGTACTGGAAGATTAACATACCCATCCCTTTGGAGTTTCCTAAAATGAACCAAGATGTGCCTATGTGATATTTTCTCAAGAAGCTAAACCCCTTAATTTCTTATGGCGAGTATTTGAACTAGAGGTCCTGTAGCACCTTGGAAATTCAGATTTCTTCATTTCTGCAATGTTCCCTCATTGAATTTTACTCCATGGGTATTTCAAACGTAAGCATATTGCAATCAAAACAGCGCTTAATTTCTGATAATTTTTTCCCAAGTGCACAGTCATCCAGTTAATATCATAATTGATCTTGGTACTAAGGTGCCAAACTCTGTGTTGCTGAAGGATAGTTAGATGATGTAAATAGCTTTTTGTGTTTTGCAGTAAAGCGCACTTTTGTTGTGTTTGATGTAAAAGCAGGAGATGAAGGTATTCTTTTATTGAAGCAAACATGTGGAAAATTACTCTAGATTGTTATAGCACAGAGCATCTCCCTGAAAGGAATGAGGTTCATCTATAGGGCAAACTCTGACTGTGGAACTTTATTGCAGTTACTCCTGGACTCAGTGTGGTCAAAGCAAATAACATTGTGTCTGTCTAAACCATTATAACCCATGAGACTGGCACATTTTCTCATTTATAGTGTTATATTCTAAACTGTCACTAGGCATTAACTCAGTTGCTGGTGAAGTCCTACCACCTAGAGATGAACTCTGCCTCAAAATGATGTTTTCCACTTCAGTGCTACTCGTATAGCAATTACTGGGTCATTAATATCATTGCATGCAATTAGTGACAGTAGAATGAGCAAGAGTTTTGTTATTTATTTAATATGAACTTTCACTATAACCCTTTCTTATCCAAGTGCTACAGACAGAAACCAGAGAGATTGTGAGGGCGCATGAGCATTCTTAAACAGTGGTGTTGAGTTTGTATGATATAGGAAATAGGTTCTCATTTAATGTTAAAGCTTCTGCTTTTGTTTCCGGCAAGCCTACTGTCATTAGCAACAATCAGTGTAACCTGAATGCTAACTAATTCTATTAGTTCTGTTCAGCTGAACTGTTAAGCAAAGCTTGCTGTAGTAGCAGGGAGATATTTCTCCCTGTGCATGACAGAGACTTTTACCAGTAGTGTGCCAGGAGAAATGATAAACTTGCATAAAATACCTGTTTGTGCTTGGTGAAGTTAACTAGCTGGTAATCTGTTTTAGATGTATACTTTCTGATATACACTGAATACATTGTAATTAGTGGGCTTACATCTGCCACAGTTACTTCAGCGCTCACAAATATATAATTTGTTTATGTAAACTAGAAGCAACCATGTGTGCAGTAGATCATTATCTGACAACTTTTCTCAGACTATGTGAAATAAAGAACTGAAGTAATTTTAGAAACGCTTAACTGTAATGAAAGACTTAAGTTGTCATTCATAGTGATACAATATCAAGATTCTGTTTGGTTTGATTTTTTTCCCTAATCTCTAAATCATTCCAAGAGAATTTTGAAAAGGGAAACACTTGACAGCGGTGAAAAAAGTAGGGTTTTGTTGTGGGTGGGTGGATGCTGTGACCTTCTGTAATGGATAATAATTTAGCAAATAATTTACTGCTTAGTGCCCTTCAGCTGTGGTATTCCTTAATGCAGAGATAAAGTGGAACTGTTTTTAAAACGATAAGCAGCAAAAACCAATTGAGGATCATTTTTTTGATACTTATCAACTCAGTTTTCCTTGCTGTCTCTTTTTCCCTTTATGGAAAGACTTTACTGATGTAAAGGACTTTTTTTCTACCACCTGTATTCTCGTTTTATGTCATGTTTCACTGGAATTAAAAGAATCATTCTGAATGTAGGAAAGGAGTGAAATTTTACAAGAACTCTCTCTGTATTTTGTGTTCAGTACTTGGTCAGTTCTTCTCAGTCAGATGACGTGGGATGTGTGAAGGAGAGCCTGTGGATTTCCAAATGTATGCCTGGCATTAAGCAGTTGGTATATACCAAGCTATATTACAGTAAAGAACTGATTGGTGCTGTCCTGCTTGTGTCCTCCACATTACACCACCCCCCCTCACCTTCCCCCCCCCAAAAAAAAACCCTGTGCAGTAATAAAATATATGCCTTTCTTGACATATGAAAACAAGTGGAGGGTTTTATGGGGAATTATATAAAGGCCCTTATATCATGAGTTCCATCTAAGTACCACAAATCCACATATGGACAAGATACATTTTAGAGCAGTGGTTGGAAAAATGAATCACAAAGTTTCACTGCGGAGCCTTTGCCTTCTTCCAGGCAAGAAGAGGCCTGTTTTTTATTTTACTTCATTATGTTCAGGTTTTAGCTTGACTGGGGAGGGCATTGCTGCTTGCTTTCTGTGTGGAATATAATTTGTGGATCCTGTTTAGATATAAATCCTGAGACCTACAATATAGGACTTAATCTGAAAAATGACAAAGATGAGAATTGGAAAAGAAGGTAAAATTCTCTTGCTTTCCTTCACGTAGAACTTCTACATCATGTATGGATAGAGGGAGACAAGACTGGTTTCAAGAGTATTTATATAAACACCGCATAAATTTTAGTTTAAGAAAAAGTTTATTTTAATTTGAAGAAGTGTGTGGAACAAGTTCGATAGAATGAGAGTTTCTGAATAGTCTTTACATTGAGAAGCTCCTCAAAATTCTGCTGCCACCTGACTTTGCAAGTAGAACAAATACAAAGCCAGACATGCTAGAAAAATGAGAAATTATTGGTAAACCATTTTTATACATTTTTCATTACTATCTTGGTGTCCTATATTGTATTAATTGAGCAAATTCAGCAGGTTTTTATCTTCTTTGTTAAAGATCCTTTCTTTGTTTCTATAAGATCAATAGGAAAGTTAGGATGTGATTTTATTGTTCAAGCACAAGGAGTTAAAGAGAGGAGGTTTCCAAACCGTAGACAGAAACATGGACTACATGTTGACAGTACTCCGTGCAACTACTCATAGTGCATTTAAGTTTTAGCACTTGCAATCCAGGTTTGGGACTACTAGTTGCTAGTAGTTGAATTTAGTGTATTAAATCTTCTCTCTAAGATTTCTGCAGCTCACCCAACATAGTGTTTGCCAAGTTACCTGTCTTTGATGAATGGCCTGAGCAATTTTTTGGTTGTTTCAGTTCTCCATGCAGATCTGACATTGCTACTAACTGGGAAAAATAAAAGAAATTTAATTTCATTTAATTAAAACACTCTTTCTATTACCTCAGCTGCCTTGTTCTTCATCCCTGGCTGGTCTAGAAACAACCTCTGTGTTGTGATCTGTGATTTGTGGTTTCACAGTGTGTGATTTCTTGTGTTCTTAAACCTGTCCCATAAATTTAGATAATTTATGGGAAAGAAGAATTATTTATTCGGTGCTTTACTAAGAGAGTCATTAAAAGGACCAAAAGCAGATGAAAGCTGTCTGAGCACAAACACACAATGCCTAGCCAAAATAGGTTCTATTACTTAATAAAATAAAAAACCCTCAAAAGCTTTACATGTGCTTAGATCTTGTGAATGCATGTGAGATCAAGTGCAGCTTTGCTTTAAGAATAACTTCTTACTACTGTTGAATCTAAAGCTCTTGTGGATTTTTGCTGCAGTTTAGGCTTTTCCATTTCTAAGCACAACTGAGGAAAAGTGCAGATGGGTAGGGGTAGGGTTATTTGATTACATTTAGCTCTGATTTTGAGAAATCTATATTCTGAAGCTGAATTCAAGCAGCTTTTAAGAAAAAAATGGTGAAAATCACTACTATTGGACAGTACTGATCTAGTCCAAAGAAACCTGTAATTTTCATTTTTCTGTTAACAGACATAGCAACAGCAATTAATTCTTGATGACCTTGTCAATGATGATGCCAGTGATATACGTTTGATAAGTTGTCAAATGTATTGTCCAGCAAACTAAGGGGAGACAAACCCAGTTTTGCCCTTGCCCCTCAATTCACATCACTCATTCATTCCTGTAATCTGTGGTTTAATGTCCATTTAGTTTTCAGAGGAAATGATCATAATTTCTCGTTTCAGCCATGTAGTCCATATTCAAACTCTATAAATAAATGTGTTATAAAAGTTGTGTTGGTTCAAAGGATACGGCATCTTATTTGCAAGTTGGTAATGCTTTTCATAATCCTAAAACATAAAAGTATGGGTAATAATTGTGGCAGATTAACAGGTTGAGATTTTTGTCTACTGGTGTTTTCTTTTAAGTAATTGTGATGGCATTTTTTAAGTTTGTAACATATTATTTTAAGAATGAAGGAAGCTGAATTTTTGTGACTGTGCCTTCATTTCTAATTTCTTTGTGAATGAAAAGCTATATACAGGCACAAATCCAGCAGCTTAATTCACCATCTGATTAGAACAATGTTACCAACTTGATAGGCTGAAAACAGCCAAGATCCATGCAAAGGCTTAGCCTCCTGGGAGGCAGAGTAATAACAATCAAATGAAGACATATTAAAATGTAATATTACTTCCTCTCCATGGGGACTCTATAAGAATCATAGCCAGAAACTATTCTTGTCAGCTGACTCTCTTTTGCTCACTGATTCCTTGCCTCTGTATTTATGACTAATGCATTTTTTGCAATAAACAACATTTGTGAAGTTTTAAAAGCAAGTAAATGTAAAACATAATACATTGATTCACATGAGTTCCAGGGGTTTGGGGTTTTTTGTTTTATATTTTGAAGAATGGAATACAGAACTGGAATGAAATTCCTTGGTCTGCCTAATTTAATTTCCTCTTGTGTAAGCGAGAGTATATGTTAAGGCAATGTTTTACAAAACTGAAAATGTATATTAGAGTCTCCAGAGTAAGAGTTTTTTTCTGAAAGTTGAAAACCGAAACTTTATAATGCATATAAAATTGCAGCTGCTGTTATATCCAAGACATTCAGATATTCACTGTGTGTCTGTGTATATGGAGCTCAAATATAATTTTTGACCAAATGCTGTAAGCATTGCCTATAAATTATTACAGTCCTATCAGGATGTCTTAAAATTAATACAGATTTTATAGCAATTATATGTTTGTTTATAGGCGTGGATGAATTGTTGGCTAAATAACTTAGTGCGCTTTTGACTGTAATTATTAGTTTTGCAAATGACACCAGTGGAACAGGACAAGTCTCAGAAAATCAGAGGTAGCTATCCATCAAAAGATTTAAAAATATTTTGCTACCTGTTTAGCAAAATTATACTTAGTTTTGGTTTCCTATGTGTTGTACTATTAATACAAAGTGAAGTGTGGGATCCTGAGAACACTTAATACTCACAAAATACTTTATATTAATCATTAATTAATGTTAATATTTAGGTAGTATCTAGTCTTCTTAGCACAGGACCATGTATGGTAGTTCATATATGAGTAATTTCCTCTAAAATATATCCATATTAGACCTAAATATTAAAAAAAACTGAAATCTGTTCTTTTTTTGTATATATGCATATAAAAATAAAATGGATGTAAGGTCTAAAATTTGGTCATATAAACACACCGGAGAGTAGCATTTCTGTTTTAGATGCAAGGAATTTGTATTGCGTTTCTGTGTTCACACACAGATACTTTTTTTCTTTTTTTTGAAATATTCTTTCAGTGTGAGCAGAGGTCCAGGTGCAGGGTTACTTTCCTCTTGAAGTGTGTGAAGTGTGAGTGCAGTGGAGGAGCTTACATGATAGCAGGTGTAATTTTTGTTTGAAGATCAATATAGAAAGGCAGAAACAAGTGTTTGAGGAATATTTTGTGCTCGCTCTCGTGTTTGACTTCTGCACACTAAACTGTCAAGGGGCATTAACAGTATGAAACTGTGTTTTCTCTGATGTCCCAGATTACTTTTTTCTCTGTGCAGCTTTTCAAAGCTTGGAATGATGTGTTTAAAACTACCCACTTTCTTCCTGGTACACTAGGGATATATGAGGTTATATTTTGATAGTCTTAATGAATTTTGAAAAATAATTTCCTCCAGTGGCCTTGGATAATTGTCAGTTTAATTACAGGGAGAAGCTGAGATGGAAACTTTGCTTTGTCACTGAAATACTTCTGTTTGAAAATTACCCGTTCCTCAGGACATAGCAGTCTCTGCTCTGAACTGTAACGTAGGCTTTCCAAAAACCCCTTGAAGAATCATGGAAAAAGTGAATACTTCTGCAGATTCATTGAGCTGACATCAAAGCTATGAAAGCATTCTTTTAGCAAGCAAGCAAGGGATATTGCACTAATATAGGCACACAACTAGACTCATACATCTGGGCCTTCCCGTTTGGAGACTGTATTTGAAGTAATTTTGCATGCTTCTTGCCATCTTTTTTTCCTATTCTGTATTGAGGTCGGACTGCGTCCTCTACATCATATTGAGGTCTCCTGCTCTGTGGATTACATGGATAGTCCTTTAAAAAATAAAAAGGCATTGATGTTCAGAAGCAGCAGCACTATACAGTTAAAATCAAGTAGAATGTGTTTAAGGAGATGTGAGCACCCATCACCTCAATTAAAAAACATGGATAACAAAACCCACAAGATAAAGTCAGTGTTTATTAGTTGTACTTTCAGTTGATGCTCAGCTTATGTATTTCTATTTACTGCTTTTTTACCCTTGTCCTTGTGCTGGTACATTGGCAAATAGATGATAAAAAACACTTTCAGCAAAGACGCATTTGATTTATGTCCAGAACTGGTTCTTAGTATTGATTTTTTTTTCGCTCTGAAAAAAAAAAAGGCAAACAAAAGAAAACAAAACTATATGTCTCCATTATTTTCTGAGCTTGGCAATGCATTGGCACATTTCAGATCAGCTTTTATCTTAAATTACTCATTGTGCTCTTTTATATTTTAAAAAGTCTTTTCTGCAAGTTGGGAAAAAAAGAAGTAGTTGCGTGTAGAGCCATTGCCATGCTTTTATAGGGGGTAGGGAACAAGAGGAGGAACTGGGAGGTACCACATATGAGGATAAGGGAATTTTAGGAAAAGAAGGCACAATTTAGGAATTTTGTATGGTGGCTGTAATTCGAGTTAGTCACAAAAGACGTGGAAGTGGAACAAAAACAAGAAGTAGATCAAAGGCTAGGAAGCAGGGTTCAGCAGTATGGGGGTTTATATCTTTACAGCTAGAGAGAAGATTGGAGCAAGAAAAATACTGCCATGGGGCTAGGAAGACATTGTAAAAGAAAAAGGAAATATACATAGGCTGCATTTGAAAGAAAATCCCCAAGAAAGACAAAAAAGAAGGAGCGAGAATTAAAAACAAAGGTCCAAACAGTGTGAAGCCCTGGTTGAATTAGATCCCAAGCTGAAAGGAGAGGGGCAGAGGCAGGAAACTGCTGGTTAAGCAGTTCACCACAGCCTGGACAAGCAGCAAGCTCCATTATCTCATATTTTCTGTTTGTTTTCTTTAGCTGGTGGCCCAGTGTTGGTGCATGTACTTGCACCCACTCAAGTGTGCGTTTTGCACCTTGGATAAACAGCTCCAAGAAATGATGGTAAAATTTGCAGTCCCAGGACAAGTGGCATGGGAAAACACCTGGTGCATTCTCTAAATAGCAAAGCCAGAGTCCACCGTTGGTGGATGTACCTGTGACCAGGGTAGCAGTGCACATGCCAGTGTGCTCGGTGCCTGCTGTTATGCAGAGTAGTGATAATGCCCAGGACTGAAGTTTTCCAGCTGCTGTTGGGGGTTTACAAGCAAGTGCTGCCTTGGGCAGAAGCAGTCGTGCATCCCTAGACCATGACTTAATGTTCTGGATTCTCCAAGGGAGTTGTGCTTCACGAATAAATTGCATTGCAGTGTCAGCTTGTGGTGGGATTGCGTGGTTCCAGCCAGCGCCTAGATAAGCAGGAACAATGTAAACACAGGGAAAGGCACCTGTTTGTTTGTACGAGCTAAAAGGTTTCCATGAGAATAGAGCGTATTCCCCCTTGCTACTCACCACCACGAGGGCTCCTCAATTCTGCAAAAAGTGAGATTGGAATTTAAAATATTAAATGGTTTTCCAATCAGTGCAGAATCTCAGCTTTCACCTAGGCCTTTTGTATGTGTTCACTTCTTCCAGCAGGAGATTTGTAATAGAGGAAGCAGGTGTAACGTGGTGATTATAAAGATATTGTTGGGGGAAAAAAAGGGTGAATTTCCAGTGCTTCGCTCCTCTGAGGCTGCCAGGGCTTCCTTTTCAGCTGATTCCATCACCTTTTAGCAAGGTGCTGTGTTTTCATCCAAGTCAGTCAGTCAATTGTGCATAGAAAAAAAAGTTGCTGGGTAAATTTGAAACCTTGATAACACGTTCCTCCCTTTGTATATATTGTAAGGGTTACCAATGTATTCATTCCTTTGGCTTTCAACATTTCACACCTTTCCATAGGTCAGCCTGAGCAACATGCAGGTCTTGGTAGATGAAATGATTTCTTCTTTCTGACATTCATGTTCACATCCTTTTGCCTGTTGATTTCCTGATTTTTATTTTATTTTTTTTTAATTTTTCTTTTATTTTTAATCAGCAACATCAAATGGGTCTTTGGAGGGCCTGGATAACCAGGAGGGAGGGGTGTGCCAGACAAAAACCATGAAGATCCTCATGAAAGTTGGACAAGGTAAAGACTATGCTGTTTCATGAAATCACTTTGATCAGTTTCAGTGTCCTTTTAATTTTCAGGCTTCTTTTAGCAGTGTAGAAATGAGAGCCAACCGAGTCTAGTGCGGTCATTCCTACAGTCTGAAAGCAAAGCCTATTTTCTCTTCCTTGGCTATTGACGGATTTCTACAGAAGGAGGGTTAGTGTAATAAGATCTCTTCATTGGAGAGATCTCTAGAAGGAAAGGTCATCTGGCAGTAGTGTGATTCAGTCATTTTAATTTTCATTTTAAAAACAAAAAAAACACAACGCTGCAGTTCAAAATTATTTAAAATACATGAAAGGAGGAAAGCTAATATTTCTGTAGATTGCTTGTTATGAATTCTCATTACAGAGAGGGTTTTGTTTGTTGTCTCTTTTCACGTATAGATAACCTATTGTGCAGGAAGAAAGAATTATTCTTCTGAGTAGAAGTTGGTTTAGTAGTCAATCAGCTTCCTCAGTTAAACTGAAATGTCATCTGCAAAGCTTTTCTTGCCAATTACAGGAGTTCCTATAGTTTCTGCAGATGGCCTCACAATTTAAACCTCTGAAATAACTAATATAATCATTTTGCTTTAAAAGGAAAACTATGTAGTTATATGTCCCAGACCTTTGCATAAAGATTCTTCTGTTCAAAACTGTTCATGTCTCATGAGGCACCTAGAGCCAACTTACAGGGCTCTGTAACATCAAGTGCCAAAGCTGCATGAGTCATCTTTCTCTCCCCCAGATCCCAACTCTGCAGGGCTGCCCCGGCACACGGATCCCACCAAGCGCCCTGAGCAGGAACCTGGCACCAATGGGAAGAGTTCCACCACCAGCCCTTTTGTAAAGGACCACTCAGGTAGGTGTGGCAGGACTTCTGTCTGGGAGCTCTGGTGGAGTCTTCTCCTTTGCCATTTTATTTTGCCATTAAAATGCCAGAAGGACAAGTGTTTTTGTACTGCGATGAAGCAAAAACCAGTTCTGATGCTCTCGTGGGTAGTGTCTGGTAGCTGCAAGTTTTGGCAACAGCTGCTCTCTTCCCTCTTCCACTCTGCAGTAGAAGTTAATTATATCTTGTGAGAATATCACTCATTTACAGGAAAGTTTTTGGATGGGGCATTCACTAAGCAGCTTTACAATGGTAAATGCTGCGTTACATTTAATACTCTGGCAGATGAACGAGTCTTTCTGTCTTTCTCTTCCCGTATAATACATTATCAAGTGGTTCTCGACAGCCATTTATAAAATTTATCTGAAAGCATCTATAAGTAATCTTTTAACTGACCACATAAAGTCTACATATGAATGGCTGGTCTTTCACTAAATTTAAAGATTTTATTTAAAAAAAAAATCTAAACAAGATAAACAGATTGTTCCAAAAACATATCTTCAGGATGCATTTGAGACATTAGGTAAACAGAAAAACCTCCTAACTCTTAAGACCCAAGTTCTCTGGAAGAAGGTCCAGTGAATTGGGAATGCTATAAAGCAAAACTTGCTGACAATTGATTCTGGGGTTCCCAAAAATAGCTGCAAGTTTTCCTTACTAGCTCTGTCGTTAGTTACTGGGATAATGAATGTTTAATACAGTGATCACTAGGCACAGGCATCAGCCATTTCCTATGGAGGTTCCAGAAGGAAAAGGTCACAGATACGTGAATGTAGCATCTGCAGCATTCTTCCACCTGTGCGTGAGCATCAAGAGAGGGGATTTTGTTCAAATTTTCAATTGAGAAAGTGTCAAGTGAGCACTTATTTAATTTTTGTGACAAATAATATGACAGTGTGATGGCGACACATATTCAGCAGGCTTTTCAGTGTGTGAACTTTTCCTGACTGCTAACTATGTGCTGTTGATTTCTATCAAGTAAATGTAAGTTAATACAATATGCCATAGGCATTTTGCCTATCTCCCTCACTGCCTCTAGCTCCTTTGTTTTGTGTGCAAGTAATGGTCCATATAAAGAGGCACTAAGAATGGTTTTACTTAGATCAATATGTGAAGGATAAAATAGCAGAAGAACAGTGTGACACTGAACAGTACCAGTTGTCCTGAGAATTATTGTTTCCCTGTGTTGTTTTCCCCTCGCGGTCCTATCCCACTCCTCTCTGCTGCCCGGGGCTGGCCGACATCTGTTAAAAGATGTGGTATGCATCAAAGGCTGCCTTGTCAGTGCCAGTCCTCACTGCTGATGGATGATGATGTATGAAACAGCGTGATTTGGGAGCAGCACAAAAGTGAGACCAACAGACACAAAGTCTTGTTTAATATTGATTGCTGACTTCGGCTGTTTGCATTTAGCTATCTAACAGGGTAATTGGTTTGTCAAAGTTTAGCTGTCAGTTAATTCTTCCAGTCTTGCTTACTCTACACATTTTTAAGCAGCATAAATGGGTCACAGGATGGCAATAACTTTTGTCTGTTGTATTTCCATTCTTTCCAGGATCTAACACAGATGGCAGTAAGGCTGGGCATTCCAGTATACTGGGTTCAGAGGTGGCCTTATTTGCAGGGATTGCATCAGGGTGCATCATTTTCATCGTCATCATCATCACTTTGGTGGTTCTTTTGTTGAAGTACCGGAGAAGACACAGGAAGCATTCCCCGCAACACACAACAACTCTCTCACTTAGTACATTAGCCACCCCAAAACGCAGTGGCAACAACAATGGTTCTGAGCCCAGTGACATTATCATTCCTCTAAGGACTGCAGACAGTGTCTTTTGCCCCCACTATGAAAAAGTCAGCGGCGACTATGGACATCCGGTGTACATAGTTCAAGAGATGCCTCCTCAGAGTCCAGCAAACATTTACTACAAAGTCTGAGAAACACACAACCAACTCTGTGGTACAGTGGAGTCATAGAGGAAACTCACTGGTCAAATGCTTTCTGTTGGAGTTTGTGATGACGCCTTGTGCACTAGCATTGACTCAAGCACGGGGGGGAGAAGGCGACAGCTCTTTCTCCAGGATCTGATGCAAGCTGGACAGCTTACCTAGTCTGTAGAATTCCTATCTCGGTGAATAAGTATTCACTAAAAGCTGGAAGACTTTTATGTAGAAGATGCCCATTCTGATTGCTGTGCTCTTGTTACATTCATCATCCTCAAAGCCATGTGCTGCGGGCGTTCAGGCATGTACAAAAGCCAAGGGAAGATGGAGTGATCTGTGGATGTTAATAGCTCTAGGCGTCCTAGGAAGGTGCTCTAGGATATATCAAGCTTGAAGTGCGATCTTCTGACTTTTGTGTGTGTCTCACAGTACGTACTAGATTTGTCACACAGACCTTGGTGTCTAAGTAAGACTTGTTAAAGTTCTCTTGCTTTTAGTCCGTCACTGTTCCATTTGTTTCTGTTATCTGAGGCTCTGCCATCCTTCACATAAGATTTCTTTTCACTCCACCTTCTGAATCACTAATGGAACATTAATGTTTGGAGATCCACATTCCATCCATCTGCTACAGCAGCCTCAGTCGAATGGGTAATACATTTATAGAAATTGTGTTTGGTAGTAAGGAGCCTTCCAGCCAAAAAGTTAGGCTGTCAACAGTTGAGAGCAGGACTGGGTGGTGGAGGGAAGGGCTGACTGCAGTTGCAGTTGAATACTACTGCCTCAAAAATAGAAGCTGGGAAGAAAAAAAGAAAAAAAATTTAGGTAGCACAGCACTTTGGTATGCTAAGTTTAGAGGCAAGTAGAAGACACAATATCAGGCGCAGTGGATTAGGGCTGCATTTGAAGGATTTCATGGTTATCAGATACCAGTGCGCAGAAAAAAAAAATTAGTACCTTCAATACAGTAGAACAAAGGGGTATCATTAGTAGGTGAACAAGCTTGGAGAGGGCAAGACAATAGCAGGCCGCTGAGGGTATGTTAGGGCAGGGCTGTTGTGGTACTGGCAATAAAATATACAGCTTTGAAGCTGTGGCAAAAATGTAGTCTGCTTTGGATGACTTTTAAGCAGGCTCAGCTGCTATACTATCACATACTAAACACAGGGAAAGCATTTAAGAAAATAGCAGAGCCAAATCTGACCAAGATGATTATAAGCCAATAGGTCAAATGAGCTGTGATTCTATCACTGCTAAAGTTGTGGAAAATAAAAAAACCAAACACCCTTCTCATCTCTAGAAGTGAAACAGGATTTCTTTCTGACTGAGCCTTTTGACGCTTTGGCTTATTGTAGTGCTGTCCCTGCACAGTAAGTGTCGGTACTGTAACTGACACAGCCGTTCATTGGTGCTCTGTTGCAAAGTTAAAGCACATATGGCAAACCTTTTGCAGTCCGTAAGAATAAAATAAATTATGACACTGAGATGGAGAAGGAAGATATGTCTTATTTATAATAAGTGTCTAGAACACAAAGGGATATAAAATGAGAGTTTTTCCTTATTTTGTTCTTTCTTACTTTTGTTTTGTTTTGTTTTGCCTTTTTATGTATTTTGAGATTGCACAGAATCTACACCAGAAGATGTGAAATCCGTTTGTGGCAATTAAATAGTCTTAACTTATCATTTTACATATATATATGTGTGTGCATGTATATGTATATACACACATATATGTTTATATATGCATATATATGCATGCATATATATATATACACATTTTAAAAACCAAGAAACTGCTTCTGGGAAATACATCAGCCATCCAAAAATAACAATGGAAGAATGTTTAAAAAAAAGTAACAAAAAAATCCAAAGTATCTGATAAGAGAAAACTAGGAAATATAAGGCCCAAAGTATCAGGAAATCAGTGTTACTGCATCATGTATTTAACAATGATAAGGTGTGCCGGCATTTATTTTCTATGTTGTGTTTTCCCTTGCCTTATGGGCTGATACGTTCTGTAGGTTTTGTTGAGTTTCATGTAGGGGGAGGGGGTTAAGGTTAAAGTTTTCTCTTTAGCATGGATATTTCTGTAAAGCTCCCACCCTGGGGATGGAAATAAAAAAACCTCTACTTTTATATGTGCTATGCAAATAGACATTTCTAACATAGTCATGTTACTATGGTAACACTTTGCTTTCTGATTTGGAAAGAAAATGTAGCAACAGCATTTTGGGGTTCTCAGACCTCCAGTGAGAACCTGCAAGAAGAAAAAAAATCAAAGAAAAAAGATCTGTCATAGAAATGATCTTTTTCTCTTGTTTCCTGAACCTGAAAATGATTTTGAGATGTTGGTCCAAAAGAGAGAAACAAAACAAAAAAAATTTCCAACCCATGGTTCTGTGGAAGGTTACCATGGTGACTAACTACAGTACGTATGTAATTCTTTTCAACAACCCTTCCTTTCTCTGAATCTATCCATACAAGGTTCACTTGTAAATCATTAAGATTTTATTTTGGGGGAGGGGGAGGAAGGAAAAAGAAGGGTTTACTGATACCGATTTTTATTAAAACCAATCTATGCTTCATCAGTTAGCTACATTCTAGTTATGTACTAAACTGTGAAAAAAACACAGATTAATTGCTCAAGAACAACCTGCAATCAATTGAAAAAAAAATGTACTGTGCGTCTGTTTTGTGTCTGGTGCAGAATTATGACAATCTACCAACTGTTCCTTTATTTGACGTTGGTCCAGCTTTGAAAAGTTACTGTAAATGCCTTGCTTGTATGATCATCCCTAATCACCTGACTTGGAATTTGCACCATCATGTCTGTAAATAAGTTCAGATTTACTGTATATGGATTTGGGTTGTTGCAGTAGCCTTATTCACATTTTTAAATAATAATAATAAAAAACCTACATGAAATCAAGACAAAAATGGCTTTTCTTAACCAGATTGTGTATATAGAGCAATGTTGGTTTTTTATAAAGTCTGAGCAAGATGTTTTGTATAAAATTTGAATTTTGCAATGTATTTAGCTACAGCTTGTTTAAAGGCAGTGTCATTCCCCTTTGCACTGTATTGAGGAAAAAAATGGTATAAAAGGTTGCCAAATTGCCGCATATTTGTGCTGAAATTGTGTACCATGAATATTTATTTAAGGATTTCTTTGTCCACTTTGTAAGTAACACAGTATTATGCTTGAGTTATAAATAATTTCTTCTTTGGTTTTTTTTGTTTTATTTGTTTGGTTTGGTTTTGTTTGTTTGTTTCATTCTGTTTTAAAACTAGCCGGTCATAAGTTTGAAATCTGCTTTAGTTCCACATTGCAATTAGTTCCCAGAAAATGAAAATTATGAAAATCACATTCCAGGTCTGTTTCAAACTGAATTTGTTCTTAAAAAAATAAAATATTTTTTTCCTATGGAAACCTTGCCTTCTAAGTATTTTCTTCTTTTGCTATTTTTTTTCTTTTTCAAAGATGAAAATAATAAGAAAGCCACCAAACCTGCCTCACTTTTCCACTTGCTCTCTTCTTTTCTGTCTCCTCTCCTTCTCCCTTTCCCTTTCCTCCATCTCTCCACACCAATTGCTAGTGATTTATAGGAAAGAAAGCTGCTTATAATACGCAGACTTTTGTTAACAGTATTCGTTCTTCTGATGTATATCTGGGGGGAGTCTTTCTTACACCCTGGGAAGTCGATGAGCTTCAGTCAGGTGCAGTAGCCAGGTTGCCTGGAGGTGAGATTATAGCCACACAAATAATTCCCAGACATTATGGAGTGGATTTATACTGTGGGCAAAGCCAGAGGGAAAAAAACATACCTGAAGCTTTCTGGGCGTTGCTTCTGCTCCTGAGCAAGAAGAGACAGGAGATGGAAGATGGGAGAATGGCGAAAGATTAGAAATGCTGCAAAGGCAAAACATCTCTGCGTGGTTCTTTCAGTGGAGCCCAGCACCATCCTGTCCCTACTTTACTGTACCTTAAGTTAAGGGGGATGGGGGCCAACGTGTTCGGGTGACACAAGCCTTAGTAGAAGATCTGTGGTTGTGTTGCTCTAATTTTCACTAGATTTACTGATTCTCTCATTTAATACCACCTTCATTTTTTGTGAAGCAACTTTGGTGTGATCATCCATGGAGTGGGAAGGTCTAGAGAGGGGAAGGATGCATTTGTCACTTTACCAACAGACACCAATTTGTTGTAGAGTATTCATTGAAGAAAGGCAGCTAGTTATTCATAGTATTGTTCACACAATTCCAATTTGTCAAATTATTTTTTCTTTTCTGAATAATCAGGGAAAAAATTACTGTAAATCAAAGGCACTTTATGTGTTGCAATGGTACAAGTATTCTGAAACCAGACTTAGAAAAGGCCCTAGAGACTGTTGAATGGTTGTGCTGGCATGACTTCTTGCTGAAGGAGATCATTTCATAGGTCCAGTTTAGAGAATTTGCTGGAAGTTGAGTTTAGAGGGAAAGTCACACGGTGGCACTTAGGTTATGCTCTGCACTCTGCTACAGATGTCCTTGGGAGAGTTACTTGGTCCAGCAGAAGTCATAAGAACCCGTGGAGGAGCATGTGATCATCCTCTGACTTCTCAGGTAAATCACTTAGGCCTATTCCTGCATTTATGGCTATAAATTGCTTCAAAGGAGGCATTCCTCCGTACTCAGAGGCATGTGCATACTCAACTGGTTTGAGACATCCCTCCCTGCTTTGTGTTTGCACATGGGGGATTTCACTTGTTGATCTCTGTGGGTTGCCATGAGGGTCCCCACATTGTTAATGGCTGCGAGGTGCTGAGGTCTGATATGTGCTAAAAGCTGATCTGATACAACCATCTGTTAGAACTGTGACTCTATCTTAGTCAAGGCTAAGCCTATTGGCTGGAAGATGGTAAGAAAATTAATTCTATAGTGTCAAGTTTACATGGCATTTTCATTTCTGTATGTTTATTTATAACTAGCATGTATACTGACACCCCCGCACACCTATTCTTATCACTGTTTTGGCAATAAGGGAAGAGCAATGTTGCTATAAAAACTGTCTCCACTGGGGGGGAAAAATGGTTGCCAGTGTAACTATCTGTATAGTTGAACTTTGGGACAAGGATGCTGGGTTAACGGGAGGACCTTGCACACAGACGTTCGCAAATAGAATGGTCACTGAGTCTGCTAAACTCATCTTTGTAAGTGATATGTGCCTTAGACACTCAGCATAAAGTCATTGATTTATAACTCATCTTTTAGAACTTGCAGAGGAAAAAGAAATCATACTTCCATTTTGCACTGCTGCTGACACTGCACTATTAATTATCAAACAAGCACAAGATCAAAATTTACAGCCTTTGTTATTAAACCGGTTCTCTGGCAAGAACTAGTCCCAGTCAATAGGCTCTACTAAGTGGAAAATAAAATTATAATTCACAGTTGTTATCTGTCTAGAGTGGAATAAGGATCTGTTACATAAAATAGTGCCTCACAAAGTAAGCATAACAATGTTACTGCCTAAGTTTAAAATGTTATGCCTCCTTTAGCCTTTCTCTTTAGCTTTGCTGTGGTGCATTGATCAAATGCTCGCTCAGTCAGCAGCATGCTCATTTTGATTCTATGGGCACCATAAATTTTCTTTGTGCAGAAAAGCTTAAAATTGTGTAGTGGTTAGCAAAATAAAAGAAAACGAAAACTCAGTCTTTTTAAGAAGCACTCTCCAGCTTCATATTCAAAATAGAAATTTTGGTGGGGAACAAGCCCAGAATTTAAAAAAGACCAAACATACCCGTTATAAAGTTAACATGTCATTACATGAAGCATCAGATCAGAAAGCAAGTAATATTTGTTTTGGAAAAAGATAAGTGTTGGAGTATGTACCACAGTGCATTCATGATTATGCCATTCGTAATCTGAATGGTGGTAGATTCAGCTGACTGAACTGTCACCTATGAAATAAAATATCATCTTTCACATGACTCACAGAAATACTTCGATGCTTTATTAAGGCATAATGCAATACATAGGAGTCACCTTACAGATAAAATCATGGGGGTGATGGTGGAACCTAAGCTCCTATTGGAAGTAGCATGCGGGTGATATCCTTGCCTGTGCCTGGATCTGCCGATGATGGGTAAGGTGTTGGCAAACAGGGGCTGGCAAGTCTTGTGAAACAAGGGCAAGAACCTGCTCACACACTGTTAGGATGGGGAGGTGGAGCTGAGATGGCAGTTTCTGGAGAAAGGCCTGTGGAGCAGAGGGAGGAGGACTGGTGACTTTCTGAGGAGGAAGTTTGGATACGTCTGTAATGACAGAATCCTGGGGAGAAATTGACCAAGACTGTAGGCCCAGATGCTGAGAGAGACAGGGCTTTGCAACTCTGATAAGGAATTGGTAGAAAACAGATAAAGGCAAGCAGAAGAAAAATGTTGGCAGATGGAAGGCTAATAGGGGTAGTTGGCTGTTGTTCTGTGTAGGTGAGGAGATCAGGCCAGGTTGTTCTGCTAGACACTGACAGGAGAAACAGCCTATGTCGGGTGGAGAACCAAGACCAAAACTCAGTGTTTTCTGCAAGCCAGGATGCCGTGAAAGAGAGATCAAGGATCTGCAAGAATTAAATAACTGTAGTGCTATTAAAAGTCTAACCAGCAGACAACCTTATGCATAGCTTTCATAACCTCTGGAACAAGTCTTGTGTTTTCATAAGTGCATTAACAGAGCCCCAGATATTTAGGCTGCTGAAGAAGTGCAATTAATTTAATAATATAGGAAATCCATTGAGGGTGGGAGAATAGTTGCTTCTAGATCAGACCTTCAGTGGATACAAATTAGCATAGTTCAGTTTGATATCTGATCCTACTTATCAGAGTTCAGAACTGCACATACATAAGCAATACTCATACAGATTTTATTGTATCTCTTAGCTATGAGAAAGTGCTTTATAAGTGCGTTGTCCTTAATATTATAAAGATCGTACTCAAAAACATACCAACAATGACATGCTTTTATAAGAGACTTATTAAATGTCATAAAGATTGTAATTTGTATTTTCTTGAACTTCTTCAGTACTTTGCTGTATCTATTCATTAAAAGTAGGCTGGATTACTAGCAAATGTGTAATTAAAAATTGTTCACATTTTAATGTGTCTTTTTGTCCTCTCTTCTAATATTTCATATTCCTTCCTACTCCTATGTTCGATTCTATTCCATATGCACAAACAGGAGGTCAGCTGTCCGCTGTTATTACAGTATCTCTTCATCCATACACACCACATTCCCAATGTTTCCAGGTCTCATAATCAGATCAAAACACCAGTTATTTGGTTTCTTTTAACTCAGTTTTTGGAAGTATATGATCACGTGAACGAACTAGTAGTATTCAGAAATAATAGCATTTTGGCTTTTATCACCATGGGAAATATTGGTGGATGTGAGGCCAGAAGGTGGTAAATGACAGCAAAATATCTATGTGTCACTCTGAGAAATCTCAGGATTTGTGGAATCTCAAATGATGATGAAAGAGTTAAAAATAGTTGCATGTACTACTTTTGCTTAACAATCTTTGCTTCATTATGTGCTGTGTTTTCTTTTTGTACATAAACAACAAAGCACGTGAATTTTCCAGGCCTCAGAACAGTGCTCAAGCTGTAAAAAATTCCTACTGCTGGTTATGGAAGTCTTCTCTCAACTTTCCACTACTGAGAAAATGATGACTTCTTTCCTTCACCCTGTTTATCACACACCCTGATGCCATGCCCAAATGACCTGCTCAGTATACCAGCCCTCTCAGTCCCAAAGCCCTTTCTAGGGCTTCATATCTTCCCAGATACGATTTCTGGACAAAGCTTTTGTTGCTCACCGTGAAAGTTTCTTTTCAAATGTTGCCCTAAGCTTTCCTCTTTTTATATGCCTGGTCCTGGGTTTCAGCTGTTGGCAACTTTTTCACAAAAAAAAAATGTTCTGCAGGAACACAGGAACAGTCCTTCTACCAAGATTGTGTTTTCTTATAAGCCCCTTATTTTCCAATCAGCTTTAGTTTGAAGTTTTATGTGGTTTTATCTCTTCCTTTTGTATTTATTCAATTGCATCTGAAGAAAAATAGTAAGCAGTAAAATTCCTAAATACAGTTTAAGCATAGCTCATTTCAATCTAGTTGGTCCATTTATTGATATATTAAGCCAAAAATCTCTCAGGTTATTTTGTCTTGTTTCTCATATTTTAAAAAATAATTAAATATATTAAAATCTCTTTTCAGAAATGTATAAGCAGTTCACTTTCAAAGATATTATTTGAGCAGAATTAAGAAGCAGTCATTGGTGTACGGTTCAAAACTGAGTGAGAATATCTGAAAGACAGAATGACTTTTGGCAATAACCAATAATTGAGTTTGGTTTGTTTCCTTCAGTCACATCAATACCGAGAAGCAGAAAGTGCTGCTGGTTTTGATGTTGGTGCACCAGCCTGATGGCAGCCAGCTTGGAGATTATTTAGGCAGCTTTGTCCTTTCAGTCTCTTATGAGGAACAGAGATAAAACTAAAGTCTGGATGCTTTGGCCACCGGTAGGTGTAACCTATGTGATTACACACAGTACAAGGGATTTATAATAAGACATTGTTCCTGCAGGAGGAACATAAATCCCTTTAGCCAGCTCCCCTCCGCCCCCTTCTAGTGCTGCATTTTTAAACAGCAGGCATTTTCTTTTGGATTTTTCACCCAGCCTAAATATTTCAAAGATAGCATCAGAACTATATTTATCAAGTTATACAACAGTTCTGTTTTTCTGTGTAGCTGCCTGCTTTTTATGTTTCCACAGCATCCCCTCACTCAAGATACCATTATTAGACCAGTGCCTATGAGTGTGAAGATGAGATGTCGGAGACTGATTTTTGTATCTGTTTTTTGAGAGATATTTTATCATCACATTACTGACAGATCAAAACACCAATACATATTGGTCCAGAAAGGCCTTACCCTTGCTTGCAAAAGTTGTGAGGCCTGATCGTATTCTCTCTCTTGCAGTCACCAGCAGTGAGAGATTAGCCTAGTCTGTTCAGGTTTTTGTAGGGAGGCAGAGGGGAAGTAGCGAGGCCTTGATCCCCAGTGCTTTGATCATTCCTTCTCAAAGGGAAGAGCTGCTCCATCTTGCACAAGAAGGGAGTTTCATATAGCCTTTACTGCCACACTGAGCATGTGATAAATGCAGGGCTGAAGCTCTGAGCGATGGTCTCCATCATTCAGCTTTCTGCACCCGGCTGTGACAGCAGCCATTTGGAAATCAAAAGATTTCTTGAAAGAGGGCTGATCGTGTAAGGAAAGCATGTGGGGGCTGATCCAGGGCTTTTGGCATGCCTTAGCTCATCTGCTGTACTGCTGCCAAGCGCTCCACCAGCCATGCTTTGCAAGAAACAAATGATGAGGAGGATACAGCTTAACGAAGACTTTGGAAGCTGCACAGGTGATGAGAATCACAGAGGCCGGTAGAAACACTTGCAACTATCACAGCAGCATCATCTGCATACCCTGAAGTGGGCACTGGCTTCTCAGGAGAAGCTATTTCTGAGTCGCAGCAGGAGGACTGGGAAGGCTTATATTTCCTATTTATTATTTGATGGCTCCACTTAACATTACTGCCAGGTCCTCGAACAGCGTTTGACCCAAAAACAATTTCTTAAACTTGAAGTGGAGTTTATCACTGATGCAGTTGACAGATTTCAGTGCCCTGAAGAATTTAGTCCCTGATTACCAACCAATTGACAACCATGAACCAGGTGGCAATTAAATCACTGTAAAATATAAGACCTATTTATTTGCATTTCAAAGTCTTTTAGAAATACAGCTCTGGTAAAAATCCTACCTGTTACCACCTATTCTAAGATAAACACAATTGTTGCATGTACCAAGTCCTTTTGTTTATAAAGAGTGAAAATCATAACTCAGAGCAGTGTTCAAATTCTGATTTTTTAAATCTTCTTAAATTCTAGGCCTCAGTGGCTTTCTCTTGAGGTGAGTTTTATAGCTCAGTAACACATCATATGAAAGTTTTCTTTGATCAATTTTTAACTTTCCACATTTGAAACTCTTTCTATTAGTTTCTTCTGAGACAGAGAAATTAACTCCTAAGTTCTATCACTTCTTAGCATAGTTCTACTTAAAAAAAAAGAAATTAAATTAATTAGTCCTATTCTTATGGTACCCTTGCTCCTCATTCTATTTACATTTACTGAATTTTCCATGCCCCAAACAGTTTTTTCTGCTATTCTTTGAACTCTCCCTTATTTCTCTTTATCCTTTGAAAACCAAAAGACAGGGAATATATATAGTATGCTAGTCAAGCTTGTAAGGCTTTGTCCTCTAATGTAATCCTAGAAGAGCTGAGAAAGAACTTCGTATGAAAGAGTTTGGGTATCATCATGGCTAATTATTGTGTCCAGTATTGTGGCAAACTGTTCCTGTAAAACATGGATGGTGATAAGCACTTTACACTTGCATTAATAGCAGTAAGATTTGAAACTGCTCAGCACCTCTTAGGCATCCGATCCAGTAAGAGAGGATTAGATTTTTTTGGCTGCAGTCGTGAAGTTTAAGAGGTTTCTGCCTGCTTTTCTCTACAGCAAAATCAGGATGTTTCCTACATTAGTAGGAAATATTTCTGTGAATAGTTTGTCATTATATCTTCCAACCTGGTGCATAAATCTCCTTTTTCAAATAGGCTTCTTGGTACATTCTGTCCTAACAAACCACATGAACATGCCCCTCCCCCAACAATTTGTCTTATTTCTCATTCCGTCTTTTGTAGACAGACCATTCTTTGAGCAAAGTCCTTTCCCAAGTGCTAAGGTTCCCTGCTGGCAGCCAGAACATCATCATCTCTGTAGCCTATAGACATACATTTGCCTTTCAGTTCAGGTTATGCAACAGAGATCCAGGAGTCCTGGGTATAAAAAAGTGGCCAGCATGACTCAGAACAGAGATATGGATATATAATTTCAGGTTAGTGAAATTTTGAGTGTCATTCTTTTCCACTGGAGTTTTATCACTCTTGATAACCGAAACATCTACTCAGAAGAGCCTCTAATGTACTAAAATCCATGAAGCAGCCATGTACGGAGCCAGTTATGTGCAGTCGCATGATCCTGTCACTGTGCAATAAGAGAGGCAGATCAAGGATATCCCCAAAACTGACATTTAGGGATGGTGGCATGGCTCGTGCCACAGAAGGGACTGCAAGCCTACTTAAGAAGTATAAATCTTGTCTGAGGGCTCTGACCCTTGTATTGTCCCAATTCAGCACGTGTCCTAAGCAGGAGATTGGGCCTTACTGGCAGTGTACCTGGTTGTAAGATCTCTTCTAATTTTTGGCTTGGGCTGGGATCCCACACACTTCACTAATGATGGAGAGTGAACTCCATGGGGACAGCTTTTTTATTTGAGAAATTAAGGCACCTTCTGGGTCTGAAATCAGGAGGAGGTGTCAGCAGTGTCCATATGAAGGATTTAGATGAGGAAAAGCACAGTGAATAGACTGCTTCTGAAGATCAAAAAAAGAGATGAACCTGTCAATTTATGCTCTAAATGGGAAGTTGAACTTTAAGTCATGGCTTAACCAAAGGGCAGCATATGGCAGCACTACAGCTGTTTGAAATCCACTTGCACTTCACGCTGGCACTTTGACAAAGGCTATTGTGTTACAAATGCTCAATGACACAGTAAATCTAGGGCCATATTCAGCTCTGGTGTACACAGGCATACTTTCCACTGACTTTGTACACGTCAACACCAAAAAATGTACGGAAATGCGTAGGACTGAAACAAATGCATGGTGCTTGTAAGCAACCCTTCTGGCAGACTGAGAAACATTTGATGTGGCTAGACCCCTGCAGCAGGAATGTGAATACTATAATGCAGGAATCTAGGAGGCACCTGGTGATTTTAAAGACAAAACTTGAATTTCTGCATTCGAGCAAGAGGTATGCTGGCTGGTCATTATAAAAGGAAAAGAGGTCTGCCCAACGAGATCCATTTGCTGTCTTTCAGAGTTTGTTTCTTGTCCCTACAAGGGAAAAAAAAAAGAACTCAGAGGGATTGTTTTCTGGAGCAAGAGCATAGAAGAAGCCTAAAAAGTGCATTAGACCAATATATCAGAGAAGAGATCATGTTGCAGGGGAGCTGTGGCTGCCAATGATGAGATCTTCAGTTTCTTAGGCACTTTAGGTCAGAACCCAGGTGTTAACTTTGTTGATCACGGCTGCTTTCCATCCCTTGCTTCCTCCTACAATGAATAGTCTCAACCACACAGCTTTTGCAGCCCCAGATGTTTAAAAATGCACTTCTGGAGTACTTGAACAATAAAGTGCACTTTTTAAAGTACTACTTTCTATGTTTAGTGGCTGAGCCTGTGCTGACTCCAATACAATGATTCTTCGATGGCATTTTAAAAGCTTGAACAAGTCTGGACACATATTTTCTTTTCTTAAAAACCTGCTTAACCCCTTCAGCACTGCATTTTTAGATCCCCTGAGTTTCATATAACTACAAAGGGCTTAACATTAGAAAAGTCAAAAATAAACAATAGGGAATCAATAGCCACCCTCTTTTCAGCAAGAAGAATGACAGAAAGTAAGACTGCGGTAAACATATGAACATTTTCTACTCCTTAGAGCCAGAACGAGCTGGGTTATACTGAATGGTCAGGCAGCAGTGACAATTTTGCAAAGTGTACAATAACTGAAGAAAATATCATTCCATGGAGCATTTGGGAGGTTTTATTTCATAGCAATCACAATCCTGAATTTATTAAACCAAGTGACATTAAAACCAGGTGGAAAAACAGAGTAAGAGAAACACATTGTTTAAGGTTCAATAAATAAAATCTATCCTCATATTAAAGATATGTACTTTATCCTAAAAGAGGCAGAACTAGTGCTGGCATCAAAGACAAAGATGTCAGCAGGAAGTGCCGAGGAAACAGCTGAGGCCTTGCACTTCAAAAAGCTTAGCTCTGGGTGAGGTATGTTCCCACCAACAGTGAAGATTCACAGATGACATTTTCAGATATTTCAAGTTTTTTGCATATAGGCAATCAGATGACGTATCCTATGTTGTATATCTTTTCCAGTTGCTTAAGTATCTGCAATCACTTTCAGTTTTCCCCTACAAAGTGGAAAAGAAATGTATGAAAGTCTCCCTGGTTTGTCTTGTTATTTTAGAATTAGTTCCACAAGATTTAGACAAATTCTTATCACTCTTCCATTAGCAGAATCGACAATTTTTAGTTGCTTAATGCAGTGTTAACCATTTTCTCCGACAAAGACATGGACGACCCATCAGATCCTTGACAAATGATTGATTTAACTTAGAAGCATCTATTTACAAAGTAATGCAAAAAAATATTAAGGATGAGTAAACTAATTAATGAGCAGTGTATTCCCCATGGCAACACGAATAAAATTACTGCTAGGTCAACAAAGTGTTCAGCATTGCTCCATATTCTTCTTTTAGTGGTGTTCAAATAGTACAGCTGTAAACTTTGTGTCATCTTATAGTTTCATATTTCAGTGGGTCATTAAAGGAAGCTGTCACTAACTTTTTTTTTTAATTCCTTCTTGCTGCTGTGAAGAATAACATCTTATTAATACATCTAAAGGTCTTATCAAACTCCTGCTTTTAGAAAAACTCTGTATCCTAGAAATGAGGCTGAATCTCCCCTAAAATCAGAGGCATCATTTTAAACATTAATAATCTGAAAGAGGGAAAGAGAGACCCTGTGTTTTTAATGCCCTTCATCCATTTATTTGCTAAGGTGGGGCAGGAAAACTCAGACTAAAGGGGTGTGGGAGGGAAAAGTAGCCTTAGGCACAGCTGATGTAGGTCTCCATGCCCCAGATGCAGAAAGAATTGCAGGCATGGCAATGCTCAAACTAAATTTTAGGTGTCTGATTTCTGTGGTGGAATCCAGAGACCCAAACGTGGTGCATGAATTCCCCAAGTAGTGCCTGGGGAAAAGAACTAGGTAAATGACAACCTACCCAACTAAAATAAGGCTCTGAAGTCAGTGGGTTTAAACTGCAAATTAAATAGTGAACCCTTGGCCTGCGGTTTACTTGAAAGAAAAGAAGAAAAGAGTAAAAGTGTGTATTTCTTTAAATTTTCTGCTGGCAGACCAGAGATAATTAGCCTACAGCTGCAGACCAGGGAGAATTGCTCTTTTTTTTCTGCCTTGAAGCAGCAGGAGAAAGCTTAGAGAGAGAAGCTGGGTGCTATTGACTTAATTTAGTTGCTTGAATTGAAGGCAGTGTATAACACCACAGAGAAACAAGGAAGTGGCAAATCTTCAAGACCATGATTTCTAAAGAGTGGTGATCAATAAACAGAGATAAGAATGTGGCTAGGGAGAAGAAAGTATTAAAAATACATACTTTTGACACCTCTGTAGTATCTTAGATGTCTTAGAGACAGATTAGCTAGACACAAGCCCTGTTCAGAAGTATTGTAGTCTGACAAGAAATGTGATATAGCAATGGAGAATTGTAAACAACGGAAAGATGGAGGAGAGTTACCAAAAACATCATGTAGTTGTATACTGCTGCACACATATCTTATGTAAAAAACCTTTCCCTAGTTGTCTGGTGTGCTCCCACACATTGCTTTTCATCCTACTAAGGCCTGCCATTGAGCAGACGCTTCTTCTGACATCCAGATGCTCACTTCTGTTGTGAGCCAAACCATGCAGGCATGGATGTTTTGCAAATCTTCTTGTATTTTCAGAACCTTTATTTTAGAAATCTGAATATTATGTGATGTTTCTTAAGCGTAAAATTATTTTTCTGTCTGAATAGGCAGAATTTTAGGAATAGGAAAAGACAATAATAATAATAAATCTACATAATTATCTGCCCACGTGATTTCTTATGATATCTGTTCTATTGGACATTGGTTTGAAGAAGTTTTTTATTTATATGAAATGGTAAAATTTATAGAGGGAAAACTGCTCTGTCTTTTCAGACAGGATCTTCAAAGTAACCTGATCACTGTACGCTGACATTTTAGTAGCATCAATGGAAGGACTTGCAGAGTAAGTTTAAATCAGTGTGACAAAGTGAGGCACGAAATTAAAATGTGTTAAAATGAATGGGTGGAAATTGTCTTTACAAGACGTCCAAGATGAGAGAGAGTAGTGTCAAAAGACTACGATGCTGTTTTGTGGAGCAGGAGATAAGGTTTTTATCAAAAATAGTGGCTGTTGGCATTTGCCAGTCTCTCCTTCCCATGTCCTTTGCATACACAAGGTCAGGTCTGTTGAAGTGAAATGTTTGTTTGAGACCTCAGTAGGTACAGTCACTCATGAGCAGAGAGCCACGAAGTAAAGCCAGTATGACTCCACAGAAACAACATAGATCTGGTCATAATTTCTAGATAAGGTATAGTAGGATGAATACCTAGAGCCACTATAGGTCCACAAACAACAAAGCTGCATTTGAATAGCCTTTACCCAAAGGTAATATTCTAGTATTCTAACCCTTCTTGTTATAAGGGGGCATACTAGGTAGGGCACAGGTCCAAGTGAAAAAAATGCCACAATACATTGTGCCTGAGCTGGCTCCCTGTGCTTACACACTGCTGCACCTGAGCAAATAAACCCTCCCAAGAGCAGCAGGTGCCCAGGAGGAGATGGAGAGACGATGCAGGAACCAGCTTAGATCAGGAAACAAGTAGTAATTACTCACAGGTTTGTTAGTTTTTGGTTTGTTTGGTTTTTTTTTCCATTTTAATGCTCTTGTTATGTCAAGATACGGAGAAATTGTTTCTGAGATGCAATAATAAAGCATGCACATCCTCCAGTGCAGTATATGCTTGAGGTATTAGAGAATGCTGTGGGTTTTCTTTAAACCCTGATCTAGCAGCCATTATGTCTGATATAATGTCACATCAGCAAATTTATATGCTTTTGATTAAACTTCTTTTTGTTTTAGAATGGCACCTCATATTAACACATAAGAGCAGAGCCAACTAGAGTAGCAAACAGAAGGAGGAAGAATGCTGCAGGAAAAAAACTGCAGATCTTGGATAGCTGCTAAAGAGACTTTGTGTGAAAACCTGTGAAGATTTCTTCTGTCACTGAGCAAAAAAAATTGTTTTAAAGGTTTGTAAGAAGTGTTAACCACTGTGTGCTAGGTATTATTTTCACCTTGTTAAACAAAATAAATCATTATTTCACTAAGGCTTTTCAAAGTCTGTACTAGGTGGCAAGTGCCAGCTTTTTGTTGATGTATTTACTTTTATAAATTAGTGATGTATTGGATGCAAAATCATTTGAAGGATTGCATATTTATCAGGTATGCATAAATCTTAAGGCCTGTGTTACATTTCTGGTAGCACAGTGAAACTCAGCCATGCCCACACACCTGCATGAAGTGGGTGTTTTTGTTCCTTGGATCATGTGGATTATCTCCACTATAAACTATGCATTAATAAAAAGCAGAGCAGGCACTTACCATATTCCCTTTTGGAATTAAGAGATAAAAGGGAACTTGCATACTTGGCTGCCTTTGAGGAAACTAGAAAAGAAAGTTCAGAATGAAAATACCAGGAGTATAATGACTGAAAAAATAAGGAAAAACACTGTGCCATTTTAAGTGTAAATATATCTTGGAAATACCAATATATAATGCTACTGAGTAGGTAAGGGATTTAGATATCCATATTCTAAGTGCCTTTTCACTGGCCATTTAAAAAAACAAACCAAACTGATAAAATTACCAAACCTAAAAATCTTCTTTTGCAGTGAAATCATATATGAAATATAGCTTTTGATGACTATTAGACCTCAAAAATTTTGTTTATAGGTAATAGGAAATGTCATGACAAGCACTTTGATTTTTCCACCAATGCTGGCCTCAGGAAAGGAAACTGAATTAAGAAAAATAGTCACACCTAACAACTATTTCATCATCAGTTATTGTAACACAATGTTGTGACAAGGAATAGTTTCACTGGGAGTATAGGAGTTCAAAGACCTGGGAGCGCAGAGGGGAAATTTTCCTGGAGAAGGACAAGTGAGGAGACTGGGACATGGGATGGAGCGCATGCAGTAAGTAAAGGCAATGCTGTACAGATGCAGTAGCACGAACGCAGAGGGCAATACTGGTAGGCAGAGAGCAGTGTTCTGCAGAAATCCACTTGTGTCCTCTTAATTGCTTATGCTTTGTACAGGAAACATGAAATCAGTGTGGTTGTTCATAGGGTGCAGCATGAAAACATTAAAACCTGGTCTTGGTTAATTAGAAATATCCTGAAGCTTTTGACTAGTAACACCTGGGGTACCGGGAAGGTGGAAATCAGTCCTGCTGTCTTGGCTTTATTTGATTCCTTACTAATTTTGTAGTAGCGTATACAACTAGTATAGAACAGATCAATATTTCTTTTCCTTTCTTTTTATTCTATTACATTTTTATTATTGTCTTTTCCAAAAATACTTCCTATTTTTGTTACCAAAAATGTCACAGTAATATAAATTAATGCCACCTTGTTTCAAGGAAACACATATATATCACCACAAGACTAATCATGGGATTCAAAAACCTTTGAATGCTTTGTGGCTGTAGGCTTACGTTACCTTATCCTTACAGGAGGATTGTGGCAGCTCTTCTTTGTTAATTTGGTTTGCACAATATCTCTTATTTTTCTTAAGGAAATATGCATCTATTGTGGATAGAAATGAAACTTCTATCTTCCCTTTGCCCATTCATTTTTTCAGGTGTTCTCACACTGTAAAATTTGTGTAACTTCAGAGAGATATAAATGAAAGGATGAATTGAAAATTTAGTAACTACATATATGTCCCATACTTTAAACTTTATCTTTCATGTACAGCCAAAAATTAGATGAAAGTATATCCTCAAGCTTGTATTTGAACATTGATTTTAAAAAAGTCAAATCCAAACTAATCAAATACACACCTTTCTGCATATCACCATTCGTTGAGGCAGAATTATTAGGGAGATTTTTGTCCTATTTTTCTGCTAAAAAAAAAAATTGCTATTTTTCAGTTTGTTTTTTCAGGTTGGTCAGGATAGATACCAGCACTTCTCATGTGCTTGTTCAGTCTCATCTGATTTAGATCACTGAGTGCCAATTTAGGCATGGGCCACCTTCTCAAAGCAAAGTGCTAATTGAAAGAAGCCACAATTGCCCCAGGGCTATCAGTTTTGTGGCTAGGAGAGCTGATTTTACTGACAAAATTATCAGCTGATGTTTCCAACCCAGACAATGAAAATGGGAAGATTTGAACTGGGTCATTATTCTGATAGAATTAAAATGAAAATTAATGTTGACTTACTAGGATTTAGTAATCTGCCAGTGGGCACTGCAACTTTTAGCACAGAGCATATCTGTGTCAGATTCGATTCAGATAATCACAGGTCAGATTAAACACTACAATTGTAATCTTTACCTCTTTGTAACAGAGCTCATTTAGGCACATGGGTTCATTGACACTGGCCTCTTGTGCAAGAACTTAGAAAGGCAGAAAAGGTTCCTGGATTACCTCATAATTGTGAAGACCTTGTTCAGCATTTAAAAGAATAGTATACAAAAGCTCCTCAAAGTGAAAGCCTGGAGGTATCCTAACCCCACACAGTGAAGGTGTCAGTCAGTTGCTGGGGTGGGTCACAGAGGTTACTGGAGATAAAGGAATTTTGCAAACCCTGCATAGAATCTGCATGACTCAACACACTGAGAAGGGAATGCACTCAGTCCGCTGAGCATTTTAATGTCCTCGAGTAATGAAATGATAAGTCTGTTTCACACAGTGGGCCTGTCAAAAAAACAATAATAATGACAATGGGATTCTCTTAGGACAGCTCTGGAAAATTTTACTCAGAAGATTTTAGATCTTTAATTTTTCTGATGCAAAGTCATAATTAAATCCAATAAGCTCCTGTGGCACACGGTGAAATCAAGCTAAACACTAACATTCAGAAATATTGCTTCAGCTGTTTTTATCCATTCCATGTGGCTGAAATAGTTAACTGCTGTTATCCCTGTGGAGAGTTATTTTTTGCTGGAGAGGAAAAGGTAACTTGGTCTACGAAGTGTGTGCTTATTTTTACCTAAATTTATATTTCATCTATTTCTTGATTTAGTGTCAAATTAGATGGAAACCAGAATCCTCAAATTAGACCTTACCATTCATTTGCAGGTGTACTGAACCCCAAAGAAAAATAATGTACACACACATAGGTACCGCAGTATATGTTTCATGTCCATGCTCCTGTAATCATCATATGCTTGTATTTAATTAAAATTCATTAAATTAATAGTTGGGGAAAAAAGGAGGACAATATGTCACAACTGTTTCATTTCAGAACAATAGCAATTTATAAAAAGCAAGTAGAATATTTAAAACCAAGTAAAACTAGGTAGCCTATTATAACTTTTTCATGTTATACACTAACCCTCTACAGAAGGTCTGTACACCTGTGATAAGTTGCAACACTTTTTTCCAGTTACAGCTCATTTTCACAAGTTTTGCTCAGATACTTCAGGATGAACTCTTGTTCTTTCAAATGAATATGACTGAACTTATGCACTCAAAATACTGCTTTAGATTTAAGCAATAAGATGGAACTTCTGTAATTGTGAAGAAAAGCATTTTATTGCCACTGCTGATGGCATATAAGCTTTAGATAATTAACTAAGAATTTTCTCGCATCACACCCCAAGTTTTGCTTTGGTTAGCCACAAATTTAGGGTAAGCTTATCACTAGCATTGAAAATGCACAAATAACAGGCATTTCATGTTCAGCATTAACTGGACTTTATTATATTCAGCAATACCCAACATACAATGACTTGGAATGAAGCCGTTCTCCTAGAGTACACTTGGAAAGTAGTTTCAGAAATTATGCAAAGTAGGGGAATGAAGTACTGTAGTATTATGGGAGTAATGTTTGGACAGTTGTTTTGTACTTGTAAGCTACATTTCCTGAAGTGAAAACTATATTTGAGTACCTGCAAGTGTTACCTGAAGTCCAAAAACCTGCAGATGTTCTACCAAGAGTTCCTGTCTGCTTTCTATTCTACTTGGCTCTAATCTTACTTCGGAATATCTGATGTCACTGTAGAAAAAAGAAAGGAAGGAGATTCAAAAAGATATATATTAAGTTAAATTGCATTTCTCACTGAAAGATGAAGTTTTAAACAAAACCCTCAACATTCTAGAGTTTCATAAAGGGTTTTACAGACCATGCTACCTCTATCCTGACTTTTAAGTATAATGTGTCTTTAATACCCGACGTAGCAAATTAATTGTTTTCTTACTTGATTATTTGTCTTTATATAAAACCCTTGGGTTTTACTTTGAATTACATTTTTTCTGAGCTCATTTCTAGCCTGTGGAAGGCCTAGTAACACCTCAGAGGCCCGGATAAATATGATAATTCATTTAATCTTTACTTCAAATCCACTTATTTTTTACAGGAACCAACCAAGTGTGAAAGCTTGAAGCTGAATGTACAACCTGCATTTGGATGTGTAGTTTGTGTGGTCAGGCGCATAAAGACATGAGGTACTCATGCTATGTAAGCAGATAAATCCCTGCAGAAGCTGGCAGCACTGACAAGGTGTGAAATAGCAACCTTGAAGCTTGAATACTAGATCAATGAAGCCTTTTAATGTTAGTTTTAGATATCTGCTACTAGATTTTTACTGCCTGCATTAAATATTTTTTGTTTTTATAGTTTTTCATCTATTTGGATGGCTTATACAATCCAACATTTTTAGTTTTCTTCAGCTATAGCCTTTGTTTTTTTGTGCTTTGCATCGTAGAAATATCACATCAAACTGTATTTTCTAATCCTATTTGAGCTGTATCTTTTATAATAATAATTGGTGGAAAATAGTATTTAATAATTATCCTATTATACACTCTTTTCCTTTATCACTAGTTTGTTTTGTATCTCCAGAGCTCAGACTTTCCTCTGGCTTTAATTCAGTACATTTGAAAATTCAGAGCCTCAACAAGGCATGAATGGAAGAATGATATCTTACTCCTTTTTGGCTAACACAAAGAAAGTGTAGTATATCTCTCTTTTGTTTCTAGGTAAGGTTTTAGAATGGCTTTTAAAATAGCTCATATTACTTTTCTCACATTGTTTATCCAAAATGACCAATCATAGCAGGCTTTCTGCCAATTCTCTTGTTTAACTTATCAGCTTGTTTAGTTCTGTGGAATCTTTCTCATACATTTTTTTCCCTTCACACAACACTCACCACAGGTGAAATTCATTCCTGGATCTTGAGCTAGATCCAGGCTCATGTGGTAAATTATTGCTTAAATTTATAGCAATATTATGAGGGCTTAAAATCATTTTAGAGACCTGGCATGGTCCTCTTAACAGGTGTGAGTTTTGACTATTAAGGTTCTCTTCAGCTGCAGAACTTGCAGCTTTGGCTGTATTTCAAACAATGTAAACTTTCAGTGTCCTTTACTATAAATGCAGCTTGCAGTGAGTAAAGCCACTGGTAACATCTCGTACCAGCAAGTGTTCTTGTGAAACAAAAGTATCTATTAATTGTATACAGCTTTGTAATAATAATAATACAAAAAACAATACAGTAAAGAAAATAAAATTCAGCAATAAGCAGCAACTATAGCTGACTGAGACAAAAGATAAGATTAAATTTAACCAAAATAAATATTTCACCAAGTTTTACTTCTATATTATTTCTTCTTTGAAGTGCTTGTCTCTTTCTCAGTGTTCTCTTCTATGATTTCATTTTGTCCCTAGTGAGAAATATTCTGGCCTGGATTACATTTTTTTATCACTTCTTATTTATATTCAGGTGTTATATTGAAACTTCTGATTCACCGTATATAATGACCAATACTTGATATATTAGCCGCTGTTACCATATCCACTGTTTTTGCCACGCTTCCTTCCTCTCTTAATATCTGTCTTAAAAATTACTCAATCATTATCTTTTATATTATCCTGTTTCTCTTGTACATTATCTCTGTTTCATTCATCTTTTCCATTCCCGCAGCTGGCCTCCCTCTCCCGTCACCTCTTTGGAGACTAGAACAAAGCATGTGTCATCAAGGAAATATCTCGTGTGCATTGATTTTTTTCTAAGTGCATCTGCTTGTCTCTTTAGTTCTGCTACTTGATCTTCCAGTACCATGAAAGATAGCATTTGTAAATGTTCAGTTTTGCTTCACCATTTAATTCCTTCACACACAAAATAAAGTTTTATTGCATATCTGAAAATCTGTCACCACTCTAAAAATCACTAGTATATTACACAAATGCTAATTATGATTTACTGTGCCCACATTAAAAGCTAACTTTGAGAAGAGGTTGTACACTGTGTCTACAGAAAATGGCAATTTCTTATTCTAAGATGTTCTCCACTGAAGTTAGAGCAATTTGCTCTGTTGAGGAGGATAAATTAGCTCAAACTGCTGCACTGAACTGGTAATGATGTCTGAGCTAACCAGGTTAAGTTAGTCCAGATAGCTCTGTGCTTTGGGGAATTCACTTCTAAGCAGCCATACCTTAGGAATAGTGAAATAATTAGGAAAGAGTCTAAGATAATTGATGACAGAATTTAACTTCTTAAAGGCATTGCTGTGTGTGCTAAAAAAATTGAGATTTTTGAATTAGTGGTTTTGAATGCCTCAGCTCCATCCTCTAAAAATCAAGCCTTTTAACTCAGGATGGTTCCACGAAATCAGAGCAATCAAAATCATATATCACTGTTAAACATAGTAGTAGTATAAGTATTCTAAAGGGCATATTTGGAATTACATTTACTCCTCATTAGCAGTGGCTTTTCTGACTTCCTTCATTGTGAGAATGACAAAAACCTCTCTATCTTGAATGTTTCGTAAATCCCTTTGGGTAGCCAAACCTCAACAGTAACTTAATTTTCAGCTTCTGGTTGGGAGATCTTTTTCTGGTTGGGAGATCTTTCTTTTCGTTATTGGATTTGGGAGGGTGGGAAAATAAATTGTTTTCTTTCGTTCTTTGCATCTCAGAAAGCCTGATGGGATATCCAAGAAATCCCTAGAGATATAAATATGGATCTTCAGCACCTTTTCATTTTGTCTCTTCCGGACCCCTATTAAGTAATTGAAATAATCATCAGTGAATGCTTAAAGTAAGTGGAGATTGTTGTGTCAGTCTGTATCGTATTAATCAATGATGTTTCTTTAAGCTCTGTTTCACAGCTATTAAACAATGAGTTTCTAGTGAGTGAGACAGGATTTTCATAAACAGCATATGGAGCTGACTGTGAACCAGATTTCCTTTTCCTTCTTTGAAAAATAATTAACTTGTCTCACACAATGTTAGGCGAAGTTGGTCACCTCCATGAGATCCTTCTGGAACAAACAATAGGATATCCTTCTGACTGTTTTTTTCCCTCCTTTTCCCTCACAGAATAATTTTTTTCTCCTTAAACATCACAATTATGGTCATATCTTTACCTTCATTAAAAACAAACAAACAAAAAACCCACCTGTGGGGAAGATCTACCCAGACTATTTTGAAAGCAAGTATTTGAGGGTTTTCATCTGTATCCTACTGTTAAAGGAAGCAGAGATGAAATATGGAAAGCATAATCATCAACCCTGTGAAGACTGAGGAGGCCATGGTAAATTTGGGGCTATAGCAGTGAGGTTTCTTTTTGGTGAAGGTTACATTTCAGTAGGAAGTATCAGAAACCCTCTTCTCATGGTATCTGTTGATAGCCAAATCTCCACTCTGAGGTGTTGCACAGATGGAGAAGATGAGTAAGGTCAGCAGCATCAGCTCCTGTTGAAGTACTCAGTTCCACCACAGCTAGTGAGGGTTGCTTTAACAGTGAGGTGCTTCAGTTTGGTGAGACATAAACCAGCTCTTGCCATGAGGGCCACGTGTGACAGGGAGATGTGGGAACTCTTGATTTTTTTAAGTGAGACTTGTGACCAGATGTTGCAGAAGTCATGCAGATCTATGTTAATTGAAGTACAACCTTTTTTTAGTGCAAACTTCAGCAGAAATAACTAAGCCCTATCAACTTTTTTTCCACCTGAAACCAGTGCAGAAGGGCTGCACTATGCTTAGGAGTAAAGAGGCCTGTATACACTGTATGTGTATTTACTGTGAAGATAAATATTTCCTTGTTTCAGGGTGCTACACCTAAAGTGAAACCACCTAAACGCAGAACAAAGATTCTTGGAAGAACAGAAATCCAGTTGCCTCGGGTGGGAGAACTGACAGTTTCTTCTGTCACACACTGTCACAAAAATAGCAGCGTCTTGAAGAGGGGACAGAGTCCTTCTGCATTTAAAAGGGTGAGGGCGATCAGGAGCAAACAAAGACATAACAATTCATCTCCCTCCACATCATTTTTATTATTCTTTTTGTCTCCTTTTCCTTTTAGAAGGAGGTTCTATACAGCCTATCAGATTTTAATTTGAAACATTTCAGCACATATTAAATCTTGTGATTGCTACTTGCCCAGCACTATTGAGTAATGATTTGGATGATAGCTATCTGCATATTCTGCACTCTAAAATTATAATAAAATCTCTGAATATTGCATTTTGCTGTTGCTCTCCCCTCTCTCTGTGTAAATATGTATTGAAATGAGGTAGAGTTCAAAAACATTACATTGGACTGTGATAGAATCAAGATGTAAAGACATCTGTCAGAAACAACATCGTGACTAATATTTTCACAGTAGAGTTTCTCTGTATTTATATATAGAGTGAAAAAACGTTTCTTATATATGATTTCTCCTTGTCTCAAATACAGGCTTTTCCTGAGGAAAGGCAGTTGGCTCAGATTTTAACTCTTTGTCCTCTTTCTTTGTTTTCTTTGGCTACTTGGACAGCAAAAATTATTATTTTTTTGAATTAGAGCCAATTACATTACAGGCTGCACATGCCTGACAACCATTAAAGCTTAATTGCCACAAAAATTTCTTGCAAAAAGTCAAAGTTACCTACATGGCTTGCCAGATAAAGACTCACTTTGATTCCACAAACCTATTTGATAACAACAGGTTACAAAATAGGGAAAATGTAAGGGAACTGGAGATGGTAATTATTTATTATTGCTGTACCAGCATCAGTGTTCTTGTAAATCCTCCCTCAAAGACTAAAACAAGAATGTCAGTTCTAAAGATCTTCCAGTTTAATAGGAATCTGATTTATTTATGATTTTTTCTTCCCAGAACCATGCTTACATCCAAAATTTAGCTATATAAAAACCTATGAAAATACAGAACATATAAAAAAAGATTAGGATCTATCCGTGTAAGAGAACTAGGCAGTATGAAGTGTATTTATTACACCAGTTTACTGGCAAGAGGTTTATGTATTTGATAACGTCTTTGACTGAATAAAATTAGTAGATAACTTTAATGTAAGTGTTTCCATCTCCTCTGTCAACATTATTAGACTTAGAATGGTATCATAGGGACCGGCTAAAAAAAATAAAATTGATAAACATGAAATTATTTAGTTGTAAGAATATTTTCCAGCTTTTTAGGTGATAAAATAATTGAACCTGGAAAGTAGATAAAACAATCAAATAATATAAATATTACCTCCCTGCCTCACATATGTGAAGAATTAGAAGTTCATGATTAGAAATATATTAAAAAATACCTACAGAAGTCTCTGGCTTTAACACAAAACTGGCAAGAGTCAACTCCTCATTACAGACAAATTGCTTTTCTTGTTATTTCACTCTCCCAAAACAAAGATTGCAGTGGAATCCTGATACCTGCGAAGCCCATTTTGTTTGTTAGCTGAAGTAGGTCATAGCTTCAGCTTTAAACCTTGATAGTGGGACTTATGTTCTTTTAAGCTATAACCTGCCTTGACTCCATTAGTCTTTGATCTGTTGGATGGACATTAATAGATAAAAATGAGGCAAGCTATTGAAAACAAGAGGAAATGACATTATTGCAGTACATGAAGCTGTTCAGGGCTGGATCCAACATCCCCTGATCTTAATGACAAAAGTTCCTTCTGATGCCAGTGGAGCAGGAAACGTCAAGGGGATAGACATAACAATTAGTTTTGCTTGCTTTTCACACAGACAGGGAAGAAGACCTCTATGAAAATGTATAAACTTGTACAGACAAAAAGTCATCCTTGAAATAAACTATATCCACTGAAAATTGTTTAAACATCGTGGGATATTTTGTGACTGATTTCAGTCCAGATAAAGAAAATAAAGCCTATGAGTTACTGGTTGCTGACTACATGGATCGGGAACCTGGAGCAGTAGAACTTCAGACTCTGACCTGTGTTTGGAAGAAGCAGAGGTGGGATGTATTTCTTAATTTAGGTGTTCCTGATGTCTCTCTATCCCCAGTATGAGAGCCTGTGCTTGACCTTTTGCGTGAGTGTATGTGTGTGTGGACGTGTGTGTGTATCCAGGGATATAAGAAAGAAAAATGGTTGAGTAATTCCCATCAGAGTTGCAGGAAAATCTGAAGTACGCTGAGATAATTACAATAAGTGGCAGATGGCTGATCTTGGAAGACTAAAATCCTGATCTTATATGCTGTATAGGGAACTAAAGCTGTTTAGGACTGTCTCAGATCATCTCAATTGAAGAAACAAGAAAGCTAAATGCTTTATTGAACTGTAAGTCCATAGAAAAAAGGATCTTAGCAAATGTTTAAATCATGCTGGTTGTATCTCTATTTCAGTTAGAGGTATCCTTCTCTTTGAAGGAAAGCCAGACGTGAGCAGGGAAGGTGCTGACACATGATGATAGGTCCCCAATTCTGGGTGGTCAGAAGACCCTCTCTATAGGGTGCATCATGAAGAGTGACAGTCCTGGAGTCAGTGGTTGGTAGTCAGCTGGGATTAGGGATCGTGCTTTGGAACACATCTGTTTTGTTATTGACTGCTAGGCACATCAGGACTTTCTTCAGTGACATCTGTCACAAATGAGATGTTGATACAATCTTTTACCTATCTAAAAGGGCTCCAAACCCTATAAAAATGTAGAGTCAAAGTAAGGGAAAGAGGTTGTTGGGGGGAATTTCTATTTTGACTCTGGTATCGACCCACTGAAAGAAATGTTGTTGTAATTACAGCTAATGGACATGGAAAATTCTTTTATTTTCCTGTAAACAGATGTCCCAGAAGGTTTTCCAATATTACTGGCTAGTGGACATAATTGTATAATTCAGTAAGGAGACCAAGGCTGTGAATATCTTACCTTTTTTTTCAAAAAAAAGAAAAAAAGAAAAAAGGAAAAAAAGTTCAGTTGTGTGTCCCTGAGCTTGGAGCCAGATTTCACAAGCAGTTTAAAACTGATGTCAGCCTTAACTTAAGCCATAAAACCAAATTCTTTTTCTGGCTTGTTTCAATTAGTTTATGAAGACAATCTTTTGTTTTCATTTAAACTTTTGTGGCAGATAACTATAGAAATATTAGAGCTGGTTGAGTAGTAGAGTTTTAAAATAAACTATTCATTTTTTTATTTTTTAATTGAAAAAGAAAAGACTGTATTTTTTTTCAGAAGCCATAAATATGAAAGTTAGTTGTATAGAAGAAAAATGTTTCTAGGAGTGCATGATCATTTTTCATGTTTAGTGAAAAAGTGAATAATTTTAGAGAAAAAATATTTTATCATATAATAGGCTTAAAAATGCAAGAAAAAACCTGAAAAATAACATTCTTGATTTGCAATGATTATCTGTATAGGTATTCAAAGAATATATATCAACACACACCTTTTTATCCCCTTAGACCTTGTAAGAATAAGATCACTGTTACCTGACTTTGTGATTTGGATGAGCATCTCTGAACTTTCTGTATCAAAAAATCGTCTTTAAAGATGCAGATGCCAGTAAGGTTAATATTTTGGACCAACATACTTTCAAAATCTCCTACGGAGGCAGAATGTCTACCACATAATATGTGCACTAGAGCATAGCATCACAAGCTATCATTACACATGCAAAACTTTCAGGGAAAGACACTCCTCATTGACTAGCTGTACTAACAAAAGAGAATCAAATTACAGGAACCATCAAACCTTGTGCTTGGGGAAACAGGTAGATCACCATCTGCGCTGTGGCAGAAATTTAGGTTTATGGTATAGAAATCTACAGTTGCATACAATGTTTTACAGCTTTTTCTGAAATATCTAGCTCTGGCTATCATTAAACACAGGGAAAAAAACCTCTATGAAATTCATTCGTGTAAGCCCTTCTGATCCTTCCAAAAACTTTGCTAAATTGTACTATTTTAGCTACTGAGCCTATTATAGTATACGTAGCACAATCCATTCATTGAGTGAGACATACTTAGGCTTACTGTAAAGTTAAATTAATTAACAAATATTGTGAGTGTTGGGTAGCAAGAACTTTGTTCTAATGAATAATAATTTTCTTCTCAGATTGTTTTGATGTACTCTTGATAAAATATAGCCTTCTAAAAATTGGTGATAGTTCAGCTTCTGTGGTGTTATGTTTTATTACTTACTTTTTTATATTTATGGATGAAAGTTATAACCTGTCATTGATGCTTTTTTTATGAAGCATATTGTGGTCAAAAATAATTTTCCTTTGCCAAAAAATACAATTCAATGTTACCAGCTTATCCGTTATATTTGTAAACATCTATGTAAATTATATGTGGGTTGGATCTATGTGCACTAACACAAGGAAAATTTGGCTTGTACACAAGGCAAAATGAAACTCTGTATGCAATGTCCTTCTCATTCACACAGCACTGATTAAACTTGTATCTTCTTCGTTTAGTTCAGAAATAATTTTATGGTACTAGATCAAGTGTGCCTGATTGTCTACTACATCCAGATGAGAGGAAAAAGCTTGAAAGAACAAAAACATTAAGGAAAGATGCACACAATTTGAGGATAATTGTCCCAAGCACCAAACATTTGACCAGAACACTAATGTTTCCAGTAAGATTACCTCCTTTCCAATGATTTTGATGGTGTTTCAGCACCACAATCCCTGTTCCTTTCAGATTGATCCGATACAATTTATATACAATATATCAATCATTTAATAAATCTGCTTTAGGAAGCTATTTACAATTTTGCATTTCATGGAAGTATGACATCAGATTTCATGGTCTTATCCTGTTTTACCACGTGTTCCCTGGTTGCTGTAGCAACATTGTTGCTATGGATTACACAGCAGGAGTCAGCAGGGTCAGCAAAGATCAGAGCCCCGCCATTCTTCATTCAAAGGCAATTGTCCCTGAAAAATGTGACTTACTTCAATATTTAACGCCTGGGTTCTGATATTAAACCAGAATGATACTTCTGTTAAAACCCCATAATTAACCTTGTCTTCAACTCTAGGTCACACATTAATAGCAATTTCATAAAGTGGACATTCCTCTGTCTTTCATTCTCAAAAGCCTAGACAGGTTTTAAATAATATGTCTCTTGGAAAAATACATGGGTAATCGTTGCAATTTATTTTATGTCATTATCTAAGCCCTTGAGACCTCACATTCCCAGCTCCTCTCCCTGAGGTAATTGCATACATCTTGGGAATGTGTGAAATGATGTTAATATTCAGCGCACCATGCCTTTTCAGAGGATCTGCAGCCTACAGTGGTGCACTGTCTGGATGTTTCTCTGTGGAGAAGCGTAATATGAAACAGTTCTTTACAGAACTAAGGTCCCAGGATGTTTAATGATTTCCTGGATCTCATCAAAGTTTTTAAGAGTTTCAGTTGTAAAGTTATGCTCTGCAATTTGGTGATGCAACTAATATCAACTAATATATTCCATCTTTTTTTTTTTAATTTTCCTCAAACAAGTATTAGCAGTACTGTTTCTATCTGTAATTTATTGATCTGTCTAATGCCTGTTTCATAATATTTACACTCTCTCTGAATTTTGTGGGGAGAAATTTGCTTATAGAAAGACCTTTTCGGATTCAAAGCTTTAGGATGAAGTGACTGAACTCTTTACACTCTTGTACATTGCATTGTCATTGCCTCACACAAATTGCACTCAAAAAATACCCTCACTCAAGGGAAAGGCAATGAACAACCAAGTTCCAGGTGTTTAAAAACATTAGAATTGAATTTATTTCCTGTAGAATTTAACTTGAAAAACTACACGAGTGACCTATTTTCCTGCTTACTTCACAGTATCAGATGCAACTATGTAAGATACAACAACTTCCTGAAAAAGGTAGAACATTTTCTTCACAGCATTTTTCTTTGTACTTCTTGACTAGAGTCCTCGATAAAGAATATATTCCCATCTCTTGAAGACACAGCAGTAATAACATTTCTTTCTAAAGTAGTTAATTACTTAACCAACTCACTTTTTAAGTTAGCCTTGGATAGCTCTGAAATCGTCAGGTATACCCATTTAACAGAGAAGACAGCTGATGCATGCAATGGATACAATTTTTTTTTTAAATGTAATCTACTTTTCTAGCAATCAAACACATCCTCTGTGCAAGAAAAGTTGTACTTTCACACCTTTCTTTGATCAAGTTGAAATGTTGACTGTTTTCCAAAAATGTTACCTAATACAGTTTTTAAAAGCATATCTATACTCCTATCCTCCATAGACCCTGAGCAGTTGCCTGAACTTCAGTGACTTGCTGCAAAATACCCCCAAAGAACACAGAGTGCTCAGAATTCATCTCATCCATCAGCTGTATGGAAGTGAGTAGTCTAATTTAAATTGATTATCTAAACTTTCTCTACAGCAATGGAGTGAGATATGACATTTGTTCTGTCCTGACAAGGTGTTTTAAATGGATATGTTTTGGAGGGGAATTCCCAGTCCGATTACCCACCTGTAATCCAAAGCACTACATAATTTGCTGAGGAAGAAAATTTTATTTAGTGTGTGTTCATGGCATAATGTAGTCTCCACAAGCTGAAATCTTGCTGTAAGTTTCATGGAAATCCCCTTTTGAGTAGTCCTAATATATTCTCTTTTCTCCCTTGCATGTGCCCTGCCTGATTATTTTAGGAATATTAAAAGTTAAGCTGTGGATTTTCTTATTACAGCCATGATTTTTGTTATGTCTGAACAGACAAGGCTTGCTTTCCTCTGAAATGCTAACGTTATGTGATGGTCAGTTCTGTAAGTCTCAATCAGAGCTGTCTTCTCTAAAGTCTGTAGGGCTATTGTAATATTTGTATGTGACAAGTTAAAGAAAGCATACTATTTGTTATTCTGATGACATTAGCTATGCAGATGAAACATGAAAAATAATTACTTTCTCTGGCTACTATTTTTACTGTAATTCAATTTAAAAGGGATAAGGTGCCAGTGATGTGACATGCTCAATTCAGAAATCTTATGATGAATATGACTGACACTGGAAAATGTAAAGATTCAACACTGGTTTGATTATCAGAAATATTGACTTCTAAACAGCCAATTACTTCCTTGGTTAATTCATACTCAGAAACTCAAATGTAATTTCAAAAAATGGAAATTATTTCAACATCACACAGTGAAATGAAAGTTGATATAACTGAGGGACTTGTTAATGTCATAACATCACACAAACTAATGCACATGGGAAAACAAACTGTTACACATTTTCTTTCACTCTGAACTTGGATCCAAACTTCAGTCACACAACAACTCAACTTTTCCAATTAACAACACTGTTTGGAATGACTTTCCTTTTTCATGTAATCATTTTCAATGAACCTTCTGATCAAATACACCTCATTATCTCTCATGAAGAGCTGAGATAGTCAAGCTGATTACTTAAAACTGTTAAAACTGCTTTACATTCATTTAGTTTTGATGAGGTAAAAAGAATGTTAAGAAAAATAGAAACATTTACTTTATTAAATTCTTAAAGACCTTGAAATATATGGTCAAGTCAGATTATCTTTTGGATTATAGGCAACAGAAGATAAATTAAAATTTTTCTCTTCAGTTTGTAACTTGTAAAAGTTTGTTTTTAAAGGTGATGCACTTAAATATTATAAATGTCTTTTTTCAGTCTGTTTTCCTGTCATAAATGAACAAGAAGCTACTGAGAAATGTATAGAGAAAATCAGAAGCCAAAATCAAATGTATCCCTGTTAGATACAATAATGTTATCAGGTCTAATTTTTCTGCTATTTTTTTTTTTCAGCCAAGTCTTCTTTTTTGTTTGACTTGGTTTTCTTAGCTTTGTAGTAACCAGCTAGGGTAATTACTCATCTTTCTACTTGGTGAATGTCACCTGGAGTTCCCAATTAAAATATACTGCTGTAATTAGATTTTAAATACATTTCTTCTAAAAGGGTGAATTGACTGATTCTTACTAGATAAATCAGCACACTGCTATCGTAATCAGTTTAACTTTTCCTGCACCTTTGAGTTTTTTTAGAGGAATACTTTGCAATCCACCGAAATCAACGTGGCTACTCTACGTGGAAGAGTAATTCAGGATAAGTAGGCATAGAAGAATTTAGTCCTGTGAAATGTGTATTATAAATAGAACCTAGTTTCTTCTCTCCCTTTTTTTTCCTTCCCATTTTATCCTTCTCTTTTGTGATTATCTCTGTTTAATTAGAAATAATATAAAATTGAGTCACAGCTTTCCTTTCACCATACAGATCACTTAATACCATCATCCCTCTTTCTGTGTCAAGGGAGGCTGGGTGGTATTTCCGGAATGACATTTCAATAGAAACCTACAAATACAATTCAACAAAGAGATCAAGGGACATTGTAAGGCAAGGTAGATTCCTTTTTCTCTTTTGAAGGTGTGAATAGTCCCAGAAATTACACACCTACACACTCACATACATATTTTTTCACTCATGGTCTCTTCCCTCCATCCAGTACCTCTGTTCCACAGGGGCTGAAAGCCCATTCAGGCACAAAGAAGGTATGCTGCTTATTCTCTGTGTAAACAAAGCGTGGGTCCCCATCCTCTGCCAGCTCACTGTGGAGTGAGATAAGCAGACCTCCTATTGCTGAATTATGATCTTTCTTTCTTTCAGGCTTATGCCCCCAGGATCTATAGCAATCCCTCTAACAGCTTGAAAAATAGAAGCATTTTCAAAGACAAGCTTTCTGGTACTGTGACTGACAGACTATGAAACCTTGTTGTTATTCACACTCTGAGAATAGACCATTCGTTCGATTTCAGCTCATCTTTTCATTGAATTGTTTCCCAAGCAGTTATTTAAGTGATGATAACAATTTTTTAATTGCAGGTTTAATTACAGGGAAAAGTCAATTATCTCATAGGTACAGCCTTTTACATAACGAAGGAGTCAATTTAAAACCAGAAACAACAGTAAATAAATTATGGCTCTCTCAAACATTTAAGTTCTTGAAATTTCATGGTGTGATTTTTTTCAAATAACCTTTTTTGGTATGCCTATTAGAAATGGTTTATTATATTTACGGTGTTCAGAAATTGATAAAACTATCAGCAGCTTCTCAAGAAAAATATTTTGAACGCATTTCTCAATTTCTTAGTAAATATATTGCTCTCTACTATAGGATCACATTTTCTATTAATGTAAATCAAGCCAGCTGTGGCAGGGGCTGTGAAGGTCCCTTTACATCTGGGGAATACTTGGCCATTTTTTTCAGGCATGTGTCTCAGGCTGGGTAAAATTTGTGAACAATAGGTAGGAGCCCTGAAATGTCCTTTCAAACAAAAGTCAGATTGACCCCTCATGTTAGAAAGAGAGTATTTCACTGTAGTTTTGCCTAAATACAGTTGAGACCAAATTTTGTGCAATATTGGACCATAAGTATATTCAGTTATAGATTTTCTTGATCTCACTGGAAAATCCCAGTAATTTTTCAAAATTTTTTCCAGATCACTACTACAATAGCTGTCTGTTTTTCAATACAGTAAATATTTATAAGGAAAACTGCCTGTCCGAAATAATATAACAGCTGTCTGCTCCAACACCCTCCTAGTGATTCCTTCTATTACTTTACTGCTGTTCCAGTCAATCACTCCACTTTCATGAATTGGTAAAGTCTTCAAAGTCTCTCATTCACACAGCCAGACTTGGAGAAACCTGTTGATTTCACAGCAGATCCAATCCTAAGGAAAAAAAAGTAAGGAAGAATGATCTCAAAAGGTGTTTTATGCTAACAACAGAAAAATGCATTAAAAAGAGTATTGAAACAAGAGCTATGGTAGGTAATGAGGCACTGTTGGTGGGAGCTCAGGGACAGATTAAGCAAATGTTTATAGTCTGCGTCTACTCAAGCAGGAGTGTGAGGTAGGCTTCTTCTCTCATGTAAAACACAAATGCAAGTACAGTCTTGCTATGGTTTTGATGGCAGTAATCCATGATATTATATCACATGATGGCTCTGTGATTCAGCTCTGATACTCCTGTTGTAGGACCAGTCATATAAGAGGGAGCCTGCTACCACTGCCCAAGGCTGAAGTAGTGTGCAGGCTTCTCTTTCCTACCATGGTCTGTCATAAGCCATGTGAAATGTTGGTAATGTCTACACTGATGTCAGTGGCCATAAAACAATGCCTGTGCAGTGACCCCTCACAACTAGACGCAGCTACAGTCCCTTTTGCAAGTTCAGACTCCGGGGCAGCCTCAGTGACTGCAGAGCTCATAGAAAGCTGGGCGTGCTTGGACATTGTTGAACATGCTCATGCAGCCTTTTCCAGACTGAACATAAAGCAAACCAACAGTGGGATATGGACTATTCTCGAGACCACTGGTGCAAGGTAGTGTTGTGCCTTTGCATCCCTTCAGGTGGAAGCTCTCATTGCTCTTTCTTAATGCAGGCCCTCGAAGGAGGGATGTACATTGCTGCTTTCTAAGAGTAGATAAGGTGGAACATTAGGTTTTCTTAAATTAAAATTCAGAGGTTCACATTTAATATCAGTCTGAGAGTGTAAGGAGATGATATACATATGTGCTGAGTTTAAGCTGAGGTACTAGAGAAAGGAGCCAGGACATGGGGTATCTCCATAGATACTTGGAGTGTTCCTGATCTCTGATCAGAGCTATTTATAAGACGATCGGATGCATTTCAAGGTTTATCACCTGGAATGCTGTATTTCACTGCCTATTTATGCATCTATTTAACACTAAGATTTCTTAATTCTCCTTAGCTTTATTGTTATATGGGCTTCCTAGGCAGCTCTGAAAAAGATGGAGCCTGGAAGTTCTGAGCACGCTACGCTATGAAGACTGAAAGCAAACATTCTTCAGATTTTACACCATTCTCTTTACAGGGCAAATATGCACCTTCTAGCCATGCACCAAGCAACATGCATAACTTGTTATTTCTGGCTGTTCTCTCTCTCTCAAGAGGGAACTTTTGTAAGCAATGGTATGGTCCAGGACTGGTACATGTCCTGTGGCATGTTTTTTTTCCTTTCATTGAAAACCATAAAGTTGGTCACTTGTGGCTTTTGACAAAATAAATTAAATCGCTTGTTTTCAACTACTGCTTTCTTTCTATTCCCATTGACCATGAAGCAAATGTAGGGCACTAATACTATATCACAACCAAAGGAGTAAATGAAGTGTAAGATACTGATATACTGTATGAATTTTGGGTTGATTTTGAGACCTGACCAGAGATGACAAAAATCACAGAGGCTACAGAAGCCACGTAAATGAGATTTTGGAAAGCCACCTCTCCCATAGTTGTTTAGTTAGCACGTCCAATGAGGCTGATATAGTTTGAATGCCTGTGCAAGATATATTCACACATGTGTGGTGCTTCACTGCAAGTGTTTCTATCTGTAGAAATTCACACGAGAAATTGTCTCAAATTAATATTCTAATAAATCCTTCACTTAGAAGCACATTTCATACACAGTATTGGCTTTCCTTGGACTTAAGAAGTCAAGTGTGAAGAATTTTACAAGCCTTTCAAAAGCTTCCCCCGATCTATTGAACTTAAAATAGATTAGTCTCAAGGGAAAGTCAACTTTCCAGACACTACAATTACAATGAATGATGGCAAGACAGAGACATCTGTTTAATGGAAACCCGCAGACCAATAAAGCAAACTACATAACTCTCTTTTTCTTCCTCCCTGTAACAGGGATTCTGTCACATGCTGCTGATCTACTCAATACCAGTATCTCTGCTGAGTCCAAAAGACAAGAAAAAATGAGGAGATAATTGTCATGCAGTGGGAAAATGTAAAATTACCTCTGATTGAAATCAACCCTTTGTTCACTGGAGAGACAGACAACAGACTACTAGGAAGACACATTTTGCTCTGTTTCTGGAGGTACCAATCCAGATATTAATAAAAGTGCTGTGCAGAGCATTTGGAACTCAACATCATAACTTTCACAGGACAACTTGCTGAACAAAATAATTATATTCAAAGCATGCATTCCTCTATACAGGTTTTTAAGCAGTGGGATTAAAAGGGCTAAACACAAGAAAGTTCTAAATATAAGCAATTTCAGGGGATAAACATAATTTTAAGAACTCCAAACTCCACCTATGCAATGACTAAGGCTCTGCAGCCATGCTATTTTGTGCTATACGCCTCTCATTTGTCAGAAAAGAAGCGTGATTTGGGGCCTAAAGGAGCATGACCAATACTTGGAAGAGATGTTAGAATGGGCTAGAAACCATATATACATATAGGATGCAATAATGCTGCTTCAGAGAGTGACAGCCTGTCCTTTCAGTCAGGGATGGTATGTGGAAACTCATTCGCATTATATTTTTGTTGAGCTGCAGTATAATGCTAATGAAAAATAATAAGAAGAGGAGTGAAGGTGGTATGTTCCAGGGGAATTCTCCAAATAGGAGGGAGATTCTGAAAGGAAAAACCTACTGCCTCACTGAAAACACTGGCTGTTGGAGAATTTATTTAGGCTGTTATGGGTAATCTGGAGAGGTTCTTAGAGTGCTAAAATTATCCAGGTGTCAAAACCAGATTTTCATTCTTTAGGTGACCATAGAATGGACACAGAGGAATCTTTGTCACCTATTTTCTATTTCTGGTTTCTGTCTGGTACAGTTTAGCCAAAGTTCAAACATCTAATTCAGATTAACACAAATGTGTTGAGAAAGACGTCACAGTTGTATTTGGCTTAACAGAGGGTCTAAAAATGGGCATAGAAAATGGCTTCCCTAAGCAGTTTCAAATGTAGCTCATTTTTCGGTCTTCTATGCAGTATTATTCTCATTTTAAATCACAGTAATTTTTAACTTTCCTCTTCTTCCTGTAGGGAAGGTGCAGAATTTAGCACCATCTGAAGACGCTACAGTAGCAACTGATGGAAGACGCTCAAAAAAACACTGTTTAGGTTTGCCTCATTTGTTAGAGGAGGGTATCCTGAAAAGATCTGAAGCAAATGGAAACCTGTAAAATAAATAATAGAAGAAAGATTATTCTGGGCAATTTTTTGAGGCTATATATCACAAAAAAAATTGTGTAATGAAGAAATAGTGCACTGGAAAACTCTTGAAGCTTATGATATGAAGCTACTCTTTCTGGACTATAAATGTTCCTCTGTAGCAGCTGCTAATATATAAATTTTGTTATATCATTGGGTGCTCATAAACCGTCATGATTTATCCTAGACTTCTCTCCCTTATGCAGTAGCCCTTCCTTGTTGAATTCTGAAAATGCATTTTTAAAAATACAAAGATAAACATTTTGCTAAGCACTAGGAAGCCTCCATATTCATATATAGTCTAGTGAATTTATATCCACAAAAAGCTAGGAAATTAAAAACCTATTTGTTAGCATATCAGTCTCATGTTTCCTGCTCCAGAGGCCCATGCCATTTCATGCATACAGAAACTACGATCATCAGCCATATACTAGCTACTCCAGATGTCCATCTTTCCTCTAGATCTGGACTACTTTTCTGAAAATAATGTACCAATCTGATCACAAGCAGCAAAGAAAGGGAATCAGAAGTAATGATCCTATGCTTGGCTGTTGATTTTCATGACTTGTATTACAGTATCACAGTATCACAGTATCATAAGGTTGGAAAGGACCTCTGAGATCATTGAGTCCAACCTATAACCCAACACTAACACCAACACTAACACCATCATCTAAACCATAGCACTCAGTGCCTCATCCAGTCTCCCCTTAAACACCTCCAGGGTCGGCGACTCCACCGCCTCCCTGGGCAGCGCATTCCAGTGGCCAATCACCCTTAATCACCCTTGTGATACTACCAAGTTATTGAGTTATATATGACCGAATGGTTTAATGAATTACCTTACTTTTTATGATTTTGAGTGAGACATTTGTAGTCAGGAAGAAATCTAATTAAGATGAATCCTCTGCAGCCCTGAAAATCAAGTAGGGGTGATTTGGCTGCCCAGAGTGAACACTGGGTTTGTGATCATAATAAAGGCATGTGTTTAAGACCTGGTGGTACCTCCTTGAAATGACCAATGATTTTAGATCTTTCAGAAGCTGAGCTATTTCACCAGTGTTTAAATTTAGATATTTAAGTTAGAGGTATAAAAGACTGCTGTTTGAACTGCAACTGAACTGTCTATTTTCTCTTCCTTAAAATTATTTTAAAATAAAATCTTTAAATTTTCCATAATTTCCCTGCCCATGACAGGGGGTTAGAACTAGATGGTCTTTAAGGTCTCTTCTGACCCAAAACGTTCTATGATTCTATGATTATATAATCACTTTATATTCCTTGGACTATGTATTTAATGACAGATTTGTAATGCTACATAGCAATCTATTGTACGGCTTATATCTAACACATTTTCATTTTCCTCAGAGCCACTAAATATCTTTTCTAAATCTTCCCAACCTATTTTCTTCCCCAACCTATATCTATTCAATCTTTGATCTGTAAGAGCTTCTCACACCTCTTGTTTAATCAGAATCTGTCTGGGTGAAACAGTAGCATTGCTTCAAAACTCTTTAATCATTGTATTGAATTAATGCAATTACATGCCTGATGCATTAGAAATGTCACCTCTGCTCTCCATATTTGCAGCTCCTTTGGGTCCTTTGCAGCCTTTTTTTTCACCATCCTGCAGGCAGGATTTCCAGCCTCCACAGGCTTATCTGTTAATGTTACTAAACAGAGCAGTACATAGATAGATGTTTGCAGCAGAAAGAAGGAGAAGAAAGAATAAATAGCATACTAAAAAATAAAATAAGTGTTGCTTTGTTTTCTTAACTAAATAGAGTTACTACAGGTATAATTGAAACCGGTTATGTATTCAAGAAGGAACTTTTGCTGTTCCGATATCATTCTCTCGAGGTTTGAAATCCAAGTGCTTAGTTATACATGTAAAATGCATAAAGTTATTGTTCCTGCCAATAATGAAACATTGAACCCCTTGCATTTCAAAGGAAAATGGCTCTGAGGGAGTTGAAGGTAACTCAGAGAGAGATATTCACAAGAATAAAATTTAATATAAATCTACAAAGAAATAACTTCTTTTTGTAAACAAAGTGGATTCTGATAAGGGGCAGGTATATTTTTTCAGTATTCCACCTGTGGGATATGGTAGCACTTTTCAGCATATTCTCAGCAGGTTTGGATCAAAACAACCTTAATGACATGAGTGGAATACCAATAACAGTTTATGTTATCTGAGGATCTGTCCCTTCATATTTAATGCTCAACCTATTCAATCTTGTCTTCAATTTGTGATTGTTACTATTCCCAAAGAGAATTTTATCATTCTGCTTTAATCAATGTTTGCTTTAACCTGTTTTAAACCACAATACTTGAAACACTGGCAGAGATGTCTACAGAAAAGATATTTCAACTCTGTTACTGGTAGACCAGTACTGACAAGTGGATTGGCAGTCTAATCAGAAATGCAACATTGATGCAAACCAAATGCAGAATGATATGGGCATTCTATCAATGAGGGTTTAGCTAACATTCTGTTGCAAAGTTGATTGCCTGCTGATTCCCAGACTTCAACAAGACTACACATTTTTTCAGAAATTCTTTATTCTAAATTTAATTCTGAATAACCATGTAAAGCACAGATTAAAATTATTATTGTTATGGTATTTGGTTATGGCTTAGTTTTAATGAAAAATGCCTTTTCAGTCAATCACATCAATAATAAACACAGTACCTTTGCTTCGGCTTTGTTCTGTAGACTTTGGCAAGGAAGATTTTTTCAATTTTTTCAAAGGGATTTAGTTAGGGACATTTCTGAGACATTCAATGATTAGCTGTTAAATATATGATATTTACAGTTGGAGGGTTTTAATTAGACACTGTTCCTTTTCTGGTTTCAGGCATTTGGCCTAAGATGTGAGAGGGAGGATTTAGGAAACCATGAAAATGTGTGAGAAGGTTGAAAAGACATACCTCTGAGGGACGATGAAGAACAGTGGGATCAGGGTATTGAGAGGATGTGAACTGAGCATAAAGGGAACTGAGTTGATCAATAGGGGGTGTAGAAGTAGAAGAGATCACAGGCAAAGGAGAGACATCAACAAGGTCAGAGAAACTGAAGGTGGCGGGGGAGATGGGGAACTGAGGTGACAGGAAGAAAAAAGAAATGGAGAAATGTTATTTTCCCCCTGTGCGTTCTAACCATGCCCTGTATAGACTTAACTCCCACACTGAAAAAAGTCCTTTTCTGTGGCTACAGTCCACAGGACATGAGCTCTGGTTGGGTCAGGTTTGTATAAAGCATTTTGGCGACTAACCTTTCTCCAGCAAACATTACGATTAGCCCAGTTTAAACTAGTGTTCATTAAAATAAGCAGAAACTGCTGCCAATAGCGAGTTAATGTTGAAAGCATGCTTCGATGGAGTCCAGCCAACAAAATACTCTTTTCCACACAAAAATTATTCACCTTTTGAAAACCCAAATGTTAGGGAATCTGGTAATGAATGGTTCAAGAGGTGCAGCCAGTTCACAACTGAAATTCAATCCTTCCCTCCTCTTTGCGGACCTACTCAGCGTATGCCCACGCATCCCAGCTTAAATGGTCCCAGAGTAAAGCTTGCAAAAAGTGTATACAAAGGTCAGAATAGCAAATTGCTATAAAAGGTCCACTGTGCGAATCAACTATGGCAGGTGATCAGTGTCAAGGAAACAAAAAATATACTGTAAAGGCATTGCTCTCTCTCTGCCTCAAATGGCCTTGAAATAGCTCAATAACAAAATTCTAACAATATTCTGCCTTAATGAATGCATCATTTTTATGTTGCGATAGATTTTATTAGGACACTAGATTTGGCTTTCCCAGTGTTAGTACTGCAGCATGTCAAATTGCTCCATATTTTTTCCCATCCTGCAATGAAAACCAATGTTCAGCCTATTATGATAATGGCAGGAGGAAGACAGAGGACAACAAAACTATCTTCTTCCATGTTACACATTTAGGGGATGGGACCTATTCCAAATCTTTTTTCTTCTTAGGGAGGATCTTACAGTTGTCCTAAGACTGAACATGTTTTATGCTATTGTTCTCTGGACAAAAATCAGACAAATTAGAACAGACTATTTTTTTTAACTTTTTTTTTTTTTTTTTATGTAAAGCAAATGCCTCTGGCTGGTAGTAATTGCCTTTGCAGCTCCAAAGTTGCCTCTGGTGCTGTCACGCATCTAACCAAATATCCTTTTTCTCAGTGAATCACAGGGTTTCTTTGTTTTCAGCTAGTTACAAATGTCTAGTGCTATGCCTGTCCTGAAAAGCTATGAAAAATACTTCATATATTGTAAGTAAGGATGGCAAATTTAAAGCTCATACAGCCAGGTGCAGACTACCCGCTTTATGCACCTCATTTAGGAAATGCAATCCATTTTCCTAATAATTGTTGCCAGGTGACCCTCTGTTTAGTCTGTACAGTCAATGGAGGGGGGGACACCTCATTTACACATTTTGACTTGCTCTTAATAGTGGACTCTACCCAATACAGCTGGTTTTGGAGGTCATACACAGATTTTCGGATTCATTTCTTGGAATCATGGATCACGAAACTGCAGAAAGCCCTTCCTATTTGGTTCCCAGTTCTAACTTTAACTATTCAAGGAGATAGGATCTTGTGGTGATTCTGGCTGATGCCGCCTGAGACTTTTTCCTGTCCTTCTATGGAAGAGGTTGCTCTTTCCTGGTTCAGAGGGGATCACACAGAGGGGATCACACAGCAGCTGTTTAGCTTCAGGAAAACTAAATGATCTTCTTGTGCTTGAACAGTCATTGGGACACTACAAAAGTCATTGATAGTTGCTCCAGATTTTGGTTTCATTGGTCTCTAAGTCACAAAAACGAGAGTCAGAAAAGATTCCACACCTCTGGAGAAAGAATGTTTCCTGGAATGCATTGCTTGTCTGTGTCGCTACAGCAGCCCCCTTCCGAACAAAGCAAAGGAACAAACCAACTTCTTAGCATGAAACACCAGCAGAAAACTGCCCTTTTTTTAAAAAAAAAACAAAACAAAAACAAAGCCCACAAAAAGACGTCAAACCCAAATTAATTCTTTAAACATGAATATCCGGAAAACTTTGAGGGTCTGCTGGAACTTACCAAAACATTCAGTCTTTTAGGTAGACAAAACCATTCACTAAACAATATCCACGTAGTGTCACTCAGTAGCACATCATTGTCTTTTATGTGAAGAGTGATTTACAGTAATTACGTACAGTTGTCAGGAGAAGGAAAATTTAAGACTGTTGATATAAACTTAACCTGTTTTCTCGTTTGATAAAGAAGTCATCTCTGTTGAATAATATTCAGTCTTCAACACAAACAAACATTTTTCATTTTGTATAAAAAAGATATTTTAATTGTGTAGTGTGCCAGTTCTTGGAATTCACGATAGAACATTTGTCAATTGCTTGATATAAATGACAGATGTTTATATGTAATATAGCAGTGGAACAAATTTTGCTAAGAAGGATATGAACCAGATGTCCACAATATTGGCGTTTTGAGAAGAAAACATCTTTTTACATTGTCTGTGGCACATGAGCTAAAGGAAAATATGTTTATCACAGGAACTCACACTTGAGACCTTCTCCTTTCGGCAGCAGTGTAAAAATGATAAAGTATCGGGCATAAGAAGAAATCTAAACAGCAATTTTATTTTATAAATTCTGGCATGAAATCTTACACACATCCTTTATCAGCATTATTTCATATTTAAATCTAAGCATACAGGGTTTGAAAGTGTTACCAACTGTAACATCTGCTTAATTACTTTTAATAAATCATAATGTAATCTGAAGGATTTTGAGGAGTAAAAAATGACAGTACACTTTGTGTTTTCTTCAACTTTATTATTGTGTACAGAGCAACCAAACCATTTTAAATTGCCTGTTAAAAGACTCAGTTTTTCTTAGTCCTTTTGGTACTTCTGGCAAAGTTTTCCTCCTCTGTTGATCAAAATGTGAATGGTAATCCAGACGCTGCAGATTTTACCCCAATTAACACTCAGAGCAGCTTGAAAAACAATGACCAAACCCACTTTAATTTCGACTTGCAGAATGCAGGATTTAATCCCCTGTTTTAGAGTTTGAATTGAGGCCATGAAATAGGGAGAGGGTCCCTTGTTAAAATAGATTAATTCTTTGAAAGTATGCAAGAGGTGGATGGAATGGAAGAGAGTCTCCTTTGATAAACATTCACCATTCAGTTCCTCATTAGTCTGCTAGAGTTATGCATTTTGAGAGTCAAATGAATGTTTTTCGGATAGGGAGACTTATTAACGGATGTCCATGACAGCCTCAAGACTGAGCATATTAGTCCAAGGCTAGAAGCGTGTCTAAAAGTGTTCAGAAAATTGGCGGTATTTTGTGATATTGTCACAGTATTTTTTACGTCTTCTCTACCCCCGTTATATACTGTGTTGCTTACAGTCACATTCCACATCAAAAATATGATTTTAAGACATATGAGAACACCTTTTTTTGGCAAAAACTGTGATACAAAAGCTGAATTTGTCATCCAACACACTTGACATAAACAGAAAGCACTTGTATGTGCATTTAGGACAGCTTTCACAGGTGCTTAAATGAATACTAATCCCAATGACACATTCATACTTTTTCATTCTTGTGTCCAAGGTTTAACATAATTGACTAAAAAAAATGAGACAGTGAGCCGAGCAATGTCTTCTTAATTGTAATGGTATTTTTATTATACAACTAAATATATCCTTCCTAAGATATGTGATTATTTTAGTAATTTGATGCTCTCCTGTAGTACTTACTTAAGCAAAATCAATGATGTAGACACCAAGGCAGAGTGCAGGCCCCTGACAGTGTCCTTTCCAATTTACAGGAAACAAAAATGAATTATCAGTGATGGTGATAGTCCATGTGATGAAAAACAATAAAAGAACAAGTTATAGCTCAACACTCTTCATTCAAATATTTAAGGTCCTTATGAATGTATATGAAATGGGAAAAACATATGATTTTCTTACATCACTTTCACTGCATGAGGCATTGGCACTGCACTTCACTGGAGTACAAAAATGCCAGCAAAGCTATAAGTCAGGTATTTGTAGTTTATTTTATTAGTACTAGGCTGAACCACAAAATAGATAAAACAGTTTTATGGCTTACATCTGGTTGAATAATAAAACATACCACTCTGGAGTAAAGCATGTGCAGCTGTAATTTACTGTAAATATCCAACCTAAGATAGCTATGGAGATAAAAAACTTACAGCACACACTCAGGGTTTATCACACTATCCATCACTACTAGAATATTTATGATACTCCAACATTTGCGGTTTATATGTTAATTAACAAATATTTTAGGAGGTTTCTTTGGGGTAATCTCTTTTATGTACAACAGATATGAGTTCAGAAGAAGCGGACTGTACTGGACTCATTTTTATCTCCTAATATATCTGTTTAGCAAGTCCTATACAGTGATTAGAGTAATGGAATCACTGTTAATATTGTAGGGCTTTTTCCAATGTAGACTAAAATGTGATATCTTTCTCATATTTTTTAAAAATGCTTTTATTAATCAGATTTTCTGTAACCATGAACAAAGTGTTCACTTGTTTTTATTCTTTTGGGTAGTTATTACAAGAATGGGAGATTAAATAAACCAGGCTTTTTTTTTTTCATTACCGACAATGCACTTGAAAAGTGATATTCTGAAGTTTCTTTATATCTTTTGCATTCACGAATTGAAAATACTGAAGGAAAGCTTTTTGGACTCTTTTATAGAATACCCTGGAGTTGGATTGATAGGTACTGTGTTTTATCAACCCCAAGTGTAAAAGTCTGTATTGATATTTCTCTAATCATTAGCTTGATTCGGTTGCAATGTGCCTGAATTATTCTGTCAGCTTGAGTTCTAGCCAGGCTGCAAGGCCAAAACTTAGTTCTGAGTTTGACCTCTTAGATTCAGAATTTATATCTGTGACTTTGGACAGGGACCTATGTCATAATCAAAATTAGAAAGGACTCTGTTCCTGGTTCTAATCTGGATGTGGACAAAGGGGATGAAACACCAGCTGCTGTGCAGTGATTGGCACCAGATTTTGAAATTTGTGTCAACATTGATCAGCTTTGACTCTAAAAGCTAGCCCAAACCCTAGTTAGTGCTGATCCTAGAAGTTGACTTTATTACTCCACCTATTGTCAGATAACTGTCAGAGAACTGGGAGCAGGTCTGCTCTCGTGGGGGTTATAGACCTCCCTTTCAAATGCCACCTTTCCAACTACCCCTACAAAACAGGTTTGGGGTGTTGGAGTTTGATGCTCAGGTGGAGGATAGTGTGACAGAGAACTCACCCGAGGAGGCTCTTAACCACACATTGCCCGTCAGACAGGTCAGGACTTCAAGTAAGAAAAAGAAAAGGAGGGTCATTGTAGTGGGAGACTCCCTTCTGAAAGGGACGGAGGGCCCTATTTGTAGGATGGACCCAACTCATAGGGAAGTCTGCTGCCTTCCCCAAGCCCGGGTACACGACATTGCCAAGAGACTCCCAGACCTAGTTAAACCATCAGATTATTACCCGCTTGTGGTGGTACAAGCTGGTGGTGATGAGCTAGCGAAAAGAGGGTCAAGGGTAGTCAAAAAGGGATTCCAGGAGCTGGGACGGTCACTGGATAGGGCAGGAGCACAGGTGGTGTTCTGCTCGGTTCCTTCGGTGGCAGGGATGTATACAGATATGAACAAGAGAATATATGCTGTTAATAAATGGCTTAGGGGCTGGTGCCGGCAGAGGAATTTTGGGTTCTTTGATCATGGGGAAACCTTTACGGCACCTGGCCTTCTTGACTCAGATGGGTCTCGTCTAACTCCAAAGGGTAGGAGGATCCTAGCTCAGGAGCTGGCAGGACTTGTTGAGAGGGCTTTAAACTAGGCATGAGGGGGGAGGGGGGAGTAACTAGGCTCACCAAAGATGTTCCTGTGGAGAATGAGCCATCTCAAAGGGTGTCATCAGTAACCCAGCTGAAATGCATGTACACAAACGCACGCAGTATGGGAAACAAACAGGAGGAGCTTGAAGTCCTGGTCCAGCGGGAGAGCTATGACATAGTTGCTATCACGGAAACGTGGTGGAACGACTGTCATAACTGGAGTGCTGCCATGGAAGGCTACAGGCTCTTCAGGAGAGACAGGCGTGAGAGGAGGGGTGGAGGGGTGGCCCTCTACACTAGGGAAACCCTGGATGCTGTCGAAGTCGAGATCGGTGATGACCAGGTTGAATGCCTATGGGTAAGGGTCAGAGGGGCCGTCAGGTCTGACCTCCTGGTTGGAGTATGTTACAGACCGCCCGACCAGGATGAGGAGGTGGATCTTCTATTGTTTAAGCAGCTGGAGGCTGCCTTTAGATCAGCTGCCCTTGTTCTCTTAGGAGACTTTAACCTCCTGGATATCTGCTGGGAACTTAACACTGCCGAGAGGAGGCAGTCCAGGAGGTTCTTAGAGTGTATTGAGGACTGCTTTCTGTCGCAGCTGGTGAGTGAGCCCACCAGGGGTGAGGCTCTTCTTGACCTGCTGTTTATAAACAAAGAAGGGCTGGTGGGTGATGTTGGTGTCGGAGGCTGTCTGGGGTGTAGTGATCATGAGATAATCAGGTTCTCTCTAAACAATGTAAAAAGAAAAGCCAGGAACAGAACATCGATGCTGGACTTTCGGCGGGCAGATTTTGGATTATTTAAGGAACTGGTCAGGAAAGTTCCCTGGGAAATAGTTCTTAGTGGCAAGGGGGTCCAGGAAGGCTGGATACACTTCAAGAATGAAATCTTGAAGGCGCAGGAGCGGGCTGTCCCCATGTGTTGTAAGAAGAGTTGTAGGGGCAGACGGCCGGCCTGGATGAGTAGGGAGCTTCTGAAGGAACTAAGTAACAAAAAGAGGATGTATCGTCGTTGGAAAGAAGGGGACGTAAGCCACGTCATGTTCAAAGATGTTGTTAAGTCGTGTAGGAGGAAAATCAGGGAAGCAAAAGTCCAGTTGGAGCTCAAATTGGCCACTCCTGTAAAGGATAATAAGAAGAGTTTTTATAAATATATCAATGGTAGAAAGAAGGGCGGCAGCGACCTCCACTCCTTGTTGGATGTGGAGGGAAATATAGTAACCAAAGATGCAGAGAAGGCTGAGGTAGTTAATGCCTTCTTTGCCTCAGTTTTCAACAGCAAGGATGTCAGCGTGCTTGACAGTTGGCCTTCTGAAGTGGTTGATGGGGGCAGGGTGCAATATGGCCCTCCTGCAATCCATGAGGAGAAAGTTAGAGACCTGCTGAGCCACTTGGACCCTCATAAGTCTATGGGGCCGGATGGGATCCATCCTAGGGTGTTGAGAGAGCTGGCGGATGAGCTTGCTAAGCCGCTCTCCATCATCTTTCAACAGTCCTGGCTCACCGGAGAGGTCCCAGAAGACTGGAAGTTGGCCAATGTGACGCCCATCCACAAGAAGGGCCGTAAGGATGATCCAGGTAATTACAGACCTGTCAGCCTGACCTTGGTCCCAGGTAAAATCATGGAGCAGATAATCCTGGGTGAAATCATGCGGCACCTGCAGAACGGTCAAGAGATCAGGCCCAGCCAGCATGGGTTTAGGAGGGGCAGGTCCTGCCTGACCAACCTGATCTCCTTTTATGACCATGTGACTCGCCTGGTGGATGAGAGGAAGGCTGTGGATGTGGTATACCTGGACTTTAGCAAGGCCTTTGACACTGTCCCCCACAGTAGACTCCTAAAGAAGCTGTCAGCCCGTGGCTTAGATGGGAGCACTCTGTGCTGGGTTAGGAATTGGCTGGATGGCCGAGCCCAGAGAGTGGTGGTGAATGGTGTCTCATCCAGTTGGCGGCCGGTCACCAGTGGTGTCCCCCAGGGATTGGTGTTGGGTCCGGTCCTGTTTATTATCTTTATAGATGATCTGGATGAGGGGATTGAGTCCATCATCAGCAAGTTTGCAGATGATACCAAACTGGGAAGAAGGGTTGATCTGTTAGAAGGTAGGATGGCCCTGCAGAAGGACCTGGACAGATTGGAGAGATGGGCTGATTCTAATGGGATGATGTTTAATAAGTCCAAATGTCGGGTACTTCATTTTGGACACAACAATCCCATGCAGAGCTACAGATTGGGGACAGAGTGGCTGGAGAGTAGTGAGGCAGAAAAGGACCTGGGAGTGCTGGTTGACAGGAAGCTCAACATGAGCCAGCAGTGTGCCCAGGTGGCCAAGAAGGCCAATGGCATTCTGGCCTGCATCAGGAATAGTGTGGTGAGCAGAACCAGAGAAGTTATCGTCCCCCTGTACTCGGCACTAGTCAGACCTCATCTGGAATACTGTGTACAGTTCTGGGCCCCCCAGTTTGGGAAAGATGTCAGGATACTGGAATGTGTTCAGAGGAGGGCAACGAAGATGGTAAAGGGGCTGGAGCATAAGCCCTATGAGGAGCGACTGAGCGAGTTGGGGCTGTTTAGTCTAAAGAAGAGGAGGCTCAGGGGAGACCTCATTGCTCTCTACAGCTACCTGAAAGGAGGTTGTAGTCGGTCAGGGGTTGGTCTCTTCTCTCAGGTGACCAGTGACAGAACTAGAGGGCATGCACTCAAGCTTCGTCAGGGAAAGTTTAGGCTTGATGTGAGGAAGAAGTTCTTTACTGAAAGGGTGACTGCCCATTGGAATGCGTTGCCCAGGGAGGTGGTGGAGTCGCCGACCCTGGAGGTGTTTAAGAGGAGATTGGATGTGGCACTGAGTGCCATGGTCTAGATGATGGTTGGTGTTAGTGTTGGGTTATAGGTTGGACTTGATGATCTCAGAGGTCCTTTCCAACCTTGTCATACTGTGATACTGTGATACTGTGATACTGTGATAAGCTTTGTGTCCAGACCATGAGATAGTCGCCTACCCTTGTTTTTGCATTGACTTCTAATAGGTATTTCTTGTTTCACTCTGAGAAAGTGAAAACAACCCTGTAAGCTCTCCTTTGCATGCTGAACACTTTAATTTTCTAACCATGTTTGTTTTGGAAAATATGTCTGTCAGAAAACGTACCACAGTCTTAAACCCCACCATAGACTTTCAAAGCAAAAGCCAGGTGGTTCATTATGGTTTATATTCTCTGAAAGACAGTGCAAAGACCAAACAATTTACATTGTTCCTGGAAAGATAGGAAAAGACAGGATCAGTGAACTTTTTGTTGCACTTTTTTTTTCAGTTGATTATTCACTCCCAAGGGCCTCTGTCAGACCTTTGCTGTGCACTAAAGTCTCTTCTCAGATCATTCTTGAAGGATCTCCTTGAAAAATTTCTCCTAGTGGAGAATATCTGCTGCAGGCCTGTATCATACTTAAGAAAAAAGGATTGACATACACCTATAGATGAGTCTCTTCTCTTTCTCCTTCCTCTAAGGCAAATTGCTTTCCTCTTTTTCCATAACCTTGGATGAGACGTGCCGTGGAATTGAGTGAAAACTTGAGTTCGACAGTTTCCACATTTCCAGATTCAGTAGTGAGTGGTGAGATCTTCTGAAGGTTTCCTCAGTGTAAAAGATTTTTTGTGGGGAATACAGTTTTGCCTATGAAAACTGAGCTTGCTGATCCAGTAGTGAAAAGTGAGTATTGCAAGGAATGCCAGAGAGTGAAGTAGTGAATCTAATTTCAAGAGAAGGTTGGAACAACTGAAAGTTGACACCTGTATTTATCCAAAGATTCTTTTTAGTCACAATGAATCAAGAATGTAAACGTCACCTCTTAGTCTATCTGAAAAAAGGCTCAGAGGTACATGATTTCTCCTGCAAAGAAAAAAAAAGAGAAATCAGAAGTCTCCATGAGACCTGGAGACATGGGATCTGCCATTGTAACTTATTTTTCCTTTTCCTGCTCTGCTAAATGTTTGGCCTAAGATCTTATCCCAATCAAAATCAGTGTGTTTTTCATTCATACCTGAAGGATAATTAATACTGATGTCTTTTGGAGCTGTCTTTGAAAAGTTATTGCAGTTTTGAGGCAATGTAAAAAAGCAGTACTAATAATTTCAGTTAAGCAAAGAGTAATAATAAATACAGGTAATAAAGGGTAATAATAAACTCTAGCAGAACGTTCTATATGTAACGAAGCACTAATTGCCTGGCTGTTTTGAAGGACATTTAGCAATGCTTTCTATGAAGCCTCCTCAATTTGTGTCCTAGGTATTTCATGTATCAGCTCTTCTCTTCTGTTGCTCTAAGGGGTTTGCAAAATGTTACATTTTAGATTTTGTCAAAGATGTACTTTTGCTTGGTTCTAGTGAGTTGCCAGAAGCTGTGTAAGAAATGCTTGGTTTATCTTTAGGTTCTCCTATGGATTTATGCATTATTTGGGGTTAGCTATGGGGCTGAAGTTGTTGTAATGCAGAAATTTTTTGTTGCTGAGTGTGTAAGTCCCGATGGAAACATTTTTTCTTTCAAAAGTGGTTGTTTTTAATTCGGGGAGGTTTCTGACCAGAGAAGTCATGGACACATTTCAGGGTTAACGACGTTGTTATTGCTATTGCTATTTTTCTTCAGCAGCTGGGGGGAGCAAGAGAGCCAGATTCCCCACCTGGCCCCATATTAGAATTCTCACCCCAATCATTTGCTATAAAAGAAAATAGGGAAATCAAGAGGATGAAAATTAATCAAACAAAGAAGAAAGACTTAAAAAAAAAATAACCGAGAGGTTTATCTTAAAGCAATTTCACAAGAAAATAAGATCAAACCCAAAGCAAATTGCATGCAACCTATGAACCCAGAAAAGCAACAATTACACAACAAGTGACTACACAAAAGACTAGGCCCTATCATTAACTCTTCTTACTCAGACACATACTCAGTCACTAATTATGATAGAGTCGCAGACAGAAAACAGATTGATCAATGTAGAATGTCTTGGAAAACAAAGGGAAAAAACCCTACAACCCACAACACAGAACAATAAAAATACTCATCAATAAAATTTCTGTCACGCTACAGAAACAAATGAAATGCAAATTGACCACGTGATTAACACACAATGAGATCACTTCAGGCATTTTGCTTTGCTTCTGGTCAGGATGTAATCCTACTGAGAGTTATTGCTGCTTCAATATTTCCACAGTGGTATCATAAAAAGAATTCAATGATACTATAGGTTCTGCCTTACTTTCAAAGCTGTATTTTGAAACAAATCTGTGTTTTAAACATTAAGGCACTTTTAGTACTACTTGTTATATACCTTAAAGTGGAGAAGAAAAAATTAGGAAGTCTTCTGGATCTGATTGTAGCCTAGAATTTGAGATCACTCTTATTCAGTTGCTCTCCAAAGCTGCCTTTTAGTCAGTGTTTGTCTCAGTTTCCTTAGAATGATAAAAGACTCCCGTCACTATTGATGGGTCTGTAAGCTAGGATGTTAAAGATTAAATGACATAAAATGAAGTGTATGTAACAAAAATGTATACAGAATCCAGAATTAAAACAAAAATTCCCTTCTTGATGCATGTAGTTGTGCCCAGTATTAAATAATCCAACTCCTGGTTCCTTTGATGTGTGGAAGGAAGGGAATTCTTCAGTGCGCATCTCACAGTTTAGGAAACAGAAGATCATCTCTCTCCTCTGAGACCCCAGTCATTTAAAAATTGTTAAACAGTGATTTATATTTAAATCATAGAATCATAGAATTATCTGGGTTGGAAGAGACCTCCAAGATCATCAAGTCCAACCCTTAATCCAACACTATCATGATTACTAGATAATGGCACTAAGTGCCACATCCAGTCTTATTTTAAAAACCTCCAGGGATGGTGAATTCACCACCCCTTTGGGCAGGTCGTTCCAATGCCTGATGACTCGTTCTGTGAAGAATTTTTTCTGATATCCAGTCTAAACCTTCCCTGGCAGAGTCTAAGCTCGTGCCCTCTTGTTCTGTTGCTGGTTGCCTGGGAGAAGAGTCCGACCCCCACCTGTCTACAACCTCCTTTCAGATAGTTGTAGAGAGCGATGAGGTCACCCATGAGCCACCTCTTCTCCAGGCTAAACAACCCCAGCTCCCTCAGCCTCTCTTCATAGGACTTGTGCCCAAGACCCTTCACCAGTTTTGTTGCTCTTCTCTGGACCTGCTCCAGCACCTCAATATCTTTCTTGAACTGAGGGGCCCAGAACTGAACACAATACTCAAGGTGTGGCCTCACTAATATTGAGTACAGGGGAAGGATCACTTCCCTCGTCCTGCTGGTCACACTATTCCTGGTACAGGCCAGGATGCCATTGGCCTTCTCGGCCACCTGGGCACACTGCTGGCTCATGTTTAGCCTCCTGTCAACCAGTACCCCCAGGTCTCTTTCCACCTGACTGCTCTCCAGCCACACTGTCCCCAGCCTGTAGCGCTGCATGGGGTTGTTGTGGCCAAAGTGCAGGACCAGGCACTTGGCCTTGTTGAACTTCATCCCATTGGACTCAGCCCATCTCTCCAGCCTATCAAGGGCCCTCTGCAGAGCCTTCCTGCCTTCCGGCAGGTCGACACTCCCTCCCAACTTGGTGTCATCCGCAAATTTACTTATGATGGACTCAATCCCCTCATCTAAATCATTGATGAAGATGTTAAACAGAACCGGACCCAAAACTGATCCCTGAGGGACACCACTGGTGACCGGCCGCCAGCTGGATGCAGCCCCGTTCACCAGCACTCTCTGGGCCTGGCCATCCAGCCAGTTCTTAACCCAGCTGAGAGTGCACCTGTCCAAGCCATGGGCTACCAATTTATCCAGGAGTATCCCATGGGAGACAGTGTCAAAGGCTGTGCTCAAGTCCAGATAGACTACATCCACAGACTTCCCTTCATGCACCAGGTGGGTTACCTGATCATAAAAGGAGATCAGGTTGGTCAGACAGGATCTGCTCCTCACAAAGCCGTGCTGGCTGGGTCGGATCCCATGTCCATCTTGAAGGTGCTGTGTGATTGCACTCAGGATGATCTGTTCCATAACCTTGCCAGGCACTGAGGTCAGGCTGACAGGCCTACAGTTGCCCGGGTCCTCCTTGCAGCCCTTTTTGTGGATTGGCGTGACATTTGCCAACTTCCAATCATCTGGGACCTCTCCAGAGAGCCAGGACTGTTGGTAGATGATGGAGAGTGGCTCAGCAAGCTCTTCTGCCAACTCCCTCATCACCTTAGGATGGAATACATCAGGTCCCATTGATTTGTGTGGATCCAGGTGGCTCAGTAATTCATAGACTATTTCCTCCTGGAACACAGGGGAGCCATTTGGTTTCCTGTCTCTGTCTGTGAGCTCTGGAGGCCAGTTATCCTGAGGGCCACCTCTCCTACTGGTGAAGACTGAGGCAAAGTAGGTGTTGAGTACCTCAGCCTTCTCCTCATCCCTGGTAACTATGTTCCCCTCCAGGTCCAACAAAGAATGAAGGTTTTCCTTGACTCTCCTTCTGTTATTGATGTATTTATAGAAGCGCTTTTTGTTATCCTTAACAGAAGTAGCCGAATTAATTTCAAATTGCTCTTTTGTTTCTCTGATTTTCCTTCTGCATGTTCTAACTATAGTCTTATACTCTTCCTGAGTAGTCAGCCCTGCCTTCCACAGTCGGTAGGCTCTCTTTTTATCTCTGATTTCCTTCAGTATCTCCCTATTCAAACAAGGTGGTCGTCTTCCCCGTCGGCTTGCCTTTTGGCTAATTGGTATAGCCTGTTCCTGTGCACTCAAGACTTTTTTCTTGAAGCACATCCATCCATCCATCCCGTATGCCCCTGTTTTTGAGGAGTGTGTTCCAGGGTGTGCTCCGGACCAGTCTTCTGAACAGGTCAAAATCTGCCCTCCGGAAGTCCAGCATAAAGGTTTGATTGGTGGTCCTCCTCACATTCCAGAATATCGAAAACTGTATTATTTCATGGTCACTGTGCTCCAGTTGGCCTCTGACCACTACATCTCCCACCAGTCCCTCTCTGTTTGGAAACAGCAGATCTAGTGGGGCCCCACTCCTGATAGGTTCATTTACCAGCTGGAGCAGAAAATTATCCTCCATACACTCTAAGAATCTCCTAGACTGCCTCTTCTCTTCTGTGTTGAGTTCCCAGCAGATATCTGGCAGGTTGAAGTCACCCATAAGAACAAGGGCTGGCGATTTTGAGACATCTGCGAGCTGCTTGTAGAATAACTTGTCCCCTTCATCATCCTGGTTGGGTGGTCTATAACAGACTCCTACCAGGATGTCAGTCTTGTTATCCTTCCCCCTGATTCGGGTACACAAGCACTCAACCCTATTGTTGGTGACCTCAAGTTCTACAGAGTCAAGAGAGTCTCTAACATACAGAGCCACCCCTCCACCTCTCCTACCCTGCCTGTCCTTTCTGAAGAGCTCGTAGCCACTTATGACAGCACTCCAGTCATGCGAGTTGTCCCACCACGTTTCTGTAATGGCAGCCACGTCATAGCTTTCCTGCTGCATGATGGCTTCCAGCTCCTCCTGTTTATTGCCCAAACTGCGTGGGTTAGTGTACATGCACTTCAGCTGGGCTGCTGATTTTACTTTTAATTCAGTCTTATCACCCCTGGCTTGAACTTTGGAGAGCCTGAAATCAATCCCCTCCCCCTTCAGACCTAGTTTAAAGCTCTCCTGTTGAGCCCCGCTAACTTATGGGCAACAACCCTTTTGCCCTGCCTAGACAGATGAAGCCCATCTGATTTAAGAAGACCAGATAGTATGGAGTTTGCCCCATGACCAAAAAAACCAAAATTTTTGACGGTGGCACCAATCCTTTAGCCACCTGTTGATAAGGTAGGTTTTTCTAATTCTCTCCTCATGCATCTCCCCATTCATTTCAGCCACTACAGGAACCGAAACGAACACTATCTGTGCACCTGTCCCATGGACTGATCTACCCAGTGCCCTGAAATCCTTTTTGATTACCCTAGCACTTCTCCTGTTGATGTCATCACTGCCAGCCTGGATTACCAACAGTGGATAATAATCTGAGGTCTGAATTATCTCAGGAAGTTGCCTAGCAATGTCCCTCACCCTGGCCCCAGGAAGACAACAAACCTCCCTTTGGGTTGGGGCCGGTCTACATATAGGGCCCTCAGTTCCCCTCAAAAGGGAGTCACCAACTACAACTACAACTACAACTACAACTACAACTACAACTACAACTACAACTACAACTACTACTTTCTTACAGCTGTTGTATTTATCTGTTTGGAAGATGGGGTGCAACAAGAAGAGGGCCCTCCAGATAGATCTCCCTCATAGCTGACCTCTACTAGACTATCTGAGTCTAGGGCCTCGTATTTGTTTTTTTAAGGGCACCTGAGATGTGATGGGGGTTCAGAAGGAGTTCTTTTTCCTCTCTGAACAGGGATCTGTTTCCATTCCACTCCATCTTCTCTATTAGCTCTATCTGCCTGATGGCAGGAGGGGCAGGGTTTCGCACTCTCCTGTTGACTTTCCTTAGAGATCGAAAGGGTTTGACTTCACCAGTCAGTTTCCCTATCGCTTTCTCTGATACCCTGCAGCCTTTCTACCTCTTCCTTGAGCTCTGCTACCATGTATAGCAAATCATTCACCGCTCACATCTCGCACAGGTTCCTCTCACACTGTCCTCTGGAGCTAACGCTGCCAGGCTCAACCAGTCTGTGCAGCCATCAACCTGTATGACTGCATCCTTCTTGTAGGGTTCCGTTTGTGTCGATGCACTCCTAGTGCTAACAGCAGTGACAGCTGTCCTTTTGTAAACCATTATCAGCTTCAGTTGAGATAAAAAAAAGATCACCTGAGAGACTAACGAGGTGGCTGCTCCTTGCCTGTTCGCCCTGCCTGTGCAAACTGCCGTGCGGCGCCCTCACTGACGTGCCGCGCCTCTGTTTGCCCGCTTCTGTTCGCCGCGCTCGGGTTCGTCGCCTTAACAAACTGCGGAGCCGCGCTCTCCTGCTGAGCCGCGCTCCGGTCGCTGGCGCTCCCGCGGCTGCTGCCATTTAATCACATAACCAGTGCCATTTAATCACATAAAGGCTTAATCATTAAAAACATTGTTGGAAAATAATTTTGAAAGAAACAAATGAACAATTGGTTTTATTAATAATAGACTCGTATGTTTCTTTTTATTTTTTTCTTATTTCAGTCAGATGTAGGTTTGTATCCTAGAAGTTTTTGCGTGCAGATGTTAGGTAAATGTTTACTCAAGCCAGTGGGGGATAATGGCTTAGATGTTTTTGTGGCTGATGTCAGGACTGCAAAACATCTTTAGTGCCACTTCACAGGAGACTTCATTTCTTCTTTCAGACTTTCCCTACACAACGTTCAATTACTAGTTTTTATATGAGTGAAGTGATTTTCACTCTGAATGAATATTAAAGAGAACACATGTTTTCATTTTATGGACCTGTAGCACTGAATCTTTACTAAAAGAGAATAAAATTCTTACAAAATGTTGCTACAGAGAGTGCACAGGAAATAAACAGTCTGTGTCTTACTACCAGTTTCTTTGAGCAGTTATATTCCTACTCTCATCAAAGTATATATGCATGTGAATTTTCACTCATTGGAGTAGCACTGAAAATTGCTGATACGCTGATAATCAGTATATAGCCTTAATATAGACGGAAAGAAGAGAAAAGACCACACTCTCAGTCACGATGAAGTATTGCAGGATATGACGGCAAAAAGGAGGTTCTTATACCCAAAGCTGAAAAAAGCTAGTGCTAGTGGATGCTGACCTTTTTGGCTTCTGTAGTAGTAGCAAATTAAACAAGTCTGGGACTGTTCTCTGGCCAGCTGACAGGGAACAGCTAATGCTAATGCTATTAAACTCTTTCTCTCCTGCTATGAATGGTCCCCAGCTAGTGCTAACTCCTGAGCCATGCCCAAGAGTTACTTGGGAGGATACTAACTGGTATAGACCAAAAACATGTCACAGGCTCATGTGACACTGGTACTCATTTAACAGTATTTACAGCTGATTTTCTGTGCCTGGTTATGTCTCTTGGTATGCATCTTGGGTCAATGGAATTTATTAGTGGGAACATAGTCTAAACACCAAGAACAAGAAAAGAACTGACTAGTGCCTTGATGTTCAACCTGGAGTTTGTTAAGTGAATGTCTCTTATGTCTTTTTCTTACCTACAAAATGAACAAAAGCATTTCTGTACTTCACAGAGTATCAGGAGAATAAATATAGTAAAGACTAGACATGGTGTGATAGTGAGGCCTGTTATTTCTGTAATTAGAGGGAGTAACTGCTTCCTTTCCTGTCCCACATAATTTTTTTTCCATTCCAGAAGTTGCATGGAATGAAGCAGAGTAAAGTAGGATAATGGGCTGCAAGCTTAGAGTATTCTTTTGCCATCTGGGGAAATGTGACAATTTTTCAGCTCTTCTTTCTCTACCAGATTGTGGTTACTGTTTTGGATCAATATGTGTTATATAGAGAAACATGCCCTGACTTTTCCCTATACTGAAAAGCCAACATTTTATTAGTCCTACTGTTTTTTTAATATCATTTGTAAAGGAAAATTCTCCTCTTTTTAATAATCAGCCAGCCTGGAATGTGCTCTCATAGCCAAGGCACAAGTATAAAACCACTGAAAAGGAGGGAAGAGATTTACAATGGAAATTCTGACAATCACTTTGCAATAATAGGGCTTGGAGACACCTGCTTTAATCAAGGTGGTGTGAGTATTTGAAGTGGTCTATTTCTTGATTTTTAGTTCAGCTGATGAAATCATAATTTCCAGTGAAATAATTTTTTACTTAGGGATGTATGAGAAAGAGAGAAAGTGAAAGATCCTAATTTTGTATTCACTTGGAAGAAATAGATTGTAGCTTCCTTAACCCTCGTTATTCCAGGGCTGGCACATTGAGTTGAAGGAATTACTTTTGATTTGGAGTAGTTCTTTTAAACAACAGTGCAGTGCAGAAATATGGCTGATTTGGCACCACAGTAACTCAGGCAACATGATTATGGCACAGTTTCTCTCTGATGTGGGAATTATTTACTAGAATGTATTTGTATTTTGTAGCCACCGGTGTGTTGTAAATGACACAGAGTTATTTGGTCTTCAGGATAAAGACAGTTGTTGACAGGTCAAGGTGGACTTATGCTACTTTGGACTTTATTTCCATCAGTAGTGGAGTAGTCCCACAGATTTTCAGGTGCTGCATGCTGATTTTGCCAAGCTGAATGAAGATACGTTACTAAGAGTAACATGCCCATAAGAATCCATGAGGACGGGTATACATTCTCAAACACTGAGTTATATCTTCATGAAGGACAGATAGAACCTCCACTCACATAACTATGTCATTTAGCTCAGTCAAGGATTGGCTTCAGCATTGCAAAATAGTTGACTTATTTAGTGAGTTATTATAGAGAGCTATACAAATGTAAAGACTGCATGCATTGTGAAGTACATCTCATGTCCTGTGGAAAAAATAGTGAAAAATATATGATTGGACTAAAGGATGATGAAGTAAAAATAAGACTCCATAGAGAGATAAAGTTATCATCTAATGTACCAACACCATTGGTAGGATAGAATGGATACCATAATCATAATATCAAAATGTTAAAATGAAAATGGTATAAAGCAAAGGGGATGATAATTGAACTGTTTGGTAGTTTAAAAATATTTTTTTTCTGTACTGCTTTGTTTTAGTGCTGTACTGCATTCTTTATTTCTCTAATATCTTGGCGAGTTGCATAAATATGTTAAGACCCACCAGTGTTCAACTTCCAAGTTGATTGGAGCTTTAGTATAAATTGTAATGTTATAATGTTTAGCCAAGTGTTTTTTTAGCTGATTTTTCCCAATTCATTCCCAGTTGTTTCACTGGCTAGTATCTGTTGTTTAGATAATAATATATAGTTCCGAGAAGTAACATGCAATCTCTACTGGATGGAAAAGTAATTACTTTTTAACTATGGCCTAATTGTGCTGCCCAGTTCTGCCCTGCTTTATTTGATCTGATTTGTCCTTCTTATTTGTGACCATAGAAACAACTTGAAGCAGAGCAGTTAAGCACATCATTCTCTAATTTTGTCTTCTGCTTTCTTGCTATTATTTCACTAGATTTTCCTCCTGTTCAGGTTTTCAAGTTTCTTGCCAGGGTTTGAAGTTTTCTTTTCTTGTAGTGGCTTTTGTCTTTTCTCATGCTTTTCCTTACTTGGTGATCGATGACCCTTTAGTTGATACAAATGTAATTCTTCCAAACAACCATGGTCAATGACCATTGACTCTTCTTCAGTACCTTAAACTGTCACACTAAACATTCTTTTCTGATTTTATATCTGCAAATAATACTCAATATGCAGGTAAACGATAATGACAGGTCTGTCCTGGACTTGGCTCAGCTTCACAGTTTAGTTAAGAACTGGGATTCAAGATAGATATTGACATAAGCTGAGAAATGTGGAAACTCTTTGGATACCAAAATTAAAGTTCAACATGTTCATAATAAACTGTGAAAACAAATTTATGAAGTAAAATCAATACAGAAAACCATAAAGTGCTATATCTAGGAAGAGACGAAAAAGGAAAAAAAAAGAGAACAGATATGAAAAAGGGATTAATATACAAAAAAAGAAGGCAGGAGCCTACCCTGGATCAGATCTATTGCACCTTGATAAGACTTAATGACATTTGAGTCTATACTGCCGCAGTCGGGAAATTCTGTGGGTACAGGTACATATGCCAACCACCTACAAATCAATATTAGGACAGGACCCATATGCACAAAAACATCTACATCCCAAGACCCCTGGCTCCATCCACAGAAAGTATGCTTTATAGTGTACCACACTGCTCTTTGAAGAATGATGACGGCAGAACGCTCTGGCATCTACAGCAAGCACTCATAAAATATAAAATCTTGAAGCATCTGTTGTGCAGCTACTAGAAAAGAAGTAAGGAAGTCCTGTTCAGGAATACACTGATTGGAGTATTGTATGCATGAATGGGGAGGTAATTGTTTACTTCCTGTTAGTATTTAGGTTTCATAAGCCAAAGCTCGTCTTCATGTGCTTGTACTTCAAAAAAAAGCTGGTGAGTCCGTAAAATAGCATCAAGAAGCATAAGAGGTTAGATAGATGTCCTGTGATGAGCGGGATTTGTTTTGCTTAGCCTAAAATAGGAAAATCTAAGGAGGGCCATGATTACATCTTGTAACATATAAAGTTGTTATGAAGAGGGTGGTGATTATTTACTTACAATCACTCACTGATGGAATGATGTGGAACATATTCTTTTACAATTTATGAGGGCATAGAATGACTACCAGAACCTAAAGAGGCTGGAGCAGGCTTCCTAGATAGATTTTAGACTTTAGGGCATAGAGTTTAGGACACACCATCATACAGATCTTGCCCCACTAGAGTAGGATACACTAACAAAGTCTCTTCCAGCTCAATAAATTAAGAAAGTGACAGTATGAGACAATACCAAGATATTGCTATAATTAGCACTAGGATTGCATTATTTGTATTCCAGGCAAGAAGACACTACTGTATCACCTGGAACAGTAGTTTTATCGATGTTTCTGACCACAAAATTATAGAAAAGCAGTGATGGAAAAGATCTCAAAGTGGCCTTTGCTCCAACTTTTTAAACTGGAGAAGATTCAAATGCCTTTGCTGCTTCGGAAGTGGTGAAGAATGTTGTGTTGTAATTCTAGATTGATTTTTTCTTAATATTGAGGCTGAACATTAATGTTCTTCCATTTACTGGTATTTTGTTCTTCAATCAAAAAAATCTTTACACTTAGCTTTGAGAATACTTTACGTCTCTGGGGCAGCTACAATATTATAATAAAAATTAACCTTAGGCCTGTACTTTGGTTTTTTTTCATAACTTCATAAAAAATATTTCAAAGGATATGTTTGACACATTTTTTTCATCTCCCCAATAAAAGACATATTAATTTAACGAATTTTTTTTGAAACTATATGAAGTATTTTTGCCAGATATTTTGCTAGCAAAAAATCCTTGACATGAGGAATTTAAAAAAAAAATACAGTAAAATCACAGAAGTTTTTTCACTCTCTGTAATTTTTTGGTTTCTGCAGTAATTTCCATTGTAAATCAAATTTAGCTTCTAGATTTTACCATCAAAATGGCTGAAGATCATGAAAATAAAATCTTTTTAGCTTCTCAGAAAACAAAGGTAATGTTTCCCCCAGGATCTGCTAGCAGTTGAACACTAAGTTAAAGGAATTTGATTTTATTAATATTTCTACAAAATAAGTGAGGATGTGGATTTATACTATCACTCTGAAGAAACTGCCTTTGTATATACCCTTCCTTTAAGGAAAAGAAAAAGTGACCTAGTGCAATCATCATCAGGAGCAATTTTTCTTATATTTACTATGCCTGCGAATGTTTAGAAAGGCTGTATTGAGACAACTCCTGCCCCAAAACCGAAATTATAAATGCACACTCTGGCTTGTTTTGCAATGAAATCTTTATGTAACTATGTTTTTAAATAATAATTTATCTATAAGGAGCATCTCAGAATTAAACTAGTGGAGTAATAGTGCCATTTCTGATGTTGTTGAGAATCCTTGGTGGTTTTTACCATTAAAGTATAGAGTGGTGTTCTCTGGAGAAGCGGGGAATGCGTGTGTGTTTTTGTGTGTGTGTGTGTGAGAGAGAGGGAGAAATATAGAAAAGGAGAGAAAGAACAAAGAAAAGAGAGAAAGAGAGGGAGAAAGAAAGAAAGAGAAGGAGAAAGAAAAAAGAAAGAGAAAGGGAAAAGAAAAAAACAAAAAAGAAAGAAAAGCAAAAAGAGAGCAAGAAGGAAAGAAAAAGAAAGAGAAGGAACAAAGAAAGAAAAAAAGGAAGGAAAGAAATGAAGAAAAAAATGAAGAAAGAAAGAGAAAGTAAGTAAAAAGGGGGGAAAAAGGAAAATGAAAAATATACCCTTGTGTTTTCAATGTTTTGCAGTTATGGTTGCTTCAGCACTGCTATTAGAGCCCACACCAAGAGCTGTTTTGGGTCCTGGGGCAAAGAGACTCTTCTCCCCCTCACTTCTCACCTGGAAAAGTACCTGGGTGGTCCTGTCATGCCACTCCCCTCTCCCCAGTGCGCTCCTCCCTCCTTTCATGCACTGTAGCAGAGAAACCTTAAATCTGGAGCAGCAGCAGCTGCCAAGAAGCAAGAGAGCCTGAGCCAAGCAGAGGAGAGGGCTACAGCTGAAGGAGTACTGGTGTATCTCTGGTGCTGTTTCCCCCCAAAAGAGGAGCTACCCTGCTTGTCCTATGTCTTTCAGCACCCTCCAGCCCCACGGTGCCTTGCTTTGGCTGGTTGTATACAGCTGTTAATTCTTTATGTGGCATCATCATATATTCATCAGTGTATTCAGAGACAGACTTAGATTCCCACTGCACTCAGAGTGGGCATGAAAATAAGGGCTTGGTGTAATTACTGTGGCTTCTTCGCAGACTGCTGTGTCCATTTGGGCTGGAGAACAGCACATTTATGTTTAGCCACCTTTGCTACCTGCTGCCCAGCAGACTGTCTGGTGAAATTACATAGTGTTGTATTTTCTTCCCCGCTTTATTTCTTTTGTAGGAAACAAAATGGTGTGCTTCTTGGCTTATATAAATTTTCTAGAATGGAATCCCTTCTCTCCTGGAGATTGTACTCTTGAACTTGAAATAAAATTTTTATATCCACAGATATCTGTTAGATTGAAAAAGATTTCATATTGTCACATTTTAGTACATTGCATATGATTTATGTGACTGAAAAAAAGCCATTTTTTTTCAACGAGGTTTCATTCCACTATAAAAACACTGATCATGATAGTGCCATTAGCCCAATTACACTTGAAAATCCTGAGAATTGTGCCCGTGAGGGAGAACACTGGAAACACATCCCTGTTTTTCCTAAAGCATGAAGACTGTATTGATTTTTTTTTAAATGGAGCTCTGCTATATTCTATGAAACATAAGCTTCTCCAAGGCAAGTTGTTAATCTATCTCTAATACATGTATAAGATTAAATACAACATGAGAGGCAATAGAGATTACTGCATTTCTCTGGCTCACTGCTTTAAGAGAGAGAAACACAGCACAAATCTAATTTTACAAGAAAATTGTTGAAAGAATGGATGTAATAGAATGGATATAATAGAATGGATATAATAGAACAAAGTATTTAAAATTTCCATGCTCAGATGGATAATAAGCACTTCAAAATTATATCTGGCCACTGAGAAATGTGCACTTACTCCAAAGCAGCGAGTGGTCTTTAATAGTCACTAGCCGGAGCATTTAATATCTGACAATTTGATTTTTAGTGTTAAGGTGACTTTGGTTTGAATATATCTAATGCCAAATGATCCAACAGAATTTATTAAAATAAAACTCTGTATGTTTCCGACTTGAAAGAAGGCAAATACTAGACTTTTCTTGAGCTGTATTAGAATAATCAGCTTTTGAGAACGGTGAAGGAAATACCTTAATACCGAAATGGTATGCCTGAAAAGCAAATATTGATACTTTCTGGGAAGCAGGATATAAAATGAAAGACAAAACAGATTTCAATTGCACTGTATTTCAAGGATTTTTACAAGCCTGATAGAGGGCTGAGTTTAAAGCACAAGCTGATGATCATCACTAAAAGGTGAAAAGACAGTTTATTTGCTTTGCTGAGAAGCTTTCAGCTTAACATGGGAAGAAAAGTTGCTGGGTGGTTAAAAGGAATCCATAGTGCATTGGGTCCAGGTTAATAAGTAAGCTTGTGTCTGCTGACCTAAACTGGTGCTTAAGGGTGACTCATTTGGTGCTTGAGAGGAAACTTGATCAAACGTGATAGTATAAACCAAGATTTCAAAAAGGCACGAAGACCAGTGGTCCCGCAGTACTGCTGCCCTTTGATTCAGTGGCAAAACTCCCATTGATAGGAGGCCTGGCCTGTGCAGGAAAAGTCAGCAACAAGAGGACCAACCCAGCCTTTGCACTTTTAGGACAGACATTGCTATGTAGGAGCATGTAGTTGAATTGTGCAGGGGGATTTGAATTCACTAGGTGAAAAAAAATGAAAAATGTATTAAGTTATTTTGCATGCTGTGACAGATTAAGGGTAATCTTTTGAAAAGCTCCTACATCTTATTTTCAAGAGAGTCATTGACGTGTTTAAAGGAGCTTTGGATCAGTGCCTCAGTTAACTGGTGTCTGAATTTTCCTGTTAGTTCCTCCAACAGAGAGTAGTATGACAGTCTGCAAACTGTCTGGCTGCTTCTTGAGGAACAGCTTTTTGACTCACATCTTATAGCTATACATAATAGGATAGGATTGTACTCTGTGCTCTAGGGGCTAAACAGTGACTACTAGTCTGTACAAGTGGTATTAAATCAATATGATCTACAACAGGTCTTATTGGGTCATATGAGATACCAAAGATGTGTAAGTGCTGAGGTTGAAGCAGTTGTTCCTGCAGTGTGTCAGCCCTGCTGCTTTGTTGCATGAAACACTGCAGATATTGGGTTAACAGTGAAATCATGAAACTGCTTTCTTTGTTCCTTGTCTTCCTTACTGCTTTTCCTTGACTTGTTCAGGCATCTTCAGAGAAACACAAAGATATTCCTCAAGAATAATATATACAATGAAACTGTGTAAAGCAGTTATTCACAGGCTCGCACACACAGAAGACAGCAAGGAGTCAAGAAGTGTCAGGTTAAGCACTTGTGTGCTTGTCACCCTGATGAATGAGGCAACCAAAGAGCTACTGCTCGTTGGAACAGTGTTTGCCGGGAAGGGCTAGTGCCAGCATACACAGCACCATAAAGGTGCCGCTGCTCCACTAATGACACTGACAGCTGGAACGCCTGTCTGGGATCTCACCAGCCTAACCCCCACAAAATTAGCTTTGCCATTTCCTGTCTATGCTTGTGTTTTCCTTCCTGAATCCTTGAGTTACAGAAGATCCCACCTAAGCAATCTCAACTTTGCTGTAATTTTGGCCTTTCTGGTCTCTGTACAGTCATTCTTACAGCTATTTCTCAGCAGAACACGCTCAGCTTGGGGAAGGGGGGAAGCTTGCAGTAGACATTGTAAAGACACTAAGACATAGAAAACCAGAAACTGCTACAATAAGATGAGTGCAGTAAAAGGGTAGAAATCCTAGTGGTTTTTTTTTTTTTCTGTTCCTACACTGTTTATGCATTGTACCACATTCTTGGGATCTCTCTTTTTATTGCTAGCCTTTATTTTGACCATTGTCCTCAGATGACAAAACAAAATTCTTATTTCTGTTCATTTGTAAAAGTACACCAAGGGTGGGTTTTCCAAACAGGGTTGAAATTCAGTAGGCAGCAGATTCCTTGCTTTGCATTCTAAGCACTTGTTCCAATTATATTCCCCCCAACACTCTCCCAAGGTCATACCTCAACTGTTTGCCTGTATTTTTCTTAGTGTTTGTATTTCTGGCTGTCTGAACATAACTCAAACAGCACCACCAAACCTACCTAAAGAAACCCTTTCTTGGTCTAGAGTTCACCCCGATTTACTGCAGGCTGGCTGATTTGTGATAACTTGCATGGCTGATGTAATTCTTATTAGGACAGCTGCCAGTGAAAGAGAAGAAATCAACCTGTGTCATTGAAAAGTGGCTGACCTAAGTCATATTTGCAGTAGGGGTTAAAAATGCATACCCGGTCTGTTACTGGAGATATACCAATGCATTTTTATTTTTTTAATCCAAACTAGTTTTTTTAATGTGCTTATGCTTTCAGTTACTTCTCAGCCTTTGTATTGAAAGGCACTTTCCAAAGCCTCAGCTTTACTCTAAATACAGTCATAATTCCTTCCACATTTTTCTTGCATAAAGAGTAGCCATTTTTGTCAACATTTTGCTCTATCTAAGCCTAACTTACCAGCCTTAGTTATCAGTACTAATAGTACTTGCGCAAATAGAAAAATTGAATCACAAAGGTAATGGCTTATGCAACTTCTGTACAATTTACTGTGGACAGTATCAGTAAAATCAGATCTTTATAAAACACATATTAATGTACTTGCTATGTGCTGTTAAAATTTTTTTTGAAAACTGATTTTCTGAGGTGGTCTTTGCATTGCAGGTGAAGATATGATATGCAAGGCTTGCTGAAAAGAAGAGTACAAGACTGCCAAATAATTCATTATATCTATTGAGAGGAAAGGAATAAACTGAAATAAAAAACCTACCGTTGATGTTTATCATGACAGGCAATCAGATAGGGAGGCCGAGTCCATCTGAAACTTGTAGGTGCCTTAGGAACTGAGCCAGTGTAATTCTCTACAGGTCAGCAGGGGATAATAAGAAAATCTGTCAAAGTTGAGGGAAGAGTCCACTTTCTAGACCACAAATCTGATCTGAGCAGAGTCAAAAGACAAAGAGTTCAAAAGGTTAATACTACTGTGCTTATTTAAGTGAACATTAACACCGTAGTGAGAAAACAGATGGAGAAAAACTGGGGGGATTATTTGACTGGTTAGGTTTATGAAACAGTGAACAGTGAGCAGAACTACATCTCATGCAAAGAAGTTTGTCAGAGTGAAAGTGTAAGCCAGGGTTTTCTTTTTCTTTTGTTTACAAGTAGTTTGAATTAATGACCTTCCAATCATCACAATTATGTGCTCCTATTTAAGAAATCAGTGGGGAAACATCTGGGTTGTACATAACATTCACCATCATGTCTTTCATCAGATAAATTAAGGCTTTGTTTTGCAATGGCTGTAGAAAGAGACAAAAACATTGGAGCACAATGGTGCTTGCTATTTTTCTGTCAAGATGGAGCCACTATTAGGGATGCTACTATCAGTGATGATCAATGTGAAGCAGACATCTTTACTGGGAGTCTGTTCAAACACAATACAAGGGAAGGGCCATTTTATGGATAGATTACAACCTATTGCTCACGACCTGCCTTTATTACATCCCTTTCTTTCCATCCGAAGAGATGAGAAACCCAAATAACAGCGGGTTCTGTTGTTCTGATGACAGCTTGAGAAAAAGTAATAAGGAATTCCTACAGCTATAAAAACAGTGAGGAAAGGAAGCCAAGTTACCCTTGGAGCTGTCATTCTTTGCAAGGCTCTTTCTTTTGGCTTACTTTTGTATAATACTTTATGGCCAAACAGCTATTTTTATAGCCAGATGAGGATATAACTCATTCTTTGAGGAGTCTTGGAGAATCAGTGAAGAATTTCTGTTAAACCTTCAGATGGCAAGTCTCATTTCTTATTTGCTTAGATACTGTGTATCTCGAAATTGCAGGCATCTGAAATTATGGATTACCTCATGCTCATTGGGTCTGTTGTTTGGGTTTGAGCTGTCCATTTTGAACAAACAATGAAGCCCAAAAAGAGTTTTTACAAAATTTATTTTTGTACTCCTTTGTCTTTCAAAAATAAGGCAACAACCTGAAAAATACTACACCGAAATACATTAATTGGTTTGGAAAGCACAACCATTTCACATTCTTCATTCTTTTACATCCTATTTTAACTTTTTGCTTTCTTTTCTATAATGCAGGAAAAGCCAGAACTGGATGAATATTGAACAACAGTATTCATAAACATTAGCAAGAATTTGAAATGGCTGTTTGATCTATCCATATCAAGGCCCCTTGTTATCTGCTGCTCCTGCCGTTTGAGACAGAAAGGTTTTTGTTCCTGAGGAGGTTTGAGGAATGGCTGATTTGTGTGAATACCCGTATTTGCATGCGAACAAGGCTATTCCTTTACAAACAAGAGCGTTCATTATTCCTCTGTTTAAAAGGATACACTAACCCAATTAGTGAGCTGGAAAAATATCTTGTGACTTAGCTAACCAATAACATGCTACAAATAGGAGGCAGTCAACATATTAACTGCACAGTATCTGAACCCCCAAGTTGGTATTTCCCAAGCCTTTGAAAATTTAACCCTTTCTTTAGGAAAATAAGAGCAACTGCACTCTTCACCCTTCCCATATGTTATTAAAAGCATACCAAAATGAAAAGACACTCAGGAATCTGTGTGGATCTGCATGTTCAGATGCTTCCTCTCCTTCCAAAACATGCTTTGAACAGTGTAGAAAGAAACTTATTGTTGATGTTTAAAACAATTTAGTTAACTTCTCTTGAAATGAAGAGTGCCATCACACCTCATAGCCACTGCTTCAGGCTTTCTGCAGACTCAGGCAGGTATCAGTTACACTTGAGCAATATTTACTTTAAAGTCTGTGAAGGAAAAGCTGAGATTAGAGAGCAACTGAAAGGCTGAGACTGTACCTCTATGTATTTCCTCATGCTCTTCTCACAGTAAAATGTAGCCAACCTTTGGTGATGCTAGGAAAACTTAGAGTGTACTCACCTAGCTTGTGTAAAATGCTAATTTCAGACAGTCTCTACATTAAAAAAAGTCTCAGAAGAATAAAGAGGATCAAGAGGCATTTCACATTTTGGAGATAAGTCTCAAAGTCTATTAAAAAATGATTCTCGAACAGAAAAAAATATTTGCTATATGTATTTCTGAGGATGAATAATCCACCCAGCTGTGCTAAGTAGCATGAGAAAAAAATGAGTTCTTAAGTTATTTCTGGCTAAGTTGTACTATATATAAGGAGGTTTATATGATTTAGGTAAGATTTGGAAAAGTATCCAAACTTCTGAATTTATACTTCAGCTTCTACACCTCTGGGTTCAGGGTAACCAGGAAAATTTATACATCCTGGCACAAAATGAAAAAGCATGCATCACCTGCCTAATCATCAGCACTCCCAACCCTTTCCACAGCTGCTGTTTACCTCCTCCTCTCTTTTTTTTTTTTTTTTTACTCTAGGGGTTTTTTTTCCCCCTCCTCCAGCCTAACCCCTAGGATATTTAATTGATTTTCAGAATTATCCTCTTTTTATGTCAGCTCCTTTAATAACTATTATTTCTTTACCCCACACCATTCACCTTATCTTATCATGTGGCTTCTTACATCTATTCTGCAGATGCGTTTTCAGCGCTCTTTACAGCTCTGCCCCTGCACCTCTTCTTTCATCACCCCACCTCTTCATTTCTCTTTATAGTGACTCCTTTTCATACCTTGTTGCTGCATCTCAACCTGTGACAATTCCAAACTATTGCCCAGGCCTAGAAAAAATGCAAATACAAAACAGTTGAATTCCAGAAAATGATGTTGGCATGAGAATGTATAAAGGCTCTGTATTAAAGCACTGGTAAAACAAGACCTCCATATTCGCTATAGAAATACAATACATAGGCTTCACTCAAGATAAAATTATACTCTACCTCTGGAATTTGAACTTTTGATTTTTTTACATTGACATATATCTTCAACCAGTATTTTTTCTGAGTTTATATTAGAGAAAACTGATGTATCTTACAGAAGTAGTCTGATGACAAAATGACTTGTCTTACCAATGTAAAAAAATCAATGACTGTAGTGGAAAATTTTCCTGATTTTACAAACTACTTACCAAAATCTTCAGAGAACAGAACTAGCTGCAAGATAGACACCATATAGTTCAGAGAAAGAGAGGAAAAAGTATCTCTGAAGTTGCTTAATAGAGGAGAAAAAAATTAGTGGAGTTTCCATATGCCCTTTGCAGGGTGTTGTGTTGCTGGGATGTGGATCTATGTTGTTGTCCCCAGAACTACCTTCAGATTTGCTTTCTTCCACAGCCCATGATCTGATTAATCAGTTGTCCTAAAGCATCACTGGTAGTCTGCAGTCAAATGATGTATCTTGGAAGTCAAGCTTGATCTTAAAGACCCTTCTTAGAACAAAAAGAAAAGTATGGCTATTAGGAGGCAAAAAAATCGATCTTATTTCTTCTTGCTTGTGTTCTCTTATTTTCCCCTTTATTCTTTTTAGAAATAGCCAGCACTTATAAATACAGTGTATTGTCTCTAAATAACTTTTGCTGTTTACATGTATTCCAGTATTTTTTCTTTGTTTGACTAGTTTCAGGTTCTCTGCTGAAATAATGCACCTGTACACTTTTCAGATCAATCTTGTCTTTATCTCCTCGAAATGCCTTTCAAATGTCTTTACTTAAAAAATTCTAATGATAAATATTCCAATGTATGAAGCACTTACATATCCAGATTATTAGAAAGTCCCTGTATTTTTCAGTCTTTCAAGTGAAGTGAGTGGTATTAAAATCATAAGCTAACCACAAACAGTCATTCAGTTGTTAAAGAAAATAGCACATAGAACTACTATGTTCTTGAATAGTTTCATCTGTTCAATTTGCTTTCTGAAAAATACCTGGAAGATTCCTATTGCTGGATGATCCCATGAACCAAGATGAAAGTGTTGGCCATTTTCTTTCCAGCCCCCAAATTCTTCAGATTGGAAGAAAAAGCTTGTTTTCCATCCCTTATTGAGCTTTGAAGGAAGGCTTAAAGTCTCTCCTTCCTTACCCTTTGTGCAAATGAGCTTAGATTTCAGCCAGACTAAATGTGATATTGAAGAACAAATAGTTTATACTGTGGAAGATAGGTGTTGTATGTTTTACCTGCCTCATGTGAACCCCTAGAACTGCAGAGCAAAAAAACAGGATGAGATTTTGTTGCTGAAGACCGTTCCCGCCTTCTCTGTAAAAGTTCATGTAAATTCCTATATAAGACATTTAACTACTGAATGGACAAGGCTGTGTGCAGTCGCTGTCAAGCCCCTTCACCACCTAGACAGAAAGATGTTGTGCTGCCTTTCCCCACCTCCCAGCTTCTGTGTCTGTCCTCTGCACATCTGCTGCCTACCCATACTTCCAGTACTTCAGGCTAAGAGAAATATTTCCCCCCCTTTGGCCTCAATGCTTCCACAATAAAATGGCTCTTGGTAAAGCAAATGGAGGCTTTTGGATGAAGGTGAATTGCATTCCACTTCTAAAGAAAACAAAGATGCACAGGAAACAGAGTTAAAGCTGTATTTAATGAGAAGTTGCACTATTTTGTTCTTTAGAAAAATAATCAAGATAGCAATCACAGAAATTCCTCAAGCACTAGTTTAATTGAAATCTCCAGGTCAGCTTTAAATCAGGTAAGTATCGAACTATGGAGGACATGGCTAAAGAATTCAAAACTCCCAAACAATTAGATCCATGCCTACAAACTTCACTGGAAATACACCTAAAATGAGCAACTCCTCCTGAAATGCAGTCTTGATCCTGCACTCTGATTTATGATCTTATGGAGATTGGGAGTGTAAGAGCAAGCCCTAGTATTTCTTTCAAAACATCCCTTTCCACTTCATTTCATTTAACTTACAGCAGAACTGGGCTCTGCTCCTGACTGGAATCTTAGGGCTTTTCTGAAGCACTAATAAGTAACTTAATTAACAATGATGAACATTCTCTGAACATTCAGAACTGAAGCATAACATTAATTTCAATAAAAGAAATGAAATATTTTATTTTATTGCACTCAATGAAATACTAGCTTTGCATAGGCAGAACTTTACCCATTGTTCTTAGTACAGCATGTTTGCAAATGTTGATTTAGCTTGGACAAAAATAATCTAGAATTTAGAGTTGTCATTAGCACTTTGAACTTGGCCTTAATATGTGCGGAAGACTTACTGAGGGTCCATGAAAAGTGGGTATTGATGATTTGCTCCAGGATGATTACATTTTCATCCATGTTCTTAACCCCAAATAAATACGTAACTGTAGCAAAAAGAGCTTAAAGCAATTTACAGTAACAGTAAAAGACTCCGTTGATGAGCAGCAAGACATCTATCTATTTTCTGCCTCTATTCCCACAGGGGAACTTAAAATATCTTGGAGGAAGGACAGGCTATTTTGACTATGCCAGCCGTTCTCTGTAGCATCATTTTTTGCTGGCGTAGCAATGAGTGGTTCTGAAAATGTTCTAACTAGCACAAGGAATTGATTTGTATGTAGGAACGTCAATGACGAGAGAAGTGATGGGTGGTGGGAGACTGGTGGAAAAGTTGTCTTTCTAAGGTTCACTAAATGCTTCTATGACACTCCGGTGGTCTAGTCCTTAATATCTGACTGAATATTGGATGAAGAAATTTATTTCTGCTCTCTTGTATCATTCTTTTTCCTGTGCAAACAGGCATTTTTGTCATTAGGCTAAAAATAAAAACTTTTGAGAACTCAAGCAACTGGCCTGTCTAGTTCTTTTCACACAATGTTTTTGTTGGTAGTAGCAATAACAGGATATTATTGTTGACCATTTCTCAGTGTAATAATATGGTCTACCCATCAACATAAACAACTTTCCCTTCCAATTTGTTCACAGCAGATCTAACCCAAGACTCTAAGTAAAAAAATATTAACAAATAATATGCAATTATAGACATTCTATTGCCTATAGGTGTAATAATATCACAAATAGAGTCCTGTAGTGGTAGGTGTCTTTCATAGAGCTGACTAAGGAAATATTGTTATCACTGCCTCCTTTCTAATTATATTTCACTTAAAAACTTGAACATGGTTATCACTCTATCTCTGAGCCTAGGGAGTCTAAAGTGTGGTACAAAAGGCACATCCACATTTGAGGCAACTAAATGCTTCTTTGCAAATCAGTCATGCTAATAACTATGATGTATACATGTGAAGGAGAGCTAAAAAGGCATTTGTATGGGGTTGAGGGTCTACTGTCATTTCCTCTTTATTCACCAAACTCTCATCAAGCCTTTCATTGCCCTCCTCCCCTGCTGACTTGAGGAAGTGTTTTTGAATAGTGTTTTCTGAGTTAATTTTAGGGTTTAAGTCAGAAGGATCCTTGGTTCTGTTTCTATCCTGATCAGGAAATACAAAGCCACAGTTCATATTCATGCTTAAGTTTGCAAAGAACCATTTCCCCAGTACTTATTTTAAATCTTGTTTTTCTGGGAGGAAAGCCCCTTCCAGTTTGAAATCAAGACAAATAAGTTTTACCTTCCTGAAGTATTTCTCATGTTTTCAGAAAAAAAAAGAAAGAAGAAAGCTGAAAGTTAGGAAAACGTATTAATCCTACTGCAGACATATATGGATGCTGATGAAAAAATATCACAGTTTCAAATAAAGTTTCTGTACCTTATCTTATACACATTAAATCTACAAAGGGAATTTTAGTTTTACCGGAAATCTTTTCATTGAATTATAGGACTGTATCTTTAAAGTGATTCATTGTTACAATGAGTTATAACAAAAAGTGTGACTGTAAAGAACTGCCACTTAGCTGCTCTAGCCATCCTGTGGGCTGACTATTTGCTGCATTTATAAGGGTTGTGCCTTTTATATTACGCTCAGGGAGTTGTAGTTAGACTATTTAAAGCAGAAACTGATGTCGATGGGGAGACTGGATATGAGACAATGTTTTACGCTGCATAAGCCAAAGGCTTGTAAGAATTTGTTGTTCACATACATTACTTTCGTGCTCATGCATTAACAAACTGTGCTGAAATATTCATCATTTATAAATAAACTAAATAGCCCCACAGAATATATAAGGGAAGCTGGAAATTACAGCAAGAAATAGGGTTTTATGTCCCACTAGCCCAGTGCAGATACAGTCTATAAGGGATGTTGTTAGAGCTGCAGTCCTGGGAGCCCATGCCAAGGTGCATAAGGCACCACCTGCAAGCTTGCTGGCCATTGGCAGAGCATGCTCGCCTGATCCTTGTCATTTGAGCATGTCACAGGGAGAAAAATTTGGATACAACTTCAGTCTAGGGATGAAAGATGATAGCTTTGGTTCTTTGCGTTCACACCAACCCTATGACTGTTATTTTTTGGGAGATGCTAACCTCAGTGGAGTTGCCTGAGCACAAAGCCCATGGAACCAAGTAAACAATCAGGTCTGGTGCCCCCAAGAGAGCTGGAATAGACAACTAACCTACTTTAGCTTATATTTCTTGAGGGAACAATTTATGGAACTTGGAATATGGGAGATGTATTTGGAAACCATATGGAAATATTTATGTGTTGTTTTGGTGGGTCTGGGATTAATGTAAGAAAATATGATACTACATATTTGTTGACAGGATGGTGTTGTAGTGGAGGGCTTCTCTTTCTATGGGTTCGTTCAAGAGTGTTTGTAGTTTTTTCCAGTACTGGAGTGCATTGGGGACCAAACATTTACAAGATAAATGTCCTTACATACAGCTCAGTTGAAAAGACTGGTTTTCATAAAAAAGCACAAACAATAAAGGCTTTGTCCTGCAATACAGCATATGAAATGGCTTAATCATTTAAGTTAGTGTTGTCGTGCTCTACTAGAGTCATTTTTCCAGCAATCATTTTTAGCTGGTAATTCCGGTAAACAAATGCCTTATGTCCATATAGCGTCCTTCCTTTTCCATATGAGAAGCACTAGACTGATCGGACTTGATGTCGGATTAGATCTGACTTTCCCATCTCACTCTGTCTGCTCAGCTTAAGGGAGATTTAAGCAGAGGCTGTGCTGATGAAAGGACCCAAAGAAGAATCCAGTCGGTGGTCTGACCCAGAACCTCTGAAAGTGCACAAGGAAAAGCCAGTCCTTCTCCCCACTCATATTTGCATCTCTCACCTCTCTCTACTGCTGGAGCTATTTGGGTCTCAATCTACCACAGCACACAAGTTCCCATGAGAAGGCTCAGAGTAGATTTGCCTGTAAGTAAAAGCAATGTCAATTTTCCTTGTAGAGATTGCAGTTGAGTTTGCTGCAGAGATTTAATAGAGAATGATGACCTGTGAGGCTTCTTCTTTTCTTTGAACACCTGTAAAAGGTGATTAATTGTTCCCTTCTGAAATATTTCTTAAAAAATGTTTTCTCACCTTCCTTTTTCCACCTGTCTCCTCTGAAGAGGAGTTTGACACAAAATGTAGGTGGTGGAAGTGCCTTACCTTCTGCCACACAATTGCATGCTATGTGGATGAGGAAAGTGGAAAATAATTTGCTTAGTAAATGCAAAGTAATATGTGTACAGATCTATGTCATAAACCATATCTGACAGTCTCTCTCTAGATTCTTCTTTTATCTTTAATATTAAAACAGATAATTACCTCAGAGACCTTTAATGAGCACAGAAGATAGACAGAAGGGCCAATTTGGGCAGTGTTGCCAAAATTCACCTATACAGAGCCCGCAGGCTTTAGGGGCCTAATTTTTCCTGGAATGGGAGGAAAAGTTAGTGTGGTATTTGCTGACAGTAGCGTACATGTTGATTCATGCTAAATTGGAGTCCCATGATGATAGTGATGTGAGTCTTCAAGGAAAGACAGATTTTAAAGGGGCAGATGTTTTTTTTTAAGCCAAGTGGCACCAGGCAAATAAGGACTAAATGATTAGCATCCCTAGGTCACCTGTAATTTGCACTTCAGCTGAAAAGTACATTCTGCTGGGAAGAATGAATTCAGAATAAAGAGGGACATGTTAGAAATAGTGAAAATCTGTTAGGGGAAGGAAGAGAACATCAAGTAAAAGGGAAAGTGAGGCTTAAAAAGGGGTACTGTTCCCTCATACAGCCTGGATTACTTGGATGCATCTGTGGTGAGCAGCTAACATTCAAGTCTGAGTCTTTCATGCTAGAGGAGTTCATGGAAGAAGTCCAGGTCCTACTGCTCTAGGGAAAAAAAAAAAACATAAGCAACTCTAGAATCCTAGAAAGCACAGAGCTAGTCATGACCTGGAACAGTGACTCACAAGAGAGGAAGGTGCCGATGCTCAGGCAGCATGTCAGGCCTGTCAGTTGTTGAAGGAATTTGTTGGCATTGCACCCAGTTGGTGCAGACACTTGGCCTTTCAGAATTTGATGCAAGTGCTTTAACAACTAATATACACTATGCTGCCAAAATTCTTGGAATTTGAATATTTCCTGCAAACAGCAGCACTTTTCCTAAAAATGGGTAAAAGATTCTGTTTTGTGAAAGTGTTCCTGACACTTAGCAATCTGGGGACACCTTAAAGGATGACATGCTTAGGGAATGAGACTTCTGAGGAGGCTACTTTAGCTAGTATTATTGCCTAGGGAAGAATTCAAAACATATGTCCTAAAACAAACACTGCCTGCTTATACCATGATTTCTGCAGCTCCAGTTCTTTCACAGGAACACTAGCTTCTAGGTTTAATCACCTGAAACTTCAGTATTTTTTATTTTGCTTTATTTTTTCTTTCCTGTTTTCCACCGCATTTCAAAAGCATCTTCTTTAGTCTTTTCTTGTCTTCTATAGCAGAAGCCAGGAGGTTTCTATTAATTGTTAGCTGGGCAAAAGTCACCCGAGTGTATTAATTTTCTGGGCCTCGCTAGTCTTAGGCTTCCTACTACTACTAGAAGGGTCAAGCTGGCTTGTTACAAGATTGTTTCCATTTTAATCATCATTTTGGCTGATTTCCAGTATATGCTGTAAATAAAATGGTAGGCTTATGTGCTTATTTCCCTTATGAATCATGGAAGAACACACATATGCCCTGAATATGCTGCAATTGGCAATTTTATACATTGTGCTCTGTTTCTTTCATTAGAGTAAGCTATATGTTATACTAGACTGCAATATGCAGTCATTTATCTAAGTACAGATAGATATCTCTAGATATTCAAATCTTTTTACAAGCTTTTGGTAGGTCGCTTTTTTTTTGTATGGGACACACTTTATTTCTAAGCCAAAGAATAAAATTATTCAAATGTTACTTAGCAGATTCTATAATTCTTGTTTCTGTAGTGATGCTGACTTTACAATCTTTCATTAAATTGATAAATGCATTTCCATCACATGGTTATTCTTATTTTACCAGAAAATATTTGTGTGCCTATCTCTTCTGAAAATTGCATAAACTGGCAAAGAAAAATCAAACTTAACCTTTATGTTTCTTTCACATCTGAGGTATCTTACAGAATTTGTGATAAGATCTAAATAATCAGTAAAAATCCAAATGCTTCTACTGTAAGAACAGCTCTTAAGAAATCTCTTTCTTTCAGAGAGACCAAGTATATCTGAGCCACAGAAATCTCCAAGATTATTACTGAGTGACTACAAAATCCAGTTATTTCAACTGAATTGCAGCTCAGGGTTTGACCTCAAGTGTGACTGAATGTTACAAATCATACGGTATATACAATGGAAGTAGAAAAAAATAGTAACAGTGCGATGGAAAAGACCTTAGAGAAGTAAATTTATACGAACAAGATGATGTTCACAGTGCTATACAAATTATCTTTCTGAGTGCTGCCCTTTACTGCTAAGAAAAAAACAGCTTTCCCACAAAAACTTCAGGATAAACTCCCCTTATTAACCAGGCTGCCACTAACATTTCCTCCCTGGGTCTCTTTCACTTTATCCTACTAGAGGATGGCTCCTTGTAATCATCAGCAATGGGAAATGAAGTCACAACACATCAAGTGAACTTCAAGAGGGTTCTACCTCTTATGAACATAAAGGTCACTAAGAATTGCCAATACTTAATCTGGCCATTTCAACAAGGAAAGAAGTATGTTTTGAAGGGAAGAAGTCCTTAGTCTTAGCAGACATAATTCTTTTTCCAGCGCTTGTAAAATTGATAAAAGAAGCTTGATTTGCGAAAAGCAGCTGTTGGGATTAATTGTCCCATCTAACTAGTCAGATCTTTAAGGTTCGGTATAACTCAATCTGCAGAGAAACTTTTTTATTTGGGAAGCTCCCTCATGTAAAATATCCCTTACACTTTTGTTAACAGTCCTCAAATAAAGAACTGTGGTTACTTACCCATGATGCTTATAAAATATAAGTACTGTCCTCCTTTTTCATATAAAATTTCAATTAAATTTGATTAGTGCAGAGTTTGTAACCATTTATAATAATATGTAGAAATAAGTAAAACAAGTGATGAAATTTTTATTCCGTTATTTTTACTCTAAATTATGTAGAAATTGATCCAATGAGAGAAAAAAAAAATATTTACTTTTGAACATAGTTTTTATTCTTTTGCTTAACCTACAAACAACTTATACCAAGGAGAATTAGAAAGAGGGAAGAGAACTGGAAGAACAAGTGAGCTATTTATTTTACAAATCTCGCAAGTCATTGCTCTGATGAGTTGAGAAAGACTGAGTTCAAGATTGGCAAGATTGACTTCACTGGCCCTTGGTGAACTCCAGCTCTGGGGTTCAGCGGTGAATCTCCCTTCAGTATCTCAAGAGCATGCCTAATTTACACAATCTATCTCCTTCTGTACAACTTTCACTGGAGTCAATAGGAGCTGTGTGCCTGAAGCCAAGGGCAGAATTTGGCTCAGAGAGAGAGTGTAACAGCTCCAGTGCTTTGCCAAATTAAATGCATTTAGAGTCTGACATGCACAGTTGGATGCAATAAGTGAAAAATCAGTTTTGCTGGCCACAAGGCTTCACTGACTAGCACTACTTGCCTCTCATCATCGTTGAAAGATATGTTTTATAAGAAAGACTGTGCTAGATCAAACCAGAGACTTACCTCACCTGATGTTCATAGGGCAATACTTCACGTAGTTCTTTAGTTTCCAGTGCTTTGTGGCTTAGGACTTCCTGTGTCAGAGGTAGCATTTTTTTTATTTAGCTCTACATCATTTATAATAAAAGTTGTGCCACATTTCATTGCTTTCTTTGTCACAATTTCTTGAAATACAGTTCTTTTAACTCATTCCCAATAATTTCCAGTAGCAGTAGCAACACAGTTGACGGATATGATCCATACCTCATTTAAAACCTCCATTCAGCTTGCCTAGTCACCACTGAACAACAAATATTTTACTGCTAAATCACACTATCTCACAGCCCACCAGTGCCAGGAAAATGGATTCTTACATGTTTTTCTCTTGTAACCTCCTTGCTGTGAAAAGTTGTTCTGAACTACATGCAAATGACTTCCTTGTGGAAGTAGCCTTTTAGTCATCTTCTTCCTCTTTCGCATTATGTACAGGTAATTCCTATGGGATTATCTCTTCTTGCAGTTATAAAGATTAATTGAATGAAATTGCACATAAGGACCAAGAACTTGGCTATTCACAGACTTTTACAGCTTACAGGAGTCTTCCATGGGAACCATTAGTTGCGGCTGTTTGTTCTTCCCTAAAAACACAGTGGGTTACTGATTTCCCTAAACAGATCACTTTAGAAAACCCCAGTGCTTTTAAGTTTTAAAACTGCATACTGCTAAAGGGATTTGGGTTTGATTCTGGCTTGGGTTTTTTTAGGCTTTTGTTTTGTTTTTCCTCTGTGAGACTTTTGTTTCTCTTCCCCAATGTTTTTTATCTTTACCTTCATATTCACGGTTTCTACCTCTAGTGAGTAAATCCAAATGAAGACCATCTTTCACTAGAAATTATTTTCACGGAAGTCACCAATTTTTTCAGCCTCCTTAAAACAGCCAATCTGCACTCCACTAACTCTGATCCATTAAAGTTCAGGGCATTAGTTGGCTGTTACCTTTAAAGCAACAACAGTGGGAAATCGTGCAAGGCAGAAACCCTGCATTTTGGATTATGTGATGGTTTGCAATAACAACCTGGAGTATTCTTTTTTTTTTTTTGCCAGCATTTTGTGAAATGTTTCCAGAAATTACTTTTTTTTCTAGCTAGATGTTTCAATGGAGCTGTCAAAAATGTCACAGATTTAAAAGAGATTGATATAAAAAAATCAAGGTGAAAATGTTTTGATGAAAACAATGGAAAATGTTTGGGATTATTTTCCCCCTTAACATGTCGATTTTAATAATGACTGTTTGTTATTAATTACAGAACATACTGCACATTTTAATAAACATGACAGAGGAGAATCAAGCTAATTTGTTATATTCCCATTTGGATGCGGTTCCCATATTTTCAATATTTAGATTAAATTCTTTGACTACTTTTTTTTCCACTGACAGCTTAGGGAGGCAAATTCTACAGGGCATCTGGATATCTTATTATTCTCCTAAACTGAAATGCCACACCGAACACAACTGCGAAGTTAGGTGCCTAGAATAGACCATAGGTGACTAACTCATATGCATTTCTTTGAGCAATTAATCCTTTGCACTTGACGGCTGAAAGCCTGCAACTATGTGTGAAGTTAGCTTTCAGCATGTGAGAAAGTTTACAGGGTGTGAAAGAAAGAGAGAAAGAAGCACTGGGTAAGATTAGAACATTATGTAACGTAGTGACTATCACCTGGGAGTATCTCAAAATATTGTATGCGACATCTGAAGTATTTCCATATAAGATTACATTATATGATGTATAGCTATTAGTTAGGTGTGCCACAGCTGGTATTTTTTCCTTTACTCACATTTGTAGAACATCTACATGTAACACAGAGGATGCAGCCTCTAAGTAACAGGCAAAGAAATGGAAGAATCAAAAGCCTGTATTCTAATAATTAAACAGCACAAAGTTATTGCAATCCAAGCATACTTTTAATTAATCAGAACCAATCAAAAAAGCTTAAGTAAAATATAATTAATTTTATCGATGTTTCAGAGCTTCTTAATAGAATAAATCTCTTGTGTGAAATATTTAGGTAATGACTATCATAAAGCAGATTGCTTTAGAGTGCAATAATGTATTCTGAAAGAGGCTTTTTTCCTGTGTCAGTTAGGAAGAAGATGTCATTATACTTGGCAGTGTATTCATTGTGTCTAATACTCAATGAGCTGTAGCTGAGTAAACCTGAAATGTATGTCAATGTTTCCAGAGTACCTGCCATTCTGCCCATAAACATGCATCATCACTGTGATTATCCCTAAAATATTTTATAAAGTCTTTTCTCTCACTCTCTTTTTTCTCTTTTCTTTTTTACTTCTTCACTTCACCCTGAATAAACTAGAGACAAGCTGAACTCATGAAAAAAATCTGAGAGGCACTAAGAGGCAGTCTATTACTTGTTACTTCTGTAAGTCTTACCTGTGGCTACCCACAAACAGAACAGATTTGTATTTTTTTTAATTTATTCTTGTTTTCTTGTTTCTGTGTTCTGACATATTTTCAAATTTATAACTACTGAATACTAGAAATCCTGGAAGTGAGTGAAGTTAGAAACTACCCGCTACAGCTTTGATATGTTTGATTTCTGGAGGTACTACTGTTTCTGAGTGACATGAGAACATTGTGATCCACTGCCATTCATTTTGTGTATCTACATCTAAGAAAGTTTGCTAAAAATACCATAAAGTTCATTATGTACTGCTACAGCTAACGATTCTCATTAATTTTGGAAAAGCATGAAATTTATGCTGGTATTGAACACACACACTAATGGATGGAAGTGTCTGATTACACAGTGAAGGAGCAGATGGTCTTTGCCTTGAGGAGCTTACCACCTGAAAATACAAAGGAAATGTGAGGTTAAGTTGTCTACATGTAAATGAAGGGCTCACCACACAGGAGTAGAGTGGGGATGAGAAGGTTGAGTCAGGAGACAAATGAGAAACGGCCTGTCGGGAAACACCCTGAGAGTTCCAAACATTTTTAGTTTTGTTTGATAGGGGTTTGGGTAGGTGGAGTTCAGTTAAACAGGATAAAGGAAAAGCAGGGAGAGAGAGGTGAGGGCATTTCAGGATGTGGAGAAAAGGGAGGGGAGCGGGCATGTGATGAAGATGAGGGTAGAGAAAGGGAGAAGTGTGGTGGCGAGATGTGTTGCAACAATCAGCACATGGGAAAAGATAATTAAAAATCATGAAAGTCTGTCAGCCATTAAGCTGCTTTTACCTTTGCTATGTCGGCTTCATTGTCAGAGTGGATCCTCCCTGTAGTCTCTTCCTCATTCCAGGCTGCTTCTGTCATTGTTTAACACAGTTGTGCATGAAAAGCATGTGCAGACTGAAGCCATAAAATTATACAGTGTGCTTAATTGAAAGATTGAAAAATTGCTTTACAGTGACAGTCTACATAATGGTTGACACTTAGGGACTGGTCTTATGCTACTGTACTCAGTAAGTGAAATTTACTGTTGTAACTTTTAAGCATGAAAGAAATAATTTTTCCTTTGGCGGAAGGAAATTTTTCTTATACCACTTTAACTTTTAGGGCTGGGAGAGGAATTTCTCCCTTTACCTACCTCTTTTAAAGATTCAAATGACTAATAATACTTCTTGCTTACGTGAGAAAGGAAGTCTTGGTCTCAAAAGTGTTCTGCATGTGTGAGTATTTCCTTAGCAAGTGATATATTAATTTAGTTTTAGTTTTTAGTGTTTTAGTTTTGTGCTGAGATATTTTACTTCTGCTTCAAAACTGGTAGTAGGTTTACAGTAAATAAATATTCCACTGAGAAATCCCAAATAAGCTCTACATCTTTTATTACTGCCACCCTTCCTTTCTCAGGGAAAAAAAATCCAGCTGATGTCCAATTTTATCTGTCTTTCTCCTTGCTCTCCGTGACTTGTGTGAATGCAGAAGATTGTTTTTCTGAAAAGCCACATTAAACCAGAAGAGTTTGAAATGGGGAGGCCCTATGTCCTCTGATTTCTTCCATAAGACATGATGAAAACAGAAAAGGAGATACAAACTGAATCTAGATTGTTGGAATAGTGACAGTATCATGACTGAGCCATAGAGGATGCATGTCTGGTTATTTAAATTTAGTTACTGGTTGCCAGAATTACACTCATTAGACTCCAGTATCACAAATCCATATCTGCATTTTCCAGTCAAAATTTAGGAAAAAACCCACCAGAATAACAAAGAAAACCCAAACAAACCATTCTCTGTATGAAGTCAGGGTTTTTTTGTAATTCAGTAAATTCAGTCCTTCTATCCATAAGCTCAGCATTTGTATTGCCAGCACTTACTCTTTTAAGTAGAATTAGAAAAACAAAACATCAATGGAAAATCAAGCTGATTTCAATATTTTTCAACAAAGCAGGAATCATCTGACACTGTAGGAACTTCTTATCCCATTTTCTCTGAACAGCAGGGTATGAGCACTTTAGTATTAAGATATTTAATTTTCTCCAGAAATTATACTGAAGACTGCAGTTGTGTTTGTCATTTATAAATATTTGAATTTCATAATTGTTTTCATTCAAGATAGAGATAGAACTCACTAGAATCCCTGAAGTGTTGAATATTCTTACTACTGAAGTCTCACATTCAGTATGCAGTGTCATATATGCTGAATCTCTCACATTAGGATAAACTTTTTTATTTACTTTTCAAACAGCTTCTCTCATGAAAGTGCAGCTAATGGCACACTATTTGCAGTCTCTATGCAGTAACACTTTGTTCAAACTAACGCCTCTACCCAGAGCTCATTAAATCAGCACTTACATGCCTTCAGTACAAAGGGATAATTTCAGGATGAGCACTGGGTGTCTGGTCTCCTTTTGCAGAGATTATCCTTGTTCTCCTCTGCTTTAGGCATTGCATGAGTGGACTTATTCTTGAAATACTATAGCAAGAAATGGCTTCTTCCGCTCACTTATTAAGTTGTCACAAAACATACCTGAGAACGAGATATTCCAAGACAGCTTATCAGGAAATGTAGGAGATCCTGTAGAAATTCTCACAATGGAAAAGATGTGAATGTTCATTTTCTATGAACCTACAAGTTACAATTGTTTGTAAACATAATTTTTCAGCTTTGTAGAATTAAAAACTTTTCATTAATATGAAACATGAATGTTAAGAATGATTGTTTTACACATTTAATATATTTAAAAATATGAATCTGAATCTGACTGAATGAGATATGATCATATTGTCAAAAAACCTCCTATGTTTTTTAGCATGAAAGTGCTAATTTCAAAAATGTAACTTCAGACATCTCTGGTTTGTTTTTACTTTCCTTTTCCATTCATAGTTTTTCAAATTGCAACCACTGAGTCCCAGCCAGTGAAAGACATTCTTGTTCCAGTAGAATGATCAAGCACCTCATTTCAAGAGTCAAGCAACACTTAACAGGCACATTTGGTGAGTGTTTTAGAAAGTTTAATTGAGGGCATCAAGCTTGGGTATCAAATAGTTAGATCCTTACTTTGGTTAAGGCGTCACTCTACTGCCATTTAATAAAGAAATGGACCCAGATCTTGTTAACGAAATAAATACCTAAATAAATTTGAGTCTTCTTTTTATTTTGTCCTGATCTCCATTTTAGATACAAATCCCTGAACTAAGAGCACTGGTGGGATGAATATGGCATGAGGAGACAGCTAAAGAAGAGATACACCTCCTTTGGATGTGTGAATAGTTAAGTAACTGCAGCAGTGTCTGTATTCTCCTTAACTTCTGAGTTAAACAGGGTCCCAAGGGAAACAAGCAAGGAACTTAAATATCCCATCCTCATGTTTTCCCAGGAAAATAAACACTCGGTCTGTTCTTAGATCAGTAGGCTTGCCTGACTGGCATGACAGGACTCCTTTCTAACTGAACTATCAAAAAGACATTGTCTAGTCTCTATCTAGGCCTACATCTGTGAGAGAAATAAAGCTTCATCTTGGTGATAGAAAGCAACATGAAGGAGAGCAGTGAACAATGCTAAGGCATTTGCAATCCTACATTTCTGATGCACATTATTATTTAGGTTTGTTATTACAATAGTACCTTGAAGCTCCATCCAAGAACTGCCAACAACTCAAGAATCACTCTAGGAGTTGTCACAGACTGCCATAACAAAACACAGCTCTTCCTCTGAAGACCTTAAATTTAAAAGGGATGACAAATACTCAGCAGATGATTGGGACCCGAAATCAAGATACTTATCAAAAGCATTCGCTACCCATCACAAATCTGTGGCAGAGTCATGAGTAAATCACTTGTTACAGCATCTTAATTTGTGTTTAACTGTTTTTTTCACTGTATGTGTGGGAGATTTGAACCTATGGCAACAAAAGCACAGAAGCAACCACTGATGTGCTTATTGCTCAGATGATCAGATGTCTCCTGGAATTTACAGCTGCATTTTTTATTAAATCCAAAACTGTTGTTAGATACTGCACAGTTGAGCACGTAGCGAACAACTTTTGGGCGCCTATTAGGACATCAGTTGCTGTTTGGAACCATGGCATGAATACTTAAGCTTCACTTTAAAAAGTGAGAAGCGGAGAATAGGGAACTAATGTCAGTTTTGTCCCTGTGAGGATATATTAAGTGAAACCCCTTATGGATGACTCTGAGATCGTATACCTTTCAACATAGCCATGAGTTATCTGGATAGAGAGCAACTAAGAGAAAAGTAGAGTTTGCTATGAGTCATAAGTTACTAAAGACAATAAGAAAAAGAAGTTTCCAGCATAGGTCTTTGTAGAACAATCTCGCTGAACTGAGTGAATGGGCAATTGACTGGCAGTCAAAACAATACTGTAAAGCTGAAAATGGTATAAAGAAGGATGACGGCAATGATTAAAGGTGTGTGGAATACCTTCAATACAATAGGCAATTAAATAGACTAGAACTCCTCAGGTTCAAAAATATGTTTTTTAAGAGAGATATGAATGATTTCTGAAAAAATGGGTGGTCTGGAAAAGTATGCATTGGAAAACAATTGTTTACTCTTTATTCAAATGCAAGAACTAGGGGAAATAAAATGAAATATACAGGGGCTAGGTTAAAAAAAAAAGAGAGATTGCCTCCATGGTAGACAAGCTGTGGAACTCTCTCCATAAGTTGTTGTGGATTTTAGAAAAGTGTTTAGAAAAGTGATTAGACATAGGGGAAAAAATACCCATAGTACTCAACAAAAAGTTGCTGGCTGTGGCTTGGGAAGGCTTTCTAATGCAAGTTTATGGAGGATGAGAAAGTAAATAAGGGAACTATATCTATATTCTAGTTCTGTTCTCTAGGCGCCTGCTATTGGTCAATCAAATACTGCAATAGGTGTATTTTTTTTTTTGCCTGCCCCTTTACAAGTGTTCTTTGGATACTACAGGAAACAAACGGTCATAATTAGATAACAGCTCACATGCTGAGCAGGAAAGCATCTAAACCAGCTGTACCTGTGCTGAGGACACATCTGTCAGTGGTAAAACACCCATTTAACTTCAGCGGCAGCACAGAATCCTATTTGAGGATGCAGAGGTGCTTTCACTAGAATTTGATGGACCTTAGAAGGAAACACCCAGCACCAAACAGGGTCAGGTCTAACAGCATAATTAGGTAGGAAGCTCTTATCTTTTTGCTTTGAACGTATTGCAAAATCTCATTCAGGCAATTTGGTTGCTTTTAGATCACCAAGCAGCAAAGAGAGGAGAAAGGCAGGATCAGGTCTGTGGTAGAGTTCCATGGTGTTTGCTCTGCATCATATGGCTCAGAAAACAAGCTCAGTTTTCCCTGAAGTTGAGGCTGATTTGTGAGCATGCTAACTTCCCTGGATCTTGCTGCCTTTACAAGGCACATGCCAGCTGGGGTGAAAGTGTTGCATGAGCAGGGTTGGGAATGGATAATGCAGACCCTTTAGATGTGTAGTCCCCTTGAGAGTGATTCCCTTCATCTGTCACATTACCATTCCAGACTTGAAACAAAAAAAATCAGTCTTGATTTAAAATTAGAAAGAAAAAGAAAAAAATAAAAGCATTCCATTTCTTTGAATGACCTTGCAATGTATTTGGCAGCTTTGACAGGAAGTTTATGGGGTGAAAATAAAAAAGAAAGAAAAATTCAGTGAAATTTATGAGTGTTTTTACAAATTGTGATTCTCTCTCTTCTAAATCTCTAACATTGCAAGTGAAGCATTGTGTGGCTGGTATCTTGACTTACCATTCACTCTCAGGCTCTGCAGGGAGTGTCAGGCCATCAGCACTGATGTTCAGAGCAAAGCTGTGAAAACAAACCCCAGTAGATTAGTTGGGCTGCTGACCAGGTTATTTAGTGTTAACTACTTTGTGTGCCCTTACCTCTCAACCAAACAATTACTCCTTTCCATTCTTTTATTTGTGCTTACACTTATCAAGGAAAACAGTGTTTGCAAGGGGATATTTTATTAAATAGGATGATTCATTTAGGAAATGTTTCTTTGACTCTAGAATGCCAATATATTCTGCTCTTTAATTAAGAAGGCAAACAACACAGAAGACAAATATCAAATTGTTAGCTATCTGAAATCGCTTGATTGCCTGAAAGAGAAATTAAGGCAACTGTAGAAATATTGGAGCCTGATTCTGCCATTTTGAGCAGTTGTTCTTATGTTGGTAGCTTAGCTGTTTACAGTAAGGTCAGTCATGAAGTTAGTGTTGTTTTATGAAAATTAGTATTGGTGTATAGCCTTCAAAATTAAGATGTAAAAAGATGAGATAGATACTTCAAAGCTGAACATTTCTCTCTCCATTTATTTTTTCTCACCTTCCAGAAATGTTTTAAACTGATTTGTCAACTTGATTTGTCCCTTTTTTATAACTTAATATGTTTGTGGTTGGAAGTAATGGCAGATGAATGAACCAGAGCCGTCATTTCTAGGGTGAAATCACAGGGAATTAAAGAGGAATTGTTACGCAGATTTTTATTAAAGGCACCAGGGATCATGTTCCCTTAAAAGAAAACACTATGCAATGTGCTTTGAAAATCAATTTCTTTTTTTTTGACGTTTTAGATCTATAGCACTTTCTAAAGGGTTGTCATTTGTTCTTAACTATTGAGACTTAGCATCAATTTTTTTATTTAGTGCAGCAGTAAAAAACATTGAGCTTGCCTTGGCTTTGTTGTGAATGAGTAGATGCTGTCAAGTTACTAATGTTTCAAGAAATTCACTGAGGTATTTTTTTCTGCTTTTGTTGCTGTAAGGTTTAGTATTTTTTTGTCCACAAGATTTCTGTTGAATTGTATACAGACAGTGCTTATTCATAACTATTCATGGAAAACCTTGATTAATACTATTATTATCAATTGCTTTCAGGAACAGGATGATTTGCTATTAGCACACACTTACATGCTGCAAAGTTTGTACTTGTGACAAGACTGACCCAAGATTTATAATTTGCATCTTGTCCAAGTGATTGATTTCAGGCTGGCTTGGAGAAGGGAGTTAAATACTCTCAAATACATTTCTCAAACTCTGTACAGGATGTTAGATTTGTCTTCTCTGTGCAGAAAAATTGGCATGACAAGTTGCCAAAAGATCCTCCAGATATGTGCACCAGCACTAGAGATCACATTTTATCCTTTTGCCATTTCTAAGTATTAATTTTAAGGTTTTGAACAGAATATGCAAACAGAAAGGACAGATTACTACAGGAAAAAAGGAGTTAATAAGTGTCCATAAATCCATTGCTAGGCTACATAAATATCACTGTGGTTAATTCCTCCATTTTTAGACATTCCTCACAACTTATTTTTACTCATCAAATTCACACTTCATACTTTAAAAGAAAGGTTAAATAAAATAGTCTTGCTCTAGGCTATCTTAGTGAACATGAGATGCAAAGTCTAATTTTAAAAAGTAAATTCTTTGACAACGCTTCCAAAACCAATAACTTACACATAGTTCTAGCTCAAAGCAAATGCTCCAGGAATAACTTGTTTATTGTTTATGCATAAGCTCACTTCAAACTGTTACTCCTGGGGTGGGGAGCAGCTGGAGTAGGCAGGGCATGCATTTGTTTTCTTTCTTTACAATGAGATTATCTCAAAGACATTTCTCCCCTTCTCCTCTTTTGTTTTTTTTTTTTATTCAGATAAAACAGGATTGGGCACAGGCATCAGGGAGCAGAAAAGGTGGAACCTCATCTTCATGCAAACCTATACCTTTTCATTAAACTTATTCACTTAAATCAGTGCTAAACTCTTGTAGACACTCTTATTTAGCTTTGAACCATCTGATTGTAACTGACTTTACCAAACTGGAACAAGTGTATCTGCATAGCCTCCAATTCCTCTTTAATAAAGCAGATTAAAAACCATCAGCAAATCCTAAGCATTCCAACATTTACAGAGAAGCAGCAGACTCCACCTTTTTTTCTCAGGACTTTAATTTATCATGTGCTAAAAGTCCAACAAATGAGTGGGGGAATGTCTGCTTATGGCTTATAGGGCCTGCTGGGGCAGAGCTGCCGCAGATCACCCAAATCCCAATTCGCAGTGAAAAAATTGTGACGTTTATGTCTTTAAATGGTAAATTTGCTGTATATTAGATGAAATTCAGCTTTACCATAAGTAAGTACATTTCATGAAGTTTTTCTGGCAATTTTATAGAAATTACATTTACAATTTTCTAGAAATTACATTACTAAATAGTTGTAAGGAATTCTTTCTTCCCTTCCCCGTTAGCTCTACAGGAGAATATATCACAAATGCAGCGAGTCTGTCAGAGCTAAATGCATGCTCTAAGTACTCTGGATGGCATCTGGGGCAGCAGCTTGCTGCTAGTTGAAGAAGCAGTATCTCCCCAAACAACAGGGACTTCTCTGCTCTTGCTCTACAGATGGCCTAACTGCAAAGAAAGAAAAGGGGAATATTGTGGAGATGAAAAAGATTTTTCCTTCTGCCATCTCCTCATTTTGGGTTGTGTGGAAGTGATTTTATTTATTGGGAAATACAGAGGGACACTCAGTCTATGGCTCATACACCCAGACAGCCACACCTCCTAACTTTTCATGAGCAGGCAGTGGTCCAGGAAAAACACTTGCTTTTGGCTGCCATTTTTCCAGAGCCTAATGGTCCCTTCCCTGTCATTTTAGTCTGAGGCTTTTTCTGTCATGCATTCATGGTCTGCTTTCTTACCCGTATTAGGACACAGTCTTCAGGAATTCTTTGCTTTGAAGCAATTGGACTTTAATTACCTTTGTTTTAGAGGAGTGTTTGGCTTCCTTTGGTGCTCAGACTGATTGTGTCATTAAGGGGATAGATTGTGGGTTTGCTCATTGTTTGTCACTAGAACAAGAAATTGGGTTTTCTAGGTGGGCACATCCTTTACTTCTGCTCAAGGGGCCTTTTAATGTGCTATCTCTCCACATAGCTTTTCTGTTGTAACAAACATGAGAAAACTGTCCAACACACTGGCCTGGAAGTGGCAACTTCTAAGTTATGAGGACAGGTGCTGAGTTTCTGCTTACCTAGTATGAGAAGCATAATAGGCATGTAGCATCTGATTTTTCAGTGCCAAAGTCCCATCAAATCTTGAATGGAATGTTTCCACCTCTTTGAATCACTTTGCACGTTGGGCAGTCCCTTCCGGTGTTGAAGCCTTTTTACCATCTGAATCAGTTAGGTCTATTGTATTTATTTATAACAAAGGTCAATTGAGATGACTGTGTACAACACACTTCAAAGTTCTATGTAAGAATATGAAATGCTGTCTCATCTAGAAACGCCTGTGATTTGTTCAGACTTGGAAGAAAATATATGAATTGTGCTAATTTGGGTGGACCAGTTGCTAAGCTGTTGTTTCAATCCTTAGAGAAGAAGCTAGAGCAAGGAATCAAGAAAGAGGGCAGGCATGGAGTAAGAACATTGATGGAAGTGAAATAGAGAGCAGCTGAAAGATGCTAGCAGAGAGGATTGGGGGAAAAAACTGAGCATGTGTCCTGGTTGCAGTCATTGCACAATGTTACAGGTGGAAGATTTATATGACCGAGGAATCATCTTATCAGAGCATGGTGAGGTATATTGCAGAACACAACTGTAGATAAACAGGTAAGGCTTCCTCAATGCCCCAGCACTTGGAAAGAGCCTGTAAGTACTTCTATAGGATTATGGCACTGGTAAGAGCCTTGCTTGAATAGGACTGGGGTTGTTCTTCTGTTAATTCCAGTCTGGAAAATGTTAATGCATTAAATCCAGAAAGATATTTTGCAAATAAGGTAGTGAACATATGCCTTTTTCAGGCAGAGCTGTGCCTTGGGGAGGAAGAATGTGTGTGTATCCACACGTTTGTAAGGTTGCTAGAATGATTATAGCTCTGTGATGCCTATCTCAGAACAACTCCTCTGGATCATGTAAAACACTAATGAAGAAAAGATAAAATTAGTCTGTCCGATGAACATGTGTGAAGCTGCTTGCAGATTTGATGGAGGTTTGGTGATGTTTATTAGGACGTGTGTAGGAAAAGGAGGAGAGAACAAAAGAAAGAACAAATGTGTTTGTGGGAATTGTCATTAAAACCAGACCAAGATTCAACCTTCACAGAGGAGATACTGCAGTTCTGCTGTAATGAGGAATTTAAACCAATGAGTGCACGCTCTCAGAGTCAGAGGACTACTACACAAGCTTGTTTAGAATTACTGTTATATTGTAGTATAGTTCACAAAGAAATAGACGCAAATATTTCAGAAAGCAGTCATCAAGCACCTTGTTGTTTGCCAAGAAAAATAGGCAATTATGAACATTATGTCCAACTATGCATCATATCGGCTCCAATCAAAACGATTTAAATTCAGTCAAGCATTGCTTTCACACATAAAAACCTACCCTATGCTTGATTATACCTCAGCATACCAGGTATGCAGCCCAGGATGTTGGCCAATAACAATATTCCATTGTCTAGGAATTTTAATCCATGCATCTATATTTACAAATGTCATAAATTTGATTTCAAAAATTACAATTATCAAACTCTTGCTGTTTTCTTTTTCTCTGTCCAAATCTGTTAAAAAGCCTTTGAAATTAAAAGCAAACAAGTAAACAAAATCTGATGAAATGAGGGCACTATCAAGCTTTTAAGTGGAAAAACTGGACATGGAAAATGACTTAGCTTTTCTATAGTTCTTTACCCCTCCCCAGGCGATTCTGCCTCTCAGCAGACTAAAATTATTATATGGAGAAAGTGGTTTAGGCTGTACATACCCAGACTGAGAAAAAATTGCTTCACTATAGATACATTAAAAACAAACAAACAAACAAGACTTGCAGGCAATTTGTGGTCTCACAGAAACAATGAATTCTATTGCCCCTACTGCTCTGCTGTGGTAACTAATTAGCTTTTTTTTCCCATACAAAAGCCCTTTATATTGGAGATTTATTCTAAAAATGTGTCACTTGCTGGTATGCAAGCACCAGGTCATCTCAGCAAGTGTCAATAGCACTGGGAGTCTTAGCACAGTTGAGTGACCAGTGTTTTTACATTATGTCAATTTGACCTGCTGTGAGTATGCTATTGAATTTACAACATTGGCAAACTAACTGAAGTGGGACTCTCCACACTTAAAGCAATTGAAACTGAGTTACTGTTAGCAAAACAAGGAATTTTCTGCTTCCTAAAGTCTGCTCCGAGATTCAGCCTTCTGGGTCTACTCTGCTCTGCCATCCACTGGATGAGTACTTCCTTCCACCATCTCCATCCCAATTTATTTTTTTTCTTTGTTTTTCCCTAGTGCAGCTTTCAGTGAGAGACATTTGCCTGATTTCTTTTTGTAATAAAAATGACAGCTAAAATATCTCTGTCAAAAATCTTTTTCCAAGACCAATGTTGCTGTCAAACACTCCAGACAAACTATGTGGCTAAATGATCAACTTCTGAGTACAATGGCCATGGCTTAACTGAAAGTAAGGTTTTATCACCGATATTAAAAATAGCACATAAAAACTTAAATAGGAAAACCGAGAGACTACCTTTGGGCATTCATTTCATGACCAGATGTTCCAGGAATCTTTGAGAAACCCTTACCCAGCAAAAAGACATGTACAGTAGCTGACAAAAAAGGTGTTTTTTCAGACACTATCAAAGGTAAAGCTGCACAGAGGTAGCTGATTTCATTTTATTGCAGCTAGTGCTGGAATGTCTCTGCCAGAAACAGGAATGCTTCCTTCGTTTAGCCTGAATTATCATTACAAGAACTAACAAAGCTCCTTCATAGACTACTGGAGCTTAACTTTGGCACAAGTCCAACAAAGTTACACAACTTGCTTCTATTTATCCTTAAAATATCGTCCACCATTTTTTTCACAGAATTGTACCAGAATTCTCAAATTAATTTTGATGACATGTAGGAACAAAGGAGATTTATTTTTCGCATCAGAATAGGTAGAATAGGACCTATATTTTGAAAGCCACTCATGAACCTGCCAGTTAACATAGGTATTTGAGATGCTATTTAGATACTGAGCTGAATTTCATGATAGGGGTGGTAGGCACTTGAAAGCCTTTGCAGTGAGCTGGTTGGCAGTATACAGCTGGGTTCTTTAGGCATGAGCCACTCCCTTTTCACACCCACCTGCTGGATGACTTGCACCTCTACCTAATTTAGATGAGTGTTAACCTTTTCTCCTCTTAGGGCCCAAGAGAATTTCCCTGGTTATTTGCTCTGTGTAGCCAGCCCTGCTTTTCAGCATCTGTGGTCTAGCCACTTTCCCTAAGACCCCTTCACTGTGGGTCTAGGGTAAATTGGTATCAAAGTGGAATATGGGTTAAGCAGACACCGTTTACCACAATACTTTTTGTGTGTTACATATGTGTGTGTTTAAGGGGAATGTTACGCTTATGCAAACAATGATAATGTAATCCAATGCGTCAGTGCTTTACGACTTTCTTACAGTTAGCTTTGGTTCTCCCTCTGCTCTTCAGTCCAGCAACCTCATACACACTGTTTTTCCTCTTATCTTTATGAGATAGCTAAGAATTTGCATTCAGAGAGATCTTAAGGTACCTAAAAAATACAGTTGCTAAAATTCCTTTGATTTTAGCAGGAATTAGAAGCCTAATTAAGAGCTAGATGTTTGTCTGTGCTTGCAGATCTGAGTGTTGGCGAGTGGTTAACAGCCTTCTCAGTTTGTGAGAAAAATGAAAGATTTATAAGAGTATTTTTTTGAGCAATGTGAGAAAATACTTTGAGTGCTCTGAGAATCCTAACATTACTGCACAGGCTTTAATCTGTTTTCACTTTTCATGTTGATGTCTATTCATAAATGCATTAAAGGATCAGCAAATTAAAATCCAAATATGATATTAGTTTAGAGCACAAAGGAGGAACAACATGAAAAATAAACCTGGAGTGCTTTTTACTTGAACTTTTTTGGTAATTGTATTAGGATGCTGAAAGTATTTATAACTTTTGACTTTTAACCGCATTATGTCCTTTGCCTTATTTCTTGTTCTCAGCAAATGTCAAGTGGATGTTGTGTGGAACTGAGAAAGACCAATCTCGAGAGAACATCCACCTTCAATAAGTGGAACTCCAGATTACACAAAGCTGCAGGCATAAAAGCAGCTGCAAAAGCAAGTTCAGTCTGAAAATGAAACAATTTTCTCTAGAAAAACAAACACAAAATTTAAAGCAGGGATTTAAGTGAAATCATCATACTTTTAGAAAGTGTACTTTGTATCTATCCATATTTGCAGCCAAATCTGTAATGTGGGTTTCAGTTTTGAAACTTTCTATTTCCTTTCCCTGGAGTTGGCATATTTATATAAAAAAGCCAGTCCAAATATGCACTCTATTCCTAAGAATTATGATCTACCAAGCAAGCCTGAATTTCTGAAAATTATGAACTACCCAGTGAGCATGAATTTCTTTATACATTTAAGACATTCTTTTAAGAAGAGCATATAAATGCTGTGAGCAGGATATTTTTACAGATATGTAATTCATCTCCATGGGACTATATCTGACTTATCTCAATATAAAAGAGCCCTGAACCAAGGCTTGTTTTGTAAAACGTGTACAGAGTACAGGTGATGACTTGAGCTGTGAAAGCTCATGTTATAAAACCTGCACCCACACATTCTGAAAGCTCAGCCAGGTTTGTCAAAGGGTTAGATGAAGTTGTGAACCTTTCAAGTAAATCTATGGCTAATTTTGAGTGAATCTTGGCTGATTTATCGTTATATGTATCTGACATGCCAAGGTTCAGATTTTTTTTCTTACTCTGTTAGACTTGGGGTTATTTTGTTTTATTTGAGCCTGAAATGCAAACTGATTTTCATAAGAGACAGCCCCCTAGAAACTAAAACCAAGGACACTGGTAAAAATCTGAGGATGGAAATTGCAGCATTTAAGACAGGTCTAGATGCAGCAAAATGTCTTTTTCAGCCTCTTTGAAACCCTGTGGTCCACCCTGAGAATAAAATTGAAATGTGTTTAAAAGAGCTTTGGCTGAGTGGAATGATTCACCTTTGAAAAGATAATGGCAGAAGAGGTAAACAAATGCAGTTTGTCAAGAGGAGATGCAAAATAGCTGTTTATGTTCTAAATCATATTGCGAGCTAAAGTTTCCTCGTAATTTCACATGTAGGAAAACTCAGCACGTGACAGATGCTCAGAGCCAGAAAATGGAAACAGCATTTCTAGGATACTCATGTCCTATCTAAGTTGGGCTACCACAGCAAATAAAACTCAACTGTGTGGCTGTAATTTGCAGCAGGCCCAGACACACTGGTATGCTTGGTATGTGTTGACGGTTTGTGTTTCCTCTTGTGTTTGGTATAAGTCCATGTTTGCTTCAGGTTTGGCTGGATAGGCAGAGGGGCTATGTGGCCACATGGATGCACTGAAAGATGCCACATTGTACTAGGTTGCTAGCTTTTCACCCTTCACACAAATCCATGTCTCCACTACTTTCAGCTGAGAACTGAACTGAGGCTTTGGTGAGGCTGGAGGTGTCTTCCCTGCACAGCTAGCAGTGAGGATAAGTCTCCACCAAAGTACCTCAGGCTCCATTTCACAGGAAGGGGAGAAGCAGGGGAGAGGAAATGAAAATCCATTTGTTCTTTTTTTCTTCAACCAAGGTGGATGTATATGTATATGTATATGTATATGTATATGTATATGTATATGTATATGTATATGTATATGTATATGTATATGTATATGTATATGTATATGTATATGTATATGTATATGTATATGTATATGTGCCTCCTGTAAAGTGAGAAATACTCCCAGCTTTTGCAGCTAGACATAGCTTTGCTTGGACTTCTGGTTTTAATTGCCCTCTGGAGGAATCTGTCAGTGTCCCATGATGATACGAGGATCTCGGGGAGACCTGTATTTCTGTGTATGTATACAAATATCATGCCTGAAGAGAGCTGTACTCATCATATTTCTTTAATTTGTCACATATATTTAAGTAATTTTAATTCATTAATTAGGTAGATTAAACAGATAATAATGACTTTGAAGTCAGGTATGACAGCTTTCACACTAAATTTCAGCCTCGTGTCCTGAACTGTACTCAGTCTATAAAAGGAAAAAGTGAATATATGTAGAATATGGAGGATATTGTTTCCTGTCATCTGGAGTATGATTTTTATTGTTCTAAGTGATTGCTTTTTATGTCTAGCTTGAAATAGAGTTCTTGTAATTGTGCTGTTTACTTCTCTGGAGAAGGTGGTTTGTTTTCCTATTCTCTTTTGAAATTTAATGAATTCCTTCATGAAACATGAGGAGCTGAATAGAAAAGACTTGCTTATGGCCTGATTCTCCTGGTTGTATACATATATAGGTTCCCACAGTCTCAGTATGCAAGGGTTTCCCTCCAGCAGCATCAAAACATAAAGAGCAAGAAGCAGGCAGGACACAGAGAAAACAACTACTAATTATTAAATAACTATTCCTACTACGAAATCAAGTACTTTGTACCAAAAATAAACTGACTATGGCAATCTGTTTCTGGTAACAGTGGTTGTATAGCTAAAGAAAAAAGGCGGGACTATATCATTTATCAAGAGAGTTATAAAACCAGCTAGCAGATAGTTAAGTGTTGACATTATTTTTCACTGGATGAACAAATGTCAGCTATGTAATGAAATGAAAACCAACTATGTTCCACCCTGGGTTTAAATGTTTGGAAAGGAACACCTTCATGATTTTCTTAATGTGTTTTGTTAATTAAGTCAGTGGGATGTGTGCTCCCAAGTCCTTCAGGCATTACTGGAAGTGTCCCCTTATGTCAAGCTGACAAACTTTATTTATGTGATTCAAAAAGCATACCAAATCCCACCCTGTACTCAAAGAACCCTGCCAGTTATTTAAAGCTACAAAACTAAATAATGGTCTCACGGACTCATAATTCATAGTACATGCTCCAGCTCTTCCCCATTCTTCTTTCAGTCCATTTCAAATGTCCATCAAAACAAGTAGGTCTGCAGTGCCATCTCAAAGGCACCATGTCTGAGGTACTTGGCCCTAAAGCAGGGAATGCACACTAAAGTGTTGATACCAGAGTGGATGACATGAGGCTCTCATGGGCAATGGGGGGAAGTGTGGTGAAGCTGAGATGGGGCAAGTTTGGCATTTTTGAGTAGAAGGCTGAGGAAGTGCTAAATAAATAAAGTACTATGAAACACTGTGGTATGGATGTGGTACATGATGATGCCAGGAGAGGTATAGCAAAGGCAGAGCTTAGCAGAGTGGTGATGGTCAAAGCACGGATGCAGATTAATTTTAGCAGCTGGGGAGGTTTTCACTGGGTGTTAGCAGAGCCATGTAGCTCTGACATTTGAAAGAAGGCCTATACAAACGGAAAGATTTTGTTTTTCTGATTGCAATGAAAGGATCATCAAGACGAAGCAGATCTTTACTAGTCTTGCAACTCTGCCTACTGAAAACTTGGTATTGTTTCTGGCACATGGGTTGTATGATGAGTCCATACGGGACTCTGAGGGAACAGATAATGTTAAGTTGAATTTTTAAATCTCTGAGCTCTTGAATATGGCATCTTAGTTGCATTTTTCATTCTGTAACTCTGTATCACATACTGTTCAATAAAGTAAAAATATTTGGATGGATTGAACTGACCTCTGTCACAGCAACTAAGAGAGTGACTAACAGCTATAAAAATTGTCAGCCTTTGTGTGGATATGATCTAGAATCATAGAAACACAGAAATATAAAGCTGAATATGACATGAGGTGTTCTGTTCATGGCTCTTTTTTTCTTCGTTCTTGCAGCCATCCTCACCCTTGCCTGGAAGACCTGAGAAACAAGGTGCAGAGGAAAGTCTGCACTCTTTGTTCTCTGCACAGGAAACTATCAACTGCATTCTAAGTGTGGGACCACTACACCAATGAACTAAATGTGCCTGAAAATGTTCCCAGGCTCTGACTGCTGGAAGAGGGAACAGACCACATTCTTACTAATAAATTTCCTCATTCTCTGAAATTAGGTGGCTGTGTGAAAAAGTAACTGTTGGAAATGGTCCTAGAAATATTTGGTCTCCCAAGTTGGTTTGGGAAATTTTTGAAAGAATTTTGGATGGTACGTGTGCCAAAAGTGTGCCAGGAAACAGTCTGACAGTTTAGGGAATGTCTGTATTAGGAAAAAAGCCCAATAAAAACAGATCTGTGGAAGAAAGCATCTGGTGCTGAGGATCACATCCACACTGACATTCACACTCTTTATTTCAGAGAGTTTTACTGTTGCCTGGCTCTAGCCTGCTCCTTTGGACTAAATGTCCATTAGCAGGTGAAGTGCATTAGTTGCCCTCTGAGGTTGCTTCTCCAGGAATTAATTTTGCACATTCCACGTGTGATGTGAACCAAAGTGCAGGAAGTGGGAACTACTGGGATATTTGCTTCAGTAGTGATTCCTGATCTGAACTAAAATGCTACCACAGATACACCCAGAGACAACTGTGTCCTGATGTCTGGGAACATCCCTAATCACAGTTTAATTTACCAGTTCACCCAGTTGAATTGCACATAAAAATTGTGTGAGGCTTTGACATATGAAGTGGAAATTGAATTTAAAATTTTATTGTTAAATTGAGTATATCTCTACTGAATGTTTGCACTGCCATTCTTCATGTGCCCAGAATAAATTTGTGACACCTTGCAAGAGGACTTAAAAAGCACAACTGTTACATATAGACTGTGTTCATGAAGTGTTTTAAATGCGGCTTGCTAATGTATATGAGAAGGAAAAAAAAGGAGGGAGAGAGAGGCTGTGAACATTAAAGGGAAAAAGAAAGACTTAAGCAGGATTTCTTCTTTTTATATATTAGAAAAAGCTTCACAGTAAATTTATAACCAGAATTTCCAGTCCTGACTAAAGGGAGTGATATTTGGCACAGTATGTCTGTAGGTCATGAGCTTTAATTACACTGCATTATCTTTCACTGTAAGATCTGGACAGCAGTTGCCTTTAGGTTGGAATCCAAACTGATAAGGGGCTTTTTATCACTACACGGTACACCAGACCTAGTTTGTAAGGAATAGATAGTAATCTGCTGTACCTACCTGCCTATTCTAGTTGAAGTTGTCTCCAGGGAACAGATACCAGAAACTTTAGATTTAGAATGCTTTAAAAGAAAGATTCCTGACAAATGTGATGGCAAAAGTGGTATTTAAAGAAAAGCTGTGTAATATAGTACCTAAATTATTTTACAGTCCCACTGCTATTTTAGTATGCTAGCATGGTATCAAAACCACTTGCTCTTGTCTTGTACCTTATCTGTAATGATGTTATGCATAATGCAGCAAAAGGAATTCTTCATTCCAGAGCGGCGGAACACAAGTGAACAGAAGTGCTTTTTACAACTTCTCTCTTCTGGATCAGTGTAAACTTCAAACTTGCCTTATCATGTGAGTAAGGTTAGCGTCCTTGAGCTTCACTATTACAGTTACACATACTTATCCTATAGTTTTTGCTATGCTTTGTTAACTGAAAATACAGATTTTACAGATTGCACAGGCTTGGTTTCTTCTGTTAGGTGTTCAATGCATGTACTAAAATACAGATTTTCAGTGCTTACTGTGAAACATAAGTACAAATTATTTAAAAAATATGTAGATATTTAATTTGGGCTAAAACTGGCTAAAAAAAAATCTCATACCAGAATTAGTCCTGGGAGGAAAAAAAGATTAAAAAAAAAAGAAAATCCTAATAATTGGAAAATTAATCCTTTTGTTGCAAATGTTAAATTTTTATTTTTCCTAATAAAGTTTTTGCTTTCTGTATTTGTAAAACATAGCTTAAAACTAGTATAGATGTAAAGGCTAAAATTTGCAATATAGATTCTTATTGTGGCCACTTTACACATGCTTTTCCATCTTAAGCATTTTATACCTTCATTGTATATTTTGTATATGAAGTATAAATCATATAAGTGATAAGGTAACTACTTTTCTATTGTAATGAACCCCATATATGCTGCTTTAAAACCAATCAAACAAAAGGTACTGTAATATTTGACCCTAGTGCCTTTTGGTGGTATCTGGTACATTATGTGTCTGAACTGCATTGCTTGTCTCATTTAGATTTCAAGATTTTTACGGCAAAGTGTATGTTCCGTCTGCATTTTGTGTTTTGCTGAACATTTGACAGTTTTTACTCCATCATAATAATTAGAAAAGCAGAAGCTGTAATCGCTTTCTTAGAGAAAAAAATATCCCTTGAAGCTTCCCCCGTTGAATGGTCAATGCATAGTTTCGTAACTGAAGAGAACCATAACAGTCAAGCAACTTCTTATTCGAAGTCATACGTTTTACCCCTTCCCATTAAACCTATACTGTGATCTCATTGTAGGAAAACAGTTTAACTAGTTGGATGCTTGTGCTGCTGTTGGCTTCCTAGCTTTCCAGCCTGCAGATTTTAGATTTTTTTTTTGCTAGTTCAACACTACTGAACCCTCATTTTCCAGGAAAAAATACTGTAGAAAGGATCCTGGAAATGCCCTCTGGGCATATTTACATATTCAACTATGCTCTGCTTTCATCTGTTTTTTGTAAACCAGAAAGGTATGAGCCAGTTTTTGTCCAAAAGCCATGTATGTATGTCAGAAACTCAGCTATAATTGTGGTAATAAATCAAGACTTGCATTAAAATCATGGGTTCAGTTGCCCAAAGAGCTCTGAGTCCAGAGCTGGCACTCTCCCTGGTGGACGTGGACACACAGCTGGAAGCAGTGTGCAGGTGATTATTTAAAAATTCCCCATGGAATAGGGTCAAGAGCTGGCATCCTGCGCTGTTGCCAGATTTCTGTCAACTTTTAAGCCTCTTCCCCAGTGCCAGATATCTGGGTCTGGGTGAGTAAAATTATGATATTCTTTTCTTCCATGGTGCTTAGAAAAGAAACAGTAGGTGCCTATTTCAGTACTGATGTTAAATATTTACCTAACACTGTCAAAATTATTGGTAAAAGGAGAATCTATATTTTAATGGGAATATACTGGTAGTAAGCTTTGTTTATAATAGTAATTCAGTATTTGTATTGCCAGGGTATGCTGCCTGATTTTCTTTTTCTGTAGGTTCAAGGAGGCAAGGATCACTAATGGAAAGTACAGAGTAAGTTTTAGCTCTTATCTAGAATAAAAAGGCCCATATCTCAGTTATTTTTATCCCTGGATGGCCTATTTGTGCTTTCCTCCAGTTGACTGTACTGAGGGTTTGTGCCTGTGATCAAAAATATTTTTAAGGTAGATTCTATTCTAAGTCTCATTTTGGCATTCAACTACTTGGGCTTTCTTTTGAACACTAACCCTCCCTATACAAACAGGAACACTCCTTATATGGTAGTGTTCTGGAATCATTAATACCACTATGAGTTTTGTTGTTGATTGGATACAGCCAAAATTTCACCCTCACTCCCCCAAAAACTATGCAAAACTCTTTCAAGGTTTCTGTCTTTTTTTTTTTAATCTACCGAACATATTTGAACTGGCATAAACATGGGGATGCCATGAACACTGGAGTGGTTATGGAAAATGTCTGGGTGGTATGAATTAAATATGGTGCATAGTTTAGGAGTCTGCAGACTTCCTGGTGCGTAAGTGGTGACAGCAAAAGCCATTCCTCTCATCTATGTATAGGAGAAGGAGAAAGCATGTAACAATTCACTCAAAGCTCACATATACTGCCGTCTCAGAAATCATGGTATAGATGCTTCTCATAAAGATTGTTAATTCATGCGTTTTTTTAACCTGATCTAAAAGCCTTGGTATGCATGCGCATATAAGTATAAATATATATGTGAATAAATAAAAAGATTATTCTCTGAGCTACAAACTAAAATCAAACAGATTATAAATCCTCTTTTTTTTAAAAAAAGGCTAATATTGCCTGTTTTAATAATTTTCCTGTAAAATAGTTACACAGAATTCCTGCATAGTGGCACAGAAAAAATAAACTACTTTGTGAAGGTTATGAAAGCTTATGTCTGCTTTGCACAAAGGCAACATGTTCAACTCTTTCACATAAAATGCTCTAACTCTCTTCCATACTTGTATACTGCACATAAACTACTCCAGTCTTGATTCATTTTCTTCTCAGGGCAAGGAGTAAAGAGATTCTGCAGCTCTGTTTTCAAATGTTTTAGAGGTGTTTGGTGTTACATTTTAATGATGTGTATAGATAGGTTCAATGATTTATGAATTATCTTTACATTACAATACATAGGATCCAAAGACTTTGGATCAGGTTCTGTTAGAGTGTTTTTAGTGCTCATAGTGCCTGTTGTGGTCTTGAGTCTTTCTCTGTCTATGGCTGTCTGAAAGGAGGCTGTAGCAGAGCGAGTGCTGATCTCTTCTCTCAAGTGACAGGTGGTAGGACAAGGGGAAATGGCCATAAGTTGCACCAGGGGAGGTTCAGACTGGATATTAGGAAAAATTTCTTTACTGAAAGGGTGGTCAGGCACTGGCACAGCTGCCCAGGGAGATGGTTGAATCACCATACCTGGAAGTGTTTAAAAAAACGAGTAGATGAGATTTTGAAGGACATGGTTTAGCAGAAGATGGGTATGGTTGGACTCAATGATCTCAAAGGTTTTTACCAACTGGAAGATTCTATGATTCTATGAATAAACCAAATTGAAGGGTATAGAGAGATACATGGAGTTTATAGATTCAGTATTTTCCACTGTTACTGATTATGAATTACAGAAACTGTATTTTTAATTAGGCCCAAATAAATTAAGTTCTTGCTGGATTTCATGGAATTTCTCTTCAGGAATTTATGCTTTGCCCTGTTCTGATAAGAGATATCCTTCCTTCCCTCATTCTCTCCACCAAGGATAAATGTCAAACCAGTTATAAGCTTTTATACCTGTTTATGCATAACATGAAATTGCTCTCGTCTTCACATGATTAAAGTTATTAACATCAATGGGACTACTGAAGTAATGGGAGAGGTGGATTTGACTGTGTAAATACACACTGTCCTGCATATTATGTAGAGATGCCATCTCTCTTAGCCTCTTTATTAGTTTATTTTTTTTGTGAAACATCTTACTATACATTTGAGGTTATCTTCTTTTGTCTGAAAAACAGTTATATTAGGAAACAGATGTGCCATCTGTATAACCATTGCTATTGTCGCTTCATCACATTTTCAACTTCAAAAACTGTACATAATGTAATGTAAAGTTAAAGTGTACTGTAAAACGTTAGGTACCTGTGCCTTTGTTATTTTTAAAGCAATTTCCTTTGTGAAAGGGATGGTTTGAGAACCTGCTCTCATTGATAGCAGATATACTCTTTTCACTTACTTCAAAGGGGGAAGAATTTGGGCCATAATTTAATTTGACGACTTGATCACGAAGTGACTCTAGTTGCCACTGAGTATTTATCAGTGACTTTGTTGCTAATGAAAAATAACCACCCTCATCTTAAATCAAAAAAGAGGGAGAAATAAGGAGAATATTCTTCAATACAGTCTTATTTTTATGGCAGTTATTTGCACTTTAAGAATTACTCCTTGAATCATTACCGATTGTAGTAAGTCAGTGAAGTGAGGCTGAGGCCTGAGCATATTAAAAGATCTCTAATAAGGACTTGATTCAGGTCTTATTCAAGACTTTTGGATTTTTTGCATGGGCCATGAATATAAAGTTGATCTTGCTCTGCATTAGAAATCCTTTATTTCCCTAATTAGAATCATAGACTCATAAACCTAACACTGCCAAGTTCAAAACTAAACCACATCCCTAGAGTGCTACATCTATACGTTTTTTAAATACCTCCAGGGATGGTGGTTCAACCGTTTCCCTGGGCAGCCTGTTCCAAGTTTTGACAATCTGTTCTGTGAAAAAAAAATTCCTAATACCCAGCCTAAAGTTCCCTGTGCAACTTGAAGACATTTGCTCTTGTTTAATCTTGTTTAACTGGGAGAAGAGACCAACACTTGCCTTGCTACAACATCCTTTCAAGTAGTTGTAGAGAGGAAGAGCAATAAGGTTTCCCCTCAACCTCATCTTCTCCAAGCTGAATAATCCCGGTTCTCTCAGCTGCTCCTCATAAGACTTGTGCTGCTCCAGACCCTTCACCAGCTTTGTTGCCCTTCTTTGCACACAGCCCAGCAGCTCAATGTCTTTCTTACAGAGAGGGCCCCAAAAATGAACACAGTATTTGAGGTGCAGCCTCACCAGTGCTGAGTAGAGGATAGTCACTTCCCTACTCTTGCTGGCCACACTATTTCTGACACAAGTTGCTATTGGATGCTATTGGCCAGCTTGGCCACCTGGACACACTGCTGGCTCATATTCAGCCAGCTATCGACAAAAATCTGCTTGTCTTTTTCTGCTGGACAGCTTTCCAACCACTTTTCCCCAAGCCTGTAGCATCTCATGGTGTTCTTCTGATGGAATTGTAGGACGTGACAATTAGTCTTGTTGAACCTCATACAGCTGCCCTTGACTTATCGATCCAGCATGTTCAGATTGCTTTATAGAGCCTTCCTTCCCTCAAGCAGATCAACACCCTGCACAACTTGATGTTGTCTGCAAACTTACTGGGAGCGCATTGTTCCCCTGGTCCAGGCAATTGATAAAAACACTAAAGAGAACTGGTCCCAGTACTGAGCCCTGGGGAATGCTGCTGGTGACTGGCCGCCAACTGGATTTAACTCCATTCACCACCCTTTGGGTCCAACAATTTTTTTACGCAGTGAAGAGTATGCCTGTTCAAGCTGTGAATTGCCAGTTCCTCCAGGAGAATGCTGTGGGAATGGTGTCAAAGGCTCTACTAAATTCTAGGTAAACCACATCCACAGGCTTTGTCTCATGCATTAAGAGGGTCACCTTATCATAGGAGGAGACCAGGTTCATCAAGCAGGATCTGCTTTTAGTTAACTCATATTGACTGGTTCTGATGGATTGGTTGTACTGTGCATGTCACGTGATGGCACTCAAGATGATATGCTAAATAAAATTCCTTAGAACTAAGGTCAGGTTGACAGGCCTACAGTTCCCTGAATCCTTCTTCCATCCCTTCTTGTGGATAGGTGTCACATTCGCTGACCTTCAGTCATCTGAGATGTCCCTGACTAGGGAAGACTGATGGTAAACCATGGAAAGTGTCTTGGTGAGGACTTTTGTCAGCTTCCTCAGTACCTTCGAGTGTATTCTATGCAGCCCCACAGATCTGTGTGTGTCTAAGAGGCGTAGCAAGTTGCTAACCAATTTTTCTGCTCCCTGTCCCTGTCTTCTAGCTCATGGAGCTGAAGAAAAAATGGTCTTACTATTATAGACTGAGCCAAAGAAGACATTAGGTACCTAAGACTTTCCCTCATCCTTTGTCGTTGAATTTCATTTCACATCCAATAAAAGAAGAAGATTCTCCTTAGACCTCCTTTTGCTGCTACTGTGTTTATAGAAATAGTTTTAGTTGTCTTTTAGTACTGAAGCTTAAAAGTTACCATATACAGATGGACCACACAATGTCTAAGAAGCACAAATAACCATTAAACCCCTCAAATTAGGCCTTAGGTGGGAAGGAAGTGTTGCAGAGGTCTTTTGTTGGACTAGTGGATGGGATGAATTGTTGTGAGGATGAACCTTCATGTAATTTACCCTTTCTTCCATATTTTTCTATGTTTTTTTGGTAGCATCATAATTTTATTAGTTGAAAAATAGATTTTTTTCCACACTGTATTAAGATAAATACACTATATTTCTCTCATATGTTGGAACTTCTGTATTCTAATCCTGCTAACAAAATAATACTATGATAGTAAATGGCATGCGGTGGTGGATTCTCATATTAAACCCAGTTTGCCCCTCAAAAATTTTTTGCAGATTTCTGGTATACTGTTATAAGCCATTATGTTTATTTCTAATTCTATTGATTAAACAGTCATCTTTTTCAGAAGAGCAAACCTGATTCACAAATACACTTCAAAAACAATCATCGTATCAAATGAGACCTCTACACAATAAAAATTGTTTTCATACTGTCCCATGACTCAAGTAATTGTTTTTTCTCCAACTGTTTATACTTGATAGTCACACTTACCACAAGATGTCTTCTTGCATAAATTGAAGTTTGGTATCTTGTAGTCTAAAGTAAATATTTTTACTTAAAAGGAAGGTAAAATCAAGACAAAGCCTCATAAAACCTTAGAACTGCAAAACTTGTTTTAAACCAGCTTTTTTTCTCTTTTCTTGCAATCAACTCAACTTTTAGACTATTCAGGGAGATTTCTTTTGTGAATGGCTTAGATTTACTAGTTAGCATGAAAATGGGCCCTTCTTGCACAATGTCAAAATCACCATCTAAGGAAGCCTAGTCATTGTATGGTGTGCAGAAATACCAAAAGGTGTATAAAGCTGATTTTTCTTTGTTGTGAATTGGTCTTTTAGAAGATTTTCAGAATAAAAATGGAATAAAAATGGAAAGAAAAGGGTTTTTTTGTTTTTTAAGTATTTCTGTTGATGTTGACACAAAAGTAAAGGCAATTTTCCTGGTACTTTATTGATAGAACTCCAGCATTATCAAGGTATGCAGTGAAGATGGTAGTAGCATTGTATACATTGTCAAATATTTTTAAAATATGGAAAAACGCAAATCCCATAGAATGGAGCACCTTTTTTTCTGGAGGGAAAACAAATAGCCTAGCAAGTTTTCACTTTCTTTCTATAAGATGTTTTATCTTCACTAATGAAGTAGCAAAATGCCAAAGTTTATGTAGAATGCTTATGCTGTTAAAGGAACAATGGGGGTTATATTGTCTTTCTAAAGAAACAGTTGCTTCCATCTATGGGGAAGAAAATGAGATTATCTAGTAGGGAAGGACCCTTCCAAATGAAATCTGAATATATTAGTGAAACAGTAGATCTCAGAATATATGTATTTTTAGAGTGATTGACACAGTAGAATAAGTTAGTCCATCTCCCTATTGATCCACAGGCCCTGAACTTTGGATTTAGTTTCCTCACTGCAGAATTAAGTGAGAATGAAAATATGCTTATATATTTGGTATGAGTTTAATTCAATCTAAATATATGAACGTCAGCAGTAGACCTAGACACTCTCTATATCTTAAATTAATACGTAAGTACTACAGCGCTCTGGCCTTTCCCCAGGAACAAATTGCCATAAAAGTCACATTTCTGCTTTCCTTGCTTTACAGAGTCATCTGCTAGAGCGATGAAGAGACATGCTGAAACACTTTTCTTACACTGGGTAATGATTTACACAGAAAAGTCATTTTGATGACTGTTGTCACAGGCCCTGATCTCAGCAGTGAATGTCCATATGCATCAGCTCACTCATGATGGGCAGTGTGCAAAGGGATGGGGAGGAATTGTGGCTCCTCAGTTCCCTCAGTCGCAACACCCAAACCTGGACCCACTCTTCCTGTCTGGGACAGAGGAACAAATTAGTGCACCTAAAGCCCCCTGTAGGACCTATAGGTATGAAATAAATTGCCATTAGGATAATAATCTAATTTGCACCTTTCTTGTCATATTCTCACACAATTTTTTAAAAAAATTGTTATTGATTTATTTCCTTTGCTCTTTCTTACTTCTTCATGTTCCTTTTTGTGCATACTCTTGCTCTTTCCCTGTTCCTTTTGTTATCAGCTGTCAGCTTCTTCACTTCCCCCCCTTTCTCTCCTAGATTTCGCAACATCATTCTCCAGACCTTATTCTCTCTTTCTTTTTCTTTGTGCTTTCCTTTTAATGTTTATTTTCTTAGGCCCTATAAAAGGTCATCTGGTTGAATATCTTTAATCTTAGTTTCTCTTCCTAACTTGCCTTCTTTTACAACTGGTTTTGTCTCATTTTTCCCTATGTTTGGCATAAGTAAGTTGTAGTCTGAAAAGACTTTATGATTAGTTAGGTTGAAGGACACTCTTAGAGAAAAATAAGATTAAGCACCCGCAGAAACTCATAATGGAAAGAAAAGGGGGTTGCGGGGGGACACAGCAGTTGTGCTGATAGGCCTAGCTGTGCATTTGCTGATAGTCCGAAAAACTCTGCTGTCCCCTAAAGAGACACTAGCACTTTTTGTGAAGATTATGGCTAACCCATTGTTCCTTTGCAGTGTCCTTCCCTATAGGAAGCACTCTAAGTGAAACAGAGTATCTGAACTTCGAATGCAGACTGCAGAGAAGCATAAACAGGCAATCAAATTCAGCTATAAAAGCATGACATGATCTATACATAATACATTTGAACCCTAGCATACTGGATGTTTTTTTATTATAGTTATTAAAAAGAGTCAATGAGATCCGAAAAGCAGCCTGATCCTAAAGGGAAAAGAAAATGACACTCTTTATTTGAAACCATTACTTACTGTACCACTTTGGCGGGTTTAACTGCATTGTCTAGCATGCATCATCTTGGCGTGCTACTTTTTCTCCGGGGAATTCAGTTATATAATTCACTATTTTCAGTACTTACTGGAGTTACATGCTTTATAGAAGGGAACACAGTACAGACTTCTGTGCTTCACATACTTAGTAATAAACATATGGAATAAATTATGAGGGAAATCCAGTTTGAAATAAAGAATACAAATGGGTCAAGTTTGTTTCCACGGAGGGAAGAAACAGACACAGATCAATAGGAGAAATCCCGGGACTGAGACAAACTGCAAAATGGTCAAGTAAGATGAGGCAGCCCTTTCTTAATCCTGTACCTGGATGCATTTGAAGGTCTCATATGTGCCTTTCATATTAAATATAGCATTTGTGGGCATAATTGCTTAACTGTGCTTTCATATGTCATCTTCAAATTCTTTAACTTCAGTGTTCTGGGTCTACTATCATAATCCAATTAATCACCGCGAATTGCTTGACATCCTTTAAGAGCCACTGTGATGAAGTGGGAATGAATCTGTAAGTTCATTTCCAAGGAACGGGTTTCAAAACCCCTTACTTTACTTTTAGCAGAGGAAGGCAATGAAGATGGTGTGACAACTTGCAAAGACACAATTTCTGCACTGTTACTAAAATGCTAATGTTTGCGGCCAGAAAGTATCACAGCTGCCTACAGGAAACGTTGAAGTCTCTCATGACTTATGGGAAAAAGACACAAAATAAGAAGCAGACCTTGCTGTTCTGTGGGAGGAAGATGTGTGACTGAGTTTAGGGAAGTGTCTTAGGTAACATTTAGTAGGAAGTGCTGATGGAAGGAGGCTAGAAGAAAATATCAGTGACTTAATGAGTCTAATTGTGAATAAAAGACTCAAGATATTTGTTACCTCCTAATAAACCTATGAAGAAAAAATACTGCAGTGCAATGATCTCCAAAAGCAAAGGAGAAAGAGAAACAGAATTCAGCAGAGCAGAGTGTGGAGTAAACTCAACCATCCACATGTAAATTTTGTACTATCCTGCTGCTTAAATGGGATTTACATGTTGTGTGAGCTGGAATTTAGCTCTTCCTCTCAGTTTGATTTTCATCTACAGTCTGGGCAGGATTTAACATGTGGTGTTAAGAAACATTAAAATACTGTGGTACTTGATGAGGGACTTTTGCCAGTGTAGGCAAGAGCAGTATTACTTCTTGGTATGGGACAATGGAAGAGACAGATTGACCTCACTGACATCAGCATACTTGCTGAAAGAACTGTATTTCCTGCAACACAAAAGGAGTTTTTTTTGAGCTGCTGTCAATAACGTAAATTATTTCTTCCTAGTTTTCAAATATTTATCTTCTCACTTTTAATTAAGGTGAGGAAAGAATGTGATAACTAAGATACTCAAACTCACAAATGTCTGGTATTCAAAACCTGTAACAAATGCTTTTAATAGTAAGATAATTACAAACTACATCTATAAAACAGAATTATATGGCACGTTATACTGGATCCCACTTGTGATTACAATTCTTAAATTATTTTATTTTTTCAAGCTATATAAAGTTGTAAAATATTCCCATGGGAAATCACATTTTAAAGTATGGGGAAATTTAACCTTTCTGACATTTAAAGTGAGATTTTTTTCAAAGCTGTCCCATGGTCTTTGGAGATGCAGGGAGTCCTAGCGCTCAAATCCCATGACAGGAACTGAAAACGTCAACCTAAAAGAAATGTCAGAAAACATAATAGGTCAAATTCCTTCTTTAAGAAAATTGTCCAGTGCTACCAACAGAATATAATACTGTTTCCTTAGCAGAGAATTTGTTTCAATATGTGCCAGATGCTACAAAACATTATTTAGAGACATTATTCTCCTCATGGTCTACAAAATCAGCCAGGTCCTCCGCATTTGTTATATGTCTGTTGCCCAGCTGCACACATGTCAAGGAACTTTCTCAGCTAATGTTACTTAGTGAAAATGTTTCTTTCACAGAAATCCCCAATCCCACAAGCTCCTGTGCTTCCTCTCAGCTTTTACTGGGTTATTCATTTTGTTGCCCTTGAGAATTATATGAAGATGCTGAGCATCTGTGTTGCTGGTCCTAAGGCTTTGGGTACTGTTACCATGTAGTTATCCTTAATGCAAAACATCCTATGGCAAAAAACAACTGAGGAAACAGAAGAACTCTAAAAATAGACAACAGTATCGTAGACATTTTAGAACTAGATGAACTAGGAAACAAAGTACACACATATGCATGCTCTCCTCATCTCTATCTGTATGTCAAATGACTCCCTGTCTATGAGAAAACAAGAATCACTTAATGACTGACCTGTTGCTCAGCTAGCCATAAAGACATCATTAACCTATTATGATGCACAAGCTGTTCCACTTCGTGGGAAAATGTTTCAATTTTAGTTTTTGACAAAGATTTCAAGAAAGACTGTTTGCTCAACAGGAGGAAAATCAACTGATATAGAGCTCTGTGACTTTTTTTGAAGGAACATTAAAGGGATCTTTAATGAACGCAGCTGAGAATAGTGCTGCAGAAAGAAGAGGACTCACAGAGAACCCTGGTATCCTTTATATTTCAAAATGAAGTAAGAATGTGGGAAGGCTGGGCTGTGAATTCTAGGGCAAGGAAGCTATATAAGGTGGGCTGTTTTTTCCTAGAGCAGCATTTTCCCTGGCCTTGGAAAAGCTTAGGGCAGCAAGAGATATATAACACATCCCTCCATCCTGTGCCAGGCAGCTGTTGTTCAAGAGATGGTCTCCCCTGCCTTATTGCTGAAGTGCTTTGTATTCATTTTCTCAAACTCCTGTTGAGGGGTGGATCATGCATCGGAAGGTTGTGCTGCCTTTTGAAGGGATCTGTACAGGCTAGACAATTGGGCCAAAAAAGCCTCATAGTGTTCAACCATGGGAAATGAGAAGTCCTTCCTCTGGGAAGAGATGATCAACTTCTTGCATGCATATGGTCTGAGAGCAACTGTCTGGAAAGCAGCTCTGCAGAGAAGAAACTGAGAGTCTTAGTGGACAGTGAGTTGAACACGAGGCAGCCACATGCTGTTGTAGCAAAGAGGATCAATGGTATCCTGAGCTGCATTAGGCAGAGCATTGCCAGCAGGTTGAGAGGGGTGATCCGCCCCCTCTACTCAGCACTGATAAGACTCATAGGGAGAGATGGGATCCAGTGTTTGACTCCCCAGTATAAGAGAGATGTGGACTTATTGGAGCACGATCACTGAAGGGCCAGGAGGATGATGAAGGGACAGAAGTATCTCTCCTGTGAAAGAAGGCTGGGAGAGCTGGGACTGTTCAGCTTGGCGAAGAGAAGGCTCAGAGGGATCTTATCAGTGTGTATAAATACCTAACGGACGGAGTAAAGAAGACAGAGAGAGGTTTTTCCCAGTGGGGCCTAGGTACAGGGCAAGAAGCAGTGGAGCAGTGGGAACAACAATGAAACACATGAAATTACTCTTGACCACAAAGAAACATTTTTCAATGAAGGTGGCTGGACACTGGAAAATGTTTCCCAGATGCAGTGCAGAATCTTAATTCTTGGAAGTGTGCAAGCTCAACTGGACATGGCTATGAGCAGTCTGCTCTAGGGGACCTTACTTGAGCAGAAGGGTTGAACTAGGTAATCTTGAGACTTTCTTTCCAGCCTCATCCATTCTGTGGTTCTGTGATTATTCTATCGTAAAATTCTTAGGTCAATGTGTTCAGATAACGTGGAATTGAAATAACTCAAGAAAAAATATTTGGCCTCAATATGAATTACTTAAATTTAGAACGAAAAGAGAAAATGGAGAAAGTATAGCTGATATATGGAGCATTAGTTTTCTATGTGATATGTAAAAAGAGTTGCCCTATGCATGAAATTGAGCTGTGGGCTTCCCTGGCACATCAAGAAGCAGTGCTGTACACACTTAAAAAGACTTACATGAAAGTTTTATTAACCTTCTCACGCATCACAAGGACTGATAAGATCCATTTTTTTGTTGTAATACCAGAGCAGTATTTTATGTGGATAATGTTCACAGTGACAACAGACAAAGTGAGCTTGGTTCTGTCAACCAATTTTGAGATCTGCTGAAATAATTCCTCAGTTTCTAAAATCCAACCCCATAAACAACAAAAAAGATGTGCTAATTTCATATTTGATTTACCAAAGCACAAGACTACTATCTTGTAAGAAGTGAGCAGAGGAGCATCATGTTACCTAATGTGACATATTAGAGTGTGGTGATGCGCAGAGGCTGCCACTGTCAGAGGTGTCAGTTGGTCAGAACTTGGAAAAATAGAGAAATGAATCAATTTCTTAAAAACATGAATGATATGGAATGTAGTGAAATGCGTGCGTAATCTAAGAAGCTGAGAAGACCTCTGAGGCACAACCAAAGTAGGATAGAAGTCACTAGTTTTCTACTTACAAACTATTGGTGCAGCAGAGAGTCCACAGGTAGCTGTAATTCTAGCTCAGGAGCCCTCTGTGTCATGTTATGACAGATAGCTGGCTGTGAAAGCAGAGGAAGTATGCATATTTCATTCAACAAAAAAATCAGTATAGATATTTTAAACCAAATTTAAGTGACAAAAGTCCCATTTATTTTAAGCCTGAAATCTTTAACTCTGAAACTGGAGAAAATAAATGTCACTTGGCAAACTCCAAGGTTTGGTTGTGAGCTAAACTGAATTGATGTGAGGATTAACTGAATGAACAAAAAGCATTCTAGGAAACAAACTGTTTGAAATGGTATGATTACAAAATAACATGTTGTTTCAGAAGCTATATATGGTAGCCTAAAAAAATGTCAGACTTTCAGTCACAGGAGAAGACATGATGTGGAATTGAAGTAATTTACTAAGGGTAGGGAAATTCTCAATAAACTACAGAACCAACCAGAAGAGAGCAGTTAGCCCATGTTTCATACCAAAGAAGAACTTCACTCAGCCGAAGACAGAGGTGAAGGACTGTAGCTTGTAAGGTTCAATGCAAATAGGACCAAGTATGAACATTTGCTAGTCACTGTGTTAAATGTATAAACTTTGCATACATAGGGATCCCAAATAACTAAATGACTAACAGAAAATAACATTTTCTACTACCTGCAATAGGAAAAAATATGGAAAAGATGTTTAATTCAAAGTCTTTCACTACGCTTGATTTGACATGCATCATGAGAAAAACAAAATTTGTGTCTTTGCAAGTTCAGCTGTTGCTTAAAGAGATGTTATTTTTTCAGGCTGTCTTTTTGGTTATGCTTTGCACCTGAGTTGTGTCATCAAAATGTGTTGTAGGAAATTTTGATGTCACAACAGCTATTAAGTCTGATGATTGTTTTACACTATTGGAAAACAGTTCAAAGCGTAATAAGAAAGAATAAGCAGCTTTGGAAATATTCAGAGTGGAGGTTAACACTATAGAAATAAAAATTTAAAAATCTGTGTACCAGAAACAACATATCTGTGAGAGAAGTTAGCACAGCAAAGACCAGAGCTAGATCACTGTATGAGTGAGCTCTCAAAGATCCTTGTTCTTGAACATAAAAGTGGCAAGCAAAGATTTCTTTGGAGTAGTAAACTATGGAGGATGATGCACTCCTAATTTGACTGCTAGCAATCTGAGAGTACTGTGGTGCAAAAATTCTTAACAGATATCAGACCAGATAAGTTTCTTAATAAAGCTCATAAGAAACCAAAGGCACCACTTCTGAAATAGTTGGAGAGTAAGTTAGAGGATAAACTGTCTATAAACATATGCAATAGGAAGCCTGAAACACTTCTTCGAGAAATTCTGGTTCAAAAAGAAAGAAAGAGGGAATTCTTCCACGGAATAAGATATAACTAAAATTCTTTGATATGCTCAGGTAAAGAAAGAGGCTTTGGTCTGCTGGGATAAAAGAATTAATGTCTTTTTAATGGGAATTCAGTGTAAGAGAACGCAACTCAATTACTGGAATTGTCAGGTAAATAACAGAGCAAGGTTTTAGAGATTTATTTATTTTTTTAGCTATATATGTAGGATTTTCAAATTGACTACTAATGTGGAAGAAAAGCTGTATTGTAAATGCATGCTCCAGAGGATTTTGTGTAAAAGGAGAGATGAGATAAATTATATACATGCCAGTCTGTTACAACAATAAATCTATTTGGTCTTCCATGAAATATGGAATACTATTACTACATATTGCCAGGCATGAGACATTTTAAAGTAACTATTTAAGCCATAGGGTATGAAGAGCAGCACATCTGTAAAATGTTTGAGCAATTGAAAAGTAATATCTCAGTAACAGAACTTTTTAGAGAGGTAACTGGGTAGTGATTCCTAAAATACTCAAGTAAAGAAAGTATTGTTTTATTTTTTATGTATTTTGAGAGAATAACTGACTTTTTAAAGTGAAGGAACAAAGATTCTCTGCATCCCCACAGTATGGTGGCTAAGCTAGTGTAAATTGGTTAGAGTTGGCCTGGTTATCCAACTTTTATCTGCATGTCCCAAGGGAAATCACTGTGCTGTTGTTTTCCTTTGGGATTTAGAAACAATATGCAAGAGAAGGGATAGCATGTCTTCTGTGCAAGACACAGGATATTATTTGTTATAAGGCCTTCTCAAGCTCTTAACTGTCTGCAGCAGGCTGACTAGGTGGTGGGATATAAGAGGTATTGGGCTTGTCTCCTGCATTGGGTAGCTAGGCCTGCTGCAGAGAATTAATCTCTTCAATTTATCATTCAGAATCAGGGAGACTCCTCTGCATTGTTTGTGGTGGACTAACCTTGGCTGGCCTCCAGGCACCCACCAAACGTCTTTCTCCACTTCCTCTGCTTCTTCACTGACCATGGTGCCTGCAAAATTGTTTCTTTCTTAAAAATGTTATCACAGAAGTTCTACTATGTGACTGATTGGCTCAGATTTGGCAGCAGTGGGTCCATCTCGAAGCTGGTTAGCACTATATCTCTCCAGTATGGAGAGAGCTGCTGGTGGTGTCTCACAGAAGCCATCCCTGCAGTTGCCCTGCTACCAAAAAACGTTGCCACATACACCAATACACCGTTCTTTCTACATATCTCACAATTCCTTATACTCTCAAATAGATGTCAATTCTGAGCCTTATTTACGGAAGACAAAAATCTAGGACGACGCAAGCAAAGGAATATAAACTGATGGTCCAGCTCTCAAATCTCAGTTTGTTTATTAGCCAAAAAAGTAACCAGAATCCTAAATAAAATGTTGCTTCTCTGAACCAACATTATGTCAGACTTGCACCGCTAAAGAAGACATCAGTGCAGGTTAATTAATCTCCAATAGAGATCTATGTCATACCGAACAGAGCAATATCTAACAAAGAAGTACTCTTTAGTGACTGGAAGCAGAACACCTGCAGAGAAACACGGACAAAGAAGCTTGCTTCTTGTGCTACTGCAAACATGTTTGAATTTGTAATTACTCCTTTGCAGTCAAAATAATAAGGTGCCTGAAAAACGAACCAGACTTGGAAGATGTTCTTTGCTCTTGTATTATAGCACCAATTGAAGCAAACCTGGACTACATCACCTGCTGATATTTTGTTTAAGAGTAAGGCAAAATCAAGTAGACCCTCCAGAGGAATACTTTTAGGTTGGAAGCCCCTCTGAGCAGAAATTGTAATTTGAGTTTGTCTAGTGCTTAGTAAGATCTCTACGTGATGACACTGTAGTTTTCATCTCAATGAATAACATATTTTTTCCCCAGAAATCCAGGAAAACAATAATAATAAAAAAAGATTAAAAGAGTACTTAGTACTGACATGAAGACAAAGTTCATCATTTTAATTTCACATCCTAGATAATTAATCTGTCCACAGAGAGTAATGCAAAGAGTAATGTCAAATAACAGTAGTTATTTTTTAGAAATCTAGTGTATTAATCAAATTCTATAGAGTACAAATGGATCATCTCCTAGAGAGGAAACTTTTATTCCTTGTAATTACTTCAGTCTTAACAAGGAGTATTTATTTTGTTTTCTGTGCGTTTTCCTGTGCAATACTGACATTTCTTGTCTGCTATTCCCATACAATCAGTGTGTTCAAGCAAAGAATATTAAAGATGACAGTAGAAAATATGGTAGGCCTCTTGAAAGAGTCCATAGTCTTCGAACAGCAGGTTTAACTCATACTAAGCTCTAATTTTAGCCTGAAATCTTTGCAGCAGTACATTTCAGTTATGGTAATAAGTTTGAGTATCTAATATTACAGTTTCATAGTTGGAGAAATTGCTGAAATTAAAACCCAGGTTTTCTTAAGTGAAAAAGCATTTTTTTTCAAAAGTGACTTCCAAAATCTTGACATTCTAAAATGTTAGAGCTGCTCAAATTCAGTGCTTGTGAACTTTACTTGGGTAGCTATGTTTTATTCCAGCTACACTCTGCACCACTGATGACAACCCACTGAGCTCCACCATCCAACCAGTTCTCAATTCATCTCACTGTCCTCTCATCTAACCCACACTTCCTAAGCTTATTTATGAGGATGTTGTAGGGAACAGTGTCAAAGGTAGACAACGTCTACCTAAAGTCAAGGTGGACAACTTTCACAACTCTCTCCTCATTTACGCAGCCAGTCATGACACCATACAAGCCTATCAGATTGGTCAATCATGATTTCCCTGTGGTGAACCCATGTTGACCACTCCCAATAACCTTCCTTTCTTCCAGATACTTGGAGATCGCATTGAGGATGAGCTGTTCCATCACCTTTACGTGGATGGAATGAGGCCTGTAATTTCCTCGGTCCTGCTTCTTGCCCTTTTTGAAGATTGGAGTGATATCACAGTCCTTAGGAACCTCTTCTGTTCTCCATTATCTTTCAATGAAAATGGAGAGTGGTTTAACAACATCTGTCAGCTCCCTCAACACTCATGGGAGCATCATGGATCCTGAAATGGAATCTCCACAATGGAAAAAAATTAAGGATTGTCTTCCAAATATGTAAATGACAAGCAGTTAGAAAGAAGTACAGTTATTACCCACAACTTTTTCAGATCTCACAGAAATACCAATGATTTCATATACAAAAGATAAGATGAAAACTTTTTTTTTATTTTTATAAAGACTTAATTTTCAGTAATTAAGGAAATAAAGAATATTTTCTTTTTAAGAGCTAAAATTATGTAAGTGCACAGAGGACATCTGAGTTGCAGGGAGGCAAGCTAGAGTGAAAACTTAGTGCTTATTAAACATTCTATGAAATATAGACTTCCCTGGGTATATGGACAGGGAAGACTGGAGCAAAAAATAATGCTTCAAAATATGAAGTTTAGGAGCAGATGATTAAGTCCATACGATCAAGACAAAGAAGAAGATTAACATTTGGAGGTCACATGGTTTCTGGTTATAACATTTGAACCCCATTTACCAAAATAACCAAGTTCTGACTCTTGCAACAGAGAATTACAGAAGTGTATTGAGTGAGATCTGATATTTCAAGAACAAACAAAGCCTCTTTCTCATTTTTTCCACATTAAATATTTCTGAGGTCACGCTTACTCTTAAAAAGGTGAAATTAAGGTTATGTGCTTCGAAGATGTTGATTTTTATGGAAGTTAAAGCTAAGTAGCATATGGATCATTTTTTCCAAAAGAAAACAAACTAATTCTTTAATGCAACAGACCCGTTTTTGAGCCAGATTGACTCTGCTATCGTGATTAAATAATCAGCAACTGATGGCTTAGCTTCCAAAAGCACTGTTGGTACTTAGCTCCCACCAATATCTCCCACTAATTTTCACTTTTGCGAGAGTATCAAAGTATGGACTTTACAAAAGGTACCTTGTCGTGAATATTTGAGAACTTTGTCTCTCACCTGGTAATAACAATAAGATAATTCTGACATTTATAAAGAAGCCAGCTCTCCTTTCTCTGAGGTAAAATCCCACTCTCCCCTCTTAGCTTTCTACTGCTGTCTTTCTGAACAGACTTGATCTTCCCTGCTACCTCAGAAGGGAAATAAGAAATAAGAAATGAATCCTTTGATCATCTGTTTCTTAAATGGAACCTCCTTTCATTCTTACATGGTTGGAAATTTAAAAGAGAAGTGCCAGAAGTATCTTATGTGAAGAAAATCAAATAAGTTATGGAGGGCAAGATTATATTAGTCCCGAAAGAGGCAGATAATATTGATCAAAAAGTTGTGGAAAAGCTTTTAGTGAATCTTGAATGCACAGGGTGGGGGGAGCAGACCACACCCAATTTTTTCTGCTGAACTTCAAGGTGTCACTTGATGGCGTGTCTGAATTCGATTAATTTCCAAAGTATATTCTGCTCATCCATAGCATCTATCCCATCACCCTGGAGTCTTTTTCTCTTTAATAAATCCATCTGGACATGACACACAGCCAAAAAAATCTTGCCATCCAAAGATACTAAGCGTATCTCAGTGTTCTCTCTGTGATTTTCTTTGTGTTGACTTATAATGGCTACCAGAACAAATTTTGTCTTCTCCAATAAACTAATTAATTAACTTTTGCAATGCATGAAGATTGACTAAAGAATTCTGCAACAGAATGTGGGATGGTTGGGAGAAATGATTTAAAGCTTTTTTCTGTTATTTTCTTAATCCATTTGTCTTTTTTCAAGGAATGCACAGAGATTATATTACACATTTTTGTCATAACATGAATTTTACATCCTCATTAGGAAGGAGAAAAGCAAAGAAACAAAGGTGTTCAAGTCCATTGTGACAAACCAGAGTAGACTTTCATTAATAATTTATTATAGATATTATTTAAAATTAATTAATTAGCTTTTTGAGTGCTATTGTTGAAAATAAGCATTTTAGATAGCTCTTATTCATAAAATCATAGAATGGTTTCAGTTTGAAGGGACCTTAAAGATCATCTAGCTCCAACCCCCTGCCATGGCCAGGGACACTTCTCACTAGATCCCATCAACCTGGCTTTGAACACTTCCAGGAAGGGGGCATCCCCAACCTACCTGGGCAATATGTGCCAGTGTCTCACTACTCTCATTGTGAAGAATTTCTTCATAATATATAATCTTAATCTCCTGGCTTCCTCTTTAAAGATGCTCCAACATTGAACTGTTGACCACTACTCTCTGAATGCGACCATCCAATCATTTCCTTATACACTGAACAGTCCACCCATCAAACCCGTATTCCTCCAATTTAGAGAGAAGGATATTGTGGGGGACTGTGTCAAAAACTTCCAGATAGGAATTCCAGATAGTTTACATCCATTACTTCTCCCGTGTTTACTGATGAGGTCACTCCATCATAGCAAGCCGCTAGGTTGGTCAGGCAGGACTTGACCTTGGAGAAGCCAGATTAACTGTCATGAATCTCGTTCCTGTCCTCCATGTGCTTTAGCATGGCTTATAGGAGGATCTGTTCCACGATCTTCCCAGGCACAGAGGTGAGGCTGACAGTTCCCAGGGTCCTCCTTTCCATCCTTTTAAAAAATGGTCGCAATTTTGCCCTTCTTCCAGTCACCAGGGACTTTGCCTGGCTGCCATGGCTTTTCAAATATGGTGGAGAGTGGCTTGGAAACTACATCAGCCAGTTCCATCAGGACTCTGGTATGTATCTTATCAGGTCCCATAAACTTGTGTGTATTCAAGTTCCTCAGATGGTCACGAACCTGATCTTCCCCTACAGTGGGTGGGACTATAGCCCCCTGCTCCCCGTCTTGTTCCTTGACCCTGGAGGAGCAAGGAGAGCAGTTGCCAGGGAAGACTGAGACAAAAAATTGTTGAGTACCTCTGTTGATAAGAGGTCACCATTTTCGTTCATCAGTGGAGTACACTTTCTTTAACCTTCCTTTTCTGGTTGATGTACTTATAGAAATCTTTCTTTTTGTTCTTTGTTTCTTTTGCCAAGTTCAACTCCAGCTGCACCTTGGCCTTCCTGACCCCATCCCTACGCAACCGGGCAGCATCCCTTACTCTTTCCAGGTTAGCCATCCCTGCTTACACTGCTTACGTAGTTCCCTCTCGTTTTTCAGTTTGACCAGCAGGTCTCTACTCAGCTGTGCTGATCTCTTCCCTTGCCTGCCTGATTTCCTACGTCTGGGGACTGAGTGGTCTTGTGCTCTGTGAAAATCATCCTTAAATATTTGCCAGCTAAATTAAAATATTAAAATTTTAAAAATATTTCAATTATTTTTTATGGTACTGATTTTCCGTCTAAAATTTGCTCTTATTATTTTTTTTGTGTTACTGAATACATAAATGGATTGTTGTCATGTTTTCTAATGGGTGAGTTCAAGTAATAGATGCATGTTAATATTTTAAAACAGATCTCTGAAGAAATCACTTGTATTGAAATTTATGACAGGCTGGAGGTGGCTTTATTTTCCTCTGTATTTGTCCATGTACCAGTCACAAATGACCTGACAGCAATGTCAGCTCTGCATCTTTATTTTAAACTGTGCTATCTGTTGTGATTTGAGGACTGAATTATAGAAAAATATTTTGTTATGCAGGAAAAAATAAAATGACCAGTGTTCACCTGGAGGCTTTGGATGACAAAACAATGCAGGCACAACATTACATGATATGTATTACAATAAAAAAATACCGCATGGAGGGGAAGGAGCATGATAATAGATGGATTTACTTGTTCTGCATTCTACTCTCCTTCTTTAGAAATCACATTCCTTAAACTTGAAATAATTTACCTAAACATTTGTCTATGATTTATATTAGCTTTGCTCTCTGTTTCATAATTTTAATATTCCCCAAATTTTAGTGGGACCTTCCCGGAACAGAGGAAGATGTGGTCATCACTTCACAGAATGTTCAACCCTGCTTCAGGGAGTGTAGGCCAGCACATTTTTCAGGAAGTGTGGGAGGGAGATAGCATGAGGAAGGGTGAAATTGCGGTGTTCAAGTAGAACAAATATTTTCCTTAGAGAGAGACTCTTCTCAAATAATATCTTTTCCTTTTTGTCTTTTTTAAATAAGGTTATTGAGAGGTTGCAAGCTGTTACAAATTTATAAAGGTAGCATAGATTTTTGCTTTAAGACAATAAGAAAATAGGATTTCTCCAAACAGTTTTGTGTCCATGTGGTATCTTGGAAAACTTCTCAATTTAAATGTAATTCAATTAGTTCTCCAACATTCTCATACTGAAGTGGCACCCATGTGTGGCCTAGAAGCATCAGATATTTTGGTGTTCTTTTAGATATTTTTAGTTGGCTTTAAGTGTTTTTCTATTTAGAAAACAGAAGACAAAGAGTTTTCTTTTAAAAAAATTTATATCCAATAACATATATACCTCAGATATAAGATCTGAAGCTTTAAATGAGAGAAAAGCAGGAGAGATATTTACATTAGAAAGAGTAAAAAAACAACAATAAAACAAGTCTTATCTGCTGCTAGCATGTTTCCCTAAAACATTCTGTAAATACCTTCATTCATGTTTGGACCTGACACATAGTATATTATCTTTTGCTTAATTAGTAGCATTTCAGTTTCTTTTCCTTTTATCCTGCAGTGAAAATTACTTTTTAAATTTTATGATATGTCAGACTTCCTCTAACAGGGTGAAAACCAGCTCAAAGGATCTAAGTAAAATGTTTTAGGCCGTGACTGACACAGTGTAGTAGGTCATATGCTCCCCTGACAAGCAGTAAATTCTGAGCCATACTACAGAATACAGGTGTTTCTAAGGCAGATTCTGACTGGATAATTTGTGATGATCACCCTATATATCAAGTGTACTAGAATGTAAATGGGTTTTGAAGAGTCTTTCTTTGTTGAACGGGTCCAGGAAAGAGAGGATGCTCTGTGTGTGACAGTGAATTATATCTAACCAGTGGAAATGGGGATTACAGATTACACTGATGAAAAGCACAACTATCATCACTCAGACAGACTTTGACAGGACTTTACAATCACTTTCTGGCCCCGATGAATTAATTCACAGACACGTTCACATGTACAAAGTTTGAAGCCCTATTGCACGAATCGCATCCTCACTAATAAACTTAGCAAAAAAAGCCTTGGAAAACACTGTTTTTCCAGTGTAACCAGTTTACAGTATTAACAAAATGCATTTGCACAAAACACTTTGTAACATAGTGTCAGAGTGTTTTTGTTGACAATTAGGATTTTTAGCTTCTGATAGTCTAATACAAAAGGTATTTTTCTACCATGAATAATGATGGTTCATATTTTCCTTGCTATTCTGGAGCAGTTAATGATGGACAATTACTACTGGTTCAAATTTTGAACTACCAGTAGAGGGTGGAAACTGCTTCTTGGTACCCTGTTTTTTTTGTGACATCCATTTTCTCTTAATATTTGGTATAATTAGAGCTATTTGCATGAAAAGAGAGCATTGCAGAAGAGGTAGACTTAGAAATCCACTTACCCTTGCTGTTTACTCTTTGCATGAAGTCATAATCCCTGATGAGGTAATCGGTGTTTCAGCAAATCACTGTCACACAAAGGAAGCTACATTTCAGGCATTCTGATCTGAAAGGATTCTGATGGCTGTTACCTGGCGGCTGGCTTCCATGGGACCTGGAGGCAGCCAGCATTTCTCACTATCAATCACACCTGCTTCCCTGAAGTCAACAAGGAAAATTACCATTGTTTTCAATGAAGCAGAATGATAGACTAAATGAGAAAAAAAGGAAATGAATATTGAAGAAACAAAGATGCTTCTTTCATGCAAATTACTTAACTAGTAAATAAAAAGGAGGAATTAGAAGCAGGAAATATAGGAGATGAGATAAGAGAAACTGTTGTCTGAATTAATGCCTTTCAAATTTTCCAGTGAGGCAGTTAGTTAGCATTTAGTAGCAATGTTCATTATACTTTGATAATTATTTAGAGCTTTCTCCCTCAGAAACAGGATGCAGTGAAAGACCGTATCATGGTTCACTAGTTAGGGATTCTTTTACACCATTGTGCAAAAAGAATCAAGAGTAGTTTTTCTAGGGGGAGAGCTGGGAACCTGTGAAATAAAGCAGCTTAATTAGAGAAGATCTGAAGCTAATGGGAGTGAGTTCTGTAGGATATGTATATTTTAAATTAGCCGATTGCAAGAGAATAGTCCAAACTAAATTAGAACTAAAAAGCAACAGCACCACCCCACTCCTCCAGGCCAAAACGGTACAATCTTTCCTTGTTGTCTGCCCACCCCAATTAATAACAAAAAGGAAAAAGCAAGTAAAATGAGTGGTGTATATCCAGTGGATGTTGTAGAGATCAATGTTTAACAAGCTGTTTCCAGGAAGTAACAATAATGTTAATTAAAAGTCTTGCCTTCAGTTTCTGTTTACCACAGATTTGTAATTTGAGGTTCATTGACTCTTGAGACTGCAGCTTGTATGAACACCAAGATCTGTCTCTACTGAGCTAATTCTTAAACTGTATGTGATTTATGCATGTAATTTGGTCAATATGTTGTTGTATAAGGTGAGACAAACACAAAAGGTAAGTACTGATGAAACTATATTTATACTAATTATTGCCAGAGAAGAAAATGATATATGTACAAAGTTCAATGTTTAGTGCCTAGTGAGAAGTTCTTGTTTAATAATGGTAGCTATTGAGCCAAAGTGATTTTTTTTTGAAATTTTTGTAAGGACATGCTACTTGATATTAGAAGTCAAGTTAAAAAATAAGATTTAATAGTGTAATATTCTTTCAAAAATAAGAATTATGCAAATAAATATATTATTCCCTTTACGTTCTTTTGATATTAATTTGTTCAGAGCATTTATTAGAGCCTAGCTTTTTTTGTTTCAACTTGACACAGTCAAAGCAGTTTGAAGACATTTACAAAGATGAAGAGGGAGCTTCAATTAACCTTCGTGGCTGAAATATTTGATATGCATGAGTTACTATATAACAGCTTAATTATCTAATACTCTTTGTAAAAGATTTCTAATAAAGAATGGAATTGATTTATATATTATGAAAGCATAATCATTTATTTAATTTCTCATCAGATTTCTTTTGCCAAAATGTATGTAAATTAAGTAGCAGGCTATGGCACCAAGACCAATACTCAGGAAGTTGAAGAGTTCTAATTCTTAGTATGTTTTGATGATTTTGCTTTGCAGGAGAAGCAAAGCTACAGGAAACTAAAAACCAAGTACTATAAAACTGCACAGCAAGTCAGAACCCATTACAGCTACAGATATGTATTTTAAACCTTATTCTACAACTCTCTTGTCATAATTTTTACCACAATAGATAAAAAGAGACCAACTAAAAGTTGATTATTTCTTAAAATTTATTTTATAGGTCCCAATTTGATATTTTATCTATTATGTACATATATCTTTAAATAATGTGATTTGCTCCTGCTATTTTGTTGAGGCTAGAGTTAATATATTCTTTATAAGAATATAAAGACATGTTCATTCTTAAAATTTGTGTATTTGTGAAAAAGAACAAAAGAGTGTATTAGGACTCAACGGTGGAAAAAATGATCCTAGTTTATCTCAGTCTTGATGCAATCTAGGGCCACCTTAAGCATAGAATGATCAAAATCCTTGGGTATTTGGTGGACCATTAAAACCGTACTAGTCTAATAGTGTTTGTTTTTACTAGATTAACCTCTCAAGTCTTCTTAATAGGAAGATAATTATATTACAAAAGAGGAAAATGAGGCATGGAAGAACTCAATGATTTCTTGACGGTAACAAATGGAGACAGAGATAAAGAAAGGCACAAGAGTTATGGTTTCATTCTCTAGTTATCTGTATTACTTACATAGCTTTTTCTTCCTCAGTGCTGCCACATTTCAGTTGTGGTGTTATGGAAAGTGAAAAGGTTTTGTTTGTTTGTTTTTTCAGTTCTTTTTTTTTGTGTGTGGAAAAGGATTAAAATCTAAGAACTTCAGTTTTGGAAAGAGTTTTCAAAAAAACCTAGGACATTAGTTGGTAGGCGAAAAGATGGAAAACAGCCAGGGTGAAATCCCTGCTGAAGGTGATGTGAAATCTGCCACTGATTTCTGTGGATCCAGAATTTCACCATAAGATGAACTGGAATAAAATCACCAAACAGCAGAAAAGGATACTTCAAAGCTGACATTTGGAAAGAGGTTTGAGAAGTGAGCAAGGAGCAAGAAGAAACTAGAAAATAAGGAATGCAGTGTTGTAAGACTAGATTTGCACAGATTTCTAAAGATGAGAATAAATAGACCCAAACAGTGTTTCTTCACTAGACAGATGAAGATTAATACTTTTGTGGATTTTTACTCTTTTGAAATATATTTTCCTCTCCAGTAATAAGAGTAAAGATAATAAGCATAAATCCTTGGCAAGACCAACAAACAGGACTTGCCAAAATTGACCATAAGTGACTTCTTATTTTCTGGAAAAATACAGATTTTTTTTTTGTTTTGCTTTGTTATTTAGACACTTTGCTTAATTGTTAAGAAACTTACATTCTGTTTCAGCAATAAAACAGAGATTTATCTTGGGTACAATATATATATAAAATATCATCATTCCCTTCCGTTCAGGAGACAGTGTATATTATGTTTTGACCTACATGCTCCAGGCGCTCCACCCTCAAGGTTCCTGCAATGAATGCTTTATATTTAAATAAAGAGAATTCCACTTCCAGCAAGAAGGCTCTCTCATCTGTAAATAGGTATCCAGGCTAGGAAGGACTATCAGGGGTGTGGTGAAGCTTTTGCCCAGCTCTCAGCAGGAAGTTGGCGTTCATGTGAGTTGCAGACAGAAGTGATCTCTTAGCACAATGTCAGTGATATAGGAGATACAGAGTTTGTTTTGTTTATTTTTTTTTTATTATTTTTATTTATTTACTCCAAAAGTTAAACATCTAATTTCTGCTTAAGTTCTATTTTAATGCTTAAGTACCATCTTAGAAATCACCTGAAAAATAAAAGAAAAAGGCCTCTCTTCTATATTTTTTCATTAGTAGCAAGGAGGTAATTACCTCCATTTTGTGAAAACAGAAACTGTTAACAGTAATCACTCTCAGTGTGGAACTGAAATTTTAGGCATGAACTAGGATTTCCTTTTTTAGAATATTTCAAATTGTATTTACTATGTGATGTTCTTTCTTAAACATTTGTTATGCATCACAGTACCTGTCTGTGCTACAAGTTAGTGCACAAATAATGATGAAGTTCTCAGTTTGTTATCTGGGAATAGAGTGTCCCAGTTTACAAAGCATATTGGTAGAAAAGGCTAGCTCTCGGGAAAAGCAAAATGTTGGCTAGTGAGTCAACGCTTCAAGAAGAGTAAGGGATACCTTTGTATTAACTTGAAACTGACCTACGTACATACAGAACAGGTTTAATCTGGCTCAAATTAAAGAGCAGGAAATGCTCAGGATATTTAAATATCTGCAGTGAAAAGTTTGAATTTACAGAAAGAAATTCAAACTATCTAGGAAAGGATTCACAGGACTTCAGTCTCGGAGTCTCACTCCTAGACTAGTCAATGAAGACTGACTTAAAAATAAGTGCCCATGTCATCTTAAACTATGAAGTAGGTCACCGACACTCATTATAATAAAAGTATTATAGTAATTATATGGGTGGAGAAATAGAAGATTTAAAACTGAATAAAGATTCCAATACTGACCAAGTCCTTCAGGGCCAGCTGAAAAAAAAGTAATTTTTTATTAACATAAGTGTTCTTTAAAGTTAAATTATTTTTATTTTTTTTTCAGATAGTGACTGGATCACCTGAATAAAAAAAAAGGTCTGTCAATTTTTTACCAAATCAGGACTTTTCCTTATTATATTCCAGGTGTCAAAAGTAAGGCATAGGAGGCAATTATAAGATGAAACTCCAAAAGTTTTGAAGGAAAACTTTGATGAAAAAGGGAAAAAGAATCTATCTGAAACTTCTTGGAAGTAGGTTTTTTTTCTAGCTGAGCAGTTCTGCTTCCAAGCACCGTTGATATGTTCAGTTTATCTGTCTGCTTTAATATAGCTATGTCCTGGGACTGTTTGTCTTTGGATGCTGAGAACATATGACATCATATGCCCAGGTGGCCAAGAGGGACAACGGCATCTTGGCCTGTATCAGAAACAGTGTGGCCAGCAGGACCAGGGAAGTGATTTTGCCCCTGCACTCAGCACTGATGAGGCCACACCTCAAGTACTGTGTACAGTTTCAGAGCCCTCAGTACAAGAAGGGCATTGAGGTGTTGGAGCAAGTACAGATAAGGGCAACGAAGCTGGTGAAGGGCCTGGAAAACAAATCCGGTGAGGAGTGGCTGAGAGAATTGGGATTGTGATAGGATGAGAGGAAAAGGCCATAATTTGTACCAGGGCAGGTTCAGATTAGATATCAGGAAAAATTTCTTCACTGAAAGGGTGATCAGGCACTGGAACAGACTGTCCTGGGAGGTGGTAGAGTTGCCATCCCTGGACGTGTTTAAAAGGCGGGTAGATGAGTTTCTTAGGGTCATGGTTTAGTAAGGGAGCAGGTACGGTTGGACTTGATGATCTCAGAGATCTTTTCCAACCAGATGATCCTATGATTCAGTGATCAATAACTAAACTCTTACAGAGCTAAGGTACCTTAATATTGTTTATTGTGTTTTATTTTCCCTCCAATTGCAATTTCCAGTAGCTGAAAGGAAGAAAAATAATATTTAAATAATGAGCCATTTTCTGGATATGTTACTGTGACATCAAAAGAGTTGATTGTTTTTCCTTATAAATCATACATTCACTGAATATTTATCAGTTTTCCCAGTAAATTCTAATATGTGATGAATTTATGGAAAAGAACTTGACCAAGAAGAATAGAAGAAGAATAAATATCATCACATTGAAATATCTTGGTTTTTCTGCGTTGTCACAATCAATGTGCAGGTGACTGAAATGGTGAGAAAAGAGTTGTATTCTCGTAGTTTACAATTTTTTTCTCTCTTGTCATTGCACTGCCTAATACCATGAAGCTTTACAATGCTGATACAGTTCTTTCGGGTTTGCTTAATGGCAAACATGCAAAAATCACTCAACAACAGCTTAGAAAAAATATCAAAAGGTCTTTGTTTAGCAGCAGAATTAAGTTTCTCCTCTGACAACTTCAAGCAACAGGAATGCTGAAATGGAACATTCTCAGTCAAAACATGAAGCAAAGTTTAAGCACATCCAGTTACGTTCAGGATACAGAGTTCATTTAGCAAGCTAAATGGCAGCATTACAGGAGATACACAACCTGACATAGATGCGCTAATATTTTGGAAACCAGAAAACTTCTGTTGTATCTACTACAATAGTTCATATTTGTTGGCTGCTGTTGGAAGAAGAAGAGGGGGTGGGGGAAGGGGAATGGAACACGAATGAAGGAAAGAGTTTCTGATGTCTTTTTATCTCTCCTGAAAGTCCTGGAGGTTACCAGCTAGCTTATTTGGATGTTTTAAGAGTTTTGCTTATGGCAATAAATTATCTTTTGTCTATTAAAATGCTTAAATGTTGTTAAAGAATTTTTAACTCTGAGTAAGAAAAGCAGGACACGCTTGAAGCACCTTTTTTCCAAGAACACACCTAAAACTCATTTTCTTAAATACAAAGCTAAACTGGATTTTCTCTTTTTAAAAATATTTCATAAATTATTATGATTAGAGACAGACAACACCTATTTGATCAATCTGGAAGGAATATGTACAAAAGGCTGTAAGAAGCAGACAAATAAATAACATCGTGAGACTGAACGGTGGCAGTTCAGATTTTCCTCATTTCTTGCTTTTACGTTAATGATGCTTGTGTATGTACACATGTGTACGTGCATTTGTGTGGGAGTACATCCTACTAATGGAGAAACAGGGGTAACTACATTTTGCAGAAATTGCAGTGATGGCTTTGCACAGAAGGAGAGGGGAGTTAAATGCAAACGCTAAAGTAATCACACAGAATTGCTGCATCTTTTCTAATTCTAGACATCACAGCACAGTGCACTTCAATATCCAAACAATGTTGGTAACTCTGCATACCTAGCTCGTTGCCAAGGAAGACAACAATTGAAAAAAGAAATAAAACAACCCCAAACCCAGCCTGGGAGTCTTATGTAATTTTAGCTTCTTAGCCTTTTGCCATGGGATGCACATTTCAGTATCTGCTTAGGCCTACAGACAATGTCAGCATTACAAGTCATAAGCCAGAGCTGTTGTACACGACCTCCTGACACTCTCTGAAAGGTAAGATGTGCAGAGGGAGTCAAGAGGCTGGCTGTGGAGAGGTTTGTTTGGTTAATCTTGTTGGGAAACAATGCAATGTTATTTTAATGCCCTTTCAACAGCATCATTTTTAAGATAGTAATCTGTTTTTTTCATTGCACACTAGCATCCTGAATGGCGTGGCATCCATCTTCTGGTTTGCTTCCTAGGGCCTTTTAAGACAGGGTCTTTTAAGGCCCTTGACTGCCTGCCTAAATGCGTGTTGCATAGAAAAGCCAGTGCAACTCTGTTGTCCTTGTGGCTGGTGATATTCTCCTGGTACCACACAGATGCACTTCCTGTTGCTCCTCACCTTTATCATTGACAGATTCTGCAGAAGAACATTTGTCCCAAATAGCAGACTCTTATACAGAATACCCCCCCACACTTGCATGGAAAAAAGAATAATAATAATTCAGCACAATATTAGTAATATAGCAGTGCCTTTCACTTTAATGGAATATAGATTTATAAAGGATATACAGCTGATATACATACAGACACATACATATATATACATATGGTGTGGGATTTATGTGGCAAGGCTTTGGTAGTGGGGTAGGGGGAGGGCTACAGAGGTTTCTGTGAGATGTTGCTAGACGCTTCCCCCATGTCTGATAGAGCCAATGCCAACCAGCTACAAGACAGACCTGTCACTGGCTAAGGCCGAGCTCATCAGCAACAGTGGTAACACCTCTGGGATAAGTTATTGAAGAAAGGATAAAAAAATCCTGGAGCAACAGCAATTGCAGCTGTAGAAAAGAGTGAAGGTATATGAGAGAAACAACTCTGCAGATACCAAGGCCAGTGAAGGAAGGGAAGGAGGTACTCCAGCTGCTGGAGAAGAATTCCTCTGCAGCCCATGGTGAAGACCATGGTGAAACAGATTGTACCTCTGCAGCCCATGGAGGGTAACTGTGGAGTAGATATCCACCTACAGTCCATGGAGGACCCCATGCTGGGGCAGATGAGTGCCTGAAGGAGACTATAACCCCATAGGAAGCCTATGCTGGAGTAGGCACCTGGTAGGACCTGTGGACTGGTGGGGAACCCACACAGGAGCATTCTGTTCTTGAAGGAATGCACTCCATGAAGTGACCCAGTCTGAAGCAGCTGGTGAAGAACTGCAGCCTGTGGGAAGGACTCACAGTGGAGTTCAAGGAGAGCTGACTTCTATGGGAGGGAATCCACACTGGAGCATGGGAAGAGTGTGAGGAATCCTCCTCCATGAGGAGGAAGAAATGTCAGAGACAGCATGTGCAATAACTGATTGCAACTCTCATTCACCGTCCCTCTGTGCCACTGGGAGAGGGGAGGAGATAGGGATTTAGGGAGCAAAGTTCAGCTGGGGAACAAGGGTGTAGTGCAGGAAAGTCGTTTTAAAATTTAGTTTTTATTTCTCATTATTCAACTCTCATTTGATTGATAATAAGTTACATTAATTTCCCTGAGTCTGTTTTGCCCTTGGTAGTAATTCATGATGTATCTCTACTTGTCCTTATAGCTATTCACAAGCTTTTAGTCATATTTTTTCTCTCTCCTGTCCTCCTGAGGAAGGGGAGTGATAGTGTAGTTTTAATGGGCACCTGGCATCCAGCCAGGGTCAACTCACCACACATCACAGTATCACAGTATCACAGTATGACAAGGTTGGAAAGGACCTCTGAGATCATCAAGTCCAACCTATAACCCAACACTAACACCAACCATCATCTAAACCATGGCACTCAGTGCCACATCCAATCTCCCCTTAAACACCTCCAGGGTCGGCGACTCCACCACCTCCCTGGGCAACGCATTCCAATGGCCAATCACCCTTTCAGTAAAGAACTTCTTCCTCACATCAAGCCTAAACTTTCCCTGACGTGACATATACATATACATCTAATTTAGGTAGCAGTTACATGCCCAAAGTAAAGTCTAGAAGAAGTGCAGTTTTGAAGATGAACAAAGTTCATCTAATCCACTAATAGAAGCTTAGAGAAAGGTTAAGAAAAGAAGACTGTGCATAATTCCCCAGAAATACCTGGTCATCTTCCAATAATTAATTAGTTAGGCACTTTTTGAGCTGGCTTGATTTGTTCATCATGAATATATTGAATCCATTTCTGAACACGTGTATACATTTGGCTTTCATACTAATCCTCAGCAAGAATAAGTCACAAAATACTGTAAAATCAGATGATTCCTCATATGTCATCTTAAGAACAGAAAATAAGCACACACTCATCTGTATCCTACCTACCATTGCACACCTTGTTCTTGTTTTGACTCTGCTTGTAGTTACAAGATATTTTACCTGGTTACCTGCTGTAATATATAATTCTTATTCTCAAACAATCAAAGAAAACAAAAAGCAAAAGAGAAAATATTTATTCTTGTAAGATGGGAAGACCAGAGAAAATGAGTAACTCACAGACAAGACATAGCCTTGCAGGGGACTGAAACCAGAACTGCTCCTCGTCTCTTGGAGGAACATCTTTCCATTGAGTTCTCGACTTCTACATTTTGGTTGATGGTCTGGAGAAAAAAAAAAAGCTGCAGCAGTAACAGTGCCTTTCAGAAATCTGCTTTGTGCCTCAAATCATGATTTTCAAAATGTAGGCTCAACTTTTCTCATTTCTTTACTCCTACCCCACACAGATGCTCTCTCTCATTGCTCCTGCTCTCAAAATACGTTCAGCCTAATATATTTTATGCAGTAATTCCCAATATTTTTTTATTTCCAGTTAAGATAGAAGCCTTGGAGTTAGGGATTTACCAGTTGATACATTTCTGTAGTGGTTTGGCGTGTATCTTTTTCCTTCTTTAGTAGCTTGTTAGCTGGAAAATACTCATCATTCATCATTGTTACTAAACAACCACAAGTGTGAGACATTCTGGTTGTATTCACGATTCCCAGGGTACAAGGCTGTTTTTTTGGAATGAGCAAAAGTTTTGGGGTGGCAACAGAGGAATGTGATTGCACTTAGCAATTTGAACATTTCTTCTTTTAATCCCCTTAAAATGAAACAAATTAAACACTTTTAATCTGTTTTATCAAGCATCAGCAAAGGTTGAGTGTGTCTGCAACTTGAGTTCAAAAGGAGTTGTTTTTATAAGCTCTAGGAAACCCCATTTGGAGGAGAGTATATAACCCTACTTGAAACTTGTTAAAAAACTGAATATAATTATGGAAATATATGGAAACATCATCTATAATTTTTGTATTTTGGTGTACATAATCATATGGTGTTCTCAGCATATAAAGTAATAGTTAATTCCTTTAAATACTTCAGTCTGTAAGATTCAAACTATAACGCAAGATAAACTAGCTTCAGAAGGCTAAGTTTCTTATAGGATTTATTATCCCATGTGAAACAGAATTGATAGTTTTCTTCAGAGAGAGAGTTCCCTAGTAATTGACCCTAGAAACCTGTTTATTTCATAGTCTTCTTCTATTCTAATCTTTCTCAACAGTTCTAAAATGGGTGGTTTCTTTTCCAGTGTGTGGTGGAGCCAAGAATTCAGTCTTGATAAAGCTAAATTAATCAGATGAAAGGGATAGATGAAACTAAACTGAGAGGAAAGAATGTAGAAGTGTATGTGATAGTGAACTGTGATATAGGTCTTAGTCTTGAGCATGCTAACCTTGGTGCTGTCTCACTGATCCTCTGCTTAGCTTAAGCATACGTATGTTTTTGCTGTCTTGTAAGGCCTGTAGATTTCCTGTCATTTGCGTCAGGAATGAGCTTTGCTGTATATGTAAGCATCATCTGAAGTAACTGAATGTTGATGTCTATTCAGAGCTGAATGATGGATGCTATTCATGTAATCACATTAATTTTTACTGTACAAGATTTGTTCATACAGTTTAAAAAAGGACATGTTTTCTGTCTTTTTATTACAATAGGAATTACATAAGGGATTATTATAGGATCTGCTGTTCTAAATCACTGGCCAGTAAATTAATTACACTATTACTTGATGCTGTTCCTATACAGATCATAAGGGGTGCATATAAGCTCTCAAGGGTGCATAGCATCCTTACATGTAGGCACCCTTTGGTATTTTAAATATAACTAACTCATATACAGCACTCATATTTGTGGCCTAATAGCTTGTTAACACATTTTTTAAATTTTAGTTTGCATACCAAGAAGAGCTTACCACTTACTTCAATTTATTCCTTAGTGACTGTTTTGCGAGATGCAATATTATAATCAGAGTCCTTGGGTGTGTTTTTAGGTCCCAAAAATATGACTGAGTTACTGCACATGGGCTTTTCAAGAGCACACTCTAAGTCTGAGAAAAAAGCAAAGTAGTTAAACATGGCTTGACTTCCTTTAACCCTGGGTTAATTCAAAATTACCTTATACTTACTGTGGATAAAGAACACATAAAGATTGTTATCATAGCTGAATTCAAGTTCAGAAACATTTCTAAATGACAATATTATTTGAACCCTTACTGATTTTAGCACTCTATACCTTTAAAGCTACTCATTTGAAGATATATCTTAATACTTATTTGAACACGGGTAATAGCACTCTCAGGCTTTTTTTTTCTAGAGACTCTTGCTATCTAGAAGAAGGGGTAAAACACATAATTTGCTTAGCAGCATTTCAATTCATACAAGAATTACGAAGCAGATGAACACAACAAGCAGAAAATTTATTTACTCATACAAGATTTATCTTTCTTTTAAACATAATGTGAGAGGTTTTTTTTGGTACTGTTTTTTTCCCAAGTATGTTGTTGGCTAACGGGTGGGGTAACAACATGCACCCCTTTGCATTCCTCCTGGCCCAAGCTTGGATGTAACTCAAAGTCTGTGCTGCAAATCTGCCTGATGGTGAATGGGAACATCTGTCACTGTGGAAAACACTAAAATATTATGGGATATATTCTGATTTCTCTCAGATCTGTTTTGAAATAATGCTGCTCACTAGTCTTCACAAGAATGTGTGCTACTGACCTATCTTTATCTTGTGTGCAGAAGACGACTACCCAAATAGAGCTACTCATTTTGTTGTAAATTAACTTTTTTTTAAAAAAAAAAATACGGTAATTTCAGAGTTCCTTTGGGTTCGGTGGATTTTTTTTTTATTTCCTTTTTTTTTAAAGTTTCTTCTAATTTTTAATATCTCTATTTTGTCCAACTAATTGATCTGGCTAAACAGCTGAGCAGTTGATCAAATATTTAATAAGAGAACTTCTCCAAATATTTTCTTCTAATTATTTGTTGTTCTTATTATGTGTATGAATTGAACAGATACACAAATACTATTTAGATGCCTGAATTCATCAAAAGAAATCCAGAATGGAAAACTTGATCTGGAAATTCTTGTCCTGCGCATTACTTTTAACGATTACATATATGAAATGTTTTGGTTAAAAGTTTTAGACCATATGTAAATTCCTAAAGGTTGGCTCTAGAATATAATTAAACTCTAATTTGCTGCTGGAATCAGGAGGGCTACTCACGTGAATAAACATGAGAACATATTTTTGAAAGGCTTTTGATCTTCCACATAAACAGTGTACTCTTCTAATAAAAAAGATTACAGAGCATTCAGAAGTTTAATGTGCAAGAGTATAGAGAGCTTTTCAATATAAACAACCCATTTAGTAAGGTTTCCAGATCTTGATGTAAGTGCCAACTTTGAGTTCTGTATTCTAAAAGTTGGGTAAAAATAGATTTGTATTTATCAAAGATTACATGAACATTTTCAGTAACCTAAGACGAGGAACAAGGAACATAAACTAGATTTAGTTTACTAACATAAATATGTTACAATAGGAGTATGTCTCATTCTCGTTTTACAGTAGTGTTTCTCTTAGCAAACTAAATTTAAAAAAACCCCATACATACAAAGTCTCATTGAGAAAGTATCAAGGTATATCAAAGTATCCATATAATCATGGAATATGTGGCCCCTGGCATATGACTTTGGCAATGTGACATGCATGTGTGGAAATGTGTTGTTAGAGATCTTAAATAACATCATTTCATTTTCAGATTACTAAGAAAATTGTCTAGGAGTGGGTTGGGAATGCCCACAAGGTATTATCTACCCAGATCATATCCCTTTCTTGAGAAAGAATTTGTTCCTCTGCAGCCAATGAATAGGAATGACTTCTTAAGTAAACTGAAGAAATTCTGATGTAATATACACATTAAAAAAATATACATGTATAAGTATGCATGTACACATGCTTATTCTCACATTTACCCAGATGCTCCTCAATTGAAAATGCAGAGGCAGTCATTTGCTCTTGAATAGTACATGAAAAACACACAGTTAAGCCCCCTATGTAACTCTTTGAAAGCATACCCCATGTCGATAGGCTTTCATAGCTCTGCATCCAATGAGGCTAAGCCTTATTCAGAAACCCAAATCATCAATTTATCCTGTTTGGAAAGCTTGAACAATTCAGGGAGACAAACATACATCTGACTCATTGCCTAGTGATGCCTATTTTAAAAGCTTGTCCTATGTTGAAGTCACTGTGAAACAAAACATTATGACACTTCAGGGCTGTGTAGTTATGGACTGGAGTTATGCTGGTACTGAAACACATTTCAGGCTCTGTGCAGAACACAAGCTCATCTCAATGAAAGCAGGTTAATCCCTGAAAAAGTGATAGCAGTCAATGGCACTACAGCTTCAAATATGAATGATCAGGAACAGGAGAGGCTGCTGAAAGAATATCATCTCTGTGGGAAGACTTAGGGAAGTGATGAACTATAATCCTTTGAATGACTGTCCTTTTTAAGGAAAATTGCTCCAAATGTCTCTTGGGATATATTCTTAGAGTCAGATCTTTATTTTGTCTTCCTGTTTGCAGAATTAACAAGTAGGAATTACTTTGTGCTCCTTACAGTAATGAAAAAGGATCAGATAATCTGGTGGATTATACACCTTCTTTACATTTGATTCCCAGAAAGGAAACAAATGGTTTGGATTTGTTATCTTGACCACCTTAAAGTCCACTGGGTTTAGCAATGTCATTTAAACAGCAGGATCAAACATAAGAATGCTGTCCACGTACAGGTCTTACGTATGATATGTCTGGTTACAAGTATGATTTGTCATATATTCAGTGTTAATGCTAGAGTTTTTGTTCTTTATCTTTTTGACTCACTGTGTGTCTATGTGGGAGTCATGTTGTGAAATTATTCTCTGAATTCTCCATGGTAACATCACAGCGAATTTGTAATAGAATAGTGGATGAAATTTTCCCTTGTAAATCAGAAAAGAGAAGACTTGTTCCACTGCTTTCTCTGAACTTAAAGAAAACCTTACACACCACATTCCTGCTGATTTTGAGAAATTAAAACATTCTGCCCAAACACCTCAGAATTTGATTTTACTCAGGATTACTTAGATTTAGTTAGGAAGTCTGGTGCTCTGATGCTAAAGTAATGGACAAAAGCAACACTGGATATCTGGGAAGAAAGATGTTTTGTGGTCCAGATTATTCTATCCCACATGTTTTTGGAAATGGGTTTTGAACAAGTAATTTCAGGAGGTTAATAAGGAATGGCTTTTGGTGCTGCTCTTCTTCTGATGAACAAATACATTTGGCAACTCTGAAGCCATCCGTCAGCCAGATAGAAGGAGGCTCCATGGAGTGGGGGCTGTTGCTTTGACAGATGCCTGCAGCTCTTGCTTGAATCAAATGGATTGTACATCTGGCTGCCTACAACTATAACACACAATGTGGCACAATCTCTTTCTCTCCCTGCCTCCCACACCCTAGCTGTACACTCCCCATTTATTCTGGGTCTGACTCTGCAGCTGTGATACTGACTTCATCACACAAATCTGGGTAGAATCTCCACTGCATGCTAAGGAATGTTTTGCAGAAATATGGCTTCTTTCCAGATGTCTGTTCTTGTCTCATCTTGTACTTCTGTTTAGACCTTTTGATCTCATTCCTGCCTCTGTTATTTTGTTTGTTTTACTTTTTGTCCCAAGAATTCTGTTGGGTTTTTTTTGGTCTCTGAAGCTTTTCCTTCAGTCACAGAGACAGTCTGCCCTGTCTAAGACCTCCACCAGGCTGTAAATAAGTTATCCAGATGATAACTGTGGTTATCCCTCAAACCAAAGGATGACTGTGGCAATGTAATCTGAGACTGGAAGGTCTTTTTGACTCCGATATTTAAGAAGATATTTTCTGGTCAGCATTGACCAGCATTATGAGTGTCTTTGGAGTTTTATGTGTTACCTGGAATACTCTGTTTATGGTGTGATGTCTTTCTGTTAAGTTGTTCAGTATTTTAATTGTTGCCATTTTTATGCCCTTTTTTTTTAATCTTTAGCCCATACAAATTTTTAGGTGTCGTCCCGTGCAATCTTTGAGTCCTTGTTCTGTAGCTCTTCCTTAAGTGGAAAGTCTTTGGATTTTGCAGAGTCTAAACAATCTATATGGGTTAGTGAGTATGAAAATGCTTGCCATAGATCCAGATTATTCATGTACACTGAATTCTAAAAAAAGTGTAAAAATGCCAGGGGTTTTTTTTTGTTTGTTTTCCTATTTCTTTTTTCCCTAGTCATGGAATAATTTGTAATCACCTTCTTTTTTTTTTTTGCTTTAGAAAGTGTGAAGTATTTTGCCTGAATAGCTATGCGTGATCTGCTTTGGTTTTTTTAATGCAAAATAGAATGAGTTTTACTCTGAGGGCACTGATAAAGTAACTCATAGGCATGTTAAACAGTCTGATTAACAATCTAATAAAACTTAAAATAAGTTTAAGTAATTTGTAGGTGACAAGAAGGATATTTAAGTTTCAATTTTAATTTTTTATCTTAAAATGTGTACTGTTGATTGTCTATGACGAAGTATTTTTGGAAATTCTGGGGAATCAATAAAAATCAAATGGAAAAGAAGTGAGGTTTTATGTACTTTGTTTACCAAAGTAATACTCTGAGCTTGAAGGAATGTGATGTATTGACAGAAAACTACAATATCTTCTTCAGAATATAATACACAACTGCAATAAGGGATAACACTGCGGTGGCAGCAACTGGTCAGTGACAGAGTGAAGAGGGCACACAGTAAAAGAGATCCTATTCTCCTGCTGGACTGTCTTTTAAGTGTGCACGTGCACTGTTCCAGTAAAACAAACCCAGCTGAAAAAAAGGAGACATTTAGATCTGTTCATAATTTATCAACTTCATACTTTTTGCTTTAATGAACAGTTTATGAACAGCAAGAAGATGTAATAAGACAGTCACCAGTCCACACTTGGGAAAATGAGGAGATAAGAGAAGTAGTTGCACTCTAGTTGAGAACCCGTTCTCCTTTTACAAGAAGGGTCATGGTTGAACCTTAGTAATAACACTGTTTTTTCAAAATATGGCTTAAACCAGTACTGTACTTTGCCTTCATTTTGTTGGAACATGGGACACAAGTCAAACATTTCTGCAGACATACCTCTCAGTGATGTCGTTTTTTCTTGTGTCGGTGCTGTACATTTGCACAAGCAGAACTATTACAGGATCTTGCAGTTTAAAGCTGTATATACACACCGTGACCTTCAGTCTAAGGAGGATGAAGCTTTTTAAATATGAAATTTCAGCCACAAATTTCACTGAGATGTTGTGTTTCAACAGCATCAGGGAACGAATACAAACCAGCAGTCTATTTTCCAGCCAATTCTACACAAGCAGAGATTTCCAAAAGATCTTCAGTGCTTAGGATAAAGTAACCAGAGTTATGCTTTTTCCCCAAAAGTTTTCATGAACAGTGTTATGCTTTTTTTGTAAGGGCTCTCCATTTGTTATGCGTTTAAGAAAGTCCATGGGTTTATAAAAAGTGCAGACAGTGCCTAGGCTATATGAAAGGTTCTTAACAAGTTAGTGTAGTTCACAAAAGATGTATGACTAAGCTTAGTGATGAAAATATATAGAAGCTGAACTGCTTCAAAGACTCCCCAATGAGATCTCCTGGCAGTTTTTTAGTCTCTCCCATGTAGCTTAGGATGCTTTTGTGAAGGTCCTAGCATAGTGTTTGTGCCTCTCAGAGGTAAACTCAGAACTAATCCTTTTTCCTCTTTGCTGAGAACTTGCAAACTAATTTTAATTCTCCGTAATCAACAGTATGTGAAGACACAGAAGAAAAAAGGAAAGAAAAGTAAAAAAAACAAAGATGAAAATATTAGGATTATGCTGCTAGCACATTAGCACAACATCTTCTGTCTCTGTGTCTGGGGATTTATGCCTTTTAATTAATATTACATCTACTCCAGCTTTGTTTCTTTTAAGCTTTTGAAAGTTTTCTTGTGTCTAATGGATTAATTTTATAAAAGCAAGGGAGTGAATAATTTTTGAGAAAGCACAGATCTGTCCAAGGGAGGCAATGAAATGTATTAATATTGATAGAGATAGGACAGAATGGAATGACCAATTCAGGAATGTTGTCGGAAGACCTTAAGATCTTATAAAAAGGGGGATTTTTTTTTTTTTAAAGTATGGTCGAATTCCACTCAAGAAATTAATATTAGCGAGGAAGTCTAACAACAGTTTAACACTTGTCACTATCTCTCAATTACTAGTAGTTTGGAGCAACTGTATTTTGTCCACAAAGTCTGGTCTCATATGTATGTATCATTACAAAATACTTCACTATTGGACATAATATTAGAGGTAGCTGAATCATAGAAATAAAATATTAGAGGAAAATATGAAAGGCATGTGTGCAGTGTGATTGAAATATGTTATTCTGATGACACTGGATTCCTGGGAAAAAGTAAATTATAATGTATTTCTCAAATTAAACTACTGCAAGAGACAATTATCCTGCACTTGCAACACAAACTAAAGATAGTGGGTTGAAAGCTGAACAACAAGCATTGACTTTTTGAACAAAGGCACAGCAAGTAGAGCCGAAGACATTGGATTTATACTGGCTTTCTAGATACATCTAATCTTTACATTCATGAAATTTGAGGTAGGGAAAACGTGTACAAATGCCTCTGGAATATAATATACATGACATCCAGTCACTAGGGGGCCCCACAGGCATCCATCCTGGGGTCAGTGCTCTTCAATATATTCATAAATCACCTGGCTGAAGGACTTGAAGGTTTATTGATGGAGTTTGCCAATGACACAAAACTGGGGGTTTTGTTGACACTCTTGGGGACAGAGGCCCTGCAGAGGGATCAGGGCAGATTGAAGAGCTGGACAATCACAAAGAGGATGAAATTTAACAAGGGCAAGTGCTGGGTTCTGCACCTGGGAACGGCAGACATGGGTATACAGACAGACTGGTGTCTGAGAGTCTGGAGAGCAGCCCTGTGGAGAGGGACCTGGGGGTTCTGGTCGTCGGCAAGTTGAACACGAGCCAACATTGTGCCCTGGCAGCCAAGAGGGCCAACCATGTCCTGGGGTGCATCAAGCACAGTATTGCCAACTGGGCGAGGGAGGGGATTGTCCCGCTCTGCTCTGCACTGGCGCGGCCCCACCTTGAGTACTGGGTGCAGGTTTGGGTGCCATGGTATAAAAAGGACATAAAACTACTGGAGAGGAGGCCACAAGGCTGGTGAAGGGTCTAGAGGGAATGTCGTATGAGGAATGGCTGAAGTCACTTGGTCTTTTCAGTCTGGAGAAGAGGAGACTTAGAGGGGATTTCATAGCTGTTTACTGCCTTCTCACAAAGAAGGGAGGTGTAAGAGGTCCTGATCTCTTCTCTCTTGAAACCTATGATAAGGCTAGAGGTAATGGCAGGAAGTTTAGATTGGGTATTAGGAAGAGGTTCTTCACCCAGCGGGTGCTGGAGCACTGGAACAACTCCCCAGGGAAGCAGTCATGGTGCCAAGCCTGACAATATTCAACAAGCATTTGGACAATGTGCTCAGTCACACAGTGTGAATGTTGGGAGTGTCCTATGTGAGGATAGGGGTTGGAGTCGATGATTCTTTTGGGCCCCTTCCAACTCAGGTAGTTCTATGATTCTATGATACAAGCAATCAGAACTTTAAACTTGCTTCAGGACAACTTGACTATGTTGAATTTTTTGAATTTTTTATTCTCAAGCATTATTACCAAAATAAGAGACATTCTGGGTCAGCCGCTCTCCACAGATTGACCTAGCTGGGATGCGGCTCCCTGGGAAGAGCCCATTGCAGAGCTTGTCTTCCAGAGAGGTTCTTCCACTTCTGGTAAAAGCAGGATATAATTCAGGAGCCCCATCTGCTGCAGTGAGTCATCACTTTGTACCTCTCAACACCTGTTAGCAGGGTGAGTTCACTAAAGAAAAGCCTAAGATGGCAATAATAGAAGGGCACACTGTACAACTAAATCATAAACACAGGATTGCATCAAAATGCAATATCTCCATAAATCTGTCATCTGAAGGATACGGCTGGAAATGCCTGTACCTCACCCTTCTGTGCAAAATTACTAACTCAGTTTTATCAGTGAATTCAGAAAGCAAATACTTACAAAACCAGCAAGTATCAGCAGAGTCAGCTATTGGAAATGCATGCAGGTAGGAATTCTTTTGTGGCACTTTTGTATATTTGAAGTTCCAGACTGAACATTAGCCATTTCTGTCATTTTCTTTAGTCGCTCTCAGTTGTTCATTAGACTTTTTTTTTTCCTTTGTTCAGCTTCACAATTTTAGTGCCTTACATATGTTTGTTAAAATCCCTTTTTGACTTAATGCACTTCAGAGAATGATTTTAATTAAACTATGGTAGTTAAGGTACATGATTTTTCCTGAAGATTAAATAAGTCTCTGGAAAAAAAGTCAGTAGTTCTTGCTTGCACCTTATCAGAGAAATGCAACTCATTATTATTTGTTAAAAAACACTTTGCTCTTGCTAATTATCTTAGAAAAGCCAAAGAAACATTACATAAAGTATAATTGTCAAGTGAAGTGTGAACTTTCTAGCAGTTTTCTCAATTTTTAATTTTGAGGCACAGCATTTGTAAGAAGTGTCCTGAGTTTCTCCTCTTGCTGTTTAAGACTACTATATGCCTGTGAGTATACATATCTACTGGAGAACACAGTGGTCAGGAATATGAACCAGGTATGGAGTGGGGTGGGTTGAGGAAAGCCCAAAAAGGACAGCTGCATTCATTTATCTGTGTCAGCTGGCTTTTGGGGAAAGTAAAATACTGAACTAAAACTTGTTCTTTAATTTCATTTTGGGGTTTGAGATTAGCAATACATGTAGTATTTCCAAAGACTAGAGACCTTTGAAATTCTTGGCTTAAATGGATACATCTTTGGTGGAGAGTCCCTGTTTTACAGCAAGACTGAATATGGCTTGTAATATCTTGTCCACAACTTAGCTGGCATTTGAAAATGTGCATTGTGAAGGTGGATAAATGAATCACTTAAAAGACAATAGAATACTCACTTGGCTTCGACATTTAGATTTAGATGAGCTTCTTAGTACAGAAGAGCAGCATAAATAAATGTACATGAAGTCAGTGTGAAAACTGATGAGCTGTGTAGTGATGAAACCTGACCCAGTATTAATGATTGCTGATAAGCAGTCAATTACTATGCCTTGATCCAGAGGAGGATCTTGCATTCCAGAAGCCACTTGAACCATATTTACTCAGACACATCCAATAAAAGCCTATTCAACTCTAATGCTCTTTAGGCTGATTTCCTATGGAAATTCTCTAGCCTACTGTCTGATTGGATGAAAAGATGTAATCTCTGAGATAATTGCATTTGAAAGATTCTGTGAAAATAGCAACTGATGGAGGAAGTAGATGTTCTAGGTGACCTGACTGAAGAAAAGCCTTGCAGGTGAGTTCACAGCTTCTTAGAGATTCCCTGGTGATGAAAACTTTTTTAGTGTTTGAAGCACTCCTTTGAAATAGAGGGCATGGAAGATTGCAGCTGCCTCTCTTGTCTACATGTGAAGCTCAAACAACCTCTTTTCTCACAATCATCTGGTCAAAGTGAGTGTGGCTCCTCAAACTTCCTCCTCCTAAATCAGAGGGAAGTTATACAGCTGGGTAGCAACTACTGTCATATAACTTGGGAGCTTTTGAACTACATAGGGCATGTGAGAAAAACTCTGCTAGACCTCTTAAGGTTTTGGGCCCCCATACAAAGTATCTCCGTACCTGACACAGAGTACTTGGCTGTAGGACTGAGACACAGACACGTAGAAGACAAGGCAGCACTAATTCTTCTAATTATGGAGGCATTCATTTTATCGCATTTTGCTGCAAGGGAGGACCAGTCCTGCAGGGTCAGACTACTGCCATTTGCCACAGAAGAGCATTTAGAGCTTTTAATGCCAATTGTGCTCCTGCAGAGTCTCCATTCAGGCTTGTCTTGGAGAGTCACAGGTCAATTTAACCTGCTATGCAGCATGCAAGAACTTGCCTTATGTAACTTGCTATCCGTTAATAGCTCTGGCTTCTATTAACTAACCATAGCAATTCAGAAATTAACAGAAAAATATAAATTAAATGCATGAAGTACAAAGGAATAAAAATGCAAAGGTGATAAGGGCTTTGGGTTCCCTAGTGTAGGCTGGAGAAAGAGACAGTGGTTGTCCCCCTTGCTCAAACACTGTTAAACATGTAAATCAATTGAATCAAGTGGAAATAGCTCTTAAAAACTCCTGTCTAACAGAAATGGAACTCGATGGCTTAAACTTACATGAACATATTTCAAGACTGTCTGGAGCTTAAAATACTGATAATGCTGTGAATTGGAATATCTTTTTCTTGTTGATGTTTTTAACTCTTTGGTGTCACCACCCAACTTAACTCATAAATTCTACTTTTTTAAAAATCTGTTTGACAAGCTTTTGTTTGTTTTCAGGTTTCCACAGCTTCTGAGTAACACTTTAGTAAAGTTTTATAGCTGTCATTAATGGGTCTTCTCTCTAGGCTTCATCATGGTAACATGCTGGAATGTAAAAAAAAATCTCCCTATATTGTAAGCAAGCTCTAATCACAGTCTGTTGGGAAATGGAGGTTTTTAGTGCAAAGGAATTGACGTGTCCCATTCCTTTCCGCTACCACACTTAAAACTTGGTACTTACTGAGTTCAGCACTTCTACCAATGCTTCAGATGAAATTTGACCTACATTTTTTTCTCTTTTTTTTCCTGTCTTTCTGAACTAAACCCCTATTTTCTTACCTTCAATCTAACAGTCAATGACATTTGCTGTGAAGTTCAGTTTTTAAATGACTCAGCAAAGCAGTAATATTCAGATCCATTTCAGACATCTGTAATGAAATCTGGTTCTTAAAGTACCTGAGTGTGTTTTCCTCTACTGTTCAACTGATACAGAAAATATAAGCCTGCTAATTATTCTAGTCATCCATTTTAATTCTATTGATAATGTAAGGCATTTGATGGCTATGGGTAAAACTTTCAATCTACTTGCTTAACTCTCTCATTAAATCCACCAGTTTAATGGTCACACTAATAAATATGTATATCAGTACCATTTTCCTTTAACTGTTTTCCTTAAAAAAAATAGGGAGTAAATGAGATTTTGACTTATGTAAAGACTGGAGTTCTGATGCAAAGTAAGTTTTAGAAAAGATATATACATCCTGCAGCATTCATATTCCATATTACTATGCATAAGAAATTACCTGCCCTTAGCTTCTATGTGAAATTATGTTGAATACCAAAGGAAAACATGAACTCTCACAGTTAACTTGAAAAATGTTCTTGTTTCAGCAGGAAGAATTAATTCCTGACATCTGAGGTGCATCAAACGTTGAATCTTTAACCACATATTTTTCCTGGACTATTTCATTAAAGAATAATTCAGACATTCAAAATAGTGACATGAGAGGGAGGTTTATACAGTCATTTTAGAAACTAGTTTATATAGTTCTCATCAGACAATATTATTCACTGGGTTAAAAAAATAGATAAAAATCCTTATTCAATTTTTTATTCAATTTTTCATTCAGGATATTTCATTTTAAGAGAAATGGTGAAACGCCTGAGTAAAGGCCAAGCAAACAAACAAAAAATACAAAACCCAGCTACTTATCTGAAGGAGAACTTTTTGACACAGTTTGGACATTTCAGTTTGGACTGAATACAAGAATAGGTTGATTTCTGTTACGTAGATGATCATAATATATCTGTAGCCTTAAAAATTCACAGGAGAAATATCCTTACGGATTTCATAATACCAGTGGACATTCATAGAGTAGGTCTAGAAAACCGGCAAGAATTACCTAGAATAAAACAAAATAATAAGGAATAAGTGAAAAAAATGATTGCTTTCTTTGATTTTTTTCTGTTGGTGGTGCTTGTTTGTTATCTATAATATTCAAAGAATGTTCTTGCTCTTCTCCAGTTATAATTTACTTTGTGACCGTGTACATAATGTTTTGGGCACTTACATTCTGTTCACTCTCCATTGCTATTTTAATGCAAATTGTTACCAAATAATGACTTTCTACTTAAGAAATAATCTCCATTGTTTTAGGATTTGCATCTGATAATTGAATATGACTAGAACTGTGCAGCCAGAGCAGAAGGTGCAGGTGTATAACAAGGATCAAAATCAATTATTGGGCTGCCTCACTCACAACAAAAGTGAAGTATTTCCATTAGCATATTTTTTCTTAAAAAAATGTAAGTAAAAGAGACAATTCATAATGCCTTTAAAATTAAAACAAAAAGTACACTGTGAATTCATTTTTTTCAGGTGACACTTAATCAGACTAAAAGTCAGCCCAAGTAATAGTTTTTAAAACAATCACTATATCCTCATATTACTTCTCCCAACTTATTAAGCATCTCTGACTGCAGATGGGCTTGTGAGATGGAGAGGCAAGTGCGGTTGTGAATTATGGAAGAAATTCTTATTGTATTCTAAGAGAAGTTTATGGCTTGGAAAAGGATTTGCTCTACAAGTTTCTTCCACTCGGAAAACTGACTGACTACTGCTGGAATTTGTACACCCTTCTGTCTCCATTTGAATCTCTATTGTTTTCCACCGTCTCATGCACACACGGAGGCATTTGTATGTACACACACACTTCCCCCCTTCATGCAAAATACAGTAAAAATATTTTTCAGATTTGACTCATTTTACTCAAAATGGAAAGTATTTGTGCAGATTTTTTTTGTCTTTTTGGTATCACTTTCTCTTACAAGGCACACACTGCATAATCAGGCAACTACTCTGTAATTGCATTGCAAAGACTATGTAAATATCTAATTATTTTCATGCAGATTACTTGATAATTATACTACCAGTTACCAAGTAATTCAAAGAATAATTACCATGTAACTTCCACTTTTTAGATGTGAGGATAAGGCTTTGTTTTAAAGATATAGAGAAGTGCATAATTATCCCGAGGTTACATTCTATTCAGATTGTCATTTATCCTGTATTTACAGTATTATTATATGGCTACTGCGCTCAGTATCATGTCATCACAACTTGAAAAAAACCCAAACCTTTACACTCTTGCTTTGTTGCAAATATTAGACAATGCCAATGCTAATATTTTCCTCCTTTCCTCCTGAAACAAATTTATGCACTAAGTTGTACTGTGGTTTTTGAAGAACATAATGACATGGGCCCAGATTCTTGAACGGCACTTGGATTCTGAAAAGCTTACTTACGGTAAATGTATTGTTCTAATTTGTAGAATGGGTACCATAATGTATGGTTTATGAGAGTATTGATATATCCCAGAAAAGATACTGGCCCTTTCATAGGCTAGCTTAGAGAGAGAGGGTGACGGGTGTTGTTTGCTTTTCTCAGGTTGGAATTGTCTTCTTATATTTGGATTGTATCAAACAGATTTTGGGTAAAATATGCAATGAGCACTTTGAAGTATACGAAGTGACTTCAGGATTGTAATTTCATTTCTAGTCACGAAGCTGAAGATTAGTGAATTTGTGGCTTTGTTGGCCCAGTTAACCTTTGATTACATTATAGAAAATGAAACTACTTAAATAGCAAGGGATAAGAAGGTTCTTTTTCTCCTTCTGAGAAGTCCAGTGTCTTTTTTGTTGGTTGTAGCCAGTAGAGAAAGAATGGGGTGTACAGAAAGATTTATTGCTATTATAAAGCCCAAATACTCTCTCAATTATCTTAATGCTGAATTTAGATGCAGCACACATCACTATGGAAATAACAATGCTGCATATAGAGGGTACAACCCTAGGCTATCTCATAGCAGACAGTAGTTGAGCAAAGAGATGAATCCCATTCATAAGATTATGGAGGACTAACACTAGGCACAAGCAAAATAAATGGTTGCCTCGAGCAGCATTGTTGATGGAGGGGTTTCAAATTCATTTGAATTCAGTTTGACATTAATGATAGCAGCTTATGACTGCCTGGTACCTCCTGAGCAGCTCCTCTGGCACAACCTTTCCAGGGCAAGCCTAGCTGTGGAGCCTGGACAAGGAAAAATGCACCAGCACTTGAAATTTTATTGTTGTTATGCACACTTCCACCCGTCCAGGCAGCAGGTGGCTATACCTCGGAGGGACAAAATGAGAAGGAAGGAACCAGTGCTACATGTCTTTCTTCTCCAAGCATCTGATCGCATTGCATTTACTGAAAGGAAAATGGGCATTATTGCCTGAGACAAGTGAAGCAGAAGAGAAACCTTGCTGAGTCGTGCTTGGTGCTGCCACACAACTAAATTTTACCTGTAAGTTACTTTGCTGATAAAGAATGGCAACAGTTTATGTTATTTACTTGATGAGAAACCCTGAATGAACCCTGAAAATATTTTCATTAGTGGGCTGAACATGTTATGGTAGCTCTGTTGTTACAACAGAGATTACAGTATATAAAAATCTGTAAAAAACAATATCACGACCATGAGGGACTGTTGCATTTAGTCTAAGAATGCAGAGAAAACTCAAGGCATGCAAAATATCTCAAAAAGCATCTTGGTACATGGTGAGGTAGCTACCATTTCTGAGTGCAATGTACCTTTTCTCTGTCTCAGACTTATCTGAGATCTGCTATACTTGCTCCTTTTTATTCAGACAAAGAAACCTAGACAGCCATCCTCCCTTCTTGTATAATAGAAATGAGTCTCCAGTTTGTCTTGGAGGGGGATTTGCTTCAGGATTTTTCAACATGCTTTTTGCCTAGAACCCGTTATAAATTCAGTGTGCTTCTCTGGCTTTTAACCAACCTTTGTCCATGAAAGAGGTGTTTCTTTTTAGTATGTAAACCAGAAATCAGTCTTTCGTGTATATACGTGTATCAATTTTGTATCTACATGCGAGTATAGTTCATGTAAGTCAGTGTGTGTTTTTTGTATCTACATATACATAGCAGACAGTGGCTGATCTTAAGGAGAAAATTCCCCATTGTAACTGAAAACTTGTTGTCAGACACCTTAGTATCATGTATCTAATCCACTTGAACTGCTAGACAGCATACCCTGGGGATCTCTGATAAGTTTCAACGGGTATCTTTCAAAAGTGTCCCGCCTGCTGACACCGTGAAGCTGCTGATATGTTATGTATAGGTCACAAAAGAGGCAAAGGTGAATCTGAGCTACCAGGGAACCTTTTGGCCAATCTGTAAGAATAGATTGCCCAAACCGTTTTGTTTCATTAGACTGGAAGATGATCACATTTAAGATAACTTTTTACGTATATTCAGTATTCCAGCTTTTCCTATTCTTACTGTGGTGGCTGACCAATACTATGAGTGTAAAATGTACAATGGACTGTTAGGACCAGAGAAATTGTTCTTATTTGGAAAGACTTAGATATGGCTTATTACACTGTTTTAAAAATCCAGTTGGATTGTTAATTGGATCCTTTCATAAGCTGGCAGTTCAGATATGACATTTTTGGGCATAACTTCATTCAGCTTGTATAGTAAATGATGAACAGTAAGAGTTGGGCCTTCTTACTCTCACTGGATACTTCTTTTAGAAAAAAGCCAAGTACATAAGACACATCCTCTGTAAGCTGAGCCAATCTGTCCTTTCCTACATACCCCTCAAAGACATGTGCACAGTGAAAAACACATAGCTGCACTGTGAAATAGCAGGAATATATCTATTCCCAAAAAGTGGTATTGGACTCTTAATTGATGCAGCTGTTCAAATGATTCAGGCACTGAGAAAGTCATGACTCACAGCACTGTTACTGGAGCAGCCCAGTCTCCCTAATGGTCAATGTCTGATTTGCTGGGTATGATTTCTTTAGTAATGTATGATGTAGGATATCGGTAAGATAACACAGGATATGTGTGGGTGTTACAGATGGCACAGGAGTATGTGTGCAGGGCTAGAGCACATGGAGCCCTAGGGTTTGCTATGCTATATTTAACAACAACCACAAATAAATTTTTTTAATGGTCTGGTAACAGCAGTTTTGACTCTGCACCTTTGTTCTCTAATGCACTCCATCTTCAAAGATGGAAGTAAAGGAAATGTAGTTCCCATCTTCATCAAAATCTGCTTTTGAAAGCTATTTTTAAAGCCTTGATGTTGCAGCAGCAAGACTGAGGAGTTTTCAAGTGTTGCAGCATATGCTGATGGTGTCACTAATTCTCCTGGATGAATCATAATCCTGTGATAAAGCTAGTATTTTTTATCCACTGGAATCAGCTACTCAAATGAGGAAGCTGTATGAGACCAAAAGCTATGCCTCTGAAAAGAAAGTACAGTTTACAATTTCCTTAGAAAATAAATATCCAGTAAGACTTTTCAATGATCTTTTAAAACAGAACAATCAAATATTCACAAAATATGTCAAAATGAGAAGTCTTTGGGAAAATATATTGCTTCAAAACATTACTGCAAAACATGAGATGGAATTCAGTGGCTGGCCTAGATGCACGTTTGATGCCATAGGGTACCCAAGACATCTAAAAGAGACTGGAAAATACAGCAAACAGAGAAGACTGATAGTCAACAAGCCTTTCTGGGTAGCAGGAAGGCTATTCTACATTCACTTTTGTGGTAGGTGTTTCTTTTTAGGCCACTGAATTCCACTTCTAGGTTCGGCTGATGTGGACTTCTTGCAGGTGGTGTATTAAACAGCTTGCAGAAATCTTGCTCTAACCTCACCCTATTCAGCCTGTCCTCTCCTCTGGTTGCTGTGCTCACTAAGACTGCAGCCTTAGCTTTAGCTTTAGTTCTAGCTTGGATTTCCATCTCACTGTTCAGTTCTTCTCTTTACTAAAATAATCAGATTGCAAGGTGTCATCTGAGTTCTTGTGGGAGTTTTGGTCACCAAAAAGGTCAGTAAAGTAGCTGGAGGGATGCTGACATAGCTTGAGGGTTTATTAGTTTCTAAGAGAAGCTTAGCTATTTAGACTGATGCCAGTACGTCATCTGACAAGTCTGAGATCTGCTCCTGAGTTATCAGAGCTTATGCAAGTGTGCATCAATGTTAGCTGACCTAGAGTGCTGTGTGCAGTTACGAACTGCAGCTCTGGGGGTTTTGTGGTGGGAGAAATTCTTCTTCATTACAATGAATGACTGGAGGCATGATATTTAATCAAATAGGTATAATACACCTGTGTGCTTTTTTCTTTCAAACTGTAGAAACAAGACCAAGCAGGTAAATAAAACATAGCTATTAGAAACTTTTCCTAACCTGATCTTGTCTGTCAGGACCCTTGCCTTAGCAGCTCTTGTTTAACACAGAAAAGAGGTCTGGACACCTATCTTGGGTCCAAAACACAATCCTTTTTTATGTGTTGGGATATGCTCAAATCCTACCTTACAAGCGACAGTTTATGCTTTTTCTCCTGCTTACAACTCTAAATAATATGGATAATTTAATGGATTCAGGTTTTTGGAAATGTATATTGGTGTTTATTTATTTTTATCACAGTAGTGTTGCATTTTCCTAAGTAAACATTATAAAGATGCTCAGTCTTCTCTCTGTGGCTATTTAGATTTAAAAGGAACCATAAAAGTTTGCAAAGCTGTGAATTTTCAGTGAATTTCCCCATTGCTTCTTCTACCAACTATTTAATCTCATATTTTTCTCAGAGGAGATACACTGCATGATTCATTGAAATCATTCACAACATTTATATTGACTCGCACCTTTGCAAATTGTATGAAAATTCATGCAGTGTCAGAATTAGACAGTGATACTTAATACTTCTTGTAGAATTCTATTTGCCTTTTCATAAATAGATTTGAGATTCCAGAGTGATTCAAGTGAAAAAGCTATTAAGCTAGTCCTTTCTTAAAAAATATAATATATGGACACATACTTGAGAAATTTCCTCACTATTTTAAAATAACAAAAACCTCTGGAACTATCTGATAAAATCAATTATAATGAATGTTGTTGAAAATGCCTATTACACAAATATGACCTAGTTGACATAAATTTATTTTAAAATTGTATTTATCGTGACTATGTTGACACCTGCTATTGCATTGTTTTCAGGTGATATGATTTCTTCTGCTTACGAAGACTTTAAATATACTTTGTAAACAAATCTTAAGTAAATAATTCACAGCATAGTAAAATATAGCTACATTTTTGCTGCCTTAACCTACTTTAATTAAGTGAACTGCATTAAAAATATCTGGAAAATAGTTTAGCTTTTTAAAAGACAAAGCTTTCAGAAGTAATTTCCCTATCTGAAAGAAAGCTGAATTAAAATAGTAGAGTTCAGAGTTTTCAAATGGAACAAATTTTCTGAATGTACTATTCAAACAAAACACCATAAGAAATTTTAGAATCAAACATTTTCAACTGTAATATTCAAGAATAAAATGTTGATTATCTTACTGTAAGTTAATAAATGTTCTTCTAATAATAACTGTTCTAAGTGTTCTATGGCATGTAATTACAAATTAATTTTTTTTTTTCTTTTATTAAAACAAAATAATTTGAACCTGTTCTCTGTGAAGTTTTCCATTTTGAATTCTGCACATCCCGTTCCCAAATAGCACCCATTAAAAAAAGTTATTTCAGTGACAACCATTTCTTACTGTATTGTAACATACACTAAACTGTTTAGTCAGGGCGAGTCAGACAAGACTTCTATAGGAGCAACATGGCATGTAGGCATCATCAAGAGCAGAATTTGACATTAAATTGCCAGTGCAGTATTTTGACTTAAGTTGTGTGTATCAGGCAGCATCCCTATCAAGGCACAGCCCTGAACAGAGTTGTCACTGGCTCTGGGACTGCGTGATTGGGCAGGGGCTATGCAAGAGACTGATGGGAGGAATTCATAATGTCTGCTCCTGACATATCCCGCATCTTTTTCAACCTGTGTAAGGGCTGTTTCAGGTGACTCACTGTGTCAACAACATGGTATTTGCTTTCAGATGCATTTTTGATAAATATAACAACTCATGATTTATTGCATAACTTTGACAGTGCCAATTCCCTTCCCCCTCTCCACCTCTTCGGCTCAAAATAGAAACTGAAAATGTTTAGGAGCTGCTGTTTGTAAGTATAATGCTCTTACTCTTTCATTTTCTCAGCCACCTAATATAAACATGATGAAATACCAGAATGCTGAGTAGTTCTTCTTAGTGGGTCATATTTGGGAGTTGGATACATACAAAACACATGAATACAATCACCACCTTAGGGGTTGAGGCAGGTTTAAATATATTATTCTAAAGAAAAATTCACTCCTAAAATATAATCTTATACACCAATGACTGGCTACAAATGAATTGTTAGTGTTGATTTGCTCTCTCCTCTGTCTCCTTGAGGCTATATAAAGAATTGTTCTGGCCTCTAAATAAAGGCACTGCAAAGTAATATTAATTTGGGGCAGAGGAACGCAAACCTCTGTTTCAAAAAATTATTATAATAACTTTTGGAAGAATAAATAAAGCAGTACTAGCCAGTTAATGAAAAACAAAGAGAAATCATTTCTGTAAGTAACGGTGGACCACTTGAAAGGGGGTATTCCTGGAAAAAACTGAAAACTCACTAAGCAGATGTAGTGAACAGCAGTCCTCCCTGCTTTTCCTCCTGTTTCTACGTTTACCATTACAAACTGAAAAAAACCCTCTTCTGCACATGTTTTTATTTCTAAAACTTAAAATGTCTTAAAGTCAGATAATAATGACCAGAATAATCTAAGTAGCAACATTTCCTGTCTTGAGCTACCATCAGACTCTTTTTTTCTATTCCCTCCCATTGTTTGCTTCATGCTTTTGCTAAACATGTGTCTTATCCCTGAAGCCCAGGGAGAGAGAGGGACATACACTGAGAACAGAGCAGGATGGACAGCACTGAAGGCTGGGTGTAACCCTGTCACACCATGCCAGAGAAAACTTTCTGCACTGGCAACAGTCGAATGGGGAGCTGACACAGCTTGGTTCATGATGGAAACTTCAGATTGGCGCGGGTTTTTGGGACCCACACAGTGACTCTGATCTTGATCTACCGCTACTGCATTGTTTAAAATAGAAATAAAGGCAATGATAGCATTTTGGAATAAGAGAAATGTATCTAATATATCAGAAATAGTCAATTCTGTACTGTGACTTTTGTCTTATATTCAGTTCAGAATAAATAGATGGAGATCTTGCTGCTGCTGTAACCTGACGTTTTCAGTGCATTGAATTTTCTGTAGAAACAAGCATGAACTGCAACAGCTGTCACTTTGCAGAGACTGTGTGATTGAGAACCTCATAGTGCCTTGTCCGATAGACCTTGATGCATCACTGATGCTTTTTCCATTACAACAGATAGCCACCATCAGAAATGATATACAACCAAGAGGCAGCATTTCATGTCCTGAATAACTGTGTTTCCTTTTCCGGATGTGGTACTAGCTATTTAGTGAATATAGGCAGAGACAATCCTTTCCCTTACTCATATTTGAACTTCAATATTTGAAAGGTAATTTTAATATTTATCTGTAAGATTATAATTTGCCTAGAAGGTGACAGATCAACATACGTTTTAATGTTGTTCATATGGACATATATTAATACAAACTGATATTCTCGAAATGCAACTGAAGCTGTTGAATGTCACTTTAATTGTTTCAATTAGGTTTTACACACTCTGCAGCTGGGAAACAGTCAAGATGTAAAGCTTTCAAATAGATGACTTCAGTAATGTGTTAAGAAGTATATCAAAGCCCAGATTTTATCTGTTACATGCTAGAGGAACTGTTATTCGAACATTTATAGCTTTTAGATTGTGAAAATTTTAATAACAGTGATTGTTGTCTTGTATCGAAGAGGTTCTATATCAAAGGATGACCCTCAGAGAAGTGAATAGATTTCATACAGCCACTGCATAAATAGATAAAAAAGGGTCTATGACCAATCAGATGTAGAGAATTAAGATAAACTAAACACAGAGAAAAAAATTAGCTAGTCTTGAGGGTTAAACATTTCCTGAAAATCTGCTTCCCCATCCCTCCTACAAAAAAGCCCACCCACCTGTAAAATTAGAAATAAAATTAATCATATAAAAGTCAATCAAGAACTCAAGAATAAAGTGTTGTGAGTTAGTGGTAACTAGTGAAATGACTCTGGCTCTCCTCCCATTTAAGGGAAAAAGAGAAGTGAACACACCTAGGCCAGCAGATTAGATGGTTGGGAGTCTTGTCACTTGACCATTGCCAATAGTAAACTCTGCCTTTCAGCCAAAGATAAGATCATTTACTTGTTTACAGCTGCTTACCATCTAAGGATTCTTACATTAGAAACCTAGATTTTGAGAAACTTTACTGCAGATTAGACACTGTCATTGCAGAGGGGAGCAAGCAAGCAGAGGTTAGCTCTTGTGCTCAATCTCAATTTTTTCCCTTCAATACCCTATCTTGATCTTCTCTATAGTCTTATTTCTTGTTATTCTGCATTGCACCATAAGTAAAAAAGGCTGATGAGGCTGAGGAATGGGGGTAGGGAGGCAAGTAAGAGAGATTGGAGGTGGTATTCAGAAATGTGAGTCACACATGTAGAGAAATATAGTGGAGAGTTTCTTTTAAATAACTTGAGTTATGTGACTCCATAAAATTTCAGATTACAACTGAAATTGTGTGTATTCACATGCCTAAATGATTCCACATAAGCTTCCACACCTCTCAGAGATCTACATGCGGCATTAGGCACAGGTTGATTACTGATGTATTGGGTGCGCTTTTTAAATTTCAGGGCAAAATGTCTCTGTTACATGCAGTGGAATGAACATACATGTGTTTCCACTTACCAGAGGTGACAGCCACTGTTGTGAAAAAGGACCTTTTATTTAAACAATGAAAAGCTATATGGTTGTTATAAATCACTTTGAAATGATATTGTATTAATTTCTGATAATATACACCTTAATATCACTGTGTTCATTTTATGCTGCCTTAGCTCTTTCCTATGTATGATGCAATAAGAATATTCAATATTCACGGGAAGTCTTTACGCTGCTGAATGTGAAAATCTTGCTTTCAGAAGATTAATGATGACCTCTTGATTCTTCTCAAATCTCCCTCCCAGCAGATCTACACTTTCAAATATTCATCCTGCTTTTCCTTCCCTTGGTTAATATGATATATATATCAAACACAGCGTCAGCAGGACATTTTTTTCAATTCTCCATATTACAGGAGCAGTGAAACGCCCTTCCCTTCCCTTCCCTAGCCTTTTTTTTTTATAGCCTGGGTCATTGAATATAGGAATTGAAGCAGGATGGTGAACACACTCCTGTTTAGTGGAAGAGTGCTTTAACTCTGGGGCTATAACACAACAAGCATAATTAAGTGAAGAGAAATATACCTTCTGTATTTTGTGCCTAGCTACCTGGTTTTAGCAGTAAGTAGACTAAGAGCACATTGCCTGCACTCAGCATCCCGTGGTCTTGGATACAAGAAAAGTCATTCATCGGTCTTGGTTTTATTTGAGAACAAGATTAGAGTCAGACATTCAGGACAGCTAAGATGATGGGACCAGTACCAGAATTTCATGTTCTTAAGTAAATTTGGGTTCAAAATATGAGATGACAAAAAGGATTGAAATGGATTAAGTTATTCTGTGATAATTAAGCACTTAGAAATTAGCTAAAACAAAACGTGCTGCCTCTGCTTTGTAAAGCCCTATTTTAAAGCATGTTCAAAAGTAGAGGGATGTTGATTTAATCTGAAAAGGAGGCTCATAAACTCCCAAGGAAGGAGAACAGATTATGATCATGGCAGAAAACATACGTGAATTACTTCAGAAGCACAGGAAAGGTAATGAAGGGAGTAACACTCACAGAAACTGTCATATGACGTTTTAGCCCACTGATATTTTAAAACATGTTCTAAGGACCAGATAGGTGACCCACTGTGTTCCCATCCAAAATGGTTTTTAGGATTCAGATTAATGCAGTTAATGTAATGTGATTCATCGTCTGCAAGAAAGGTATACTGCTGGTTTCTCTGAGAACTATGATTTTTTTTGTAGGTGACTCTTTTCATCAAATGACTACAAATAATGGCTTATTTTCATATTTCATGTTGGGACTTTCAAAATACCTTGACATGAAGGGAATGGCGAAGCAGTGTGCATAGGAGAGACATTTAAAAAGGTCAGGGCACAGGAGCTGCTGGAACTCTGATATGATTTCATATGAGGAAATAAAATATTGGGTCCTAGGAGGGTGTAAAATGCAGCTGAAAGTTCCAAACATGAAGCCACGTCTGCTGTCTAAAGAGTATATTTCTGCACATGCCCAGTAAAGGTCGGGAATACTGTCAGTGAAGATATCAAAGGACATATCATCTGATATTTTGCTTGGAAGTTATATTATATGCCCGAGCCAGAAATCTGGTCCTATCCTCACTAAAAGCAGAGACAGTTGGCTGCAGGAATGCAGTTGAAGGTATCAGTGAAAATACACAAGGTGATAGGGAAACACAAGGGGAGGAAAGATCAACATCCTCTCCCTCCACAACAGACAAAAGTGAGTCGTTACCCTCAGGTCACAATCCTGGTGCCTGTAAACTGACATGACTCAGAGCAAGCAAGACCTCCACCCATTTCCACAGGGGAAGCATCAGGTACATCAGTTAACTTGGAGTATGTGACCATGAGAGATGATAACCTGCTGTATATTTTTACTGAGAAATTAGGGATGAGGGTGTTATGCAATGTCATGTACTTGAATTTGGGGAAACAGAGTCAAAAGAAGTGGTTCAGCCATTTAACATCCATCCACCCATTCATCCTTGCTTTTGGAAAGAGTACTGTCAAATACATGAACCTTGACAGAAAATCCTTGGGTAAAAATGAAGAAATTGGGAAACAGCTGGAAAATTTTGTGGGCTCATTTTTACTAGAAGCACTGAGTTACAACTAGATATGCTTGGAATGCCTTGTCCAGAGGAGGGTTTGGGGCTATGAGGTCCCAGGATGGAACATGAAACATTGATCTGGAAACTGACATTTTGATGCTGACATCTGGTATTTTAAGAAAACTGTATTGTTGATAAGACGGTACTCCAAGAAATATTTTACTTATGGATGCAACCACTGTACTATCCAAACCAAAGTTTCTAACAAAACATCTCCAGATAGTTACAAAATAGACCTGATCAGCTGTTTTATTAAGGTGAAGGAGGTGTGGAAAATAAACAATGCATCAGTACTCTATTGTATAAAAATGATACGCTTCCTAATGTACCTGTTTCATATTATCCTGTAGGCAGTATAGCATTGAGTTAAATCAAAAGAGACTACTATAAGGAAAGTGAAAGGAAATGAAACAAAGACCAGGAAAATAATTACAACCATTTTTTCCCAAAGAGCAATGAAATATCCTTCAGAGATATGTAGATAAACAGTTTTGAATAATGCCATCACACCTACTGTATTGAAGTTAATGATGTGTTTTCTAAGCCAGTGAGGCCTAGGGCAGAATTTAGGACTTGAAGGGACACCTCACTATTAAAGATTATTTCTAAACACGGAAGTGGAAAGAAAAAGAAGTTGAGTGAAATAGCATGGGTGTATTTATAGGTAAGGGTGGGACCTTAATCCATTCCTGTCCCTACTTTAGTGCTAGTTTCTGTGGTGTGCTCAGCCAGGTTGTCTGGTTTATTCACAACCCTGCAAACATGCAGCGTCCCAGTCTCAAGGGGAAGGTAGTGCAGCAAAGAGATGTGTCTGTTGCTATGCAGATCTGGGTGTGTGACTGGATGGAAGGAAACCAACACATGCTTCCAAACAAAGAATAAATTTAGAAAGGGACTTATGCAGACTTCTTATTTCAACTCTGTTCTGCGTGCATTGTTTGTGTTTGGCTGAATATAAAAAGCACTTGTCTTAAAGAAAGTGTTTTGGTATTAGTTTAATTAGTGGAGGGCCGGAGAGAAGTATTCAGCCATCCTCTGTGAGAGTTGAGACTGTCTTTTTTGCAGCAAAGGAAAGACTGCAATGTAGAAGTCCAGCTTGAGTATGATCAAACCTTTTTTTTCTGTCTTGTAAGAAATAGTGCAAGCCTTATGACCTGAGGGTAAGGTGCGAGACCAATTACAAAGGAAACTAAAACACAACTTGTCCTGCAACAGGAGTATCAGAGGAGGCACCCTAGCCCTCTTCTGGGAACTGCTGAGGTGGGAGTCTAGCAATATTTGGTTTCATTGAAAAGAGCAAAATGTGTCTTGGGCAGGCAAGGGCAAGACTCAGGGTCTGGCCAGGGAGTGGGTCCATGTTTAAGTGCCAGCTAGGTCAGACACAGGCTTCAACTCAGGCTCTGGTAAGCAAGCTCAGATCAATGTTAACAGCCAAAGGAAAAGATATTTCATACATGTTATCTTCTCACAGTGTCTTAGATTGTCTTTCAGAGGCAGAATTTCATTGCTGGTTTATTGACGAGCAGTGGCTCGTAACTGCTTCCAGCTTCCCTAACAAACATCCTTCTCATTTAGCTGTGACTACATTCCTGCTTTTTGTAAGCAAGCCTGTAGATGAACATTTCATGTTGCATCTATCACTGATGAAACTTCATGTATATGTCCCTGCATACAATATAACTGTTTCCACACCCCAAGTTTTAAGGTGCAATTGAAGGTTCTAAATAGTTCTCTGGTGTTCTGGAAACAGTGTGTTCAGAAATGCCTCTTTCCAGCTCAGTACTTTCTTTTATTCTCAGTTGGAACAAGGCGTAACGCTTAGGAATTGTTTAAAACACAGAAGCCGAAGCCCTTTCAAATGTATTGGCAGATAAATACAGAAATTCATAGCTTGTTGCCCTGTGTAAAAACACTGTGTAAAGATACATGAGCAAAAATATCTGTGAATTATGTGAAAACTTTCTCGTTACTGGGATAACAGAACATACTGACTCCTGAGTGTGATCTTTAAGGCCCAAAATCCCCAGATCCCAAGAAGTTCCTGTAATGGAACAGGATGTTTAAAAATCTAATCCTGTAAACCACTAAATGGGTCTTGGGTTTTTCTAAGGTAAGGTTGGCACGTTGCATTGGATTATTGTCCAGGATTCCTTCTCAGAATCACCTCTGCTGGTATTCATAAAACACGAACAGAAATCATAGTTTGAATGCTATTTTTCATACCAGTGTTCTCATCCATTGTTCCTCGTTAGTGATTTTGGATTACATGCACTGTATTTTTAATGAACAATAAAAATGCCACTTTGAATATTAACACCATCACTTTTTCGAGGCCACTAGAACAGGGATGGATAGTCGTCCTGAGCCTATATCATTGCAGGCCATCAAATCCTTATAAAGTTAAAGGTACATGCTAAACATTTTAGTGAGCAAAGGAGAAAAGCAGCTCTAGAAGTAACTTAGGGGTTGTAAGTAGCAATGCTTCCCCAAAGACTTCTGTCCTTTCATTCTAGGATGGACAGATGAATAGATGGGTAGCTGGATCTAAGGATAATGTGACAGTATTAATCTTAGAAGTCTCTGGTGATTCAATGTCTCTGGCCACAGAGTCTCATATTATGCAGCCAAGATTAATACTGTTGTGGTTATTAACATGATGTAGCCCTATGTAAGTTATGCTTAAACTCTTTGCAATCCTCTATATTGCTCAAGAGTTAGTAGTTGTTTAGTTCTAGATGTTATTCCAAAAGTCAGTAATACTTTAAAAGTAGGTGTATAGTGGGGAACAAAGTGATTGTTAAAAGTTTACCCTGACTACTCTGCCTGATTAGACTACAGACCACCATAAATGTTCCTCTGTAATGACAAAATTCTACAAATAGAAGGAACCATATGTTTTGCCATCTGTGTACCCACAAAAAAAAATCCCAAACCCTGTATGTTATCTCTTCTTCTATATCATACAACCTTTCCAAAACCACATTGCATACAGTCAGTGCGAAGTTCAACTTATTTTTTTTTTCACTCAGAAGCATTCCTATGGAGTAAATTTTTTTCTTTTCTGGCACAGTCTGTTGATTCTGAATCAGTACAAACTGTAAAAGGAGGACCCTAAAAGTTGTAACTGAAAAAAGCAATTGCCTGCTTCATTAATTCCATCAACAATTCCACATGTGATTTACACTCATACTCCCACTTTAACTTCCTTTCAGCCCATAAACTGTTTTGAGGTCTAGTTTATATTAATTCAGGTATTTCTCTGACTTTACTGAAGACAGCAAATAAAACTGCCCCTTTTCTTTCTGATTGCTGGCATTCTTTAACACATAGCAAACATTTTTCACAGTTTGTGTGTGGTGATTTTGTGTTGAAGATTATTGCTTTGTGTTAAAATAATAGTATCATGTTAATTTGATCTGATCCCTGAAGCTGAATTCCAGCCACCAGGCCACATAGAGAATATATATTTTATATATAATTAATTTATTACTGACAATCATAGTGGCAATTTCATTAAATTAAATATATACCAAATGTAAAAGCCCATTAATATGAGTGTATCATTGATCTGACTTTATAAACTTCACTGGCTTGTTCTATTTATTTACAGAGTATTAATAAAAAATATTATTCCATTATAATTTTTTTCAAGTATCTATCTCTAGAATTGTTTTAAATAATTCAGAAACAGATGTTGCAGGAACAGCAAATTAAAGAGCTGTCCTCTTTTCTAATAATACACTTTTAAACAGGTCACCCTTCTTTAAAATATAGAAAAGGTTAGTCATTCTAAACATTAAATCTGCCTGGAATTATTTCTCTAAGTGTTAAAGATAAAACAGACTTTTCAAAACTAAAGCAGGTTGAATAATAATCCAAATTTAATTTCACTAACATTTTTTTTTGAATTGTGTATAATAGTCCTTCTTTCTTATCAGTTGGGCAGGGATTTCCTGCTACTGAGCACACGTTCATATCTTAAACAATATAATAGATTTGCACATTAACTACCGTATTGCTCTTACAGTGCACTGCAAATAAGCAATAAAGAGCAGTTTTGTCTTTCTCTCAAAAGCTCTTCTCAAAAGCTATTTTCTGTCATCTGTATTAATTGGCTTTTCAGGTCATGTACTGTCACTTCTATATTTTGCTAAGGAAAAAGACTAATATGTATTACAGTTATTGTTGTTAGTAATATAGAGCCTGACTTTTCTTACAGAGATTAATTTGAAATGACACTATGGAGCTTGACAGTTCTTGTTGGTTATTTTCATTTACTAGACAATTTTCATGCTATTGGCATGGGGACATGGTCCCTGGTAACAGCCTTGTTCTATTGATTATTATTCTAAGTGAAATAAATATTGAATCAAATAGACTAAATTACTGTGCTAGATAAATCTCAGTAAACAATTATTGAAGAGAAACCTGGCAATACACATAACAAATGACTGAATATTCAACAGACAAGCACTTTTTCTACTGGATGAGACACTGAATTGCACAGAAATTACTGGGTTTATTTGGAAATTTTGAGGTGCTCATATACTGGCTTTGGAGTGTGTATTATTCCTTTCCATAATTCAGTCATTTCAGGTCTTTCTTCTTCCATTTCTTTATTTTAAGGCAGTTGAAGATGTTTATGAGAAAAGCATGACTGGACCAGCCTTATGAGTATTAAAATGTACTATTAAATTGTAAATCGAATATTGTAGATCAGAACTCTTTTTCTCTTCAGCAAAGACCCAGAGAGTGCTACTAAAAAAAATGTCAATAATCAAAGGTTTATCAGAGACTAGGCACTTAGAAATTCATTGTTGTTATGAATTCTGTGAACTGTTAGTTAAATTTTTAAACTGGAATATAATTTTAAAAATGACCGTTCTTTCCTCAAACTAAATGTAATTGTTAGGATATATCTGCTCTAAACCTGCAAGCATATATATTAGAATGGTGAATTTTAAATTCTCTCTGCAGCCTTGGAGATGTGCAGATAATAAAAAAGTGCCCAAATATGACCTATATGAACATGTTTCAGCAGGTTTTTGGCTCTTTTTCTGGCTCAGGTTTGTTTTAGTCTCTATAGTGTGCATCAGCCTTACTCCAAAGGAATTTTTTTAGGGCTCTCTGTGTTGGCCATGGCTTTTTCACCTCGCTTTCGTGTTTCATCTGCTGATACCTTTTTGAGTTTTAGGGACTACTTTTGTGTGTGTGTGTGTGTGTGTGTGTGTCTGTTACAGTAGACTTTTAATTATGTGGGCAGTATAAGCCAAATCTCTCCTCTCTCTCTCTCTCCTTCCTTTTCCTTCCCCAGGGGGAAGAGTGGAGAAAAAAATCACAAAAAGGATGAGTCTGAACTCTTTCCAGCCTTTTTTCAGAGCTTGTTCTTCTCCAGCTTGAAGTGCACAAGAACCCCAGAGCTTCCAGAAGCAGGTTTCCAAGTAACGACTACTGCCTCCATGTTCTTCCACATCCTTGGTCTTCCTTTCTCCTAGACACAACACTCTTCTGGTCTGGTAGGTGATTCTCAAATGTGTTTTGCTGCAAGTCCTAGGATTACAGCAAAATGTTTTATAATCCTATGATAAGCCAAACATGCTAGAATTAAATTTTAATTCATTTATAGAGACTCCTCTCCATGACAATATTTCATCAGCATTTGAGAGAAGGAAGGTCTTCCATACAGCCTCCTATGGCAGTTCTGATTCGCAGTGGGATGCATCAAGCTTTTATAAATGAAAGGGGACGGTTTTCTACTTTTCCCTGTAAAATCTCTGTTAAGACTACCCCACTTGCACATTTATTACTTATGTGAAAAGTGTTCTCCTGTGACTAGATGTTGCTCATACTACTAGTTATGAATGAACTTCAGGTCATTCAGTCCCATTAAATTGCTGAATTTTTATTTTCATAGTTGTATTAGGTCTGGTTGGCCAATATTGGGCACCACAAAGGACTGTGATGTGTTAACCTTGGATGGCCACCTAGTTGCTCTCTCACACCCCACCCCAGAAGGACAGGAGAAGAAAATACAATGAATAAGATCATGGGTTCAGATATGGACAGGGAGATCACTTACCAGCTACTCTCATGGAAAAACAGTCTTGACTCGAGAAAATTATTTATTTGTTTTGCCAATTAATAAGAGATAAGGATAGTTAGAAATAAGAACAAAACCAAATCCATCTTCCCACCACCTCCTTCTTCTTCCCAGTCTCATCTTCACTATCTCTTCTACTTCCTCCCCCTAAGCGGTGCAGGGGGATGGGAAGGTGGGTTTCCTTCTTGATTTCAAGGTGTAGAGGATGAAATTCATTTCTGAGCAAGTGAGCTATCATGAGAACTATGCTATGGGACAGCTACACACTCACTTCTGGAGGGGGGTCAAAGACTCTTTTAGCATGAAATCAGTATTAAATTCCTGAAGTGTTCAGAATTTCCCTTTTGAGATATTTTCTTCCACCCTGTTTGCATTTATGTTGGTTTAGTTCAAGAAGTATGCTGAATTCTGGGGCAAAAATATGTATGTATTTCTTTCTTTCTAAGGCAACTCCCCTCACAGTGTGATGGTAATAAGAAAACATATTGCTTAAGAGTTAATTGAGATATTTCATGTAAAAAATATTTGTCACAGAGTGTTCATAAATATTTTATTTCTGTGTTGCAACATGTTATTTCCATCATTTCTCATACTTTATTAATGGCTTTACTAGCAAAAAGTCTGTTGAGAATTTTATAAAACCTCTTTCTCGATGCTCATTAGAACATTGAATATTAAATACACTAGATATCTTAGTGTTTTGATATCTATTTTATGACTGGGTAAGTTCTAAACAGTCCTAACCAGGTCACAGGCCTCAGTTCAAGCATGTTTGTTTGTAATAAAAGCTCTCCTGCACCTGGCTTTGTGCTTTGTAGGAAACTGTTTTTCTCCAGGGTACAATTACATCAAGCTTTTTTTTTTCGAGCCAGAAAGAAGAAAGGATAATGGGAAAACCTCAAGTTACACCAAATATTTGGTCTAGAGTTTGGCTTTGCAATCTATTAGATATTAAGCATAGAAGTCTGAAATCCCATGAGAACAATAGGTTACTATTTTGTGGATTTTTTTTTAAAGGCTTTAATTTAGACTAAACTTCCTTTAATGTTTTAGTTCATATCAGAACCTTAAGTCAAGAACATGAACCCTGTTTTAACTAAATTTTCCCACTCTATCAAGAAAAAGGGTAGTGTTTTTCTTAGAGAAGTTTAATATTACTAATGGTTCTTATTCTATGGAAGGGATTTAAGAAGCTAATTTGGATTAACTACGAGTATTTTTATTCTTTCTAATACATTAAAACCCATTCTTGTTCTATACCAGTGTTCTGTTTTATATAGTGCTTCCCACTGCATGAGGCAGATGAAAGGGAAAGCACATTCCTGTAGACAGGCATTCCAGAAACACAGACTTGATGGAATAAGACAGAGTGACTTGGAAGCCATTTGCAAATTATAGTTAATTAAATGCAGTATTGAAATATAATCTAGACTTACCATTGCAGAGAAGTAGCAATGGTGATGCTAGAATACTTCACCAACAAACTCTTTTGAAAATGTTGTCAAAAAATCAATTGCCAACCTAGGCAATTATAGGAAATGTGTGATTTCACTAGCAAGTCCATACAAATAAATTTCTGTATAAAACTGACGCTAGAATCAGAGTCTTTCTTTACAGAAAGTAATGTGCTGCAACACAGCAAATATGCCAACAAATAGATATCGTTTCTTTTCTTTTTTCTTAATTTTCTGCCCCTGTAACTGTACTGTTCCAGGAATGTGGGAACCAACGTCTTTGAGCAAGAGATGACTAAGTTTATTCAATGAGCTAACACTGAGCAGTCATATGTTTTTTGTATAAAATTAGACATCTAAAATGTTAATAGGTTTATAGAAACATTCACATTGTTTTCATTGTTCCAGTGCTCCAGGTATAAGAGACCATGTCTTCTATAATGTTAGCCAGGATGTTTTAAGTCCTTCCCCAACCCAGAGAAAAGCTACAACTGGTGAACTTAATTATGTCAAAAGTGCAAAGCTGATAATTTGAAAGTATAGTGTCTTTTATTGCACCTGGCTTTGCCAATGGTTCTCTTCAAAATTCTCTGAGACTGTTCCTTGTTAATTAAAGAGGTGTCATTGACGCCCTGCTCTTCTGAATGTTTGGAACAACTTTTTTATTCTCCAGCTTTTCTGGATGTTTTCCTGTCTTCTATCATTTGAGTCTTTACTCTTTCCCTTGTTTACTATGCCCTAATATTTCCTTTTCTGCGGAACTTAAGACAAGGGAGTTTACTTTGCAGGAAAGAAAGAAATAGGCAAATAGTTTCTGAAAGATATATGACTCTATTTCAGGTAGTGAGTCATCATGTTTTACGTTTTGAATGTTATATTAAATGTGCAACATTACAAAGACTTCCAATATACAGACTGTAGTGATATCTGTGCACAACACCCAATATATGCTTCTATATTTATCTGGAATCTGTGTTTTAAATGAAGGCTTGTTTTAAAACATTATCTTAATGAAATACTAATGTTTGAATGGACAAATTGTTCTATTTTAACTCTGGATTCCTTTGGTTTTATAGGTATTTTAAGGTAGACTCTTGACAATTTTGAAGTCTAGTTTATTTTCATGTAAATGAAATATTTGAAGATTGAGAATATGATTTAAATTTAAAGCATTAAAAAAGAGAGGGTTACCCCATCAGATGAGTGTTCTACTTTCCATTCAGTAGAAGTGCTTGGACTATATCAAATGCAGTTTTTAAAGTGAGGTCATGATGTTATGATTCAAAATTTGTCAGATGTAAAGCCATAAGGGATTTTTAGAAGATGAAAAGAGTAGACTTCTGATGTGACCTGATGCAGCTGAGTAACTCCCAAAGTCACAAGTCAGTTTCTGACTGTAAAAGAGACATCTGATCAGATTGTCATGCTTTATGTTTAATGGAGTGTTACAAGGACTTTGACACAAATCATTACCCACTATTTACTTATTCAAGGCAGAAACCTACTGGAAAATTGAACAAAATTATCCATACTTTAACAGCTTTGAGTAGATTGCAATATGATCAAAATTTCTAAAACATGCCCTTTTGAGAACCCTGGTATTAAATACTCCTGAATTCTTGTACTGTACTTTAATCATTACATTTTACTAAATAATTTTTAGCCCCAGGATGCTAGATTGAAGAGTTGCCAATATTGCAGTTTATATCTACTTACCATGCATGGCCAGAGTACAGAAAGATCTATTATTGACTAGATTGAAATTATAATCAGTTATGAACCTGTTTTTATTTCACGTCTTACCATTCTTGGAGATAAAACATACTAGTAATATTTTGTAGTACTTTTGGGAATCAAAGCCGTTGTAAAAATCACTAGCAATAACTCCAGTCTTTGATGCTATTAGGAATTTGAATTTTCTACTAGAAGAAGATGCTCAGAGGAACCTTGTTTGCATCAAACTTCATAGAGGAAACATGCTGTTGAAAAATTGCCTCAAGGCCTCTTGATGGCTACTCCAGAGAGAAATACTATTGTAAAACAACCAGGGAAGAAAAGCATGGTAGCTCTTTTGTAAATTCATAGTTGTTACACACTTGGAGAGTGTGTGACTAACATGGACTAGTTCTGAAATTAAAAAAGCTAAATGATTTGAAGGCTCTCTTAGGGTAGAAAAATCCTCACGTAAGGAAGAAGACTGGAGTAAATATTCCAGCCATTTCTTCTCCCTGCAGAAGTGACCAGGGCTTTTACGTAATTATTCTTAAACATGATTACTAGATGAGTACACTATGGACATCAAATATGATATTAGTAACCCAGCAAGCAGACTAGATTTTCATTCAAGATGTGGATGTTGTTATACAAAACAAAAGAAAAAGAATTCTAAACATCTGACATATTTTAGAAATTCTGTAGTTAATAGAAAAGGATCACAAATAGCGCAGGAACTCTTCATTATTCCACTGAGTGATATAGTGGTGTAAATCTCCTTATATGTGTCAAAGTATTCATTTGTATCAGGCTAAACTGGACCCAAGAACAGATTGTCTGCATGATACACTTCAAAATCAAGTAGAGTACAATGTTAAGTATTGCTTAAGAAAAAGGGTGTTTGAAATAACTTTGCAGACTAAATCAATTTACTAATCTGTATAATTTTTAATATCCATCGTTTAATTCTTCTGCGGACTTTATTTCTAATGAATTTTGTAATTGTAAGTATTTTTACCAGATTAAGCTTCGCCCTACAAGGCAAAGGATCAAATTGTTTTTCACCATCTAACTGCATCAAGAGAGAGTGGAGGTCAATTACATCAACAAAACATCTCTCTGCGTTGGGGAAGAAAATATTTCTGATGTCTGTAGTGAAATTAAATGTAATCATCAAGAAATAAGTTTGTGAGGAGTTTTACATACACTTAAACAGTTTGCTATTGAAAAGCTCATTAGCTTCTAACATTTTAATTGCATGGAAATTTTTCTGAAAGGATGTGCATGATACCTCACTTTTCTGAGGTGGAATGGCATCTTTGTCATCATTTGTGAATTTTACAAAACATATCTTAGGAAATGAATTTCACATGCACTATATTTGGATGATATTTTTAAAAGAACTTTCCTCCTTTTAGACAGATTTATTTGACAGTTCTAATAAATCTGATGCCCAAAAGATGAAGATGCTCATTTGACCGACTAAGAATAAATAATTGAACGTCTCATAGAATTGTAGAATCATTTAATAATCTAGGCAGGATGAGACCTCCTGAGGTTGAATTTCAACGCTCTGCTCAAAGTTGGTCCAATCGGCTCAGATATAACTTAGAAAAGTTTCAGTCAAGTTTTGGACATCTCCAGGGATAGGAATTCCACAACCTCTTTGAGAAACCTCCTTCATCTGTGATCTTTTTAGATAGGCTCTCTCTTCTCTCCGGTGTCCCATTAGGTAGCTGTAGACAGCAATAACATTCTCTTTAACACTGCCTTTTCCAGGCTGACCAAATCCTGTTTTTTCCATCTCTCCTTGTCTGCCATGTTTTTCAACCATTGATAATTTGTTAACTTACTACTGGATTTACTGCCTTCTACTAACACATTTCTTCTGCTGGGGAACCTGGAACTGGGAGGGGTACTTCCTTGCAGTGCTGATCCATGCTCAGCTTTTTGTCCAGTAGAACCCCAAGTCTTTTGCAGGAAAGTTTCTCCCCAGCCAGTCTGTCTCCAGTCTATGTTATTGTGTGGTTTACTCGATCCCAAATGCGAGACTTTGCATTTGGCTTTGTTGAAGTTCAAGAGCAGCATCACTCAGCTACTCACCCAGTTTGGTATCATTGTTCTGATTGTTAGCAAAGATTTTGGATAGAGTTACCTCCGGTATCAATCTCTGAAAGATGTTACAAGTAACTGGCTACCTGCTGGATCTTATGTCACTGATAAGAAGCCCTAGAGCCTAGTGGTCCAGTGAATTTTCCACCTATCTTAGTTGTTCACTTGCTGAGTCCAGATATTACCAATGTAGGCATGGGCATGCTGTGGGATTGGTTAAACACCTTACTAAATAAAGACATGCAACATTCACTGCTCTTCCACTTCTAAAGTGCCAATCATCTCAAAGAGTGAAGCAACCAGGTTGGTTAGATATGATTTACCCTTCATAAAGGCTTTCTGACTGTTCTAAGTCACCTTTCTGTTTTTCATGTGGTTGGAGATAGTTTCCAGGAATATTTGCTCCATAACTTTCCCAGGGACTGAGTGAGCTAAGGCTAATTGGTCATCTGTAATTCCTGGTTCCTTCTTCTTTCCTTTGTGTTACTGGGCCATAATATCTTGTTAATGGAACTGTGGTTTTTTTAACATCTGAATGAAACTATTGCAAAAGTTTGCTTATAAGAGGAAGTTCTAAAAATGAAAATTATTTGTTAGCCTACAAAGGCCTGTGAATCTTTGTAATACAGGAATAGCTAAATAATTGTTTAGTGAACTACATTAACTTCAATTCAGTATTTTTCTGTGCATGTGGTTCTTTTTTGAGTATGAAATTGAAGTAAACAAGAAGAATAAAATGGAAAATAATGGGACTGAAAGGTCAGAAATACCACAAGCCTATCTTGTAGATGAAAACATCCTTAAGTAAAAAACCTGTCTTATCTAGAAATACAGAGCATGGAATCTCTGCCTGAACTATACAGAGAACTGCCTTTAAAGAGAGAACTTCTATGAAGGAGGGCTGAAAAGGATGAAGAAACCAGTCATATTGATCAAGGAATAGTAGCACCCATAATATCAATATTTTAACTGTTCATTGCAAGATACTGATAATTACAACAGCAAGAAACCTCGTGACATAAATCAAGCCTAATTCGAAATTTAGATAAGACATATAGATGGAATATCACAAAAAGTTTTAACTTTTCTCAGTTTTGAGAAAATATTGATTGTAGTGCCTGCATTTATTACAAAACGTGATTTTTCAAGTTATATCTGTAAGCTGAAAGATTTGCAAAGAGTGGACAAAACTGGTTGTTCTGCTTCCAGCAATTCATTAGAAACATATTCAGTAAACATATAGCTGTCACTGTGAGTATATCTTGCATTCCAATCAGAACCTGAGGCAGGGAAAATTCCTTCTCATATTAAGGCTTACTGGCATAGCCCATCCTTTTCAGTACTTAGGACTGAAATTACTGTCCTAAGAGAAACCACTGAAAAGATAATTTTTCAACAGGCCAGTCAATCTATAGTATGTGAGGAATGTACTTTTAAAATTAATTTTACCTTGTCTTATTAAGTATTTATCCTTTCATGAGGGACCTGTTTGACTCTCATTTAGCTTACTCCTCATTTATACGATGAAAAATAGGAACATGCAGGAATTTGTAAATCTGTTGAAGGGAAAGTGGTACTGCTGTAAAAGTAAAGTTGAGAAGTAGGTGGTACTCTTCAAATGTAAACGTTATGGCAATTCAATCAAATAGTAAAACTTTTGTAGACCTCTGAATATGTCATTGATGAATTAGATGTTGCTTTTACCTTATAAATTCTCATTTAAAATTATTTTGAAAAATTAAGAGAACATAGATATAATCTAAGGGACAAAAGCCTGGAAATAGTGAAAAGAATTTAATATGTAAACTTGAATAAAAAGAAAACATGTGACTTGCATCTTGCTTACTGCTACCTTCTCATTAAGAAAATGCCAGATACTAAAAAGACATTCAGCTTCAACTAACTGAAAAAAGAAGAATTTACGTCTCAAAGGCAAATACTGAAAAATCCAGACTAAATTAACACTCTATTAAAAAAAGGGCAACACAAGCTAATAAAGATGAATAAAGATGAAACTAATAAAGATGAATGACCATTAAGAGAAAGTATGATGGGAAATAACATTTCTTTTTAGTTGCTTAGCTTTCTTTTTTATTCAACCCTAGAAGGAGAAATGTGTTTAATTAAAGCTTAGACCATCAGTGCAATGTGGCAGAAAACAGATAAAATAACAATCATAAGTAAGTTGTCTGGCCACATATGCTCTAGGCTGCGTGTCAGATTTTCAGGGCAAGGAGTAGAGGTGAACAAAAGTGGAAAATAATGGCAACTTGTTTAGGAAAATAGGCCATGTTTGTCTAACGTAGCGTACTAAACTTCTAGGAGAAACATAACTTTCAGGAGAAACGTAATGGGTTTTGTTATCCTAGACAAAGACATATAGAGGCATAGAATAATTGAGGATGGAAAGAACTTCTGGCATTATTTGGTCCAAAGCCAGCTTGTTCAGTTTACGTAGAACTGCTCGAAGAATCTAGAGAAATCTTTAACAAAACTCACTTACAGAAGATGGAAAAGATGAAATCTATAAAATAACTATAAAATCTATAAAATAAGGTAAGTATGTGTTTTAGTATAGAGGTAGTAACAATAGGTTATGATGAAAAGGAAAATCTAAGATGAGAGGGACATTCTTCTAAGATGAACCAGAGGACTAGTATTCTCAAACATCTTAATTCACAGGATAGTGGTAATGAAGTCTGGCCATGACACAAAGTTCAGAGGAATCATGAACCATTAAGATAGTATATGTCCTTGATGAATGGAGTAATAGACTACATTTGTATCACAAAAAGTGCATGATCAGACATCCTGGGACTAATAAAATTATTTTTATGATTAATTGAAATTATTTGCAAATATATAAAGAATATTCTTTTAACTACACAAAAGTGTGATCCACCAATACAATGTCTTTGTGAAAAGTGTTAAAATGGGGAAAATTGCCATAAGATGTTTGCTGATGTCTTAGTAGATGAAGGAGTCCAGCTTTTAAGTAGCTGCTAAACCAGATAACATTTACAGCCTATGTGTTTGTAAGGGCTGTTGTTGATAGATTTGTCTGAGGAGCTGGAAATCATATTGGGTAAAATAAAATTTCTGATTGGTCGTTAGGAGTTGTTAAAAATTATTTTTGTGATACACTGTCTAGGGACTTCTTATTAAGCATATGTTTATGAAGGAGCAGGAAAATTACTTCCTTGCTGGAGTACGGATTTGAAATAAATCTAATCTATGGTAAACACTCAGTGGTAAAGGGAAGAAAATGTGTACTGTAGGAATTATATTAGTGGTTATCAGCCTTTACAGACAAGACGAAAGCTACAACTACTCTCCGACCTGGGCTGCTCTTACATTAAGTGGACTTTTCATACAGTGAGAAAACTTTCAGTTTTTGTTAAAGTCTGAGCAAATTTAATTTCATCTTATTTGAAGAATTCCTTAGGTATTAATGGAATGTATTTACTCGCCAATGATGATTAGATAACGCTCTGGCAGCTAGTAGAAAGAAACTTTCATTTTAAGACAGTGGAGTTACCTTTTTCACAATTACTATAATGACATCAGAATTGCTTTTCATGATGGCTCAAAAAACCCCTGTGGTAAAATCCTGTTTACATGCAGAAATATATTCAGGATGAAGATCTATGTGTAGCAATAAGTATTTGAGTTGCTATTTCATAGAAATTCAATTCATGTTGGACCATATCAAGAATATAAAATTTCTTGATAAGGGCAATTATTTTGATTGAATACTATACAAAATTAATTAAAAAAAGTAAATGTCCAATATCGCTGGTGTCTTATATGCACAGACCTTAACAGCTATAAGATAGTACAGTAAGCAGAAAATGCAAGGAGGGAGGTTTTAAAAAAAACATATATAGAAGGCATTAAACATGATGTTGATAATAAAGGGATGTTTTGTTTATGGTTGAGCAGTGCTTACACAGAGTCAAGGCCCTTTCAGTTCCTCACAATACCCTACCAGTGAGTAGGTTGAGCGTGCGTGAGAAGTTGGGAGCAGACACAGACACAACAGCTGACCCCAACCAACCAAAGGGACATTCTCTGCCATATGATCTCATGCTTAGCATATAAAGCTGAGGGGAAGAATGGAACATTCAGAGCGATAAAGTTTGCCCTCTCCACTAATTGTTATGCATGATGAAGCCCTGCTTTTCTGGAGATTGCTGAACATCTGCCTGCTAATGAGAAGGAATGAATGAAATTCTGGTTTTGCTTTGCTTGAATGTGCAGCTTTTGCTCTGCCTATTAAAGTGTCTTTATCTCAACCCATGAGTATTATAACTTATACCCTTCTGATTCTCTCCCCAATCCCACCGAGAGGCTGGAGGGGAGGTGGAGATGGAGGTGGGGGGAATGAACAAGTGGCTGTGTGATGCTTAGTTGCTTGTTGGGTTTGAACCATGATTCGTCATTCTCATTTAACGAGTAAAAAGATGTACGATACACATTAATCTATTGCACAGTTCTCCAACAGGTAAGAAAATCTGAGATGGAAATACATGTTAAAGGGATGTACTTGTTCATGAGGAGAATTGATAGTACTGATAGACAACGAATTAAAAGAGTTCAGTTACCCTTCACTGACAACTGAAATCAAGTACAACTGTTATGACTCATAAATAATTAATTTTTAGAGAAGAGTGGATTAGTTTTAAAATTAAATTCTCAGAGCTTAAATTCTATTAATGAGCTAAATTGTTATCTTCCTTCCAGAAATGACTGGACATTTTCTGGTGAAACACTTTTTAAGTTAGGAAGCTCATATTCACTGAACTGAAACATGTTGATATCAAGAAAGCGTTTGTCAAAACTCAGCAGATTTCTGATGGGGAAAAAAATACCCTGGCTTTCTGCCAGCTTGCCTGATTGCTTTCATCACTGTATGGCTTCATTCCCTGAAAGGGAATTTTGGAGCTAGACCTCTGTAAGTGCCTATTCTCATGTATTTAATAGCATCAGGCTCTCCTCTGCCAGTTCAGCTTCAAGGCTTGCCATTGAGGAAAGTTGAATGCTCAGGTAGCAAATAATCCAGAAAACCAGTCGGTCAAGGAGACTTGCTCTTAGCAACCTGGCAGTCAAAGCACCTGAGTGTTTATTGAATGGGGAGCCAGACAGCATTTAGAATTAATGAGGTGTTCAAGAAACCAGGAGACCAGAGAGCGCTTACCAGTGCATTTCCAAAGCCATTGCTCTTAATAGACAGCTTTGTGTACTGCAGAGGAAAACTTGCAAGTTTAAAAATCTCTTTGCAATTAAATTTCAGACTACTTATCTGGCTGCATGGGATTTTCAGGCAATTTTCTAAACTTCAGAAGCTAAGTTTTAAGAAAAAGCCACTGTGTATGTGTGATTGCTAATGAAATCACAAGCAATGTCTGTTAAGAAAGCGATACAGGAAAAGGTTCAATTTTGTTGTGGGAACTGCTGTGCTGTCTCAGACCCGTAGTTCAGTGAGAACTAAAGGCAGTGCCTGAATTCATGGGAACTGAGAAGCTATAATAGACGAATGCATTGTAGTCTATTTCCATGAACACATCATTCTATTTTTTTAGTAATTTAATGAGACATTAAACTTTGAAATAAAAAGCTTTATTTGCATTGACTATTATATCTTTAGAGGACAGTAGATGTTATTTTTCCTATTCTTCTCTGTTTGAAGGCCTCTTTAGTGGGAAAATTTACAGTCTAATATTGAAAAGATTAATTTCATTTCTGATTTTTTTGTGTGTTTTTATGTTACCATTAGAGTGAATAAATTTTTAAAAAAATCTATCTCAGATGACAATTCCGCCGCTATCATTAACAAGACCTTGATCAAAATTTGTAGACTGAATTTGGACAGTACCACGGAAAAAAACAAATTTTCAAAACTGAATCACTATGGAACTCCATCCCATTTTTGTTAATCAAAATAAAATATCAGGATTTACTTTCTGTTACAGAATTAACATATTTGTGGTTGTATGTACTTAGAGTGATTGGTCATACCTGGGTCAAGCAGACATTGAAATTTTGCTGGCCTTTTGGCTGTGCTCAAAATTCATAAGAGCTTAGTCTTCCATGTGATTAGACTCATTTCAAATTTGCTGCAAAATTCTTATCTCCTTTTTTGTTTGGTTAGAATATGTATGGTTATATGTAACTATTGCTTCAGGAGAAAATCAGTCAAGAAGAGTCTAGGAACGGCTTAAGGTAAAATTTTAAAAAAACTGAATGGAGGACAATCTTCTGAAAATGCTATTTCAGTTTCAATTGAAGAGTGAAGCTATGGACCTAAGAATTATCTCATATTGATTTTTGTAAGTAAATGTGTAACAGTTTTGTTGTTTTCAACAGTGAGAACACAAGTATATAACAAGCTAAAAATTGGGGTTTTTCAACATTAACTTTGAAGAAATGTAAAAATTCTACTTGGTGTTTTCTCCTTTAAATTGAAAAATTGCTAGTTAATGGGGCGCACCATAGAACATCACTAAGGCTTGTCCAAATTTAATTCAATATTATATTTCACCAATGAAATCTAATAGGCGGATAGGCAAAGTGTTTTGGGGATAAGTCATGGGGGACTCTATTTTATAACATGCATTCCTCAGAAATCATAAGGCTCCATCAGTGAGGTGCTAACCCCCAATCTGTTAACATGTGATCCATATAACAATATCTCACAGCTATGTGTATGGCTTCTTTTTTCATAAAAATATCAAGCAAAGATACAGATTTACTAGCTATTTATTTTCAATAGCAGTCTTTCCTGAAAGTACCCCTCAAGCTAAAAATCTCCCTTCTGGAATGCAATCCTGTCATGACATAGTCTGGAGGCATGCCCCTTATGACCCCCAGGCAAACCATACTGGATATTTACTCTTTCCTCCCTGTTAATCTTCATAATCATGCCTATAACTGCATTCTCATTGTTGCCTGTAAACTTCTGTCCTTAGTGTGAGTTTCTGGCTTGCTGAATTACCTGAAATAGACTGTTCAGTAGTCTAGACTTCATACATTCCTTCCCATCACAGGTTTTCAGTACACAAAATAGTTCTTGGTTATCTGTGTGTAAGGAGCTATGTGATAAGCTTCCTTTTTTAATATTCAGTAAAATACCGTATCGCAAATTGTGCTTACAGTAAAGAAATCAAGCATGAGATACAGTTATATATTATCAACTTCAGTGTTCAATATAATACCTGTGGGACAAGGTGCGAGATGAACAGTAGTGGAAAACAAGAGAATGATTTCTGAGAATGTATATTTCGTAGAAGTTTTATGGAATATGACTAGTTGTCATCTAGGCTAGCTGAAATATGGTATGAACTCTCTACTCAGAAAAAAATGGTCATCAAATGCTACAATGTATATGAGAAATAAGCATGGTATGGAATAATGTCCACACAGAAGCCTGTAGTATGTGGGAATTTTGCGGTTGTATTACTGAAGATAATGATCTCTTCAGATGGTTGGTAGGATTAGAATTTGTCAGAGAAATGTTTGAGAAACAGAGATAATAGAAAGTGGAAGCAGTGATACAGCAGTTGGCACTGATTCATTTAAATCTGGTCTACATGAAAAATTATTTCAGGCTGAGGTAGGATATAAAACAATGACTGCAAATTAACTGATTTTGACCTCCTGAACAGCTTAATCCCACAAAAGTTCAACTATTCACACTAAAATCCTTATTTAGACTTCCTTTAACAATCATCTCATTTCTAGTATAGGATTAATCTTATTCTAAAGGTAGAAATCTAAAATACGACATTTAAATCACTTCTTATGGGCGTCTCTATCTTTCTATTTGACTATAAAGATGACTCATTTGATTATAAACATCTCAGCTGTAGATGTCTGAAGCTAAATGAGATGAATCACATCCTCTATTTCTAAAATAAGGGTCTTTATTCCATATCACACACTTCAGAACCGAGACTATGGGCATCCACACAAGACATCAATCATAAATTCCAAATTAACCTCCTACGTTAAGGGAGGCTTTTCATTGAGTTAAGTTCTTTTCATTGGGTTGATAGCATTCCTCTTATGCTAAGAGGTAAGATGAGACCTTGTATAGTCATGGTTTCAAGGCTGCATTTAATCCATTACTACAGTTTATGTAGCATAAAGGCATTAAACACTATGTTAAAAACCCACAAAATATTCATAATTAATATAGGCATATTCAGCTGGCAGTGTAACTAGTCAGGGTCAACAAGAACATATCTACTGTAATTTGCCACTTCCTAACGTTCATAAATTCCTTTTAAATTGCCTTACTGTGAAATATTTTTGCTTTTCTTGATTGATAATAGGAGATCAGAGAAAATATGATCTACTGATGTTAAAAAGAAGCTTTCATTGATGAACTAGATTCCTACTTATGTGCTTGTCCCATTTATTGGCTAGAAACTTTGGTAGAAACTTTTCCTAACAGTTTTTGACAAATGGCGATTTCCTATTGTAAGATTAGAAACTTCATGTTTGTGTCACAGTGACTGTGTGGGCTTGTTTTGTGCAGTTGTGCTACCATACAAAGGGACCTTGATAGGCTGGGGAAATTGTCTGACAGGAACTTCTTGAAGTTCAGTGAAGGGAAGTGCAAAGTCCTGCACTTAGAGAGGAACTGTCCTGTGTTCTGGTACATGCTTTTCACCTGGAAAACAGCTTGGCAGGAAAAGTCCTGGGAGTCCTGGTGGATGTCAGTTGAACATCAGTCAGTAATGTGTCCTTGTGATGAAGAAGACCAACACCTCCTGGGCTGTATTAAGCAGAGCATTGGCACCAGTTCAAAGGAGCTGATCCTTCCTCTTTATTCAACACTTGTGAGGCCACAACTGGAGGCTCCCCAGTGCAGAAGGGACATGGACATATTGGAAAGAGTCAAGTGAAGAGTCATGGAGATGGATAAGGGGCTGGAGCATCTCTGCTATGAGGGAAAGCTGTGAGAACTGGGATTATTCAGCTTGGAGAAGTCTCAAGAGGATCTTATCAATGTGTATAAATACCTGAAGGGAGGATGGTAGGAAAATTGAGCCAGGATCTTTTGAATGGTACCCACTGACATGACCAGAGGCAATGGGCATAAACACAGGAGGTTCTGTATGAAAGTCAGAAAACACTTTTTTCACTATGAGGGAGACCAAGCAGTGATGCAGGTTGCCCAGGGAGGTTGTTGAGTCTCCATCCCTGGTGATATAGAAAAGCTGCTTGGATGTGGTCCTGGGCAATCAGTTTGAGAAGTGAGTTTGGACCAGAAGACCTTCAGACCTTCCAATCTCAACCATTCTCCAACTCTGTGATTTACTTTGAAAAAAAAGGCTTAATATTTTCACTCAGAATTAGTTCTGTTTTTCAAAACCAAAACTTTGACAGTTTTATTACCCTCAAAATATATTTTAAAACAGTTTAAATGCTTCTTAAAATGGCCAGGTCTTCCATATTTTCACTGACCTTTGTCTTCAATAAGACAAGGAATTGAATTTGGATCATAAATGATCACTGGAGAACTCTAAAAAAACAAGTATCTACCTGTCTGTGCAGAACTGGTGGAGGTGATTTTTCAGACTAAATGCTTCCTACTTGACTCAGTACTCAGGGTAAAATGGAAATAGATGCTGAGAGATGCCAAATGTAGCAAAAAGCAGAATTTCCTGTGTTGGTCCTCTAATAGAACATGTGTCAGGAAGAGTTTAGAGTCTCCCTGCTCGGAGCTGACCCAAACCTAGGCATCCACAGCTGTCATGTTGTCTGCTCCCTGTGTTTGCTCACTAAAGAAATGTTGGGCATAGGAAAAATTACATCAAATATTAGAACCTTTAAAAAACTCTCTCTATATATAAGAGAATGGACAAAGAAAAGGACCAAGCCTATCCACATACCTATAATTATTAGAGTTATTATTTTTCTAAATATCTTTCTAAATCAAGCGGAAAAAAAATCTTCAATTTTACATTTCGTTGGTATTTTGGAATTGAAGAGCTAAAATCCTAAGGCAGATCCTCTACTGGGTCTCACTGTCCTCACAGATTACACTTTGTTTTGTCTTCGAATTCTAGAAAGTTGAGTGTAAGAGTCTTGTTATGGTATGAATGCTATGTGACCTTTACTTTTTTCAAGGATCCATGTATAGTAAAGCACCATTATGAGTTACACTGCACTTTCTCCCTGAGATAACTAAGGATTTACGAACTCGGTGATAAGTTATTTTCTCTGTTAAATAATTAAGAATTCTACATTCTTTGATTTATATTCCATTTAAAAATGTCGAAGATGAAAATTAGAAAAAAACTAAAAACAAAACCAAAAAACCTTAGAAAACATAACCCAAAAGGAGACGTTTCATTCCAACTGAGATTACATTTCTTTATCCCTTTTGGGGACAGGGACATGTAATGTGTTCTAAGAGTCTAATATCAGAAACTACTTCACTCTTAATTAACAATATTAATGCCTTCCTGTTATCTACTCCTTAATCTTCAAAGACCCATGGAAGCAAACAAAGATTTCAATCAACTACTTCTATAACTGCTTCAGGAACATGAAAAAACAGTATCCTTCCTTATCCTTCCTTACTATTTCTCGTACACAGTCATATATTGTTCAGTCTGACGAGTAAACAGCATTTACTCATATTCAGGGTTTACTGATTTGTGCTTTTATCATATGGCATCTCATCTGAAGCTGATAAAGTAGTGTTAATAAATTCACTTACATTTTTTAAAAAATAAAATTTTGTTGATTTTATATACGCGATCTTGACATATTACAGATTTTTCTGCCAATTAATTCAGGTTAAAAAAAATCTCGAAATAAGCACTTCTAAGTATAGTATCCTTAGTCTTCTGCTTCTCAGTGGAAGGTATGCTTAATTCTCGTTAACTCAAATGGCTCGTGACTAAGAATCTGACTGTGCGTGCACTTGTGAATATTCGCTTTACTAATTCAACTTCCCACCTATAAGAATCTTGTTAAATTTCTGTCATGTGAGAAGCAGGGAGAGAAGAAGGTGTGCAGCTGAATGATGAACCATAGACAAAGACAGCAATGGACATGGAAGAAAGATGATGTTTCTCTGAGGACTGTAGTGAAAAAGATAGTGTTTCCTCTAAAATTCTCTGAAACATCTTCTCAGCTAATGTCAGTCTGTGGATCACTATTACCACCCATACCTTCATATATATTCTTTCCTGGGTACAACAGCAGAGACCAGAAGTGAGGTATATGCTAGCAATTTGGTAAAAAACAAGCACAATTTTAATAGCAATTTTTAAAGGAATTACAAATTTACATGGCTGATCCCTAGGCAGAAGATCTAGGGGATAAAATCTGTCTTGCTTAACAGCTGAAAAACCTAGCGTATTAAAGCATTCACAAGGAGTTAAACAGAACTTCAAAGCGTGTATGGAGGAAAACAACCAGTGTAAATGCTAATCTGTTGAAAGAAAGACTTGGAAAGTCTTAAACTGCTGACAGGGCAGTTAATGAATAGTCATCTGGTTATTATTATTTCAGGTCTTTATCTTTTCCTCTTCTGTAGGAAGATGTCATGCATAATGTCTCTCATATCTTTCTTTTTTTTTTTTGTTCTGCTACGATTAAGCAATTTCTTTTTTGTTATCCCAAACTTCAGTCTATTGACGTCAGAGGATGGCTTGTTTCAGTGGAAATAAACCCTCACGCTTCAACAATAAAAAGACATTTTAGGGTGTGATACAAGAACAAGGTTAGAGAATATTACACCATCATCAAAGGCTAAGAAATTTTGGCAAGAACACTAACTACCTGTGCTCGCGAAAACAGTGAATTCAATGAATGAAATTCAACCAAATACCACCGTGCAAACATCCAGCTTGCAAAAGTTTGTGATATGCATATGGTGACGTTATTACCAGTATTTGTGTATATTGTGGCATCATCAAAAATATGGTAGGTACAAATTATATTCTATGCTCAGAGAGTTTTAACTCCGGTTAAAGATATAGCAAAACAATAGAAACCTGGAACAACAGGTAGAGGAAACAGCAGGATGGGAGGAACATAATCACAAAGAGAAAGTCAGTTATATAACGCTTTGTGCAGACACTTCGCTAACATTTTTATCATGATTGTAAAAAGCTTAATATATTGTGACCAAAGAGCTCTGAGTATGCTGTCAGCTCAAAGCCACACAATGGGAAAGGAGATTACAGAACTGTTAACTAGTGAAGGCAACGGGATACGAGAGGTCCAATTGCAAGGCTTTGTGTCAGACAAGGCAGAGCATCCACTTTACTCTGAGTCACCAATACCACACGTACATGACCCAGCCAATGGAGACCTTCCAGACTTGTACTTTTTCTCTCTCTCTCACTTTCTTTCCATATTTCTATGGTTCATGACTCTGCCAGCTGAAGCCTTTACAATACTTTCTAAATCAAATTCTTCCTTTTTGCTGGTTTCTTTCTGTTCAAACTTAATATTCAAGTACACTTCACAGATTCAGAGATAATTTCTGTATGCATTTAAGTTACAATAATACTATTGTTTTCTGTTCTCTGCCAGGAGTTATTTAGGACCCATAGTCCTATTCCTTCCTATGTCACTTAGGCTTCTAAATTTCTCAGTCTACCTGTACCCTGGCTTTCTCTTGGGACCAGTATTAGAAACTAAAAAATATGACACCGGTCTTGGTTTTTGACACTTAATATACAGGATTTCCTTCTGACAGCCATGTGAGGTGAGTAAATATTTTTGTTACCTTTCCCCAGTGGCATATTGAAGGCGAGGTTGGTTTCTGGCACACCTGAAACATGTGAGCCTGAATCAGAATTTTGGAATGTCATGTTCTAAACTCTTACATAAAAGCAAGGCATATTCATCTGTTCAGTTTTATGACATTATTTTGAAGGTCTTTTGTCCTGCTTTCCTCCTCTATTTTGACCCAGGTTTCTTACAAAAGAAAATTCTATGCTGGCATAGTTACAAGCAAAAAATAAATAAAGATTTGAGGGAATGTCCTGGAGATAAATTGCCATTTGAGAGTCCTTTGGTTGATCATTATTTCTGAGCAAACATCTTATGCTGAGGTCATTTCTATTTTTAAAATTCAATTTAACTTAAAAATAACCAATCCAAAATAACATGAATAAGGATTTCTGGTTTTGTTTTATGTCTTCAGATTTTTAAGACATAATATTCAATTTTTGTTGTTCCATGATATTTTATTTTGCTAAATCTTCTGCTATCGCTACTTGTCAACAAGAAGTAATGAGATTTCAAGAACTAGTTTTCATTCCTGTTTTCTGCTAAATAAGTCTGTAAAATCAAACTCATGGTTAATGTAAGATAATAAGCAATTACACATTTTTCATGTTTAAAACTAGATGCAAAAATAACTGTTTTGCCAGAAAAGTGCTAGGAGAACAAATCTGTCACTTCTGATCTAATAGTTTTCTAAATTATCTTTTTTTTGTCCCTGACTTTTTGAAAAACTCTCTGAGAAGGCATCATCAGAAATTTCCTATTTGCTTAGGAATTGATCCAAGTGTAAAAGTTTCCACCGCATTAGATGTTGATTTCATTGGAGATTGCCTTACAGCATTTTGCTAGGCATTTGTGCAGAATAGTGAAGCAACAAAACAGAAAAAAATGTTCCAAGAATCATATAATTTAGTAATTATTTGTTATTTCATCTGTAGTATGGAATTGGTACAAATTTTCCCCTTGAAATTTGTGAAATTTTGGCAAATTTAATAACTGTGGTGTGTTGGCTGCGGCTGGTCAACAGGTGCCCACCAACCTGCTCTATCACTCCCCCTTCACAGGACAGGGGGAGAAAATATGACTAAAAGCTTGTGGGTTGAGACTGTCACAAGGACATTTCCTAATTACTATCACTGGCAGAACAGACCTGACTTGGGGAAAAGAAATAATATATTCAAAATTAATTTTAATAGAGTAGGATAATGAGGAATGAGGACAAAATCTGAAAACACCTTCCCCTGTTACAACACGGTTCTCCTCCCACGGAATACAACCCTTCATAAACAGCTTCAATATGGGTCCTTTCCACAGCGTGCAGTCCTTCAGGAATAGATTGCTCCTGCATGCTCCTTCATGAGCCCCAGCTTCTGTCAAGAGGTTACTCCTTCATGGGCTTTCAACGTGCTGCAGTGTCCTTCAGGGAGCACCCACCTGCTCTGACGTGGGGTCCTCCACTGTTGACCCCCTTGGGCTCCAGTGGAAAAACCTGCATCATGATGATCTTCACCATGGGCTTCAGGGGGATCTCTGCTCCATCACCTGGAACAACTCCTCCCGCTCCTTCTTCACTGTCCTTGGTGTCTACAGGGCTGCCTCTTCACGTATTCTCACTCCTTTCTCCCAGATGCTGTGCAGGTTTTTTCACTCTTTCTGAAATATGCTATCACAGAGGCACTACCAGTGGGGCTGATTGGCCCAGGTTTAGCCAGTGGCGTGTCTGTCTTGGAGCCAGATGCAACTGGCTCTGTCTTACACAGGGGCAGCTACTGGTACCTTCTCACAGAAACTGCCCCTGTAGACCTCCTCTTACCAAAAATCTCCTCTTACCAAAACCTTGCCACACAAACCAAATACAATAACATATCTTTACCCTTGTTTTATTAGCTAGAATGAATGATATAGCTGAAAATTCATGCTAAAGGAAAATCCTGCAGTAATCAAATATTTAATATTTCTGCCTGAGAATTCTGACCTGTCTTTAGGACTGACAGGGAAATCGAAGCAAAAATTACAGCTTTCCAGAAACTTATTAAAGTGGGCACTGAAGAGCTTTGAACTCTCTGGCAGCTTCATAATCTTCTAGATCTAGACTTTTCTAAGTGAACCTCCATTCAGAGTTTTTCAACTGTAGCACCTGAGTCGAATTGCTCTGTCATTCTAGAGACATTTGGGATCCTTGTTTATGTCTTTTGACAGCATATTATAATGGTGTTTTTCAGCAAAATGCTATGTATTCCTTTTTGCTTATACTTTAGCCTTTCCCTTGGCATTGAAAGAATACAAAGTAGAGAAACCATATCTTGTTTACTGTTATCTATAGCCTCACAGGAGGTTGAAAGACAATAAATTTCAAAAATAGTATCATATTGATGCTGAAGTTGTCTATTATATGATTCTACAGATTTGTGTGCTTGAATATGTACGCATACACTCATATTTGTATATGCACAGAGGCTCATATACATACACTTAAATACATATAAAATCAGAATTCCATTTTTTGTGATTAAATTTTATAAATATTACACTAATTACACCTAGATGAAAAGTTTCTGTTTAAAAATCTATTCATGTAACATTAAGTGTTATCTCGTACATTCCATTTTGCAAGGTGACTTTGAAGCATTTTTATTGAATAGGGATTTTACATTTTAAGTGCATACGGCTCACAATCAGAAGACACATTTCACATTTTTATGTGGGCACAGAATCCCTAATGTAACAGCTACTATCACTGGTAAATTATTTCTTTATGCTGTATATGCCAACCTACAGACATATAAATGCGAAGTGTGTACACATTCTGTTAAAAATATTTTCATTACTGAATGTAAATTGCATTATTTTCGTCAACGCTTATTCCTCACTTTTTGTGCAAAGATCAAGTAAATCCAGACTCCTTTTCCCACTGTGTCTCTTTTAAATTGGGCATATTTTTAAGTGCAGTGTTTTATACTGAAAATAGTTATTCTGGAAGAAATTCTGAAAAAAGCAAAAGGCATTATTAGATTTTAGTATGGCAGAGCTGGCAATAAAAGTAAAGAATATTGCTTTTGTTAAATGTTTCTGACTTGTGTTTGTTAAGGTTCCCTAAAAGTATTTAGTTTGCATTAGACAGGACTACCCCTTCTGTATTTCTGCATTCACTTATGCTTTCAAAGTCTTTCGGTCCTAGCTTGTTTGTACCATCATTCTTTCTGGTAGTACAGTGCTTCTCAAAGCCATCTTTATAGTTGCCTTCAAGCTATGTTGTACACTTCTAAGGGCATCTATGCTAGATATAAAGTACAGGTTTTGTGATGGGCTTTGTGAATGATAACTCTAAGTTGTTCCCTGCACCAGCCACCTCTCATTACGTTCAGTGTCACAGAGAGCTTTGCAAAGGAATGGGACTGACTTACCCAACTTTCCAGTCAGGAGCAGAAGATTTGCACATGGGAGATATGTCAGGCAGGCTCTGTGCCACTGTTAGTTCTATATCATTTAAATTCCCTTTGAATCATCGTGTTAGTTTGTCATAGCTATTGACAGCTGCTATCTGATCATTCTGCTAGTGCCACTAGTATCTTGGCAACAGCACAAAAATAGCTTTCCCCCTTGTGAGTAAAACCAGTCTGCACTGACAAATTAGAAACGTGCTAAAGACAAAATAAACTGATATTTTGGGCCAGAATTTCAGCCTTTAGGCTGTGCTGCAGACAATTAATATCTTGTCAAAGCAGCTGATGGAGGATTCCTTCAGAAAGGGAGAAAACATTTTCAAGATGCTGTATTTTACTCTACAGCCTTTTTGTTAAATACCAGTGTAATAGGAGGCTGTTCTGCAGGAGACACCCACAACCAGCAGGGTGGGATTTTATCTGGCTGCTCACAGCCAATTCAAGATGGCAGAAAGCAGCATCAGAAGATTTGGCTGCCTTGGGAATATTTAAAGAAAAAGCTGGGAGAACTCGAGCAGAGACACCCTGCTTCCTCCTTTCAGGAGATCTTCTAAGCTGAGGAGTTTGTTCTTGCTGCTCCCATGGCACAGCATCATCCGAGTAGGTCTGCAACAGAGGCAATTTCTTGTGACCTCTCCTGTTCCTCCTTTGGATCTTTCTTATGCAGCATGTTAGTCTGGAACCTCCAGTTTGCAAGTACTCAGGCCACCCAATCTATCAGAAACATCTGGAAAGCTTCACCCTTCTCATATGCACTCCACACAGGCACACAAAGCACACAGCCAGAATAAGTCCAGACCCCACAATGGTTTTCAGCCCTCATCCCCTAAGGAGTCAGGTGGGTGTTGTGGGATACATACCCACAAATTTGCCCGTGATCTCCTGATCACCTCAGCCCCTCACTCCCTCCTGCTAGCTGAGTGTGATGTCTGCTGTGGAAGCCTTTGCTTTCACAAATCTACACTCATATCAAGTAGGAATACCCTGAAGAACAGTTCCTACCTAGGCTGATGTAAGCGACGTAGTGAGCACTAAGCTATTGTTGCTTATATCCCTGGTACCACAAATTTTGGATTCACTTTTTCGGAAATAAAGGTATTCTCTAGAGTGGATCTGTATAAAAAGCTGGAAAAGACATGGACTTTCATGAATTAATGCAAGGAAATTTGGCTGAGAGCTGGTATGGAAGCAAGAATTTACTGTACACAATGAGCTTATATAATACCTATCCACTGATTAACGTTAATTAAGATTTGATTTCACATAATAATGATTATGTGTTACCTAACCCAAAGGAAAGGCACACCTTAATTTTTCTAGTGGTTCGAAAAAATAAAAAATCTCTGGGCTTCTGTTGAAGAGATGAACCATAGTCATCATTCCTTTTCTGCCTTTGGGACAAAGGATGCATGAACATATGAAAATGTTTTCAGAAATTTCTACATATAAATACACTTCTTTTCAAAATCTACACTCCTTGACAAAGCTATTTTGCTTCAGCCCTGAATCTTCAATTAGGTCTTGCCAGGCATCCTGCTGACACCTTACATGCACATCCATTATGTTTTGTTAACTGTAATCGAATCTGGATGGCAAACGAAAAGTATACATAACATTTTATTCAGTTTTTTTTCTCTTTGACTCTAATTTTAATTCTAATGCCTGAATAGTTTCTGTGTCAGAGACTCACAAGCATATTTATTTGACAGTGGAAAGGTCTCCTTAGCGAGGCTATAAAAATGGCATCAACTGATTCATTTAAAATCAGACTCTACCAAACTCAAGCGCACAATGTAGGGAACTATATTGCATTTAGGATGGCTAAGAATGACCTCCCGGTCTTACTTATATCTGCTTTCTACTATTCTTCGATTTCCTACTTTCACTGTGTCAGTTTGTCAAGCACAGGTATACATTTCTTTTAAATGTAAAAGAAAATAAAGCATTTCTGCCGTATGTATTTCTTCTTTTTTTCCTTCTTTTTTTTCTTCTTTTTTTTCTTCTTTTTTATTTCTTCACATCTTTTTTCTTTTTCAATTTAGGAAAGGTAATTTAATCCACATAAAAAAGAACTATCTGTTTGTTTCATGGGTTAATTTCTTAAGATCTTGAAAATGTAGTTCTTAAATCTGTAGTTTATCCTTTTGTCTTGTTTATTCCAAAGCATAGACATTACTATGGGTATAAAAATGATTTTGTGTATTTTTTAAAAAAGAAAAATAATCCAGAGTGCATATAATAACTTTCCACTAATGGATCCAAAGATTGAGGGGAATTGGGTGCCAAGAAAACTTATTTCCTAATTGAGGTTATTGTCTGCCAGTACTGTATAGATAAAAAAAATCTCTACAAAGAAGAATGATTCTGTTTGATGTATCAGTATTTCTGTTTATATATATAAGCATATACATAGCCGTGACCTTCCCAAAACTAAGCAGAAAAAAAACCGGTTCACACAGGGAGCATAATTCACAAACTTGTGACATTGTAAATACGATGAAGTTTTAATTTATGTTGATTTTAGTATTATCTGTAATTGCTTCCCCAGAGGGCAAAGTTTATCTCAAATTGAGTTCAAACATAAAAAATGAGGAAAAAGACAACAAGGAAACAGTGACCCTAGGCCTTATTTCTATTCTTGTTGAAAACAACGAAAAAAGATTGGAACTGGAACTTTGTGTTCCAAGAGCACAAAAAACAATGCAACTGGTGAGTTAGGCAGACCTATATGGTTTCAACATTCTTATCTTTCTTCCAGAGACTGAAGTCAGGAGAGAATTACAAATTCCCCCACAAAATGTAAATGTGCAAAGGATATTACCAAATTCTGTCATGTATGTTTTATTTCCAGATCCAATTAACACTGCCTTTGATGTCCAAAAGAACCAGCCACTTTAAGATCAGGTTTGGCCAATGAATGTGCTTAGCTTAACTTGCCCCTGTGTATAGTCAAATGGCTCATTCATAATAAAAGCAGCCAGTCCAGTTGGCAATGTTACCACAGCATAGTACAATAAGACTGTAGCACTAGGACCAAGTCCTCTTAAAATTTACATATATGCTAAGGTTTGTCAGCTACTTCGACTGATACTAGAGGACTTAGTGTGCCTCTGAAGGGGAAAAGTCTCAGAAGCTTTTGTGCTCTTGGCAAACTGATGGGATTCCTAATGGTGTATGTTAGGATTTAAGGTTATGCCTTCCATTGATTCAAACATTCACCACCTTCAGCCTTTTTGTTTGAATATCTGTTTGGTGGTTAATAGCTCTGTGAAATGTATACATAGATATCATGGCATGCAACAAGATCCTTTTCTCCCTTTCCTTTGCTTATATATTCCAGATCTATGTTAAGGCTAACATTAGGCTCAGTGCAACACCACGGAGAGCATAAGGCCTCTGCTTCCACTAAATATCCCTAAGAACGAGATCCGTGGTGATTACTGAGTATGTGCATTTGTGGGACACTGTTTTTGGCCACTGGAATGTAATGTGGGGTACAAATAACTGGGTCTAGTTTCTGTCTGCAAGACAAAATCCCATCCAAAGCTTAGTATATCAACCCCGAGAATCAAAGTACCAGATTTTCTATGCCATATTATAATTTTCTGTGGTTATGAATGTAATCAAGGAACTGAAAACAAATAAAAAAAAGGAAGAATCATAAAAAATTACCACTTAGCTCTTCAGAATATAATTATGGATTTTTTTTTCCCCCGGACGTGAAAAGTGGCTTCCAGTTGTGAGAAGTGTATTATAGACTTCGTCAGGTACTCATGGACTGTTTTCCTTTAGGATATCTTAGTGCAGGACTTACATTTACCCATTTCACTGTTGCGCTGGAGGTCTGGTATCCCACTTCTAAAATGTCTAAGCTCTTTTCTTTCAGGAAAGCAAAGCATTAGAATAATTTTTTTTTTAACTTGCATTACGTCTTACATGAAATTGAATATTTCCAAAGGAAAAAGTTTGAGTATTTGAGCAATCAATATGTAAATAGGATTTGTTTGCATGCAAGTTCCACACCCAGTGAGTTTGAACCATAATAATATATGTTTGCGCCTCTGGATCAGAAGAAACAGTGATTTGATTACCTCAGGCTTTTGAAGAACAGTACAAATGATTTGCTTCAGGGTATAAAATCCAGATATAAATAAAAACTTTCTCAAAATGCAGGAATACTTTTTTTCCATATTGTAACCTCTGGATGAAAGAGAGGTGGAGATGGAACAACTGGGAGAAGAATTCAGAGCACACCTTCTTAGATAGGAAATTTCACTGACACAGGTTTTTTGCACACCTGGATCACCTCCCACTCCCCCTGATGCAAATAGGGCTTTGTAAGAGCGCTAGCATGACACTGAGCATGAACTAATAAGGCCTAAGAGAATAAAGGTACCTCAAGCACCATGCAGAGATACAAATATACCTGCGAGTCTCTGGAGAATTTCACATGGTTTTTCTCCCTCCATTACGAGAAGCCAGAGAAATGCCAGAAAAGCCAGAGAAATGCTCCACTGCCGCATAGCATCACTGTGTATGTGACTAACTCTAGGTACAAGTAGGGCAGATGCACTTCTCTGCATCACTCCATGGCACCTTCTCTTGTCAAGGCCTTCCTTGTGTAAGTTTACTCCATTTAATAAATTTGCTCTGCTTTGGAAACTTGCTGTAACTGGCACACGAGTAAAGTCTTTTCATACTACCCAGAGTTTCATCTGTGATTTGTAGTGAAGGCAGCAAATGCAGTAGGAGGACAGACTCCTTCTTTTTGCAGCAGCTGGAGGCTAGACGTCACGGTGTTCCTATGGTGCATTTTAGTGAGAGGGAGGGTGTCTCCTGAAGAGGAACAGGCAGCAGTCTTGAAGCTGGCTTTATACAGGAGACAAGAAACTGTGCGGGAGTGGGAACACAGAAAGCTCTCTGCTGAGCTGCAGATCTGTGAACTCTCTGTAATGGATTTGGGTATTGATCTTGGAGTATTTATTCATTGTCAGTTTTTTACTGAGCTGTCAGGTTTCATCTGAATTAACAAGTAACATTTCTGACTCGCTGTGCTACGTGTTTTTTCATGTGTAAATATACAATACTAGGATAATATTTTTGTTCAAGTCCTTCATACCTTGCTTCCTGCCACATTCAGATGATTAAAGATTTGGGGAAATTTTATTGCTCTTTTTTTTTTAAAAAAAAATACATTAAATCATGTTTAAATCCACATAAATAAGAGGTCTCTGAATAAATGCTCCTAAGGTTCTCCAAGCGTTCTCCCGTGTGGCTGGGACGTTAACACTCAGAGTCCCATGTGACTACACAGGTTACATAGTAAAGCAGTGCTGTAGATTTGAGGCCAAATTCTGGCTCGCAGTACATACCAGCAAATATACAGACAGCAATGTGAGGAAAGGTAGAAATGGGCCACACATATTTCTTTGAAATATTACAGAGGTGCTGTTTCACAAACTTCTCATGATCATACCAAAAGAATACTATACAGTGAGGCCTAGAAGTCAGAAAATAAATCTGCAAAAATGTTTATTCATATACAACTCTTGAACAGACAGTCTTTTTCACAGATCACTTATTTTAGGTGAGATTTTTTTTTGGCTGATGATTTTTTATAGTTTTTTAAAGTTTATTCTTGGGTATTTTGATGGAAGAAAGATAGGAAAGGGGAAGATTGAAGAGTTTGGACAACAGCCTATGAGATAAAGAGACTAAATTTTTATTGAATGGAGTGAATTCTGGTCCTCTGTGCAGGCAGATGGTTTGTAGCACAGATTGACTCTATGTTGTTGCCTCCGCAGTGTATCTTGTCCTGTATTTCGTGTTGTACTTTAAAGTACAACAAAGTAAGCATCCACTGTCAGATACAACAGTCAAGGCAGAAATAAATGTCCTTTCCTCTCAGTGACTTAGAAACCATCCAGATGAATCTACAAACACACTCAACAAGACCTGGCCTGGCAGTAACTATCAAAACATGATGATACCCTTAAAGTGACTTTCTTCCTCGAACCAAAAGGACATTTTAAGTTAGGATGAATTTAGTTTGTTTCATAAATATCAGACTTTTTATTTGTGGTTATATCTAGTGAAAGGCACATTTTATGCTTAGGATGTCAGCATTGAGAATTTTGTGCAGAATTGTCAAAGGATGATGAATCTTTATTCAAAGTTGAATTTAAGCTATGTATTAATTTAATGGCAGACAAATTTATCTTACAATAAAGTAATTAATGCTTCATCTTTGACTTTGGTTTTGTTACTTCCAAGAGAAAAAATAAAGCTAATTAAGAAGCAATAATCAAATATCTGGCATTATATTTTTTTCTTTCCATTATCATTAATTAGGACTTATATTATATATTTATGATGTGCAATCTAATTACTTAAATTGTTTAGGATATGTTCCAGCCCTTTAAGGAAGTTATGTAATGGTTGTTTGTGTTCAACATCACGTCTCTCCCCATTGTGTTTTTTTTTTATCAGAGTGACTATAAAAATTCTGAATCTTGTAGAAACTTATCTTTTACATATTTGTATACTTAGTCTTGAAGCTATTGATATCTGTCAAATAAATAGTACTTCTTTCTACAATAAAATATTTATCTGTGGTTGCAGAAAAGAGTATATTTGAGGAATTCGTAGTATGCATACTATACATACCTATCTACAACACTGTTAGTAAATATACACACGTATATGCATACCTCTGTGGTCTAGCCCCAGCCTACACATTTCTACTTTCCTGAACAGTGATGAGATTGAAGAGCATAAGATTGCAAACACAGAGAAGATTAATTTTCTATAAGTCTAGAAGATACCTCAGTGTAATGTTAAACTATGGTTGTAGCCATGTGTAAATTTCCCTTCCAAAGCCATTTTTGATATTACTGGGTGAAAGATACTGTATACATATTAAAAAAAGTTTTATAAAGGAGAAATGGCAGTTTCCATTCTGAAATGAAGCCAACATGGAGGAATACTTATAGTATATGAGGGTTGCCAGACAAAGACTGAAAGAGAGCATTAGTTAGCAAATACTATAATAAAGTTGGGGAAGGGGAAGCATTTAGGCCAAGTGCAGGTCTCAAATGAGCAAAATGCTATCAAATATTGGAGAAAAGATTTCTAATTTAATGTTATTGAGATTTAAATCCATCACAAAGTACTCATTTCATACAGCACTTTCCCCTACTGGAAATACTGTATTTTAAGTTTTTTGTTAAAAACATACATCTTCCTATTCCCCTGCCATAAAGTACCTTATCAGAGTATTGCTTCTCATGTGTGCTTTATAAATCTGTAAGCAAATACAGATTCCAGGAAAAAGTCTTGGCTTTGGTATTTGCATAACACAAAAATATACTGCCTTGGCACATCAAGAAGTTAGCAGAAATTGATGAAATTCGGATTCATTTTGCCTACTTCTATGAACAGTGGTTATCTAAAACCTTTAAGATACTCATCTGAATCTGTCTTTCATGAGTCTATTCCTCTTAAATGTAAAAGTAATTCTTAGTACTGAACTCGCAAAAGAATTTTGTTATTAAATGACTAATTCTTAGATGTCCTGCTACCTACTGAAATTATACCTTGCTCCATACATGGCATATGTTACAAACCAAGCTCTTGAGAACCTGAATCACAAATTTCTTAGTGAAATATGAAGCAACCAAGGGAAGATGATAAGAAGGTCAGAAGACCTGGGCTATAGTTGGGTGTCATTTTATATACACACAGGAGTGTCTTTGCTTAATTCCCTTTTTTGTGTAAGAAAAATGGAGACACTGATGGAGTCCTTCTGACTTTGCTAGTCCTTCAGTAACCATGAGATCCAGGATGAATGATATTCATATTCATATTTCTATTCCTATGTCTGAATTAGGATTTCTATCTAAGTGTCCCATTTGACAGTTAGATGCCTTAAACCCTTTAAGATAATGGCTATATAGAGAAGGTCTCTTTCACACTCTTCTGCTAAAAGCTTATGGTTTGCAGAAAATAAATCAAATATTAGTTGGAACAGTGCCCAGAACCTGTCTCAAAAAAACTAACTACAAGGCTATAAACTCATTCTGCCACATTGCCTCTTCGCACTGTATATTTAAATATCTTCTTGAAATAAAACAGCAAGCCACACCAAAAATAATCCACTTCATGAGCTGAGATTACTAGGGTCAAATACTTCTGGTATTTCAGGTGGTCATGCAAGTTAGGCAAGATCTTTTACACTGGAAGTTAATCTTAAGCCATTATTACCATGAATCCATGATAATTACGGATGACAGTGCCATAGTATAGGCAATTATAATTTTTTAGTTCAGTTTCAAGCACTTCCAAATGTTTCACCTGTTCTTGTGTCACTACCCAGTCCAAGACATTCAAGCCTAAGCCAAACCCTGCATTGTCTCAGGTCTATTACCAGAACATACTTTTTGATCTGCAGGTTTTCCTGCTTCAGATACCCATGAATATAGTTCTTCCTGAGCAACTGGAGTGTTGAAAGAACTAACTGCTTAGGAAAACTTCCAAATTATTTAAAGACACTCTTGATCATGTCTTACTTATCAGACAAATTGCAAGGAAGCATCAAAGTGAGGAAAGAGTCAGGCTTGTCTGAGCAGAAACAATGTTCCTCTTTGCAGGAAGGGGTGCAAGGTGGCTGCTCCATGTCCTGGCTCACGTTTATGTGTCCCTTTCCCGCAAGGCACGGACTTTTCTTCACCTTGTATTTCTTCCTGTTCGTATCACTCACCTTGGTTAAAGGCAGGCTGACCCAGCATTTGAGGTAATCCCTTGACAAGCTTGGCAATGACAGACAACTAAATGAAAACCCTAACCTTTGGTTCACTGCAAAGTGCATAGGAGCAGAGTCGAGGAGACCACGAGGCTCTGGCTACTCAATTCTCCATCCAATTCACCTAAAACAAGTCATTGTTAAACTACTTGGTCAATACAAAGACTTAGCTGTGCAGAGATTTTTAAAGCAAAAGTAGGGGGCTCAGGGTTTGAATGAAAAACAAGTGGAATATTTTTATAAAAAGTACTTGAATAAACACTTTTGTATCTAACAATAAATACTTTGAGTATGCCAAAAAAAGACCAAGTGCTTTTTTTTTTCTGCAAGTGTCTTGTTGAAGGTGAGAAATTTCAGATCTTTCAGAACTTTTTCTTCAAAATTTTGAAAGGGTCAGTAAATAAAAGCTGAGCTGTAATGAATTTGTCTTTTCCATGTTAACTGTCAATAGGTCAATGCCACATTAGCTTGTCAGAAGATAACTGAGTGCATATGTTTATCCTTCTGGGGTCATATCTGCACCATGAAATGTGGAAATCAAGTGTAATAGCTAAAATAGTCACAGTAGAATAAAAGACTTAACAATGGGACACAAACTAATAGTAAGGAAATTCACAGGCCAACTGCCCTTCAAGGCGCAATAGAGACACAGTAAGGAAGTGGTTGAGGAGGTACCCTGTTAGGCACAGATACTGGAAGTCAACTTCAACTGCAAATTTCTTTGTTTGATTAGTTCAAGTTGAAATTTAGCTATTTTTTGAAATATTTTTTTTTCTCAGTGAATTTCCTACACTTTTGATGAAATCTTAAAAGCACCATTCTGTTCCCTCCCTTATGAAAAAGAATAAAACTATACATTTTATTATAGTGTAGATTGTGATACTGTTAATGCATACTGATTTTAGATTCACTCTGCTTAGATCAATGGAATATATATTTAACAAGAATTTTAGTATTTGAATGACTGTTATCACACATCATAGGATTATTTTACAATCCAGTGTGTTTCTCTGTCTTCTTTGAAAGCAGAAAAGATTGTACTCATATTTAAATTTGGCAGAAAACAGTCTACAGAGACGTTAAATAATTCACGCAAAATTGCATAGAAATTCTGAACAGATCACATCACATTTTGCTTAGATTCTGATACTTATTTCTTTAATGGAGAGGTTGCAACAGATTTTATTTATTTATTTATTTATTTATTGAAAAAAAAAAATAGCCTAAACTGCTTTTTGCCTGTGTGTAAGCTGAATTAATATAATAAACATTACATACTTTTAGTGTTACTTACATTGGCCAGTACCAGGAACAGAGATATAAAAATGTGAAACTATGATAATTTACACTAGTTTTTTTATCCTGGATGGAAGAAAAGCATAACAATTTAATTCAATCTGTGAAACACAGGCATCAGATTTCACTGACTTGGTTTTAGGCCTGTTTCCAAAGTAAGTATTGGAAATCTTGCTAAAGGACTGTTACTTTAGGCTTACCAATACAAAAAGATCTTTGGCTGCATTCTCATCATGTTTAGAAAATCAACTGAACAATTAGAATCATAATTAAACAAAACTGGCAACCCTTTTAATGTTTAGCCATCTCCCACTATGTTTTGAGACATTTTCTGTGGATCTGAGGGTATTCTGGCTTATGACAGTGGTGGAAAAGGAAAGAATTAAAACTAGGTCTCAGTAGCTGGCAGACAACCTTTAATTCATGTGGATTTTAAAAGAAGAGATTCTGTAATATAATCTACAGCTCCTAAATTAATGCAATATTGCTTCATTATTACTTCTCTGTGAAAATGCAAAGAGAGATTAATTAAACTGATAATTATTAGTTTGCATTGGCACTTACCTGCTCCATGAGTTCCAGTGTTATTTTGTCAATGTAGAATCACAATCCTGGCATGTATCTTGTTTTCCATATACAGATCTGGCAATAATACCAGGAAATAAGGCCACAGTTCTCTGCTTCATTAAAAAAAAAAAAAAAGTGAAGCAAAATAAAATCATCCAATTGTCACAATCTGTGTAGTGAGTTTTAGCCAGAAGAGAAATAGCAAAGACAACTGTAAATATGAGTAGTGACAAAATAATCCTGTCCTGTTAAATTGCTTTTTAAAGTAATGTATTTAAAAACCAAATAATTTGGAGCATAGGGACTTCTGACTATACAATACAAAATGTATTTAGAATAATGTATTAGATTTCTGTAATGAAGTATGACATCTTTCATTGTTGAATCTCTTGCTAAGTGTATTTTGGTTTTCATTACATGGAAATAACTCTAATTCTCAGAAGGTGCTAACAGAAAACTTCCATTGTACTAACAGTTTTTCAGCTTAGCACCCTTCATTGGAGTTAGGTACGTGTCCATTTTGTCGCCTCCTATGCTGCATAATCATCCTTAGTTTAAGAAGGGAAAACCATATAAAAGCTGATCGTTCAACACCTAGATTTTTCTACTTTAAAAGGAAAAAAACCCCTTAAAGCACATTACAGATGAAAACACTCAAGATTCAGAAACTGCCACCTTTTATTGACCTGCATCTATATTCCATTACAGACTTTGTGAAGCATTTTCTTCTTGTGTAGCTTTATTAAACATAAACCTTCCTCTTTATTTTGTCTTCCCTAGATCTTATAAAGTGACAGGGTTTGCAGTATTGCCAATCCTGATAATTTACCTCTTTTTAAATAATATCAAAATGAAACTAAAATGACTGTAATAAAATCAGTTTTGTTCTGGTTTGTTCAATTTTGGTTTTTTTCTCGAAAAAAATCTTCCTTTGCTTTCTTGGTTTTAGAGTTTTAGGATTTACTGGATCACACTTTTCTGTATGATGATATTGGTAAGAAATTTAAAAGATGAGAAAAGAAAAGAAGAAATCTGAATTTATCATAAGAATTTTTTGATTTCTGGCCACAAGGGAAAAAAAAAGAAACTAAAAAGAAGGTGTTTTATCAGGATTTTCAGTGAAGAATTTAACATTAATAAACCTGGGCTTGACTGTGGGAAACGTGCACATTTTTTCCTGATGCACATGAAGTGTTAAATAATATTTAGTGAAATGGGCTTTCTTGACTTTCAGGATTGCTTTAAATCTGATTACAAGCTAGGTAATAGCCTGCGTTTAACACGTCTTCTCCTCCTGTGAGGCTATAACAGTATTCCCAATTGATCATTTAAAAATTACATAATCATACAGCACCTTAGAGTATTCCTAATCTCTTTAAAACAGTTTTCAGCTTATTTACAGAACAGGGTGCTCTCAAGTTTTTGTTTAACTCCTTCTTCCTTCCTCCCCAACTTCCTTTTGCAGGTACCTCTGACTTTCACAGCTTTGAGCTGCAGCCCATTCCCTAAATGTGCCTCTTTTTGATGCTCCCTGTTTTCCTCAAACTAATCACTGTAGGCGATAGTTCCTCTGCTGTATGTGAAAACAAAGTGATGATTTTGACTCCAATCTCTTCCAGATGGTAGTTTCCTCATTCCTGGTTGCTAAGTATTTTTAACATTTGTGAACATTATTTTTCTCTCTCATGGAAGCTGGTTTTGGTGTGACTTGCAGAGTGCTCTAGGTTAAATTGCCCATGGGGTAGCCTGAGCTTGGTCATGCTTGCACATTGCCTGCACCACCTATTTTAGCATAGTGAGACACATGGTCCGGAGTCTTCTTTTGAGTTCCTCCAAAAGCTGAGACATATTGTGGGGCCATGTGGTAATCAGGGAGATGTGTGTTCATCAGTGTATGAGGTATCCCTTACCTGCCCAAAGTCCTGCCCCATTTTCAGGATCCAGTATAAAGATGCAACCTTGCTGTTTGCTTCCATGATTCATCCAATCCTGAATATCCCTCTATCATGCTGAGAAGGATTTCCCAAACAGGTTTGCTATGCGTTTACATATTAAGTGTAAATGCAATGAGCCTCAGGCTTCCAGGAGGCTATAGATTAACTATGCATGTGTTTCTCAGTAATTTTTACATCGTATTTACAGTGTACGCACAGGCCATCTGTGCAGCACATGCATAGCGGATTGGTTGGCCTCATTGAAAATGCACTGTAAAGTTGATACGTGTATGTGGACTGGGTATGTCCAGATTTTCTCCACTACTGCTCTGATTAGGTTGCCAGACATCCAGAAATTCTGAACAAATGTCAAAAATCTTTGAATTCCCTCTGGATATACGTTCCAGGCACTAAAAAAAAAAAAGATGTATTCAAGGGAACTGAAGCATATGGTAGTCTATCCAGCACAGACCACACTAAATGACTTAGTCACGTCTTGATGACAGAACACAGGAGGTCTGGGTCCAGATGCACCTTCTGGCTTCATCCCAATTTCATACTGGGACAAGACTTGGGTGGTTACCAGGCCTTTATGGATTTCACGGTAAGGAAGTGTCAGGGGAGGAACTGCAATACTATCCAAGTAAGTCCTTGATGTGCACAATCAAGGAAAAAGGAATTTGGGGCAAGCTATGGAGGTTCTCAATGCAGGAGGGAAGACAAAACCTCACCCACATGATGTCTTGGCAAGGAGTTTTTTATGCTGAGTATTTTCCCATATGTTATGTATATAGTTGTAGAAAAAAAGCAAGCATCTTCAGAATGTGACTTTGATATTTGGAGGATGTTTCCACTTAAAACCCAAAGAAATAACAGTACTCAGTTGTTGCAAGAGATGCTGTGCTGTTATTCATTTGAGGAGCAAAGGGAGCAGTTAAAAAACAGCAGTTTGGTAAAGGAAAACAAACCATATAGGAAACACAGTGAATTCAGACATTTGTTCTTGCTACATTTACTAAAGTGCCTGCAGTTCCTTCTTTGAAGCTGGCAAAATAACAGTAAATACTGAAGAAAGAAAAAGGTCATCTGCATTAATTTCATAGACTATGTATTTTAAGTAAGTGTGGAGACTGTAAAGGGTGTGAAAAACATATGTATATTACTTTTTAAGATGCATCCATTACTAGGTTGGCAGTTTGAAAGTGAGAGAAGCCATAGACTAGCAACGTGGAAGTAAAAGTTTTTATTTTAATCTTGGATAAATTAAGGAAAATATAGATGTTTTGCATGTATATATATATAATTTGTATACATATCTCAAATGGTAATATTGAACCAGTCTTAGGTAGTCAATAGAGATCAAAATTGATCCTTTTTAAAATAATAACAAAGGAAATAAAACAAGACACAACAAATTATGGAGTATTTTTAAGTATAATTTTACTTTTACATGTATCTTTAAATGTTCCTTGACCTATATTAGCAACACAGCTATGTATTTTCAAGAACTGTGTGGTCACTGACCCTGCTGACTGTGTTACACATGCTCAACTTGACTTAACACCTGTGAAGCATCCTATTGAAATGAAGCGCGTGAAGGTAGTCACAAGAGTAACTGTTGGCAAGACTGAAGCCAGATTAATCAAATGTATTGCATATCGCCCTGGAAAAAATACTTTGGATTGCATCCTAAAAGTCTTGTGTTGGCAAGTCTCCAGCTGATGTAAAATCAGATTCCTTCCTGATTGAGAAATGCACAAAACAGTGTTCACTTTCTTGATATTCCTCCCAAAGAAAACAAGTAAACCACCGTTCTTTTTCATTATTGCTTTTTAAATTCATGACACAAAATACATATGATAGTGGGTGTGATTTGGATAAGAGGTAAAGCTCTGCAAGTTAAATATACTGTTACAAGAATTATTTCCAAGGCACCACTTAGAATAGTATTGTCAAACAATGTTATTATTGAATTTTAATGGAATAAAAATATTATCAGCAATATTCCCAGCAAAAGTAGCTTGAAACCTTTATATTTGTTGACCTGGTAACTGCACTACTGAGTAAACTGTTAGTCTTACTGACATCAGTATATCTGAAAAGTCATGGCAGTCAGGGGAAAATGCTGGTGATTGGAAGAAGGGCAACATTGTGATCAATTTGAAAAAGGGTAGAAAAGATGATCCTGGGAACTACTGACCTGTCAGCACCACCTCTGTGCCTGGGAAGACCATGGAATAGATCCTCCTAGAAGCTATATTAAAACACATGGAGGACAGGGAGGTGATTCAAGACAGCCAACATGGCTTTACCAAGGACAAGTCCTGCCTGACCAACCTAGTGGCTTTCTATGACGGAGTGACTGTATCAGTGGACATGGGACAAGAAATAGATGTAATCCATCTGGACTTCTGTAAAGCTTTTGACATGATCCCCCACAACATTCTTCTCTCTGAACTGGAGGGATATGGTTTTGATGGGTGGACTGCTCGGTGGATGAGGAATTGGTTGGATAGTCGCATACAGAGAGTAGTGGTCAATGATTTGATGTCCGGATGGAGTTCCATGACAAGTGGTGCCCCTCAGGGGTCCATACTGGGACCAGTGCTGTTTAATATTTACACTGATGATATCAACAACGAGATCAAGTGCACCCTCAGCAAGTTTGCAGATGACACCAAGCTGAGTGGAGTAGTTGTCATACCAGAAGGATGGGTTGTCCTCCAGAGGGACCTGGATAGCTGGAGAAGTAGGCCTGTGTGAACCTCATGAAGTTCAAGAAGTCCAAGTGAAAGGTCCTACAGTGGGGTTGGGGCAACCCCTGGTATCAATACAGAATGGGGGATGATGTGATTGAGAGCAGCCCTGTAGAGAAAGCCTTGAGAATGCTGGTTGATGAGAAGCTCAACATGAGTCAGCAATGTGTACTCACAGCCCACAAGGCCAACTGTATCCTGGGCTGCAACAAAAGAAGTGTGACCAACAGGTCGACAGAGGTGATTCTCCCTCTCTGCTCTGGTCTTGTGTGACTCCACCTGTATTGTTCCAGTTCTGGAATCCCCAACACAAGAAGGATATGAAACTGTTGGAGCAGGTCCAGAGGAGGATTATAAAGATGATCATAGGGCTGGAGCACCTCTGTTGTGCAGACAGGCTGAGACAGTTGAGCTTATTCAGCCTGGAGAACAGAAGGCTCTGGGGAAACCTTATAGCAGCCTTCCAGTATCTGGAAAAAAGCTGGGGAGGAACTTTTACAAGGGCAAGTAACGACAGGAAGAGGCGAAATTGCTTTAAATTGGAAGAGGGAAGATTTAGATTAGACATTAGGAATAAATTCTTCATGATGAGGGTGGTGAGGCATGGGAATAGGTGTTCCTCCCTGGAAGTGTTCAAGGCCAGGTTGGATGGGGCCTTGAGCAGTCTGGTCTAGTGGGAGGTGTTCCTGCCCAGGGCAGGGGGGATGGAACTGAATGATTTTTAAGGTTTCCTCCAACCCAAACCATTCTATGAATCTATGATTCTTAGGGTTCCAACATGATTTTTATCTAAGAATTTTATCTAATCCTTATCTAAGAAATGGTAGGGTACAACCTCTTGCTTCCTTGATTCTCTCATTAATTTTGACTAGAATTTCCCCTTAAAACTTCATCAAAGTTCTTTTATTCTAATATTTTTCCTGTGCTATTTTCTTAAGTAAATTTATTTCTGCTAAATAAGCACTTTTCACTCACAGAAAATATTATTCAAAGCGTTTATGCATAATGCTGCACAATGAATTCTGATTACTATTTGTTATTACAAAATCTCAGCTCTGTAATTACCTGTATTCTGCAGCCTATAGAAGGCATGGAAAAGAAAAAAAATATAAAGTCCTTTATTTAAGTGTTCCTGATATACATATGTGCTTTCCTTGGTATTTATTTTAGTATTACTTTTAAAAGCGTATTGGTAGTAAAATCGAATTTTACAAGTTACTTCCCAACGTGGACAAATTGCCATTCTTTCTTAGGAAAAGAAACAAAAATCAGATATCAATTGAACACCATTTATTATATATGACATTTTCAACATCAACAATGATTACAGAGGCTACAGCCAGACTGATAAAATTAAGCTATTAAAATGTTGTCAAAATTCTATTTTCATATAGCAGACCATATAGGTTGATAAAACTACAAATTCACTTTTCTGTTAAGGAGTTTTAGTTTAGCTAGTATTTGTTTTGGTGGTGGGCATGATAAGAACTTGTTAACCAAATTTTCCCCTTTCTAGATATTCCTCTTTCAGAAAAGATGAAGTGGTAGAACCAGTTGTCACAGAGATAGATACACTCAAGTTGAAGGACAGTGGATGCAGCTTGTTCTGTATGTGGGAAAGAGATTTGGAGTCAGATATGCACTGAAAACTCTGTAGGTGGCATAGGAAGTCAAAATATTTTGGTTTAAAATATGAAAATGAAAAGAAAGAAGTTCAGGAACACAGCCCAGACAATAACTTCCTGCACGGGCAAGATGAAAACCTTTGATTGTCGATCCTTTTTTAGAATAAATTCAGAAGTAAAAGTTCAGACCTGAATTGTAGACCTTAAAATGAGAAAAAGAAAATATACTCATGCTCATGTGAAAGGTTTATGTGTTAGTACTGATTATAGAAAGGAGGGGCCCCTGTTCATTTTATCCGAATGCTCATTTCTATTTGTGTGCCATTTTGTATTTTGTATATTAAGACAGATGTTTTTGTTAAGAAGTGACTTTTCATGGCTTTTTTAGTCAGCTGGTCTGAACTTCATATTCTCTTGTTTAATATTTAGGGTATTTGTCTAGAACCTTATCAGATGTGCAAATGCAACAAGAACAGGTGAAACTCCAACAAAAGCATTTTATTGGGGGAAGTTATTTATTACTAGAGTGCTGACAATATGCTATAGTTAGTCTTAAAATGAGGACTCAACAAATAAGGCACAGCAAACAAATTCTTCAACACACATACTACCATTGTTCCTACTCATTAATTGTCCAAGAACAGCTTGGAAAAGTCTCAAATTTAGTGCCTGGAGCTGCAAAAATGGTGAGTAATTCTACTCTAGTGAGTAGCATCACTGATGTGTGCAGCAGCACCATACAACAGTAATAGAATCATAGAACAGTTTGGGTTGGAAAGGACCTTAAAGATCACCTAGTTCCAACTCCCCTGCCATGGGAAGGGACACCTCTCATTAGACCAGGCTGCTCAAGGCACCATCCAACCTGGCCTTGAACACCTCCAAGGATGGGGCATCCACGGCTTCTCTGGGCAGCCTCTTCCAGTGCCTCACCAACCTCACAGTAAAAAATTTCTTAATATGTAATATCCCCGCTTTGAGATTAAAATTGTTACCCCTCATCCTATGACTATGCTCCTTGATAAAGAGTCCCTCTTCAGCATTCCTGTAGGCCCCCTTTAAGCACAGGAAAGCTGCTATAAGGTCTCATCGGAACCTTCTCTTCTCTCGGCTAAACAAGCTCAACTCTTTCAATCTGTCCTTATAGTGGAGGTGCTCTGGCCCTCTGGTCATATTTGTGGCCCTCCTCTTGAGTCATCAAAACAAATCCTTGTCTTTCCTGTGCTGAGGACTCCAGAAGTACAAAACAACTTAAAATGTGAATGATTGAGACAAATATGTTCAAAATATAGTTTTCTTAAACTTAATTTTCCTTTTGTCTGTCAAAGGATAATACTTGTCCTTGTAAGGCCAGTCCTCAGAGCTTCCTCTTGCCTTCAGCTATCTAGTTCAAGATTGTGGTCACACTTCCTCATGTAGATTTGTCATGTAAATATACACATTTATCCAGTAGATATACCATGTTTTCTCTGCTGGAAGTAAGGATGAAAGCACTGAAGGAATGAAAGGAGGTTAGACAATGAAAAATTCATAAATGAACTGATTTCACACTAACCAGTTATGTCTCAGGACAGAATGTACAAGCTGACCTAAGAACTCAGGCACACTTCTCACCTCTTAATATAGACACAATGGCCCAATATAATGTTGTTTAAGGGCTTCAAAAGTTTTGTGTGTGGAGCAGTCTTACAGAAAAATATCGATAAATTAGAATCATGATTTGTAAGGTGTTCAGGGATTTTCAGATAAGGACTGCTTGTGTGGTGAAGCACACTCAAGTTTCAGTTACACTTTGCAATTCATTGCTGTATTTGATTTGCCTTCAAAAGCAGACTACAAGAGGAGTTAAACTTTATATACAAAGAACTAAATCTGTGTGCTGAGCATATACAGCCACTTCCAGGTCAACTTCCATACCTGTGTTCAGTCTGATTGTACATATGAAGCTAGGTGTTTGCAAATTTGCTTCAGAAATTGGATGTGCAATGAGTCCCCTTTAAAAGGAAAAATTTACTGCTGATCAAAGCCGTTATATATGAAGTGGGAAGCACATCCCTTGGTATTTTGATTCAAACACCATTTCCTAACTATCCTTATCCAGACAGCTATGCTCGCTTTTTTGCTGTCCTTCTCAGTAGACCTGTGGTTAAGGACATGGATAATGGTGGATTTGGCAGTTTTACGTTAAGGGTTGGATTTAGTGATCTTAAAGATCTTTTCCAATCTGAATTATTATATGATTCTATTCTATGATTCTACATTTCTATGAATCTTGAGTGTGTTCCAGCACAGTGGTTTAGAGGAATATGTGTTCAGAATAGTCTATAAACTAGTAGCTTGGAAATCTAGAGAGACAGAACTGAACATTTTCAAACCAAAACCTAGTGAGGTATTGAACTGCGAGCTGACGGTGCTCTCATGGCAGTCATGCAGTGACAGTTTGTCTCTGTGTTTTATGAGAAGCTGGGTCATGTCTGCATAAGCTGTGCTTCAAAAGCTCATGCAGGTTGTTCAAAGTGAAATCCTATGATTCAAATACTGAAAAAAAAAAGAGACTTTTCTGTAGTATTATTCACCCTAGGATGTTGTACATCTTTTGGTGTTTTTCAAACAGTAGAGCATACCAGCAATTAGCACAAATGTAGTCAGTGGAATTAAAAGTCAGAATAAGACAAAAGCTTAGTTTTCTCAGGACTGTAATGTTTTAATTTTAAGTTATCAATACAGAAAGCTCTGGGTGTTGTTTAATAGTTTGCAATACAGAGGAGGTTAGAGCAGTTCACCTAAAGGACTTTCTGACCCTGGATTTGGTAGTACTTCAATATTTAAATGACACTAAAACTCACACTAAATGAGAACAATAGAAAGCATATTTTTGTGCCGTCAAGCCAACTGTCTGTTTGTTATTCTAATCACTACAAAATGGTACCGTGGAAGGTTTTGTTTCCAAAGAGGAAAGATTGAAACTTGTTATGTCATGTGCTTTACTTTCTTTTTAGGAGTGTGTTAACTTGTCTCCTAAAACCAAAACAGTATTTTTACTTCAAGTTGAAAAAAGAGAAAGCTTGTATAATTGTTCCCTTAGAAAGCAATCCCTCAGCCCTCTTTGGAATAGTGACATGTTGGATTAGTCATAAATAGAAAATATTGGTTTGCCCACCATCATGATGTTTATAAGTATCCAATTTATAAATATTATTCCAAGTTTGCACTTTATCAGTAGTAAAAAATAGCTTAACTGTAGCATATAACAAATTGAGGAGCATATTTCTGTCTTTCTCTTAAAAAAAATAAATTGGTTTGGCTGATGGAGTTAATGTTGTCTATAGAAAAAAATATCGATATTGCCATATGTTTAGTTTTATTACTAGACACTTTTGTAAAAATTCTTTCCCTATCTTAAGTGGAAAATTCTCCTTTTTAAGAGTCAAACTATATATATTCATTTACTTTCATATTAGTTATAAAAGATATATACCTCTGAAGCCTACTGGGACTATTTGTCCCAAGCAATTCACAGATACGTTAAAAAAGAAATGCATTAAACATCACAAGTTAAAGCATTCAGTTTAGCACCATATCCTGAACTCAGCATTATATTATTTTGTTTTCTTTAGTAAACTTCACAGCTAAAGGTTCAAGTGTCAGTTTTAACAAGCAGGTCCTAGTGTTTGATTATTTGTATAGAAGACTCATTAAATTACTATTTCTTTTTAGTGTGCAAAATTGTTTTGTTACTATTTTCTTCATAATGTACAAGAAGACTATAAGAAATGAATACAAACTGGATGAAGTTAACTCATATGCTTAATTATCCCTTTAAATAAACAATCTATACCCTTACTGAAGTTTCTGAGACTGAGAAAAAAAGAGTTTTTTTCTGAAGGTTAGCATCAGGTCAGGTCAGTAACTTGAGCTGTTTAGTCATCAACTAGTTTGACCTGACTGGCAAGAATATTCTTTGCTGTGGGAAAGCCTAATCAAAAATCCAGATGTATGAAACCAATGGTAACATAAATCCCATTCACAGTGTAATGGGAAGTGGGTAATTCACTTGTCCTCAGGTAAGACAATTAGAAATGGCTTCCAGAGTTTTGGTGCCAGGAAGAGAAGTAAGGAGAATGAAGATTTTTTGAGAAAAGTGGTGTTAGGCTTCTGATGGAGAAGTCCTGTACTTCTTGGGGAACTGGAAATAAGTCATAACTGGATGAACCTCTAGACAGTTGCAGAAATTTGTTAGTATTTGGATAAGGAGCTTACCAGTATGTCCCAAGGTAAGAGGAGAGAAAAAGTCACACTTATTTGTTGATGTAAAGTGGGGAACCTCACTGAGATACTTTCATATCCAAAGAAATGTGACGTCTTTGAAAGGACTGGTGCTACACGATGCCTTTTAAATTGAATTGCATTAACATATTTCAGGTTACACGCCACCTCATTTGAAGCTTCTTAATGCAGCAGGGTGATATAATTTGTGTTGGTGCTGCCAATATTTGAAAGTTATTTTCTCAACTGCAACATATTTCTGTTTATATAAGCTGTATCGATAGTTTAAACACTTATGAGGAATGTTCATTGGACATCAGCAGTCAAGCATCTGCATTGTTAGGTTGTTAGAGGAGTTCCAAAACCACTTCTGAGTGAGCACACTTCCATACAATTTCTGCCACATTTTTGGTCTATCTGTAGCAAATGAAAAAAAAAAGAAAAAAAAGAAAGAAGGAAAGCAAAACTAATTTAACGATACAGGCATGGGCCATATCGGTGGCCTCTGTGTCAGAAAAGAGTCCCAAATATGTTTAGTTAACTGCAGTAAAGACATAGAAAAGTAGTGTTGAAGTACCAAAAGACTGGTCTTTTAAGAGGAGGAACTCGGGGAGAATGCACATGCTTAAAGCTGAAATGGTGAAGCAAAAATGCAATACATGAGCTGCAGTCAAATAGTACACCTAGAGTTTTTTGAGAGCTTCCCATCCTTTAGGAATACCAGTCCCTGTTTTGGAGACTTGTTTGTTTGTTTGTTTTTGTATTTAATTTAGTATTGCTTAATGGAAGACATCTAGACTGGTCTTGGACCTTGGCCAAGAGTGCTTTGGTTTTCTTTACTCCCTTAGAACTTTATTAAGGAGCAATGCTCCTATATTAATCTAATGACCTACAGATATATGCTTTTTTGTTGATCCAATGAATTTCATACATTTTAGGTTTATAGTTGTACAATTTCAGAGGTAAGAATAGGGATATTGATATTGTCTTGGGGAACATAACCTGGGAGTTAGAGCAGAGAAAGAGATATTTTGGGGTTTGAAATACCTGAAATAGTGAAGAGGAGTGAACCAAGTTCTTCCTTTTTCTGTGGATGGTTGTTATACCCAATAAATTATTTTATGAAAGTTGTAATGCAAAGAAAAATAAATTACTTCTGCTCAGTTGGGGTAAAAAAGTCATCCCTTTCCCCCAAGGAAGGAGGTGTTCAGAATCTGTAACTTGTCCCAGGTTCTGTATTTTTCGGAATTGGAAGTTTTGTACTCTATGTAGTTCTTTCACATAAGGTTCATCTAGTTCTTGCAAAAAGAACACTTGTTGCTCATAAGAGAGTCAATTCTGGCTAATGTGCTCATCAACTCCAGGCAGTTATTTAGAGTGTAATGTTTCTGCAAGCATTAACCTCATTTTAGTTTGAACCATGTCAATACTTTGGTTTCTGTATCTAAATATCCCTGAAATACATATATGGATGTCCTGTTCTTCTGTGTGCCTATAAGAGATGAGTTTCAGAACACAATAATTTTCCCTCTTTATAATATGAGTGGTTTTCTAGAAGCATGTCCCTGCCGTGTAGGTCATCTAACTGTGACTGATATGTCCCCAGGGAATACGAGAACACAGCGTGGAGAAATCCAGCTGAAGTCCAGATGCAGCATAGCAGAACACCTCATTAAGGCTAGTTAGCTGTGGGAACATCAAACAAAAGCAAATCCAACATTATTTCAATAATTATGTTCACTCTAGAATGGTTCTTCTCATACAAGCCTTCACTGTGAGACTGCTTAGTTATCCTGGGTTGTTGTCCTTTAAAATCCTTATATTTTCCAACATGTCTCAAAAAGTCAGAGAGTTAAGTGTTACTGAAATCTTGACTTACAGGTCCCAGTTTAGCAAAGAGATGTATTATCACAAAGAACATTATCACCTACAATTTAGGGTGCCAAAATACCTGTCTTTGTTAGGCACTCAGGTGGAATTCAGAGTGAAGCACTGCTCTCAACATCTGTGAGGGGATTTCAGCAGTCTGGATGGAGTTACTTGTGATTTGAGCAGTACTTGGCATTAGCCTCCGGCAAACGTCTGAAACTTTATGCCCTGTAGAGCTCAGGCATCTCAGGCCCTACACTCGTTTCTTCCATAGTACAAAACTCCAGCCATGCTTTCCAAGCAGTAATTATGGTTCTTCTTTCTACAAAAGCGTATTCGGTAGTAGTGCTGCCACCAACAGTACATTTTAGCCAGTGCAGGGGTGACTACTCGCTTGCAAGCTGCCCAAGAGCAATCCTGTGCTGAACCTGGGTACATCTCCAGTTAACTGATAAAACAGTTACCAGAGGTAGCAAAGCAATCACAGCACAGCTTTTATGACAGCTTTATCACAATCTCAAACCCACTGGGAGAGCAGCAGAATGAGAAGGGTCTGTTGTCTTCCTCCTGTGAATTATTTTATGGGAGAACTGTGTTATCTCTTTTGCTTATGTCATATGATACTACAAGAAAGACCAAATAAATCATCCAGCTGACATTATATTCTGCATCTAATGCTGACCAAAGGTCAATACTTAAGGGAAAGTGCAAGAATAAATCAAACGGCAAGATTTTGTTTCTATTCTATCAAAGCATCAACTTTTCGTTGCTCAAGGACTTACTGATCCAGAGGTAGTTCTCACATATTTAGTAACCTCTAATGCCTTGTAGCTCTGAGTTTCAAGGAAATTTCCATTTAATCCTCACACAATCAAACAGGCTGATCACTGCTTATTAGTGGTGTGACCAGCCAGAAATCTATAGCTGTCCTACCAACCCTAGCACCATCATCACCGGTGTAGGTTTAAATACATGCCTGGATTCTCAGTCTTTCTTGTGGGATCTGCTCTCTTCAGGGCTTTTTGTAGTCTGCTACAAGACTTAATTACAGGCGTGTTTGCATTTGGTAATTGCTTTACTTGTGTTCTTACTTCGAATGGGCTTATTTATTTTCATTTCCATCCCAGCATGCTCTGAGTAGCTTTTTGCCTTTGTGTTCAAATGCCAATTTCATATAGATATTTATGTAGAGAAAAAACCCATCAATGACATATGAAGAATATTTGGGGGATAGGCACAAGTATTTGTCCTCAAAAGGTTTGATATGTCCTTGATTATGTTTCAGATACCACACTGTTTTCAGAAAACCATCTGAGGCTTACAGAGTACTTTCAGACTAGAAACACTATATATTTTAAATGAAATACATTTCTTTCTTTTATTCTCCTAATAAATCCTCAATTTTCAAAAAGATTTTTTAAAGGATTTTTTGTGTTCAAATCTGACTTTCTCTACCTGTCAAATAAATTGGGCATTCTTTCTGAAATGCCTGTTTTTTTTGCCCTGACATGCTTATAAACTAAACACAGCAGCAGTAGAACCCCACTGCAGAAATAATTACTTCATGCATGACGTCCAAAACTTATTTCCACTGTTTGAATTCAGACACATTGTTCTTATTTCCACTCCTCACAAGACATTTGTTCTTTTCACTGTTCCATACTTTGAGTGGATGAGGTTCATCTGGTTTGTTGATGTTATAAAATATGGAATTCATGTATTAATGGTTATAAAATCATATGGGAATACTTTACATCATGTCTTTGTCATGATGCAGTATTAACTGGTGTCATATAAAATAAGTTAACATGATATTAAATCACTCTTTTTTATGTCATTCACATTTTTTCTCTCTGAAGACATTTTGCATTATGCTATATTTATGAAGTGAGCAAATGCGATACTGAAAAAAAACCTCTTCAAACAGTTTTGACCTTAATTTAGCAATATTTAAATCAACATATTAAGTCTGAGACTGCTGAAAAGCCACTCCTCTGTAACTGATATTTAAAAATATTATAGTATATTGTTGGTACAAGTGTCTAACCACAAAACAAGTACTTCAGTTTGTTTTCTTAATGCCTTTTTTTTCAGTAATGAAGGCATGCAAGATAGAGGCTGTCATCTTTTCCTTTATGGTAGAAAAAATAGGGAAGTTTGACCTGGTTCTCAAATCCAGGTTAGAATTGCACTTGAGCTAAAGTCTTGATCAATGTCTTAAAGGTCTTAAAAACCTGACTAAATGAGAAAAGACAAACATTTTTTTCTGAACTGTAGCAGCTGCCAAAGGCATATCAAATACCAGGCCAGCAGGACAAAAATCAGATGCTTTGTGTGTTATTACAACTAGTTAAGAAAGATTATGTACACACTGTAGTGATTGTGTATACCAGATTAAAACCAGCAATATAGCTTAGTAGATAGGTGGAATACAAGACCAATTCAAAATTCTGATCTTGACAATCTGTTTTGACTTAAGAGGTGTAAATTGTGTAAACAGCTACTGGGGAAAGCTCCAAAAGTCCAGATCATTCCCCCCAGGTAATGCCTTGATGCTCTATAGAACTGGGTCCTTTCCACACACACTCCATCTGTACTTTAAGGCTTAAGTAATCTTACTTTAATTTAGGCTTAATAATAGTTAAAAATGCAACCTGGAGTCAGTCTGGAGGATTTAAAGATGAATTCAGTTTATGCTAACAACTCTCTAACTGGCATAAATGCACCTATACTGTTGTTGTGATGAATAAGTACCAGTGCTAATAACACGTGGGAAACCTCACTCTGTGCATTGGTCGCAGAAAAATTTCTTGTTTTCTTGTTTTCACTACATTTTTTTAACCTGCTGTTGTCATCTTCCTTTCAAAATTTCAATATAATAGTCTGTAGATGAAGTGAGTCTTAATGTTATGGTAGGTATAAAATACACAGCAGGAAGCAATGGGGAAAACTCATAGACATTCCTAAACGGCCATGTAGTTTATTAGACATATACTCAGTGTCTCGATTCAACAGGTTGAGTCCACTGTGTATTTGGTGGTGCCAATATCATTGCTAAAGATCCATTTGTCATGGATTGACTGGCCACAGTCACTATCTAGAAGACTCTTATCCAGGGTACTTGGTCTTACAAAATCTCCATCACTTTCACCTTCCAGCAGCACTAATCTTCCATCTGCCTAAATCATTGCTGCCACCACTGCCACAATTGTAATTAACAATGCTGTGGATTTTGCCCATGATGTTTCTTTTTAAAAACGTTTTCTTTTGAAACCATTTCAGTTTTCCTAGAACTCAGCTTTTGCCTCTGATCCTTCTCTGATACCAAGAAACCTGACATCGGAAAATTTGAATTATCACGTGCTGGTATTCCAGTTTCATATATTTACTCAAGAGTAGGCCTTATGAAGACATCCTACCAGAACATTAAGAAATCAGGGAGGAGAAAAAGAATGTACTTGTGGATTTCTGCCTCAGGTTTACAGGTTCTTTGGAAAATAAAGTGATTTCTGTGCTTCTATAGTGTTAAAAATGTAATTGTGAGAGAAATAGGAAAAGGATGCGGCATGGTTTGATTCTACCCTGGATTTCATTTAAATTTTATGTGGTTCTGACTAGTGTTACAATGCTATAACTGAAATACAGCTCAAAGTCTACTGCTGTACACACACCATACCCTATCACGACTAGTATAGCTGATTCCGGCTTTCTAGAAATCCTCTGAGGAGTAAGGATTCACTCTTTGAAGTCAAAGCAGGATTATTTCTGACAGAGCAGGATAAAGCCTAAAGGTTTACTTCTCTGTTACTAATGAGTTGAGAAAAGCCATTTATCCCATGTTTGTCCCATCCTCCTTATTTGGAACATTCATATAAAATATTTCCTATCCACTGAGCTGCTTGCATGAAAGTAAATAATGTCACAAATTGAAGCAAGAACTGTTTTAAAAGAGTTGTTGAAAATTCACAAGGCACAAGTATTACTTTTCTTTATTGAACTGGAACTTCTTTCCTTGCAAGTGGGTAATATCTCTGTGACATTGCCAGGCAAAGTCTAAGGTCTTTACTCAGAAGTTACCGGGACTTTACAGAGGAAACTCCCTCTGTCTCCCTTGAAAATTGTAGTTAAAATCTAACCAAGGGATGCAGGAAGTGGTCAAATAATAAAAGATTACCACACTGAGCTTTTTACTAGGAAGTCAGAGGAATGTATCTATAGCATATTAGTATTTCTCAGCATTCACTGGATGTGCTGGGGTTAGACATCATTCTCAGCTCTGCTTCCTCTTTGTAACTCTATCTATTTCTAATACACTAAAAATCTTTTCTAAAAGATTTCCTTTTACTTTACTCCTGTTCTTTATTTTTAAAAGATTCTACTTCTCCCTGCCAATTACCACGTATCTTTCTCACTGTGTGCTGCTCCCATTACCACACACTTCACTCTCAGACTCTGGCATATGACGCCAATTTATATGTTAACAGCCCAGATAACCAGCTGAATGACTGTGGAAAGCAAAGACCATCAGGTCAGCCTACGATCAGACAAATCTTGTAATGCTAGGCATCTGAAATGTTTAGGTGTCAAATCTGAGCTAACTGGTGAGGTATCATCTATAGTAAATGTGAAGATAAAGGTCTTTCTAGAGAGTTATTTGTCTTCTTCCACTGAGGAAGCCAAAAGGGCTGTCTCAAACTAGATATAAGATAAACTAGAAAAGTAATATCACTCTATGTCCAATGGTTCCTTCCATCTGTGCAAGAAATGGTTGTCTGCTTTCTCCTCTCCTTTCAGAGAACTGGGCACTTCAATAAGCACAGGAGTAAAAAACTGCTGTGTGGCTCTGCTTGTTTTTTTTATAAACACTTTAAGGTCAGGACATTTTAAATATTCCCCTTTATTGAACCAAAAAGTAACACTTGTTTCTTTTTTTGTCTTTTTTCTTTTTTAACAAAAGCTGAAATTTACTGTGCAGTTCTGTTAATTAGAATTATTGGCATATTGCTCTTTACAAACTCCTTCCACCCCTTCGGTTCAATTAGGCTGACTGCTGGACTGCACACAGCTAATGCTTTCAGATGTATTTTTCCCGTTCTGTGGTTCTGGCAGAACTGGCAGGATCATCTGGATGTACAGGGTGAGATTCTAACCTGTGGAGGTTCATTCAAGGCTCATTTAGCCCAATATAAACCAACTTTATTCAGTATGCAATGAAACTTCAAACAATTTAGGGAGTCAAAAATTGGAGAGGATTAGGTGATTGCTGTTAGATAAGATTATGTTGTCTTTTAAGTCAGTCAAAGTTCGATTTAATTTAATTCAACTTCTTCGTTACTTTGACAATAGGCACAGATAGCGTGGTAAGCCTATTCAGCTGCTATATTTTCTTCTTATTTTTAATGAAAGATTATAAAATGATCTTTCAAAGTGAGACCATTAATTGTTACTACCTTAACAGTGTGCTTGACACCTTAAAAAGAAAAGAGTATACAGTGATTTGTCACCCATGGTATATAAAAGAACAGACTCTAGCTTCCAAAGGAAACCATTTTCACAAACTAGTCACTTTTTTTTCTGCCAAGTATTGTTCCTTGATTTACCTGGACACCAAAAAAGGAGTGAATATGTATCGACATATAGCATTATGACATCATTATTCTAAGCAGATTTTGTAATTTGAGGCTGGATGTCCTTCCAACAATGAGAATTTTTACTGAGTTTGCCTTGGGTATGCAGTAAGAGTAGAAACATTTAGATAGTTGTTGCACATGCTTGAAAGTCACAGCTTGTGAATTTTGCATAGACAAGTTTTAAATTGAAGTACACACTTAAGACATGCTTTAACAGGTACCTATTGTCCACAACCAAGTTAAAGGATACTTAAATCAGAACTACTTCTAGCATTGCTTGTTTTAAGAAGAATAGCAGTCTTTGAACTAATTGCTTTATTTTAAAGTATATTTAGAAGTATGTATTCCTCCTTTTTCTTGAAAAATTTTTCCACTTATAAGTTTAAGAGAGAGTCCATAGCAGATTCCTACTGACTGTATTTTCCTCTACAGTTAGATGGCATAAATAAACCTTATAATACATACTGGCAGGTTACCTTTACTGTTATTTGTTTAGGAAAAATTCTAAGGGCAATAAGAAATTTTGACATACTTTGAAAAGGCATAATGTAAGCTGAAAGCTGTTTGAGTCAATCCAGTATCAAATGATTCAGATGCTGTTACCGGAGTGGAAGTTATTCTTAATCCATGTTTCACCTAACAGCAGCTATTTCAGCAATTTATTGCTGATATTTGCACATCCCTAAAATCTTGTATTTCAATCTCTTTTGTCTTAGAAATGGTTCATAGCTATACAAAGTTGAAAATTTTGGTTTTTTTTGTAAAAATGGTGTATGGTAGTACAACATGACCTCAGACCCTGCTCACAGAGTGCAACCTGTATGGGTTCATGGGGCAATCCAGGTACAGCCAATAATAGGATTTGATCCTAAAGACTTTTTTCCCATCTGATTGCATGACTGTGACCTACATCCATTTAGAAGAAAGGTATTTGACATGCAGCTTTATCTGCCATTTTGGATAAGTAATTTCCATCTTGTGGTTTTTGTTCCCATATCGTATTGTAAAACCATTGTAAGAAAGCAGATGTCTGAAATGCCAAACAGCAATTAACTGCCATAATTTACTGACATATATTTCTCATTGTGATACTGAAGTTATTCTTATTGTTGACAACTTCAGAATATTGGTATGATGAAAGTACTGAAATATCAGTCAGTGAAAGGCACAAGAGAAGTGCAAGAAAGAAAGAGAATGGCATGAAGATTTCTTGAGACTGGATTTAGGATAAATAAATTATTAGACTTAAAGGGCAAAAGGTTTCATCAATTTTGTTTTAAGTTTATATGCCATCAAAAAAGTTTATTTTGGACTGATGGATAAGAGAGTTCCTAGATGGTTGGGGGCAGGTAGTTCTCCTATGTGTGACTTACCAGCTGCAACATGTGCATATGCAGACCCTATTGATCTGTGACAGACCCTACTGATATGTGACTAGGAGGCGTGGCACTACCTTCAAAGCAGTCCTGACAAAAGATGTGTTCCTGGCTGCCTCCTAACACTGTAGCTTGCTCTCTGTCACACAAGGCTGCTGCATGTTTGTGTTCTCATATAGCACAGTATAGGATGTGGGGTTCAAAGCACATAATTTTAGATGTCTATAGATGTCGACATCTAAGGATAATCACCTAGGCTCCCTTTAAGGAAATGCAGAGTAATAAGGTTTTCTACAGCAGAAATCATCTCCCTGAATACAGCTCTAAACAGGTCAGTACATTAGAGACTTCTGTTTCTCTTCACCAACTATGTAGGTACCAAGGCAATTCACTTAAAGGCATGAATATGCACCGTACATCTGTGCGTACTATAAGCCCCTATTTGTTTTTCATGATAGACATTATATTACTGACAGGTTCAGGGTAACACATTTTCAAACAACTGTGGACATAGCCAAAATATTTTAGGTGATTTAGAGTTCAAAAAAGCACAATTTCTGGATGAGAAGCATAGAAACTTCATTGACCCATAGTACAACAGACTAATCCAATAAGAAATAAGTATGGAGAATGAGATGAGCATATAACTTACAGTAGTAACAAGGTGTGATTAACTTGGATTTATGCATTCATATCAATTAGTTGTGGGTTGTTTTTTTTGTTACCTGACAGCTTCAATTTAAGAGCTGTTGCCTTATGGTAGTTTTTTTTTTTTTAATATTCTTATGTGTGAATGACAGTTTGGAGTTGGATGACAAAAACAAAGAGTGAAAAAAATTGTGTCAGGGCCTGTTTTTCTCGGTGTTTATTCAAAGAAAGGAGCACCAATGTGATGCATAGTTGCAAGGTAAATATTATTACTAATTTTGGTGTGATTGTTGCTGCTTCTGTCGAAGAATACTAGGAGTCTCAGTTTTCAAAGTTCGCTCTTAAGTTGTTCTGGCTGCTCCTACTTACACTGGATAGAGGACAGATGCTAGAGAAAATAAGTTACTTAGCCTTTCCGAAATATCTTTTGTTAGGTGAGAAATCAGTTGGGACTTTCTGAAATGTGGCTCCACCAAACAATGCAGGGTGTGTACTTCTCTGTTACTGTATTTTCCCCACAGCCTACCCCCATTTGTTTGTCATGGCACGCTTCTTAGCAGGGCTTTTCCACCTTTTCTTTTCCCTGACATTTTTTTCCTTTCTCTCCACCTTCATGCCCACACACAGTAGTATCTCGATTGTATCTTGATATGAGCACAAGAAAAAGTCCCCAGCATCTCAGAGGAGCTGTCAGTGACTACTCATAGCTGTAAAGGCTTCCAAATCCAGCCTCTGCTGTTTAAGAAGCTGGTTGTTGGAGAGGCAGAATATGTTCAGCTCTCAGAATTGCCTCTTAGTTCTGGAAAAGATTTACTGTAGAAATTTTAAGGTCTATAACTGAGGGAAAAGATCCTAGTTTTATATCTCAGCAACGTACCCTTCTTTCAGGTCGATCATGTACCCCTTTCATGCTCTGTTACTCTGAGAGTAATTAAGGTGAGTTAAATTCTTTTTCTGAAATCAGAATATTATGGAGAGTCATAAAGACAGAAGGTTTGAAGGGAAAGAGAATAACTTTTAATAGAACAACTGATAACGGTGGAAAACATGGAAAAGCTTTGGGCACACAGAAACTTTCATGAGTAAGATCCACATGGATGCCTTAACACCATTACCACGTAGTCACTCTCCTATAAAGATATGAATTTCTAAAATTAATAGATCTCTTGAATTATTTGTTACAGTGTTTATAATATTAGCTCAATATTCAGCAGTAATCATGTAACTGGACAGATTGCATGTTCCAGTTAATTGCAATTGTTTTTGCGCATGCATATTTCAAAAGAAAATATTACTTGTACTTTTCAAGATTTTTCTGCTAATGAAGCAATAATATTTTAACAAGACTGCATAATAAATTTTTAGTACAGAAATACACAGCAACATCATTTGAACTACAGAATCACTTTCTCTTCTACTTGAACCATTGCTTTATTCACTCCACTAGAAAGAAATATTACAATTACCTACTAATTATATTAACGTTATAGGAGGGAAATTGTCATTTCAGCCCACTAGAGAATTAACTGTCATATTCTACATAATTCTACTACTTAAAGGATTCTGAACTCTCAAAGCCTAAAACTAGTCTGCTAATACTGTAATATGCAAAACCAATAGATCATAATTTCAGTATAATTCTTTGGAAAAACCTTGATAATTTCTTGTGTGTCATCTAAGATACAAATAACTTTGAGAATTTCAGTGGTGATTAACTAGTGATTAGAGAACACAGAAGCAAAGAGAAGTGGCCACTGGAAAACAAACCAGATTTTACTCTTGTGATAAATATTTGTGATAATCTTTGGTCAAATTCCCTACTTCTTCAACTGGAAAACATCATAGCTTTTATTTTTTGGCTTCTATTGTTTCTAATAACAACTAATAACTGCCAAGGCAAGCAGGTGAGAAGGTGAACATCTCTTGTCACAGACTGGGCTCTCGATGTAACATATACGCAGTCAGGGCTGACAAGCAACGAGACACAGACACCGAGCATGTTATTTTTTACATGCAGAAATCTACCAGAGAAAGGTAAGAATAAGTTGCAAGTTTACCTGTTGAAGTACCTGTAAATTCAGCTGTTGTGATAGAGAAACTGGGGAAAATCAGAGTTTCCTTCCCTTTACATGTCGTAGGATATATCTTACAGACAATAGGCTATATGAAGGATGTTTAAGGCGACCCTCTATATTTTCTCTCCAGTAATTAACACCAGTCCAGATAGCCATTTCAGTGTAGTAGATGTCTGCTTAGGTGTCCAAAGTCTCATGAAACTATTCCCACCTATGCCTTCATCCTCATAGCAGTCTTCTCAAGTTTATGGCAGGGAGAAGAAGTATCAGCTGCTGCAGTTCCTACAGCTCCAATCAAGAAGTTTCTGAGTTTCAGAGGGCTTTCTAGTTCCTATCCCTACTTCCCTGGACAGTGTAAAAAATCTAGAAGCAGCAGGTAGGAAGAAATGTACTGGCAGCTTGTAGGAGTGTGAAATGAGTATGTGATGAAGAGGTGTGCCAGCAGTGTAATGGGAGAAAATCTGAAAAGTGGGAGTCGTTGTGAAAAGAGAGAGGTGAACAAAAACTAGAGCAAGAAAATATATGCTTAACTTAGAATGGTAGCTGAAAATATATGGGGTGAAAATATAAGAAGAGGTATTACGGAGAGATGAGCCATTGTAGGAAGACAGAAATTGAACAGGAAGTCTTAAAGAAAAGAGTTGGAGTGAAATCTTAAAAGCGAAGGAAAATTTAGGTATCATATGGACCGCCTTTCCTATGAGAAATGAGTGAATAAACTAATTTTGATGAAGTTCATAGTACCAGGGTTCAAAACCAAGAAAAAATAAGAAACTTACTTACTTATGAAATTTGTTGTCAGATTATGTCCTTGAAAGCAAAAGCTCATACAGAGTTGAGATGAAGCAGACCTGTGGAAGATAATACCATTTATAGTTACTAATTATATAGAAACCAGAGGCAGTTAATCAAATCCACTGAACTGGAAATGTTTGGAGGCTGAGAGAATTCTGGAAGTATCGTGTTTGCTTAGTTCGTTCATATTTTTCCTTAGGTATTCTCTCACGGTAACTGCTAGCGGAAACATGCTGAATTAGATGGCCCTTGGCCTGAAACAGCATGGTTGCATTTATTTTCTTAGTAGGATGAAGAAAGAGAAAAAACGATTGTACTGCTACAATTCAGGTAGTATTATGGAGGTAATATTTAGTAATTATCTTTTTTAGGAACACATATTTACAAAATATGTGCTTAGGAATTATTATTTTAAAGCAAGTCTTGTCAAGTACATCTATTTATAGAAAGAATTTACAAATCTATTTCTAGTCAGTCTCTAACAAATAATCTGTTTGAGATGCCTTGTTTTGATGACTATATAAAAAACAAGGAAAAAAACCCTTCAAAACCCTCTTAGTAATATTCTATTTCATTAACCTAATTGGAAGAGATTTTTCTGAAACCTGTATTGATGTCAGGGAAATTAGGCTTGTGCCAGTTAACTCAAGAGACTGTCGTACAATGGCTTATCTCAGACAAAGCCTTCTGAGTCCACCGTGTCATAAAAAGGCCAAAGGCCATGCCACTCTTTTGTATGACCTTCCATCAAACTATGTTTATGGACACCCAAAAGCTGGGCTCCTGGAGAAAGCAGTAGGGGTTCTTAGGACTGTGTGTCACGCCTGTCAGTGCAATGAGAGACACATCAAACATCTGCTTCCTTTCATTTATTGATACTGATAGGTGCATTTTTAAATGAATTTGTACTCAGGAAAAGTGATGAATAGCTTAAGAAGTGTGATATGCTCACAAAAGAAGTACCATGTTCAGGTAGCCGTGCAAATAGCTATACAGGAAGCAGCTTAATCTTTCTTACTAATGCCTGGAGGGATGGTGACATGCATCAAATAAAGTATAATTGTCTTTCCCTAATATAAGCGATTGTACATTTATCTTAGTATAATAGTTTCAGAAATATCTTAAATCTGCCAGATTAATAAACAAACAAGCTCAGCATAGTGGCCAGTCAAGAGGTCAGATCAGGATGCCCCAAGGTTAATTGGAGTTTTTCTACTGAATTAAATTAAGTAAGTGTTCAGCAGAAAATGCTTGAACTTTCCTGAATGGCTTCCTTTCAGTCAAGGGAAGGTTAACACAATCAAGTTTCAGTTTCAAGACACATTTTTTTTGTGGTTTTAATCTATAAACCAAACCTCACTCTTTTGGTTTTCTTATCTATATAGCTATTCTTATCTACCGTCTATTAGTAATAGACTTAAAACACCCAGTACTGAAAAGTAACTAGACTTTCATACTGGTTTTGTTTTTTTTTCTATGGTGTTGCTAATTTTTGTGCAGACATAAAATGGCAGCCCACAGGCTCTGTCTTGCAAACTACAGTAGAAACATTGAACTATTTTATTAAGAAGTTCTCTGTTGCTGATTATGTCTGATTTTCTCAGCCTCAATTGCAGAGTGAGCAGACTGGCATTGTTAAAAACTTCATCATTCTTTAGGTAGGGTAGCTATGAAAAGAACTGAAGTGTTAAAAATTAATACCAGTGTTAATTAAACTTTATTCTGTTATACATCATATTATACATTCATGTTATACATAATATTTATTCTATCTTTTGACAGTTTGAATCTCACTCTAGTGATATATATGTCTACCTATCCTAGATGTAATTCATAGTACTGGACAAAGTGCTGTGTCATACAGGAACTGTTACTTAGCTTTTAAAACCTTGTATATGCGTATAAGAGTGTGTGAGTGTGTATGTGTCTGTGCGGGAAAAGAAGGAAGCAAGAAAGAGAGAAAGGGAGGAAAGGGGGAAAGGAAGAAAGAGAGTAAACATTAATACTTTCTTTAAAATCTTTATCCCACATCTATATTTAGCCCTGTCAATAAAAGTGATTCAAACTCTAAAAATGAGGCCTTGTGAGGAATTGCACTTCATTAACACTTTAAGCAGCTAATATTAAATATAGAAACCTAGCTTCTAGCAATCAAACCTGAAAATTTTTGTAAGCTCTGCTTATTTCAATAGAAGCTGTTTTTTCATCATGTTACCCTTTATTCCATTCATTTATATTTATGTATAATGAAGAAAAGGAGCTCAAAAGCCTAAAGCAGAAAATGCAGTGTGGTTAGAAATTGAAATATAAAATGTTAGTGATAGCACGAGCATTACTTTTTTTTGATGGATTATATCAAAATGATAAATGCAAATCTTTGGGGGATATTTTACAACATTGTTTGTTTTGATTTACATTTTCTAGAAAGTGTTCTCATTTGCTATCAAAATGAATGCAAGGCATAGATCAAAGAACTATCAGTTTAGGAAGAAAATACTGTATGAGAAACCAAAAGGGAATCCAGTTACGTTTTTCTTAATTCCTTGATTTAGTTTCCTTTTAACTATTGACAGTCTTTTACTTACTTGATAAGCACATCACAAAAGGCTCAGAGGTTCAGTTAAACACTCAAAAATCCAGATGCTCATTCAAATTTTATTTTATTTGCTTTCATCTAGAAGTGAGCCAATTGGAAGTTTCCTTTTCTTTAATTTCCTTTCAGTAATGGCAATTCATTAGGAACACAACCTTTCAGAGAAAAATAGTTTTTGGTTTTTTTTTCAAAAACAAGCAAAAAACCCAAAGCCTGTTGTTAAGAAATCTTCCAGCAAGGTGATAGCATACTTTGCTGGAAGGACACCCTTCTCCCCTTTAAACAGAGCAGAATCTGAGTTGTGGGCTTCTTTTTTTTTTTAATGGATGGTCAAGGTTCATTCTATTTTATAATTAACAGAGCTAAGATTTGACTCTAAGTAACAAACATATGGGTCTTATGGGATTAGAATGTTTTCTTTTAATTATTTTTGTTTCTAATAAATAACCTAAAAAAATCAAATTGATAGGTCTTGAGTTCATCAAAACATTGAACAGAAAACAAACAAACACGCTTCCACCCCTGCCAAGATTTGAATTTTTTCTGGGAAAGGAAATCCATTTTCTTATCAACCCAAATCCATACTTTTCTGCTCCAAACTGACTAAAAACTCTTACCAGCTACTGTTTATATGTTTTCAGTAACTTGTAAGCTCCTAGAAGAGTTTAAAAAACTCGATATAATAGATATGAGGGAGCATAAAGTACAATTTTATTAAGTTATCTGTCTATTTATCTAACTGTCTATCTGTCTATTTGAAATAATTTTCTTCCCTAGTTCTTCTGCCTCCACCTCAGTTGAGGGAAAAGCAAAAGGAAAAAGAAAACCTGGAAGGAATAATTGAAGAGAACAATTAACTATACATATACATAATTATATAACTGCATACATGTATATATATTTTCTGTGTGTTTTTTTCATAATAATATGTATATTCTTCACTTTTTTAATGCAGTTAGAAAAAAATAAAAACTTGAAACCATACCCAGAATGGTAGTGAGACATTTTGGCACTTTGATTTCTTGTTTGCTCTCTTTTCTCCTTCTCTTTTATTCACCCCCTCCGTCCCCTCAGATTCACCTATGCCTTACACTTACTGCTGAAATCCTGCCATGTCTCTTCTTGGCTGGCAGAAGCCAGAGGGCTTGAGCACTTGCACAGTTATTTGACAATGTTTTACTTCACCCTTACTGGGGACCTGTACAGTACTCTTCCACTGAAGAATTCATGAAGAAGATCGATGGAGCCCTTGGTTGAGGCAATTCTACATGGAAGGAGAGAAAGGAGAAAGAAGTGTTTATTAAGTCCCTTGAGAATTCAAAAAAAGAAAATCCAATACGGCGAGCAACTCTCTGTGTGTTTCAATCAGGGATTGTGCCACTGGTAAAATATTTAATGGGAGGATCTCCCTTACAATAATAGTTTTTGTTCTTTATCTAAGCAGGACCAACAGTGCTACATATCCAGTGCAAGATGTGGCATAGAAAGTTCAGAGAGAGGAAGGAAATTTTCCCTGGTTGCAAATATACTTGCAGTGACCTATTCATAGTATGAAAAAGAGGACTAAGAAGATAACAAAGTGTGTGGTTAAGTGCATCAAGCTTGAACTGCCGTATGAAACGTGAACAGAGACAAGCATTAAAAACTCTTTCAGACTCTTAAGAGCTGCAGCTGAAAGTTTATTAATACACGTCTCCTAATAGCCACTAAGGAAGTTGCCACACCATCAGAGGAGGCCAGCTTTCTCTCTTCTCTCTGGGAGGGGTTATATAGGCAGGAGGAGAGCAAGGCATCTTATGTTCTGTCGGGAAATAGAGGGGTCCAGCATGTATTTTACTATATAATTGGCTGAGGACTTGTTTTATTTTAAGTTGTACAGGAACTATATGGGATGACTGTTGTTAAATATATGAATATTCACTAGATGGCCATTAGATTGCATATATCTATTTGGAGTGTTAAAATTAGAATAAAATCTCCTTCCCAGTTTCTATTCCTCTGATACGGTATAAATAGCTGTTATTTCCCTATTTGTTATGTCTACACACTCCAGTGTTTCCTGAACCCCTTTGATTATGCTATATATGCCAGTGTTTCTCTAAGTCACCTGTTTACCTGAGTGCTATGTTTTTACTTCCCTTGTCTATTTCTCACAGAGCTGTTAAAGTCTCCAGACCACCCAGGCTGTTCCACATCTAACACATTCATACTCTTCGCTTAAGGGAGCTGGGATTCATTGCTGAATTGGTTGATCAGCTGATAGAAAGCTCAGCTCAACAAATCATTTCCAAGTACTCATCCAATACAAAGAGGGAGCTCAACTTTCTGCTCCAAAGACATCAATGGTTGCCATTCATGGGTTGACTGATAGGTGTTTCTGTTAATCTAAGCCTTCTGTCTAATGAAAGTTTTCTATAATTGGAGGAATAATGGGAACACCAGGCATTTCTTTCTATTGCATACATTCCTCCTGTTCTAGGGACACACCACTCACCTGGCTAGTGTCGTGCCCTTCTGCATCATGAAATCTGGCGGTTTTTCAGCAAAATCTCCATGGCTCCTAAACATCTTTGTATCCAGTTTTATTTTCAGCAAATGTATGACAAAGGATTATGTTCCTGCTTTATTTCGATAAATGTCTGAAATAGAAGTACAAAATTGTAACTATTAATACTGTAACTATTCTGTATCTGACAGTGAATGTGTTCCCTTTTGATCTCATCTGACAGTAAGAAACACAAGCTGCCCTTGCTGGGAAAAAACGGGTGCTGAGGAAATTTATATTCCTTCAGATCACTTCTTCCAGATACAGAGAAACATAAGAAGCAGCTGTTCAGTTCAAAGACGTATTATGGAGACAATGACCTTTTTCTTTAATCTGCTCTGCAGAAATCTTTAACAGCTTCCACTAGATGAGGGATAGTGGGAACACCGTGCAGCTCTGCGTGACTCGTCACTAACAACTTAGGAAAACATTTTGAAAACAATTTTGAATTTGTTGTCAGTCAGAATCTGTACAGACCACGTGCGCTAACCAGGCAAGTGAAAATTTCAGATTGGTCACTTTGTCTCCTATTCAAAGTGTTACCACAACAAACTAGTCTAGGTACAATTTCACTAGCTTATAGTGTATGTTATCCAAATTGGTTTGTCATATTCAAGGAACTGTCAGAAACTGAGGAATAGGAGGAGTTGAACAGGATTATAATGCTTTAATTTTTTTCTGTCTAACAGAGTATTCCTCTTAAATATTATTTACTTTACAAATTTTGTTCCTTGTTCAGAGTAGAGCTGTATATTCAAGGCATGCTAGAGAAATGTGCAGTTCAGATAAGAGAAAAAAGGTAGTGTGATGATAATTGTGAGGCTCAACAAGGATAAGTGCAGGATCCTAGACCTGGGTCAGGGCAACCCCCAGTATCAATACAGGATGGGGGAATGATGTGATTGAGAGCAGCCCTGCAGAGAAGGACTTGGGGATGCTGATTAATGAGAAGCTTAACATGAGCCAGCAATGTGCATTTGCAGACCATAAGACCAACTGTATCCTGGGCTACATGTAAAGAAAAATGGCCAGCAGGGCAAGGGATGTGATTCTGCCCCTCTATTCCACTCTTGTGTGACCTCACCTGGAGCATTGTGTCCAGTTCTGGAATCCTCAACATAAGAAGAATCTGGAACTGTTGGAGTGGGTCAAGAGGAGGGCTACAAAGATGATCAGAGGGCTGGAGCACCTCTGCTATGAGGACGGGCTTAGATAGTTTTTCCGCTTAGAGAACAGAAGGCTCCAGAGGGACCTCATAGCAGCCTTCCAATACCTGAAGGCGGCCTATCAGAAAGATGGGAAGGGACTTTTTATAAGGGCTTGCAGTGATAGAAGGAGGGGGAATGACTTTAAACTGGAAGTGGGGAGATTTAGATTAGACATTATGAAGAAATTCTTCACAATAAGGGTGATGAGACACTGGCACAGGTTGCCTGTAGGGGGTGTGGATGCCCTCCACCTGGAAGTATTCAAGGCCTGGTTGAATGGGGTCTCGTGCAGCCTGGTCTAGTGAGAGGTGTCCCTGACATATGGTAGGGGGGTTGGAACTTGGTGATCTTTAAGGTCCCTTCCAACTCAAACCATTCTATGATTTTATAATTCTATTATTATATATGGCCAGCTGTGGGAAATGTCTGTCTGCATATAATTTAGTTCAATTGTGCAAAGTACTCCCTTGGCAATTTCTTTAGCCTATGAATGTGTAGAGTCTTCTGTGGAGGCTGCTTTTTGTCAGTCATTCTCTAATAAATATAAATCTTATACTGCTGAATAATGGTTTTAATCTCTTTATCTTACAGAATAATAATGGTATACATTATTTGTTGAAGGTTGTTCTCTGTTTTGTTTACTTTCCTAAGGAGTTGACCACAGAGCTCTTCTGTATTAGCCCTATGTGTAATGAGATTCAGTTCTTAACAGACAGCCATCTCTGAATTCTCTGAACAGCAGAAGCAGCAACACTGCTATTGAAATTAAAATCCAGATTATTTTGACTTTATGAGCATGTGTTGGTGAGTTTGCTGGTCAAGTAAGAACATAGCTCCTGTGATGACACTTCCAGCTACTAGGTATCCTGTATATTCTTTCAAAGATTTGCTGTCCTTTCTTCATTCATTGGATATGTTGCCCCTCATATTTTGCCACATCTTTTAAATTTTTGCTATTCCTTCCTAAACTTCCATTTCCAAATATTACTATTCATAGACTAAACATTTTGTTCAGCTGCTTCTCCTGCAGTTTTGTTGCTGTTTTCTGATGCAGTTTCTGTACTGCTTGTGTTTATGTCACACAACTATTCTTTCAAACACTCTTCACATTTTCTAGTATGAGATTTGGTATTAGAGTGTAAGAATGTAGTTACACTGATGATGCTTTTGTTTCTCTTACTTAATCTAACATCGTTCAGTTACTGTTCTCATCAACAGTATCAGAAGCCTTGTCTCTGGCATCATGTCATATATGCATGCTTTGTTCAAAGCTGTTGATGGTGTGCTTTTCTATAGAGAAACCATCCTAGGTTTGTTACCATGTATAAGTGGGATAAAGCTCAAAAACAACTTCTTCAGTTACTGAAAGTATTTCTCTGAGACAAAAGTTCTTATTCGCTTTCAAAAGATCTATTAGGGCACAAGAGTGGAATTAAATAATTTTCCTTCAACAGATTATGTGTTTATTTTCCCTTGGCTAGCTTCCTTAGCAGTTTGCTCCCTCTTTATTAAAGGAAATTCATCAGCGAGTGAAATACAAACAATGGTACATGACACGTTTTAGCTGCTGAAACAGGTCTTGCCTATTTGTACATTTCTGAGCAGCTGAGATCATGTTATGCACAATATAGTTATTAATGAAAAGAAAATTTCAACAGGTTTTGTAACAAGGTTTGAAAAGTTGATGTGTACATTTTAGTGCAGAGATTTTTTTTCCCCCAGTTTCTCTTTTTGCAATAGCTTTCCAGACAGATATCAAACACAATTTAAGGCTTAATGAGGTGCAAATTCCCACATACGTACCATAGTGTCTTACAGCTATTTCACTTATAAGCATAAAAGAAAATAAGTAGAAAATGTCATTTTATATAATCATCCTAAGCTACTCACTACTTCACATACACTAGCACAAAAATTGGTTTTCATTTATTTTAAAAATATGTTTTAAAAGAAGAGCAAAATAATTTTTGAGGTGAGACTCAGGGAATAACTCACCAAGGCTAACACAACTGTGCTTTCCTAAGACTACAACAGAGGATGGTTCAAATCCTGCACACCTGGTTGCTGCTCTGATGTGATCATCAACGTTGGAGGCATCTGTTCTCATACTGTTCATTTGCCTCTCTGCACTAATGATAGCCGTTGATAATTGTTTTTAATGTAATGTCTTACATAGTTATGTCGGACAGTATTGAAATATTCCACAGACAGGTGAAAAAGTGATTTGAGAGAGAAGTGAGCAGGTCTCTTTTTCCTTCAAACATCCAATTTACTGAACATTTATTGTTGTTTAACCTCTGATTTGTATCAACATTTTCAGAAAAATCATCAGATAAAGCCTTTTAAACTGGAAAAGAATGCGTAACTGCAACCTATGACACCTCAAAGTATATGAGAAATGTTTATAAATGAGAATTGAGTATTTTGGAACATTATCTAACATATTTTAGATGCAATTATCCATTTGCTTTCTTATAGAATGGGAAAATTCCACTTATTTTTATCTGTAGTTTCCAAAAGGTGGATGAATAAACAATAGCTTGTATTTAGCTATATTTACATTCAAGAATATCAGTAGATTACAAAAGAAGACAGAATTTAATCTTTTCCTTTAGTGACTCCTTAATAGTGAAATAACACATGGTTATTGAATATCAATGCATCTAAGTGTTTATTATAAGTAAAATAACTCTGAAGAATGTAGAGCTTAAAGTGATAAACCGCTTTGATGACATATCTGCCATTCCTTGATGTTTGTTACACCTCAAATTTGGCATTTCTCCAGAGAACTCTACTGTCACGGACAAGCTTTATCAGTGGCATGTTGAATCAATGACACTACGTTCTTGCAATTTTTAAATTGTAGTTTTAATTCTCTTTTTTTTCTTCTTGATCCTTAACATACACAAGTATTGTTGGTCACCTGTAATTTCTAAGTAAACAAATAAACAGAAAACAGTTTCTAAAGAGCTTTAATTGTGATTTAAATAAATCTAGGCCTGGTCTGTTACACAGACTTGTAGAAACTGTCTCATGTTGAATATCAGCAAGAAAGAGAACCCATCCTTTCTGACTCATTAAAATCTACAGCAACTGCTCTACCTAACAGTATGAGCCAAGCAAGGAAGCAAATCCAAAGCCTGCAAACACAGACAGATATATACAATTACTTTTACTCCCATCAGGGGAAGCACCCAAAACACAGGAGAGGATTCTCACAGTAACAAAGCTAAAAACTTATAAACTTTGCCTGAGCAGGGTTTTCTTTTCTCACCAAGGAAATCACCCAATTTGACCCATTATTACATGCATCAAATATGTCAAGTACTTTTTCTATGTAATGTTCAGAAGTCTAGTTTAAAAAAACCCTGCTCTTGAGATTCTCAACATTTAAAAAGTAGACAGAGAAACCCTTCATTTCTTGTACTATGAAGGCTATTTTTTATTTTTTAATTTATTTTTCTAAAATGAACTGCAGTATACTAACACTTAGGAAGGACCTTTATTCACAGCTAATCATTCATTTCTTTAGAATATTTTTTGAATTCTTGACACTCTATCTAAACTCTATTCTATGTGATATCACTGTTAACACAGGAAGAACCAAGATAAAAACATATTTAAAATCTAGTAAAATTAAGAAATACCTCCAAAGCTTTTACAGATCTTAACATGATTGCACTCCTTTTAGCAGACTACATTGAACTGTTTACTAGTCTGTCTAGTTATCATGTCAAAGGTTCATCCTGGAAGACTACTCTTCTCACGGAAAAGAACTTAGTATAACCTTTTTTAAAGACTGGAAATCCCAAAGATTTTTATCATTGGAATTTTAACAAGACTTCATTTTCAGAATCTGACCTTTTGTCCTTGAAATTCCCACCAGTTTTAATAATTTTGTCCCTGTTCACTACTGCGCCATCTCAAAAGTATCATTTAAGGCCAGCTGAATTAATTCTATAGCAAAATGTAATGGCACTAATAATCTATTGGTTGGCACTTCTGATGCTTTCCTTCCTTAATTGACAACTAGCTGCATCCTAGGACATGCTATTCTACTCCTTGAGAAGTACATCCTTATTCTGATGGATACATAGACATACATACCTTATCTGAAATCTTTCAATAGTTAATGAAGTCTTGTATTAGGTAGAGACTATCAGATATTCCAGTTACTGCCTCTCAGTCCAAAATATATAGTAGATATTGGACATATTCTAGTAGTACATGTATTTGATCAACACTGAGCAAAGTTACTATACGAGATGGACAATCGGCCTAAACAAAAAAGATTAATATCTGTTTCAAAAGTAGATATGTACATCTGAGGGAGTAGGGATGAGAAGCATAACTTTAACGTAAAGATTAGGTTTTGTGTTGGTCAAACATTTAAAAACAAATGCTAAAATACATGAGTATTACCTATATATGCAGCTCTTATTATTTTTAAAAATATTTCCTCTTCTAAAGTAAGTTACTGAAGATAAGTGTACATATTAACAGGAAATTTCTTTACACCTGAACTATTTATAATAGGAAACATAATTCTCTGTTTGTGATATAGCATATACGGAAGAAAAAAGATTTGTTTAGAAACTTCATATATTAACATAGGGAGGGAAACCACCAATCACAGGTACAAAAGTGCTATATACTCATTAAATGTGTTTATAAATAAAGTTGAATTATATTCCTACTAAAACTATTGAAAGGTAAGAATACATAATTTTCATATAGGAAACATAAATGTCGTACATGACTTACATGAGTATATTAATATTACACGTGGTCTTAAAAGACCCCAGTGTTTCACTCTTGCTATCACATGAAGAGTCAGAATATATAAATTTTCAAATCATAAGTTTATACATACTAACATCATTATATTGACGAGAAAAATTGTAGTTAAGATGTATTCTACCTATTTGAAACAAGCTAAGAATTTACCATTTCTGTCAGTCAAGTGATGTGTTTTTATCCTGTAATTTGGATTTTAGTTCATGTCACTGAATGAATTTTAACTAATAATAATGTGCTTCATCCATTCTATCCCCCTCCCCCCATTAACGTTATCATCTCTTTTCAGATCCAAGGTCACCATAAAATTTTTTGGTTTTAAGTAAAATACTCTCAAAAGTACTTCTCTCTACTGGGATCTCAATTAACCATGTTGTTAAATTAATGGGGTTTTTTTTTGTGATTCTGAATGAAAGAGGTTTATTGTTGTTTGTATTCTGTTAAAATATATTATTTCATTGTGTTTCACTAAATTTCATCACAACTTTTCTGATTAATAAAACTGTCATATACACAGCTGGGTTAAGTGGGCATAGGTTTCTAGATGGCACACACATTGATCCAAATCAGACGAAATTATGAGATGAGGCTTTATTAATTTTCTTTAATCTTCCTAGCTTTTGGAGAATACGAAAAAAAGTCAGTGTAAAATCATTACAAGGTAAAGGGGAGGTATGTGTTTATTGAATAATACTACTCTAAAATCACCACGCATCCTCATGTAACAAAATGACCATCCCTGCCTTACAGTCTTTCCAGTAGGGATCTGAACTACAACTTTATTTTCTAAAAATTGCCAAGAAATTTTTGACTATTAGTTTCATATTGGTTTCAAGGATGAAGCTAGAGAAAATTGATTTGGTCACTGTAGAGAACATTCCTGCCTATTTCTAGATGGAGCATTTACTATTAGATCACACAGTGCTATAAGTTCAATAAAATCTTTTGGGTATAAAGCATAGCCATCAGAGAGGGATGCTGCCATTGTAATTTCTTGATCATTCCTAAGAACTCATTTTCTCAGTGACTGGTTGCAATGGTGAACAGAAAAAAAAAACATTTTTATTTATTAAAAAAGTTATCACCTCATTTTACCTCATTTGCCAGAATAGAAAAATGAGCAATTTCAAATTAAATAGAAATTAAGGGTTCATGGAAAAGGTGATAGGATCATTCATTAAGTTCTATTGGGCAGATTACAATTTTCTTTTTCCTTTTTTTTTTCTGATTGGAACTCAAATATTTTAAATCTCTTGGAAATTGCTTTAAAATGAGAAAAGAAAAATGATGACTGTGAACAATAGCTGCTCCTCTAGTGAAGATAAAGCATTTGGCCAACAGAACATGTATTGTTGGCATTTTCAGGCAGACCAGAAAAAACTCACCTTGTCTGTCATGTTCCAGATTGAAAGTGCAGAGCAGGTGTGTGTCGAATTTATCTTCTTAATTAGGAAACACTTAAAAAACCAAAAAGTAATGAAGATGGTGAAGGGGCTGGAGCACAAGCCCTATAAAGAGCGACTGAGGGAGCTGAGGTTGTGTATCCTGGAGAAGAGGAGGCTCAGGGGAGACCTTATTGCTCTCTATAACTACCTAAAAGGAGGTTGTAGGCAGGCAGGGGTTGGTCTCTTCTCTCAGGCGATCAGTGACAGAACAAGAGAACATGGTCTCAAGCTTCATCAGGGAAGGTTTAGGCTTGATATTAGGAAAAAATTTTTCACTGGAAGGGTTATTGGCCATTGGAATGCACTGCCCAGCAAGGTGGTGGAGTCATCGTCCCCGGAGGTGTTTAAAAACAGATTGGATGAGGCGCTTAGTGCCATGGTTTAAACGACAAGTAGGCGTTGGTGTTGGGTCATAGGTTGGACTAGATGATCTCAGAGGTCTTTTCCAACCTTGTGATACTGTGATAACGATGTTTGTTTGACTACCAAAACGGGAAATTTTGAGCATTCTATCTCTTTTATATGAAAAGGCCACGTTACCCAAGTGTTTTTGATGTCTCTACAGTGCAAATGTCCACCACACTAATATTCTTTAAATTTTATTCTTTAAAATAAAAAGAAGAAAAAGTATTATAAGAGAAACTTCTTTTGTGTGTGTGAATTAACTTCTATTAGATGCATACTCAATGTATACAATGATATAGCTTTTCTTTTTGTACAGTAATAAACGTGTTTGAACCATCCCGGGAGGATTTAACTGCATGTTTAAATTTATGTTCTAGTGAACAGCTTCAATTAGTCCCATGAGAACATCCGTTATACATAAAGTCAAACAGGGAGTCAGGCAAGACTGAATCCAGAATCTGAATTGTAGGATTCAAATATACTCTCATAAAGCAACAAGATTGTTTATAAAGAAGAAAACCAAGCAAGTTAAAAATAAAAAGAAGCTTTTAGAAAATCTGACATATATTGTCATTTTTTTCCATGTCCCTCCCATTTATTTTTAAAACATTTTGTTCTATTATCAGAAATTTTTGAAGCCTTAATAGAAGAATCTTGATCATAGGAACATGTCATTGTTGCTTTGTAAAAGCTTATAATGGTATAATGGATAAGGAAAAGAAAGAAACAATTCTTAGTAAAAAGATATTAATAGAACCAAAGCAAACCTTTGTGCTGGTATAAGTGGATATAAAACCACAGAAAACATTGGAGTAGTCACTACTTACTACAGCACTCAGTTTGGTCCTCCGAGATTTTTCTAATACAGCACAGTCTTGAGGGCAGCATTCACCCTGATCTCCATCAAAAAGGGAAGTTGCTGAGTATGTGAAATGTATATGTGTGGGTTTCTATGGGTGACTGAATTTATCTTGCTTACTGAGTGTTTACCACATTCTTTATTTCATTTTCAAATCAACCACTGCTGCCTAAGTATCCTCCTACCAAAGTAAAGCTATGACTTAATTTGAGTTCACATTGTCAATTTTTGGGAGTTTTGTTGTAGATGAGAACATTTGTCATATTATCTAGAGGTGGGTAGATAATCTCAAAGAAGTATTTATCTTAAATTTAGACTCTTTTCTCACAGGATATCCATGGGAAGATTGTTTTCCACATTATTTTTAGCTCAGTGGACTGTCACAAGCAGATTTCCCAGTGATTCCTTCAGATGTAAAAGGACTGAACACATGTAGTTGTTGCAGTTAATCAGATAAAATAAGTGGGAATGTCTCTTTTACCTGAAGAGGCCAGATTACTCAAGTGGTTTTGAAATATCTACGGTGGAAATGCCCTCCACATAAACATCCCAGACCCGTTGTGGCCTCTTGTAACCTGCGTGAGTTTTGCACATTAACTCCCACCTTCGGCTTCCCAGCCTCAGTGGTGGCACTGCAGATGGTGGAGAACCTAGAGCTGACAGACAGTTGCAGGCTTAGTTGACAAGGTCTTTCCCTGCCATGCAAGCAGGCCTGATGATGACAGCACACATCTGTAGTTATTCACAGGAACCCAGTGCAAAGATGCGTGTGGCCTCATTTTCCCCCAAGTCTTGCTAACAGAGGGACTGAGTGCCTACTCTAGTGACATACTGCAACAAGGACTTGTGTCCTGCGAAAGTAGAAAGATTTAATGTTTCTGAAGGGAGCACAAAAGCATGCATGTACAAATGAAAGGAAATCCCTAAAAAATTTCAACTGATATTTGCAGACCATATTTAGCAGTGTTTGCCAAATAGATTGACGTTTTATGTACTCTTGTGGCCTTTTATTTTTAAGTGGAAAATTCACTAGAGAACCCATGAATTCAGGAGAATGAATGGAAAGCCTGTTTTAAACATCAGGATATCTGTATTTATATGTTGTTGCTTTGTAAGTACATCAGATATTTAAAGTTTTTTCCCTTCAAATAAATTCTGTGGGACTGAGACCTTTCACTATCATTATCAGGTGATTTATGCCATTCATCCAAGCGAAATGAAGTAGTAATGTGATCCATCTTTACTGAGGTAGATTTTTCAGGTTTACTCTTACAGTAACTTTCAATTTATAAACATCCTGTGAATTTCTCTGTTCCTTTTACTCTATGTATCACTTGTTCCTTTTCCTCTCTCCTTTCATTATATTGATTTTCTTTTCTCTCAGATCCCTCTTCTTCCTTCCTCCTCTCACACATATATTGCTCGATGTATTATCATCAGCAAAGAAGGAAAGAGCTGTCGACTTGCATCTCTTATTTATGAAAAGACAAAATAATTAATCCTACATTTACTTTGTTTCACTTATTATCATTCATTACACTAATAATAGATGCATTTATTAGGTACTCATCATTTTAATACAAGATGGTCCACTGTGACAGAAATTCTAAGTGGGTAATTTTTCATAAATTAAAATTCCTTGCAGCAAGTATAACTTTATTTCAGTAAATTACAATCCACCGACTTCCATAACAAAGTGCTAATTGTAACTTGGCTTTAAATGTTACATTTTGTATGTAAATTGGTCTGTGGGGAGTTATTACTTAGCATAACATTGCTAAGAAAACTAACATTAGTTTGTAATTTGTTTGAAGTGGAATACCATTATTACTAATATATTGTGCGTGGTTTAGAGAAACAATATTTCTTTCCCATGTAAGATAAAAATCTTTTATCAGTCAAATTTTTGAGTGTTGTTTTTGTGTTCGGTGGGAAAACAAAAGGTGACCTGGGTCATAAAAATGCATTGTGTTTTAGGTTATTTGAACAAAAGGAAAGTCAAAAGAACATGACGTAATTCTCCGGCACTGAAGGCAATGCACAGGACCTGATCCTGCAAATGCTTGAACAAGTAAGGTATTGTTTGGAGGCGAAATCACTCTGGCATACTGGAATTACTTCTTTTTCTTCCACAAATGAAACTCTAGAATAACTTACTGTTTCTCCAGATATCAAACCGAAAGGTTTGTAGGTTTTATTATAAATGTGAGGAGTGTCTCAGTGATTTCATTTCTGCATGTTTTATTTCCTGTCTCAATTGTCCAATAACTAGCATTTTCATCTGACATAAAAAAGGGGCAGTGTCCTGCATTTCAAAGCTCCAAAAGTCTCATTTAAAAAAAGTTTCAGGAATGTTTTCATCAGGTCTTAAGCATGTTTTGGTATAGTTTTTTTCTGTGTGTAAGTACAATATGTTTGGCCCTTGAGGATGACACAATAATATGGGTGCAGGAAGAGAAAAAGCAATAGAAGTGACCTCCTTGCTGTGGTTCTCAAAGCAACTCTTTCAGTTGGGAGAGGCCATCAAGGACAACTCCGCATTGGTCACTGAGCTCTGCTTGGTACACCCTCATAGCAGAAGTGAGACCTTCATTATCACCACTTTGAGTGGCATTTTTACACAAAGAGGACCTTCCTCCCGACTGCCAGCAGAAGAGATATCAAACTGTACTGATTCCCCACAGAAATTTTACATGTTTACATAAATTCAAAAGGAGTAACCACATCCTGTTTGTACGTGACAGAATTCTGACAAATACCAGCAACTTTCTACAGTAGAGGTCACTGTTTTGGAAGACTGAATTTATTGACATTAGTGAAAGATATCCATGCTTGTCATGGTAGATCCTGGGATACTTTCTGTCAAAGACAGGAGACATAGGAGTTCAGAAGGGTAATTGATTCATAAAATAAATCAGAAAATTCACACCATGGTTAGAAAAACCTCCTCCTACATTTCAGAAGATAGGAGTTCCATTAATTTTACTGAAAATTACAAGCACACCCATAACTTTTCAGCAGCTGTTGATTGATTGTTGAAGAGGAATAATGGGAGCCTGAGAGAATTTTGTTGATAGGAAGTTCACTTAGGTCAGTAAATTTATTTGGAACACTGCTGGCCCTGGTAACCCCCTGCAAAAACTACAAGAACAAATTTGTCCAGTGAACTCACTCTTCTGTGTTAAACCACTCAAATAGTGTCTCTTTCACTTCAGTAATACAAGCGGATGGTTTATACATGTGTTTAAAGCTTGATGTTTCTTTTTAATGCAATTTCATACAATATTTACAGAGTGAAAAATGCAGGTGAGGCTTAGGAATGTAGATGAAAATAATAGATATATCAACTCCTGTCTATGACAGTCGTAATACAAACATTTAGATGACCATATGGCTCTTACAGGAAGAATTTCATTTCAAGGCTATTTTAATTGATGTGTAGCACCTGACACTCTGTTAAAAATCCAAATTTTAAACTTGTGAGAGCATTTCAGAGTACTTGCAGGCTGAGCTGTTTGCCCCTCCCCGCAACTGCCTCTGATAGATATCACCCTGTGAGAGGTAGGGCTTCCTGGCTGTCAGTTCACTGGGAGTGGGAAGTTGGGAGTGTATTTCTCTGATGTTTTCCAGCACTCGACTGCCTCTGGGTGGATCACCATAAGTTTCTTGAGCAGACACTAGGAGCACTTCTCAGATAGGTATAATTGTCTCTTCCTTCATCATGTATCTGGATTCATCACGTGACACTAATACAAGCATCCTCTATGACATGGTAAAAGCACACATTAATGGACCCTGGGCAGGCTGATCAGAAAGATATCTGTGTTAATAATAACCATTAACAATCACACTGCAGCTGTTCTTTCATCATGTGATATATGAACACTGATGAAATTGAAAGGCACAAAGGGATCTCAGATTGTGTCAGCCTGACACCTACACATGTACACATATACACACGCTGTCATGTGAAAGGGAAAGCTTAAAAGTAGTTCAGATGATAGGATATATTTCCCATCTCAGAAACACGCATTACTCTGTGGGATATTACAAAGTTCATCTGTAGTTTTCTTGTGCTCCCTCCTCTTAGCTGAAAAATGGAACTGCTGAACCATAGGTTGGACAAATTGTCCTGGCAGACTAAGTCTGGTCCCTGGGCTCAGCATTCCTGCTCCGGGAGATCTGCGTTTCAGTCAGTGCTCTGTCACCTGGAAACTGGTATATGTGGAAAGACAGCAGAATGCTAGGCTGGAATTGGGAAAGACGTTCATTTTTACCTGCCATGTACATATTCTCTGAAAAAATAGGAGATTACTGACCCTCTTCCCTGTTTCTTAGCAACACCAAATACGTTCATATTTGAGGACTGCTCACATTCACTGTTTAATGGTTGCTAGTTTCTGGTTTTTTTTCCTACTTCATTGTTCTTGGTGCAGCCTTGTAATAATAGATAGCCAGCCATACAGGATCTACCAAGTGACCCACCCCTAAGGTGTCCCTACAAGCTATGCTGTACCTTTCCTAAGTGGTAAAACAGCAGTGATGTATGAGAGCTGTACCTCAGGAGACAAGAATTGGTACAATAATGGAATGAAGAGTATGAATAAAAAAAAAAAACAGTTGCAGGTTAGAACAGGGGAGGGCAGAAGTGAACAATATAAACAGTTTCTAGAATTAAAAAATTCAAAATAACAAGGAAAAGAAGAAACAAATTGTCACGAAGTCAATTGGCAAGAACTATCCAGAGAGTGATCTCCAATGAAAACACTTTGGAAACCAGTAGATAAAAACGTCAAGAATTTTTACCTACAGTGTCGTCGATTTTGAGTCAGAAATCTTCATCACTGTTAGAGTCAGACTTCAGTGCTGTTAATCAGAGCTATCATCTTTCAATAAATATGGTTATCTAGTAATAAACACAGCTCTCTGGGCCATAATTTTCTCCCACTGAAAGGAAGGGTCGGTGTCTTATTGTCGTCAGTAGACATTGAACTTAAGAAAATGAAAGCTATGATTAAGCTATATATTATATACATGAGAAAAGAGGTTGTTGACAAAAACTCTGCTTCATTTCATAGGAATTCACTCTGGAGATTAAGTGTTTGCAAGATACCACTGATTTGTAATAGATCAAAATATTAACTTACTGTGATAATTGACTGGCATGGCTATCTGTACAAAACACATATAGATGTTTTCCAGTCTTAACCATCAACAACATGCTCTTTTCTGGACTTCAGAGTTAACACACATGCTGAACGTTCATGATTTATCTCTTATTTAAAACATTTTTTTAAATTTACTGACTTAGAAAGGCAACATACCACTGGTTAACTTTCCTCCTATCCCCATTATCTAGGTTGCAGAGCTTCCTTTTAGTTTTTCAGGTGATGTCTTGAATTCTAGAGTCTGATGGGTCTTCACTAAAGTGCTAATAGGGCATTTTCTTGCACAGTAGCCCAATCTGTCTCCTGCAGGACACAACATAATAGGATGAAAATTGCCTCTTACCTGTTGACCAGCTGAAAATTGTATCTTAGTTACTTTCTTATGGAAGCTGCAGCAGCTTTCTGTTCTTTAGCAGCTAATTGAAATTCTTAGAGGAAATAAACCCCTCTTGAGTAGCCTGCAGAATGCCTAATAAGGTATTACATACCATTCCTTTTTAGCATTCAGTAATCAACTCTGCTTCTCTGACTTACGCAGCAATCACACTCTTGAGAATGAAGTTGCAAGACATAAGTGAGTATGCTAAGGGTGGATTGGTAGTTTAGGAGAGATTGTTCAGTTTATTCCAGTGAGAGAGTTGTACTGTACTGACTTCTGGAGTAAACTTTTATTGAAAGATATACAAGTGTCCTTCATCTCTTAAAAAATTGTGGAAAGTCTCTCTCCAAATATTTTAAGACAAAGTATAAAAAAATCTTTTATTTGGTTTATAGTTTTAGTCAGAAAAGGATTTTTCTGTGAATTTCTTGTTTACAATGCCTATACGGGGTTTTGCTTCTCAGTGCAGAATTACAGAGTGGAGACGTAACCCATTTAATTAAAATCTACCAGTGGTTCATGGCTTGGTGAGTTTTTTGTGCTTATGGATTATGGAAGCAACTATGACCATTTCTGAAAATGCAAGATGTCAAAGAGAGAAGATCAAGGAAACCTGGGATTTGTGAAAGTTGCATGTTCAGCTGCAAAACAGAGGAACTTAATTTCAGCTCTCTTATACCTCTTATTGCTCCCAGTTATTGCTCATCTCAGAATGTGCTACATAGCAATCTGCATTATACGTGCCGTGATGTTGTGTACCTCCTTCTCATCAGGTCTTCTGGTAACCTCTATGTGTGCTTGAGTAGGACCAAGATTTCACAATAAAGGGTGTTGTAAGAAGCAGTGTGCAAACTTTACATTGTTGTGTTACCTGGATTCATATTACCGAGGACAAACTTGGACTTTCATGGTGTTCCAAATTGGCCCATAATTTTCTGCATTTCCTAGTTTTACCTTTTCCTTGACTATACACTATGGATGCAGTGGGACAGGGAGGGAGACCAAAGGATAGGTGCAAGGCTACAATTTTAGTTGTACATTTTCAGATCATTCTCAATTGTTACCTAGAGATGTGAGCATTTATGTGAGGTTTTATGACTTCGCAGCTAGAACAAAACTAACTCTCCAGTCCAGAAGGCATCAGGAATTTACAGATGCAATTGGATTTATGTTTCTAAGATCCCATTATCTTCAAAGAGATGCAGGGAATGTATGTAACTGTAGATTCCCATGAGTGCTATTCACATCAATAATATTTTTTAATGTATCCTCCTCTGGTCCTCTTCATTATTCTTTCCTTGTCTTCTCCATAAATAGCGATCTAGAAAAAAACATTGAAAATATTTTATTTATGTATAAAAATAGAAATGTTCTATGATATATTTGTTTCGAATAGCAATTTTATCTCATTTTGTGATCTAGTCTTTTTCCCCTCACTGTTAGGAACTGAGATTCCTTATCCTGTAATGCACATGACACACTTGGGTGGCTGCAAAATAATTAAGGTCCGCCCTCATCAAGAGTTCCTTAGAATCCTTCTTTGTCATCCTGCTGTGCTGCTTGCTTACTCTGAAATAGATACATTTGCCTGGGTGGTCAGAAAAGAATCTTTAAGACCTTACATCACAACTGTGAATAAATTAAAATAATACTACTATAAGGGTCATAAATATTCTCATTTCATCAGTGGAACAGCATCTCTGAATCTGACTGATAATTGCTTCATATTAGATGTTTACTGTTAAATTATTTTTGATAAAATGGATTGTCAAATCACTGAACATTCAGGAAAAGCAAGTAAGTTTTGACATAACAAATACAATTGAATTTTGCAAATGCTGGCAATTCTCCTTTTCTGTGTGTTTATGAGACAGAACATTCTGTGACCGTGAGAGCTGAATAAGACCAATGTATTCTTCCTGGTATTTATTTCAATTTCTCAGGAATCCTACTCCATGTGCTAAGCAGAACTGATTATCACTTACTTTTGAGTCTACCACTAACTACTTTTGGCCACCACTAACACTAGTTAGTCTGGTGACTAACCTTGAAATTGACTCAAATATGTGATGAATATACACCCTTCTTTTTACTAAACACTTGAAATTACTACCTCTGAAGAATTCCAGTGTAAGTTTATGTAGCTATTGTGTGACCTGGTAGGAACTTCCATGTTTCATTCATTGTTATAGTCAAAGATGGCTTTTTCAGTTCCAGTACAAAGTAGTATTTTTTTCCACAACTTGTCAAAGTCTTCCACAATCAATGCATTTTGATATTTTTTATTTGTGCCAAAAACCCTCCAAATCCCACACTAATTCTTCTCCCAGGTGATGATCCTTTTCCATCAAGTAAATCTGTAAGGATGTTCATAACAATGCTGCTGTTACATGGAATATTATACCAATTTAGATTAAAAATCTAAAGGAAAGTGTAATCTGCTTTTGCATCCTGCAAAGCTGAGGCAAAAGATTCTTGATAATACTCTTCATGGTTTGCTAAATATATAATATTTCCCTAAGGATATGTAGGAGATGCAAAGGAGACTTTCCCATCTCTGTGTGCTTCTGACTATTTATATCAGCAGCCTGCAATGATAATAACTCAGATAATCACTTGTTTTTCTCAGGTCCTATGTGTCACCTGCCATACAGAGTGCAAGATGGTGTGAAATGGTTATGGTTGACAGCTAATGGTTTTGGTCTTGGCCAAATAGTGACCATCATGCACACATACATCTAGAATTACACTGGAAAACTGATAAACTGAGTCCTCCTAATAAGTCACATCAAAAATTATTTCTAGGGAATAAATGAAAGCATTTTTCCCTCTGTAAATACCTATAATTTTCTCAGATCAAAACTCCTTCCTCAAATAATTTCAGATATACAATTGCTCAGAAGGTTATCACCTATATTTTATTATTAAGAAAAATATACTTTTTTTTTCAAATCACTTTACAGGTAGGCAGGAGCAAAATTAATTTCATTCAAGTTTTTTAAAGTAGAAACAGTGTGGTAGATGTTAACATTTAAAACTGGAGACTCTGAATTTCCCAGCACTCACTAATGCAACATTTGCCTGTGGTACTGTAATACCAATAAACTTCTATGCCTGGCAAATTTATCTGACTCTGTATTTTGCATTATCTTTCTAATTATGCTCAAGTCCCTCTTTTTTTTTCTGGACGGTTTAGGAGTATGTGGGAGATGTCCTTTAACCCTATTTTCCCACGAATACATGAATTATATATACAAAAAGGGTCTTCAAGTTTTTCAAGGTTTGTTGGTTTTGTAGATCTTCTTTTTTTCAATCCCTGAGTGAATTAAGGAGGGTTTGTTTATCCTTTATGTAACTAAACTTGTGTAAAGGTGTAAAAGTGAACCATCAGATTCCTTGTTACTCTTTCTTCAGGCTGTAGCCGCTAATTCATCATTGCAGAAGCCTGATGAGGCTTCAGTTTGGTGACACTTGTCATCACCAACTCTGATGTGAGCCTGTTTTCAGATGAAGGTTAGTCAGTGCAGAGGGTCAGAGCAAGTTGCTCAAAAGAGGCACTGTCAGCAGCTGAAAGCACAGCTGTGGGAGGCTCCCACCATGCTAACCACACAAGGAAAGAAACTCTATTTGATAATTCTCATATTCATCTAACAGGTGCTTTTTGATGTAAGAACATCAAAATGTATCTCTAAATTAGTGTCATCCACATTTAGAGGAGAGTGAGACAGTCCACAAATTGTTGTACTATTTTTCTCTTACAGGTGTATATCTACCTCATTACCTCTCTTTTCCCCTTCTAATTAAAACACGTATTTATAATATGACAAAGTTGCTTTCAAAGTAATTTTCTTTTATTTAGTGTTTGATCCCTGATTTCATGCGCTTTTCCTCCATCTGGCAGTTGTCACTAAGGCAGATGGCCACCAGCTGGGAGGGCAATGTAAGTATCTCCCTCTAGATCTGCTGCCAGAGCTGCTCAGTAAATGCAATGTGAAGGGAAACAGTGTCAGTCTATTATCCATGCAATGAGCTCACTTATTGACTTGTCACCACTTCAACTCCTGACGATGGAATTCCACTCTCAAGCTGGAAGTCAGGTGAGAGCTTCATTTACTGGGGACAGGGGGAATATTTTCCTTTTTTTTTCACTTCCTTCCTTTTTGCTTCCCCTGTGTCTTTAGTTCCTCTCAAGACCTGCACCTATGAACGCCACATCTGCCGCTACTAGTTTTATAAAAAAACACTTGGGCAGACTTCCTACATCTTCATGCTTAGCTCTAGTCAGTGACCTGTCTATAAATAGGCCTGATAGGTCTAAATTTCCAGTGTCCTTAGCAAAGTTAATGAGATCTGGGTGAGTTTGCCGCCTTGATAAGTTCAGCCTACTCTTTTAATTAGCACACTAATTCAGAAGTAAGTAAGTGGTAAATATATCACTTAGAATGCATAATGAAGAAATGTTGAAGGAGTCACTAGGGTAGGTGATTTGGTCTGGATAAGCAGAAGGGGATGAGAAAAAAGAAAGTAGAAACCTCATAGATCAAGATAGCAATTTAATTTTACATCTGAATTCAATACAAAAAAGAAAAGCAAGTGCTCAAAAAACCCTGAAATTTTCTAATAGTGGGGTTGCTAACTGCAGTAATGAAAGGGAACCTAAAATAACATTTGACCTTGGGGAGATAAATGAGGAAGGGCTACTTGAAAAATACAGTAACAACTACAAGTTTTAAAGGTGCCTGAAGAACTTAGGAAGAGGAATTTCCTATGTTCATACAGATGCTAGGAATAGACATAAAAGCTTAAAAATAGAGTTGATTCCAAAAGGTTTTTCTCTTTTTAACAACTTTTTTCAAGTTATCAACAGTATCTGCCACATTGAGAAAATGTAAAAAAATGCTGGGAGACTTTGAAATGGTATATTTCGTGTTACCATAGTTTTATTTTTTAGTATACTTACCTTGATTTGACTGAAAAAATAGTCTCAGGCAAAAGAATATGAAAAGTTTATTGCAATTTCATTTATAGAAAATTGACAGAAAGTATGTGAAAGTTTTTAGTGGCTTATTGAAAAAGAAAATGAAAACGTAATTAATCAAAACCAAACTTTTTCCAGAAAATATTTCTGGTTTTGAAAACCAGTGTTTTCAAATAACCAATTTCAGTCAAAAGTTTTGCTAACATAGCATAATCTGGCACATGACTAAATATTGTTCAGTGAACTGGTATAAACTGGACTCAAAATAGTCTCTTCTGCCTGCAAAAGCAAGGATAACTCCCTATTGAACTATGAACTTTCCCCTCCTTGTAATCAAGATCAAACACTAATAGGTGAAAAGCCCTCAGAATCAAATTAACTTAAGCATTTATGAAGAATACTCTAGATATCCAAATCTTTTGCAATTTTAGGAAAAATAATTTCCCTACCCTAACATTAGAGTAAAATAAATAGATGTAAACCTACCACTTATTACACATTAGAATAAAAACAATTGGATTAAGTACCTTAGGATATAAAGAAGTGCTTAAAGTTTAAGATAAATTTGCGTATATTATTTACTCCATTATGTTTGCATCTATGAGCCACTAAGTACACAGTTCACAGCATTTTTCATTTTTCAATAAAGCATGCTTTATTCCATGTTTACTTTGGCTTCCACAAAAGCAAAAAACACCTCCATAGCTGCTTTTGAGTTTTTCTATTAACTCATCTATAAAAAAATTGTTTTTTTCCTTGTATGAATACCCTTACCATATTAAAGTTTGTTATAACTTTAACAAAGATACATTTTCAATTCTTTATTTTCATCAAGCTATGGAAGAAATACTTGCCTCAGTTTTACCTATACAGTTACTGTTGATGGTGTGAAGAAAATAAATATGTAGCTCAAAGAAGGTTGCTCAGCTGTCTTTCACTGTAGAAGAGTTAAATTTATAAATACTTAATCTATGGAGTAATTAATGATTTTGGAATAAATAAGAGCACATTGACTTACACAGCACGACAAAGACTTTTAATTTGCTGCATACTTGTATAGTACTGTAAATAATTTTCAATATTTCTTACTATATCTCATATTTCCAGCCTTCCACTGACCTTCTCTGAATCATGTTTTCTGGTTAGATTTAATTTTCATTATTGTGAGACAGACGTTATGTATCATAACATCACTATTTTTTGGATCAAAGTTGTTAAAACTAAGCTTTCTGTAAGTTTATTTGGCCAGCTGCCTTTCATTTTCATATGTAAAAACAAAGCTGTTACCGAGAGATACCTTTTCTTGTACTTTTTGTTCTTCAGATCAAAACTCAATGGCACTTACTTTAAGAAACCTATGATTGTGCATTGTTGAATTTCACTATTGATTAGAGAAGCCAGAATACATTTACAATGGAGAAGTAGCAATGTAATTTACAAAGAAAAGGGGATTAATTCCATCTAAGTGGTCTACACACTGTAACTGAGAATGTTTGAAGATGGTTAAAGCATCAAAAGACACTGATATAATGACTTTCTGCCTGTCAGCTGAAAGCTGGTTATGTTGAGGTTTTGCCACAAGTTGCCAAAATAAATATCAGGCTGTGTACTTTGTAGGCTTTGGTATTCCTAGAAAAAAAAGATATCTCAAACTTTATGGATAGGTCGTATTACAAAGGGTAGAAACAGATGGTTGTTCAAATGACTGATTTGCTAATGCTGTTTGGAAATTATGACTTCTGGTTTTTTGTTAGGTTTTGGGTTTTAGGGGCTTTTTTGATTGTTGTTTGGGCTTTTTTAAAAATAAAAATACATACATAAACTCCTAGAAATATCATTTAATGAGACTAACCACAGGCTTTCCAGTTCTCTCCAAGTCTCTCTACCTGCTGTTGGTCTGCCTACCAAAATAAAGGTTCTAAATGCACACAATAGTGTCCTAAGTACATGCAAATATGGATATACCACAGGGAAAGCTTTCAAATTCATGTCATACACTATGGGAGATCAACAGAGTTGATAGAAAACGGAACATATTGGCCATCGTCAATGTAACACAACATACATAATCTTCCTTATCAATTAGCTCACCAGTTTTTTGGTTCTTGAACAGCTTGAAACTCACTGTTTAGTTTCAGGAGTTTCAAAACTGCAAACTGAATAAGCTTGTACTTTCTCCTTGTTGAATACAGCAGGATGTGCTAGCATCAGTTTGAAGATAGCAGTGCTTAGTGTGCTGCTTTACACCCTCAAAGCCTCTATCATTAAACTTTCTTTTCATTACATCACAGCAGGAGGTGTTACGAAAGTCTATGAAATTAGGAGAACACAAAAATTGCAGCATCCATACTTACTTGATATAGTTACATTTAATGTTTCCTCACTACATGAACTTGTCACATTAGTGTTAAGGTATCATTTTCAGCTTCTAAGAGTTCTCAAAGTCATCAAAACAATTTTCAAATTTGTCAGCAGGAAATGCATTGGAGTTTTTCTCAAGTTGCTATAAATTGGGTTACAGGTTTCCATGCAATATCCCTCTACCACTCATGAGGAATCAAATAAGGTTTGTACCACCATCTGCATTAGTGGGGCTGGAGTAAGTGTCATTTAAAAGTATAGGAAAAGTACAAGAGGAGAAAAATAAGAGAATTTTGAAGAGGATAAAACAGCTTCTGCAGCACCTATTGCCCGCTGAAACTTATTTCTCGATACTGGAGTAAATTTAGCAAACAATACCCACTTAAGCTTTTTGAACTTAACCATTTTAATATTTTCAGTGTTTTAAAACAATGAAGAATATTAGTTTTGCTTCTTTTTCTACTATGGCAGTTCAGATATAGTTCTTTTTTTAAAGGGTAGCTTTGGAAAATTGAGCTCACCATTTACTCAAATGTATAGGATCAATAACCCTATATCATAGGGCTACATATGTAGGAAGCTGTATGCAGGGCTTGTTTCAGCATTTGAGTGTAACCGATGAACATATAAGGTGCCTCTTGTTAGAAGCACAATACTTGGGGAATTCAAAAGAGGACTGAGTGATAAAGCCAATGTTGATGCGTGACTGTGCATGCCAGCACTTAATGCATGTAGAAGTTTTTCATCAGAAAATGACTGTATCAAAATGCAGACTCTATCAAGATGAAAAATTGCTGCTGCTCACTCCTGCATTACCATTCTACAACCTCTTTCTTAGCTTTGTCGGGATGCAAAAGGGAAAAATATTTGTGAAATCAAATTGATTGTTGTGGGCAGTAAATAATTTTATTTAAATGTCATTCCACATGTTTCCCAGAACATTCTGTTCGCTGGTTATCTTCGATGTAGTCTTGCCCCAGACACAGACATACCTGAACTGACATGAAAATGCCCTTTCTACCTATGTCATTTATTTTCAGTTTGAGATCAGAATTAGTTTCCAGACACTAAAATATATTTAAGATTTTCATTGACTTATTTAGATGTGTTCTAAGGCTAATGATGTTAAATGGGAGAAAGAAGTGGGTATATCAAGATTTTAAGATGTAGACTCTTTAATACTCAGGTGAAATTATACATTATTGTCCTGTGCTTTCTAACAGAGACAAAGATGTTCAAATAGCAAAATGGGCATGTAGATTATCTCTTAGTACCATAAGACTCTAGACATTGGTTTTCATTTCTTATTATGGATTTTCATGAATGATTTTGGGCCCTTTATCTAGAACTGAACACACCCGCGTGTGTCCCTTTTCCGGGTTAGCGATGGCCCGTCCATCAGTCAAAGCCAAGTCAATTAGTGACAAAGTGCGATGGTTGGCACTTGCATGATTAGCGGTAATCATTTCGAGAGTTCCACACTGTTTGCCAATTTGTCCGAATTAGGCCGAATTGGGTTAGTGGAAAGTCAAAACTTTATTATTATAAATTATTTAAAAACATTAAAATCATTAAACATGCAGTAAACATGCAATAGTTATAATAATAATAATAATAATTTAGTGGAACAATACGAAAATAGTGACAATAAAGAACCGAATTAATAGTAAGTGGGCAGGCATGCAAGAATTTACAAACGAAAAGACAGACATATTAAGCATGCATAAATATATAAATAGATAAGTAATTTCATTCTATATTTGAACGGGACTTACTCGCAAATGTATGTATAATGTCCACAGATGAAAATAGAGCCACATTTGAAAGGTGGCGCGCCAGTTGTTCTCTCCGGGTTTTTGAGAGCCCGATATCTTCTAGAACTCCAAAGTTCCCAGCGTACCATTTCCCACGTGCACCAAGGGGGAAACCTGAAAATTTAACAGATGTTACATTTGTCAAGTCTCGGATTTGTTCTTCCAGATGTTTGTATTTCCTAATTTTTTCATCTGCCGCTTCCTTTAGAGTAGTATTTTTGGATTCAAATCGTACCGTTACATCAATTACTAATGCGGCATTATCTTTAACTAAAATGAGATCTGGTTTAAAAAGTTCGTTATTTTGATTTTTAATATTTAATTCTTGGAATACCATCCAATTCTTGACACGTGCCTCTCTTGATAGTATTTCACATATTCGGTTATCTACCTACAGACTCTGTTCCTGACTCTGAAATCAACCTCTAAGTCAGGCAGAGCTGTAAACTAAAGAGTACCATCTGCCGTAGCTGCATTACAACGTATACAACACAAGAGCAAGGGTCTGAAGTCCTCTTAACTTTCTACATCTTCTCTTAAATCAGTGACTGAGTGGTTGTAAAAGATGTTGCTAGAGTGTTTGTGAGCAGTATCAAGTACACTAATCTGAGATAAAAACATAAATCTTCTGTCCCTCCAAGGATGGAAGCAAATAAGCTTGTGTAATTCTTTGGAGAAGAGAAATAAAAGTAGTGATTAGTAAGATACTAATTACAGAGGTAAAGCAAGATTTACATATATTTCCATGTTAAATACCTGTGTGAAATTAGCTTGCTTTTCATTTTTGAACCCTTTATAAGATTTAAGATTTCAAAATTAACAAAAATTTTACTTTGTTTATTTAGTTGCTATTTCTCTTTTTTATTAATAGTTATTATTATTTTGTAGTCTATTATTAATGATTATTGCAAGTAGGCATGTCTACTTATTTTGCTGGAAGGGAATGCTATGTTTCTGTGGCAGAATCAGGTTTTTGTTGAATTGATTTTCTGTATTTCTATATTTCACCCTATCATATGATGGTTTGTCTTGGAAGGAACCTGAACAACCATCTAACCCCTCAATCATGGGCAGGGACACCTTCCACTAGATCAGGTTACTCAAAGCCTCATCCAACCTGGCCTTGGACACCTCCAGAGACAGGTTATCCACGAGTTCTCTGCGCAACCTTTGCCAGTGCCTCACCACCCTCACAGTATCACACTGTATCACAGTATCATAAGGTTGGAAAGGACCTCCGAGATCATCGAGTCCAACCTATATCCCAACACTAACATCAACACTAACACCATCATCTAAACCATGGCACTCAGTGCCTCATCTAGTCTCCCCTTAAACACCTCCAGGGTCAATGACTCACAATAAACCATTTCTTCTTACTATCTAATCTAAATCTATTCTCTTACTCTCACTGTTATAATTTGCCCTATCACTACACCTCCTGATAAAGAGCCCCTCCCCATTTTTCCGGTAACCTCTTTCAGTACTGGAAGGCTGCTATAAGGTGTCACTGCAGCCTGCTCTTCTCTAGGTTGAACAAGGCCAACTCTCTCAGCGTGTCCTCATATGGGAGATGCTTCAGCCCTCGGATCATCTTTGTGACTCTCCTCTGGACTTTCTCCAATAGATCCATATCCTACCTGTGTTGAGGACTCCAAAACTGAACACAGTACTCTAGACAAGGTCTCATGAGTGGAGAGCAGAGGGACAGAATCCCCTCAGTTGACCTGCTGGTTACACTTCTCCAGATGCAGTCCAAGATGCATTTGGCTTTCTGGGCTGCAAGCTCACATTGCTGGCTTATGTTGAGCTTCTCACCCACCATCATCCCCAGGTTCTTCTCTCCAGGGATACTCTCAATCTGTTCTCTGCCCAGCCTGTATTTGTACTTGAGATTGCCAGGTGCAGGACCTTGCAGAACCTCATAAGGTTCACACAGACCCACCTCTCACTACTGTCAAGGTCCCTCTGGATGGTATCTTTCCCTCCAGCGTGTTGACCATGCCACACAGCTTGGTGTCATCAGCAAACTTGCTGAGTGTGTCCTCAATCCCACTGGCCATGTTTGTGATAAAGTTAAAGAGTATTGGTCCAGATATTGATCCCTGCGGAATTAATCAAAATACAGGTTAATTCCTAGGGTGTGCTCCAGTTTTATTTATGTTGTCAAGAGACTTCTAAAGCAAGGGGAAGGTGGCAAAAAGATTTCTTCCCTCAGGTACTGTGTGCAGTTTTGGACGCCACAGTATAAAAAGGACATCAGACTACTGAAGACTGTCCAGAGGGGGCACAAGGCCGGTGAAGGGTCAAATGGGGATGTCGTATGAGGAATGGCCAAAGTTGCTCAGTCTGTTCAGCATGGAGAAGAGGAGACTGAGAGGAGATCTCATGACTCATGACTGTTTACTGCCTTCTCACAAAGAAGGGAGGTGTAAGAGGTCCTCATCTCTTCTCTCTTGCAACCTATGATAGGACTTCAGGTAACAGCAGGAAGATATTCCAGGGAAGTTTAGATTAGATATTAGGAAAAGGTTCTTCATCCAGCAGGTGGTGGAACACTGGAACAGCTCCCCAGAGAAGCAGTCACGGTGTTAAGCCTAACAATATTCAAGAAGCATTTGTACAATGTCCTCTGTCACATGGTGTGAATGTCGTGAGTGTCCTGTGCAGGGATAGGAGTTGGACTAGATGATCCTTTTGAGTTCCTTCCAGCTCAAGTGATTCTATGATTCTATGACTGTGCTCGAAGGCTTTGTCTAAGACTCAGTCTAAAGCCAAGGTTAAGGCTGAGATTAGGGTTATGGTTAGACATAAAGTCTTAGACCTTCAGTGGGAGCTGGGTGTCGAAGGAGCAGACAAAGCTACATTCAAGATAGGTTTTTCCCACTGAGAATATCTTTATCTGGGACATGGCAGAGGTTCCTTGCCTAGTAATCAGCTTGAGGCCAGTGATGAGGTTTGGGATTCTAGAATTGGAAAAGAAACAAAGCCTGAAGCTGCAGTTTCTGTGGGGTTGAAAAAAGAAAGTTTGTGTTGAAAAGATTTCTTCCCTGAAAATTATTTTCTCCATGTTGTGTTTGAGTATACTTTCTTGGGTTCATGCAGTGTATGTCACAGAGCTTTTCAATCAATTGCAGGCACTGAAACTATTACAGCAAAACACTGACTCTGTATTTGTGAATTTGAATGAGCATGCAACAATTAAACTGTTAATAAACACGGTATATGATAGCCTCAAAAGCAGTAAATCATGTACAAACTCCTTTGGGAATGAACACCTACTGGATTAAAGATAAATCTACCTACTAATTGCAGATTTGGTTTCCCTTCAGAACTGAGAATGTCCTATCTATTCCTCCTAACCTATGACATGTGGGTTAGCCTGCTCCTAGACGGCATGACATTCTGAGCAGAGTCTTTCTTTGATGTGTTATGTGCAGAGTAATACATGCACTGTTCAGAATCAGGCTTCTGACACTCCTTTAGCAGCTTTTATATATATATAAAATATTCTATTTTCTCCTCTTTAATGTCAGAAAATAGTACTTTGAATCTTCTGAAAAATACTTTCACCCTCAGAAAGATAGAACAAATAGAAGAACTTCTCAAACCCCAAATAGATCTTTGTAGACATAAAGTGGTCCCTTTTTTACCTTCCAACTTCTACACTGTTTGGTTTTAGGTGTCATGGTGGAATAAAAGGTGAATGTAAGTAAGTTACATTGTACTGAAACGACTTTTCACTGCCCGCACCTAGCTATAAGAATTCTGACACTGGTGGAATCAGCTGCTGCTGATACATGGGCTGCTCTTTATGTGAGAGAAAGATGGGTGGCAATTTGCCAGCAAGTGCTGGACTTGTTCATGTTTGTATATCTGCCTTGACTTCAAAATGTGCACTGTACAAAACAAAGCACTTCATGAATTTACGTAGTTCTTCCCTTCATGTCATGCAATTAGCACTCCTACATACTCCCTGTAGATGTACTTTGGGGAATCACAAATATTTTTGCAGTGTTTCTTAGAACTAAGCATATATAATTGTATGTGTTAGAGAGAGAGACTTACATATAAAACACAGTGCAAACATCAGATGAATTTGAAATTCTTCATTTGAATCAATTAGTCAGTCATGTATTGAGTACAGGAATATAAATAAAGACATTGCTAGGTTTAATAACCAGGCATTTGTAGAAAGATGGCATTAAAGGCGTCCTGGTTTCTGAAGGTAGCTTTTTGAGTAACATGGCTTGTGGCTGCATTTGTTTTCAAGTGTTGTGTATGTAGAGCAGGGATTTTGTCAGTCTGAAGACAGGCTTTTTATCATAGCAAAACAAATATGTTGTGCTGATGCAGTGGTTACATGTCATATATTTAGAAAGTATCAAAGGTGTAGTTTAATTAACAGATTGTATAAAATATAGTGGCTTCCAAGAGATCTAATCTTTCAGTTATTTAGATGTTTCTTACTGAAAAGGAGACAGGATCACACAGAAAGACCTAGGTTTATACTCATACCTCAGTTTGCCTCCCAGTAAATGGGACAGCATTTAGAAAATCTTTTGGAAACGTGAGGCAACCATGAAAAAGTGAGCCATTGTTACTGCTTACTCAAAGGTCATGGGGAGCTTTGAACATGCATGAGATGCAGGCTCAGACCTTTAACCTTTAAAATCTACACATATCAAATGAAGGAATCATTTGGAATCATCAAATGATTAATTTTAAAGCAAATTCTTAATCTCTCACTCTTTAAGAATTCAATTTAACATGTGTTCCAGTAAGATATAGGAAATCTCACATATTTATTTTAAGCCTAACTTATTTAAATTTCTTCAGCAACTCCAGTAAATAGAAATTGCCTTTTTAGCTGAATATCTTCATGTAAATTTTGGGAAAGTAATGGTGATTACAGGGAAGGCGTAAGTCTTTCACATATGCATGCAAATATATTTAGTTGAATTTCTTTTTCCTTTCAATTTTTATTCTGCCTTTCAAAAACTGTACTTTCTGAGTGTGTTCTTAGACAGAACATGCAAAATATCTGTACCGGTGGAGAGGATTTGTAGTTTTCTGTGAGAAACTGCTCCTCAGAAATAAAAGTACAGGGCGGACAGGATCTTTTTATCTGTAAGAAGAGGGTAATGGTATACTGCCTAACTACTGCTTCTAGGAAAAAACATAAATGATGGCTCTAGCGAGGTCTGAGTTATATAGCTACTGCAGCTGCGATCAGAACAATACAGAAGTTTAATGCACAAAGTTATTATAGGCCTTGCTAAAGGAACATCAGTGCAACACAGTAGTTTGATATTTAGGGAAACTGAACTCTGAAAAATGGCATTATAAGGATGACAAAACACTGTAGCATCCGTTCTCCAAACGTGAATGCTTGGGAGGGAGTGCAGAAGAGAACAAACACTCAATGATCTCTTGTTTTAACAGTCTCCCAGCCTCCAACTCTTCTCTGCACAGTGAATCTTTGAGTCAGAGATTAAGTAGTCGCTAACTTTTCATTGATTTCTCTTACATGAATATTTACAATGTTTCCTAGAAAATAAACAATTTTTGGCCAACACAAAGACTGTGTTTCAAGGAGTCCTCTAGTCAAATTTTAAGGTCATCATTCTTTTACAAGAATCAGTGTTCACCTTCTTTCCATTTTCTACTTAAACTCTCTTCTCAAGTTTAAGATCCCGGTTCATAAAAGGATGTCTGAAGCCAAATCAAACCATAAACCGAAACAAAACCAATGTCCTCAAAGGCAGTACTTAGGCTCCCTCTCCACTGTTTAAGGTGGATTAGGTACCTTTCCTTACAGGGAAGTTGAAAGATTGCTGTATAGCTCATTCAGATGTACCTGGGCAAGCTGGGTGCCTAAACTAATGTAACTGATTTCATCTCCTCACTAAGTTTTTCAGACACACTCAATGTCTGTGAAAGAGAAAATCAGATTTCAAGTCAACTTTTTAGGGCTGAGCTAAGGACCTTGTCAGTGAGCAATTCATAGATGTTGTATTACTTTTTTATAAAAAAAAAATTCAGTGATTAAAAAAATGATAGATTTGCACCTCCTTTATTGTTAGGACAAAAACTTTCATATTTCTGTAAAATGTTGCCCTAGATCAGCTGGTGATGGAATATCTGCAAACAACTTATTGCCTTGACACTATCTACTTCGTCGGCTGTAGTAACAAACTTTCGTAACTGAAGAATGAGATGCTAAGAATATATCATTAATACGTACACATTTAGAAGTGCTTTTACACTCACGTTTTGTGTTCTTTTCTTCCATATAAGTTACACCATTGATAGTTTGAAGTAATGTGCAAATGAGTCTCCAAAAAGTCTTCTGAAAATACTAGTTCGCAATAGTTTGTGGAGTTCTTATGTTTTAAAGAAATAGTTACTCTTTTTATCTGTTCGTTTATTTTATTTTTATTTTCTTTTTTATTTTAATATCTATATTCTTTCCCCTCCATGTGAACTAAATTAATATATGGCTCAAGGGATTTTCTTTAGACATTCCAAAAATTTCACCTTCAGTCAGAGGCCAAGTGTAACCAATCATGGCTATTTATACCTGGCCCATAGGGTCATCAGCAGGGATCAGTTGTAGCTGAAAGTCAGCCTCTACTGCTGAAACTAAAGGAACACTTAGATTTAAACATACCAGGCTGAAAAGGAATGATAGAGTTGACTATAGTTTTGTGCTGTGGTTCTTTACAAAACAGCATTCAGAATTTGAGTGTCTTTCTGATACAAGATGTATAATGAGTTTTAGAAATAATGGACTGGTACTTGTGATTATGTTTCCCTAATGGCATGTGCTGATGAGACTAGCACTTATTATTAAAGTTGATTGCACACTTCATGGCCAAATAAACACTTTTTGCTCTGGGGGAAGGAAAGAAAAGAAAAAAGGGTAAAAAGGAAAAAGGGAAAAAAGGAAAAAGTGAAAAGAAAAAAGGGAAAGGAAAAAACCAGCAGATATGAACATTTTCATAGAAAATTTTGACAAGAATAGATTGCTTGGTGTAAGAGAAATAAGCCCTTAAGAAACTCAAGTAAAATGCAGCAGAGAGGACATTTGCCTGGAAAACCATAGCTACTTCTTCAGAGTTTTGGTGGCTTATTCAAACCAACAGTTTATATATTACAGTAAATTCCCCTGTTGACCATCAACCAGACTTGTAGTTCTCTGTAGTGAAATAGTTCCAAGGAAGAAGAATGAGGAGATCTCAGTTCAACAGCTAACACGTGAGAGAGGTCATCTTAGATACAAAGGATCCTTGTTCACTTTTCTGGTCTGAGTTGATACAAAGGAGGAAGACCTGTTGCCCACACACCAGCCAAATGCCCTTCGCTATGGGTCATTTTTAAGTGAATCAGAGCAGTATGCCTTTAATGACATTACTTATTATGCTTTCAAGGTTTTAACTCAACGCAGATTGGGGAAAAAAAATAAAATTTTAGGCTTCCCATTCATGAAAATTATTTTACTACATTTTAATAGACTTGTATTTTTCTTGGGTGATAACCCAGGGCGATGATTCCCAGTTAAGCCCCTATTCGAAACTAGAAGAAAGTATCTGGTAATGGTGCATCCTGGAGAGAGTAGCAGAACTGTCATTTGTGTAAAGCATGAGAACTGGATAGGTGAGGCATGAGGACAGACGTATTAAAAATCTAGATTTGTAATTAGTTGAAATTAGTTTCCAGTAGTGAACACAAACCAAACTTAAGAATATTCCTAGTAATGACTGTAGTTATAAATATTTGCTAACAGACTGTAAATGAGGCCACTGAATTAGAATAAAAGTCTGAAGGAAGGAGAGGATTCAGAAGACAGTAAATACTAATGATGGGTTCTGAGCCGCTGTTAGTGCCTTACAATACATTGGTTCCACTGCTATATTAAGGCAAGAAGTAAATGCAGGCAGAGGAATAGTATTGGTAGAAAAAGAGAAAATGAAAAATGGAGATTAGGAAGAATACAGCTTACACTCTAGAAAGAAGATCTTCATAGTTCTGAACAACGTTACAAATACTGCGTACAGTTTTGAAGCTGAATCTGAACGACATACCTTAACTCACTTCCATAAACTGGAACTGTGCTGTAGCATCTTATGACTACCTCTAACTTATTTAGTCAGTCTGTAGTCTGGCTTTCAAATTAGATACCTACAGTGATATGGTCGAGAGGTGAAAGTGACAATTGTGACTTTGAAAGTGGGACTTTTTGATTATCTTCCAATAAAAATGGTTCTCAGAGGGGTGCCATATCATGGTACCAGTCAGTATAAGACATGCAGTGACCACTTTTAGCTATGGGTTCCATTGACCACCCGCTGTTAAGTTTGGAGGCAAGAAGAAAAGAGGAACATTATTCCTTTCAGCTTGATTTGCAAGGGAGCTGTTTCTAAAGGAGTTTGAAGACAGAATACTGTCAGTACTGACTAAACTGGCTTACTGTTCTTTCAAAATAAAAACTAAATGCAGCGTTTATAAGTACCAGGAATTAGCATTACAAGACTTTCTTTAGTATTGCTGTTTGTCTGGGAGCTGATTTTGCAATTTTGAAATTAATGGAATTTCATTCACTGAACTCAATGGCAACTGAATTAGGCTCTTGGATGCTCTTAGATCCTGCACAGAATAAGTCTATTCTTCAAGAATGTCAGATATCACAACAGTTAAATTACAAAACTAACATCCACTGTATTGAGAAAAATAAATATAGTAATAAAAAACTCCAAACCTTATCACAGTATCACAGTATCACAGTATGACAAGGTTGGAAAGGACCTCTGAGATCATCAAGTCCAACCTATAACCCAACACTAACACCAACCATCATCTAAACCATGGCACTCAGTGCCACATCCAATCTCCCCTTAAACACCTCCAGGGTCGGCGACTCCACCACCTCCCTGGGCAACGCATTCCAATGGCCAATCACCCTTTCAGTAAAGAACTTCTTCCTCACATCAAGCCTAAACTTTCCCTGACGTAGCTTGAGTCCATGCCCTCTAGTTCTGTCACTGGTCACCTGAGAGAAGAGACCAACCCCTGACCGACTACAACCTCCTTTCAGGTAGCTGTAGAGAGCAATGAGGTCTCCCCTGAGCCTCCTCTTCTTTAGACTAAACAGCCCCAACTCGCTCAGTCGCTCCTCATAGGGCTTATGCTCCAGCCCCTTTACCATCTTCGTTGCCCTCCTCTGAACACATTCCAGTATCCTGACATCTTTCCCAAACTGGGGGGCCCAGAACTGTACACAGTATTCCAGATGAGGTCTGACTAGTGCCGAGTACAGGGGGACGATAACTTCTCTGGTTCTGCTCACCACACTATTCCTGATGCAGGCCAGAATGCCATTGGCCTTCTTGGCCACCTGGGCACACTGCTGGCTCATGTTGAGCTTCCTGTCAACCAGCACTCCCAGGTCCCTTTCTGCCTCACTACTCTCCAGCCACTCTGTCCCCAGTCTGTAGCTCTGCATGGGATTGTTGTGTCCAACATAGCATTGAACTTCAAAAATACTAGAATTCATTTGAAGGTAAATGTGCTATAGAGTCTTGAGTATTATCACTTTTCAAGTAACTAATTTCATATAGTTTTCCTGTATTCCCATTAAATAAGTGAGTATCTCAAACTGTAAGACCAATAGTATGAAAGTGACATAGCAATATGTGAGATCCTAACAAAAGTATAGCTTCTTGGGAATAAGCTACCAGATAAACAAAGATCACCTCTACTAATTTTACTACATACAAATCATAGTATCATTAAAGAATGCAGATCTTCAGCAGATATCTTGGCAGATACATATGACTACCACAAGAAACTTTTAGGGTAACAACAACAAAAAAATTAAAATAAATAAAAATTTGCATCTAGACAGTCCAGTTTTGTTCGGCAGCTACCTACAGCTTTAGAAAGAATAGAACTTAGCTTTGGTCTTTCATTTGAAGACTATGCACGCAAGTATAAAGCTGGCATTTAAGGCAATATAATATGTTTTAGTCTGTTGTTTTTGATAAGATGATAGAAGGCCCTTGCAGATTCTCTTCAGTACAGCCAGCTGGAAATCTCAGTAGAATATAAAGGAAAAAAAAATCAATTCACATGGAAATGCAGGAATAGCTGAATAATACAGAGAACCTATGAATGGCCCATGAGTGTTAATGTGCACAATACTGTAGAGACAGTATTAGAAACAGGAACTCACTTTTACTTAGCTGTCCTTAAAAGAAGCAATTCACTTTCACATCTTTTTATATATTTAAAATGAAAAGAGATAATGGATCATTAGACATATAAATGAAATGCGTATATTCAGTTTTGAATCATAACAGCTTAATTTCAGATGAAAAAATACTGCTGCATGTTAAATTTTCTCAACTTCTTTTGCTTCAAATGAAGTGAAAGGTATTCAGAACCTTGAAGACTGAACCTTATATTTTTACATTGTGCCAGACTCAGCAATGATATCAAATATAATTTGTGGCTAAAAATACAGATTAATCATTGATAAATCACCATAAATATTTTTAGCCTGCTTGAGGTCCACGATTTTGTTAATTTAAGTAACTGTATCTCTGAAATAGTAAAGGGCCTGTTCATAAGATATTTATGCGATTTGGTGAAGTATATTGTGAGGAATATTAATACAAAAATAAAATTTAATATTATGTTGGCAATTTCATTTATTTATGCATTGTGGTGTGGTCTGCATGAAAGGTATCTTAATCTGTATTTTGGAAATGAGTAATGGCTCTCTATTTCTCTGCTCTGTTTATTATGGAAATGGCCTTAAATAGATTAAATGGCCTGGTTTTCATGCTTCAGGTAGCCTCAGGTAAAAGTATGTGTAAACAGAAATATAATATAATTACTTTAAAGTACCACTCTATATGGAGATTTTTCAGGCTACATGTAGCTACTGTGTCTGCTGATTTAATAAATTCTGCGATTACAGAATTTATTAAAAAGGAATAGGACAATTTATATTGTCCTATAAATTGTGAGAAGTGTTTTACTTCCGAATAGTTTAAGTACATGTACTTAAACTGTATATGTACTTAAACCATATATGCAGTTATATAGATATAGAAGTTTGCACAGATACAGGTATATGTATACATATAGATGTGTGCATATATATATTCTCCCCATGTAAGAATTTTCTTTGATAAATATTAGGATAGTATGGTTTTTATATATATTATTTGCTTGCACAAAGACAAAATCAATAGCATAAATGGAACTTAATCAATTTTATAAATATACATTTGTAATGCATACATAGTAGCAGGGTACAGTTCTTGGCAGTGTCAGTATACCTAGCACAACCACATGGAAAGTTTTTTCAAAAAAACAGAGATGGAAATGGAGAAGTACAAATGGATAACCATGAAATTCCCACTGTTGTTTTTGAAGTGAGGTATAAGTTTGAACTGTTTTATGCTGACCATATCGTGTCTTGGTTGCTGTATAACTTGGTTTTGTTTTGCTGAAAATAACTGTGTATTAATTTTGTGAGAAGTTGTGGGTTGTTGTTTTGTTTCTTTTTGTTTATGATAAACTAAAACGGAATGGTAGAATTTAAAATTATGAAAATAGTTTAAGCAAAACCAAGACATCGCAGTGCATCTCTTTGTGGAGAATTATTGAGAATATCCATGAGAAGAAGCCACGCAAACAAATAGTATGAAATATTTTCAAAGGAAAATTTCAAAATAATGATCAAATTAGAGAGCGAAGCATGGTATTTGATGAGACGATTGGAATTACTATTTTTGTATGAAAGGAAATGGTAGTTTATTTACTCACAAAACATCTTTTACTCCACTGTTGGTTACCACACATAGTTATTATGTACGTGTCCTAAGGGGAAGTACTCTGCTCTACCTGGAACAACATAACTCACATTAAAACTAATGCAGGTTTTTCACATGCCTAAGGGCAGGTGAAAGTAGCAGAAACCTATGTCAAGTTGTTTGCCTGAGGGCTTTTATTACTTAGAAATATATTGGAAAGTAGTATAAATGCAGTCAGAGGCAAAAATAAATTCTCCACACATGTGTTGCCAATAAAAAGCTTGCTATAGCTAACCACTGATTAAAACATCTGTGAGGAATTACCAAGTATCGAGACCATTCCCAGAGATGAAATGTTATTTCTGCTGACTCACCTCTGTAGTCAGATTAGGAAGGTTTTATAATCTTGCTGTAATGAATCTTATCCTGCTTTGAAATCTCAGAATTCTTCCTAAACAGTTAAAAAGTTTTACTTACTGCACAAAGTACCTGATAACACCTTTCTAAGACTTGTTAATGATATATTATCAGAATTAAAATCACATTAAATATGATGACTAACTAAAATATTTAAACTATTCTGATAGTAATCAAACATCAAAATTAAAGGCACAAACATGATTGAAAAGGTATAAGAATCAATCTGTTCTGAGAGAAAAGATGAGGGAATACTGCATTTTATGTTACTGCAAATATCTTCATTGTAAATGATTGCTTAGAGCACCTCTACACTGCAGAAAAAATTGGGGTCAAGGACAGGATGATTCCAGAAGAAATTTCAATAAAGTTTCTTAGCTCTAGGAGACAGGAGCTTGTTTTAAGAGAAAATGGAAAAAATCTAGTGGCAGGGATAGTACTGAATATGATATTCATTTCCAAATGCCCAAGGAATTTGAAAAAAAAAGGCAGAAGTTAAGTGGAATTCCTGTAATATATATTTTAGACAAGGCATAAAGGATAAAGGTAGAGGTATATTGTGTTGTACAAGTTTGAGGAGGAGCATGTAGAGTAAGGAAAATGGAAACAATGAAAATAAGCTGCATTCAAATAACAAAGATGCCAGCATCTGTGATTCTGACCAATGAAATCTGTGAGCCAATGCCTGAAATAGTGTGCTGTTTCTAAAATGCATGACTATAATTTTGAATATGACCATTAGGCATTGGGGAAGTGGTGTGGTTGAAATAAGACAGGATATTGCCCTTCTATGTGTCTAGGATACAAAACTTTATAATGCTCCATAATATTCCCAAATTTTTGTTCTTGGCTGGAATAGCCTGATGCTCTTTGGCAGTACTGTCTAATTACACTGCCCATAAACTTATAGTTTTGTCTCAACCATTCAGTCTTCCTTCTGCCAGGTGAACTGATTTCATAAGATAAATCAGTGTTCAGTCATCAGGTCACTTGTATCACAAATTTTCAGGGCAGTCACATAAAACCCTTTATTCAACTGAAAAAATATAAGGTATATGCAGTTAGCACAGCTAGTGAGTGACAGGCTTTTTCAAAACTCTGGAGTAGTAATTTGAATTAAGCAGCTGGGGGTGATTAATGTTAACTGAATGTGAAGACAAATAAGAAAAAAAATCCCAGCAGTTTCCATGGTAAATTTATTTTTTGATATGACGAATTTGTTTTTTAACTTATCCACACAGAGCTTCAGAATCTTCTAGTTGAAAGTTATTATATTGCTACAGGGTGGGAAATATGAACCATGTTGACACCAAAAATGTGTTTGTTTTGGCTCTACAAATTCTCTGATGTTCTGGAGATGAGAACCTGTAGGAAAGATGTTGCATTAGGCTAGCACAAAGGAACAAACAACTAATTTGTTCGAAAGTGCTGGCATAGATATCTGTTGGCAAAAACTTGTGGAATGTCATTCTTCCCTCTGGTGCTAATTTCTCCAGAGGTAGCTCACTGGGCTCCAGTTTAGAAGTTAAGTTTTAATTAGTTCAAACTTGCTTGACATTATGAATGCCTCTTGGGAGCTATTTAGTTGAATTAATGTATTTATAAATTCATTTTGCAAGCGTTTGTTGTGGGGAGGACACTTTTTTATTTAGGACAACTGTATGATTATAAGTACAACACAATTTTCAAGAAGTCAAAAGGAAGGTTTTTTTTATTTAATGTAACAAAAAAGAGGTTGTTGGAAAAAAAAAATACATTTGGAAGTCTCATAATACAACTACTAAGACCATGACAGATTTCTGCTCCTGCTCTGTCCTGGTTTTAAACTCTGTGCCTAAAAATCTGTGTATTGGAAAGGACAGTAGTAAAAAATCCAGACGTCAATCCAGTTTTCAGGTATAGTGCCCAGATGCATGGTCCTCAAGAGGATATTGGGTCTGTAGGGCAGACAGTTGATATTTATTGTCTGAAGGATATTGTAAAACTGAAGCTTAATGTCTATTGTTCATCTCATGTTTTCCTGAGACTCCTGAGGCTTAACAGCACAAATTAAATTTCACACGAGCCAGCCCAAGACGTCAGCATACTGTTTGGATTTAAATACCAAGTTCTGTTTTCAGGAACAACTAAATATGAACAGGAGTTTGCTAGCACTTTTGTACCTGCATCAGTGAAACAATTTTCAGAAAGTGAAAACACAGCAACTTTTTACGTGTTCTTTATTGTAAGAAGAAAATTATTCAGACTGTCTGACTCTGCAAATACTATATGAGCTGGTTAAAAAGGTGGAAAAAAAGAATGAATAATAATTTATTTTACTGTGTTGATACTTTCCATATGCAAGTAGTATTGGAGAATTGGACTTCTCTTGAAAAGCAATGAGAGTATCCCACAACAATTATCTCATAGAAATTTGGAAGTGGGAGCTCATAAATGCAAAATACATTTTTAGAACTGATAGTTAGAAACCAGAGAGAGAGATTTGCATGAATGAATATTTCTTTTTACTTCAAATATTATTATACACTTCTGACAGACACCCTCTTTCCTAAATTTCCAGTGGTTATTTTCGATCGCAAGAGTTACTGAAGGAAGTCATGCACGTAATCACTGAAATACCAGTAGTGCAGGAAAGTTCATCTAAATGATTCGCATACATTCGCATTACCTATGGGGCTTGATTTAGGAGCCGGGCTCAGAAAAAAAATTAACTCTTATCAAACCTGACCAGAAATAGTACTAGTTGTTTGTATTTTTTTTTTTTATCCAAGAGAGATACTCACTGACTATTATAATAAATCAGGAAGAGTTACAGTCAAGGACTTTCTTTTCTTGTGAGCAAATTTCAATTCCAACTTTTTGTCCATAGAGAGACTATACTAGCAAATTCCTTGTTCAAATATCTTTTATTTCTTTGCATATGTTATTCTGTGTTCAGGAGGCCACTTCCTGAAAATTTCCATCTCAGGTGTCCAAATGTCCTTGTACCTTCCCTCACGGGCCCTAGTCACTCAACTCAGGATTGTGACTGCGTAAGTGGCAGAGTACTGAAAATGTCAATGCTCCAAAGATGGGCATTGTGATCCCAAGGTGATCATTGCGATTCTAGCAACTCTTCTGAAGTACAAGTTATCCTTTCTAGACTCAGATCTCCAAGGTTAATACACAGAAATTGAGTATTAAGTCCTAGCACAGAATTCTGAATTTTTCAACTGTGTGTAGCTGCTTCTTAGAATTGAAATATTTGGCCAAAATCTCGCTTGTGTCATTCTGTCAAAAATCAAAAGCAGAATTTTGAACAGTTTTCCCTGGTGACATATATTTTAACAGCAAGACAAGAATATCATTATTTTAGAGAAGATCTTTTAGTCAGCTATGTGAGAGTTCCTACTGAAGGAAAAAAAACATTATTCCTCATCCAAAGGGCTTCCTGGTATAAGGATTCAAAAGCACAAAATGCATTGAAATGAACAATAGAACTAAGTTTCTACATTCAGACACTGACATGTAAAAATCATGTTCAGTTGTGGTAACAAAACCTTGCTGGGAAACATAAGCTGTCAGGAAAACCCCTTCAAATTCTGAACACTATCTCCTCATTACTTCTGTATTTTCATTTTCTTTAACCAGAACGGAGGAAATAGAGTACACATATTAATAAGTAGCACATTTGTGCAAGTTATGGCAACCGCCTGTATAGGGGAGGGATTTTTAGTTTTTTAAATGCGATTGAGTCAGGTACACCTCCATGAGTAAGTCAATGTATTTAAGAAACCTTGTTTGAGGCCAACAGCAGCTGCCACAGTGACAGTAAAATACACACACACGCATATATATATGCACTCACATATATATAATTCTGAATGCCACAATTGCTTCATTAATGTTATTGAAGGCATAAAATAGGTTTTAATTGTATGGCTGATTTCCCACAGCAATTTAATGGGGTAAGTATTTGGCAGAAATCAAAAGCTGTAAAATTCATGTTGTTAGTTCGTGAAGCTAGTAGCGAGCTAAATCCTTCAGCTATTACTCAGGCAAAAATCCTATTGAAGTGCATTGAAGTGAGCCTCAGTTTCCCCTGAGGACTAAGGTTTGCAGCATTTTTCTCAAAACAAAAAGCAATGGTAAACCTTAGGGAAGCTGTCATGATCAGAGAGCCTTAAGGCAAGGATACTGTTACCCTCAGTTTTAATTTTTTTCTTTTCTTCTCCACCACCACCCCCCTGTCCCCCTCTCCCCCCATTATTTTGCAAGATGACAGATCCAGCAATTTAGGGGAACAGCTCGAGATTGCATGGACATTTATTCTGATTAACAATACATGAACAGTCAGTTGTTTTGCATAGGCACTTAGTTTTATAATGTTTTCTGTTAGAAATATCAAACATCTGCCTGGAGTGAAGAGCTAAATAGCTGATAGCATTTTGTCTGTTCCTATATTAGCCTTCCAAAGCACTTGAACACCCATGAAGGATCCTAGATGATTATGGAGATTTGGAAGCTGGAAAGACCAAAGCCATGTAAGATCAATTGCCCCAGGCACTCAAAGGGCTAGTAAAAACAGGCTATAATGTTACATGACTTGTTATGGGTCAGAGTTTATTATAACTCTATTCTACAGCCTACAGCAGAGGAGCATTTTGCAAGGCTTTTGCTGTGCTTGACAGATATGTTTCAGTGAGTTTGCCAAGGCAGGTTATTTCAACTTAACATTTATAGATTTCCAAGATTCCTTACACAGTGAAAGATACTTCAGAATTGGACGATATGAAGCCAAAAGGGGCTGGACATTATTCATAAAAATAAATAAACCTTGTGACTACTAATCATAAGACTGTGTGTACATGTCAAAAGACATTTCATGCTGTGCTCAAAATGCTGCATTAAAACGCACTGTGAGACATACAAAGTTAAACTATTAAAAATTGGTGAATGTTAGAATTAAACTTACTTGCTTAATCCTTTTTTTCCCTTACGAAAAATTTTTAATTGTACCATGCCTGTCACAAAATTGTCTCTCTCACTTCCATGAGTATTCTCCAATGGTTTACTCTCTTTTCTTAGTTCAGCTGTTAATGCATATCTCATCTGTCGCTCCCTTTGAAGTTATTCTCAATACAGATTTATTGATTACTTCACAGGTTCTTCTGTAGTACTTGTAGGTATAATAATTGAGTGCATTACAGTAACCCACAAATGGTCATGATGGAGGCAAATTTTTGTGAACAAAGAGTGATGCAAGACAAAGAAAGGAAAAGGGTACTGTGATAAGGCTAACATGTAATCCTTTAAGAACATGAGCTTGAAATAGTTATTTTACACATGTGGTGTTAGCACTTAGTGATAGTTGAATAGGTCCAAGATCCTTACATTGACTTCTGGTAGGAATTTGTGGCAAAGAGAAGGGGAAAGGAACTATTTCAAGGGGAAGAAACAGCAAACATTTCTTTAACAAGTATCATTTTTATTAAACTAATGCTAGATCTTTTTACTTAAATGTGTTAGATACAGTACAGTGTAACAAGCCATTAGGTAGCATGCCAGTGAGACTTAGAATAAAAATTCTTAGTGATAAACTTGAAACATAAGGTAGAGTCATAAATTCCACATCATTCTGCATAGTTTATTTGTTGTCTTAGCTCTCTTCTTCCAAGATTGCATGTTTCTCCAAACAAGTTATTTCTCCCAGCCCAAGAAAGGAACTTTGCAAAGTGATAAGTCTTATTGTACTATTGAAACTCGAAATGAATATAGTGAAATTTCTCATATATGTGCAGTTCATAATTCAGTCTTTTGCTATAAACTGCTTTATCTGACTTGTGCAGGTGGAATATCATGGCCAGTGAAAAAGTAGAAGGTGATTTTTTTCCTGTGTGGTAATTCAGTAAGAGGTGGGAAACCTTAACAGTAGAGATTGACTGAAAACAATTTTAATTTGTAACAATCCTTACATATTTATACACAACACTGCAGCAATTTGACATCCATTTTTATCAACTTTCAAATAAAAATGGGTATTGTTATTGACAAATGAATCACCAGACAGTCAACAAATACCCCCTTTAAACACCTAAAATATGTTACTACTTCACCAACAATGTTAACAATTCCTTCTTTGTGGAATTTCAACTGTTGTTATGGAAGTTCTGATAACATAAATTATTTGCAATCAGAAAACTGACTTATATTAAAAAAAAACCTGCTACATCATACTGTACAGTAGCATTTTATTGAGTTTGAAGTACCAGGCTTGTTAACTCTATTTAAACAGCTGCTATCTCACTTCAGTCTGATCACAGGACTGTTTGAAATGAAAATAAAATCTTCTTTGTTTACAGACCTCTTTTAACTACTATGGATCAAGAATTGTTTGTTCTTTCTGACAGATTTTACAGGTTTTTGTTGCATTCTATTCTCACTCTGATAGATGTTGGTAATTTTCTACTTGCCTTTTGTAAGTCTTTTTCTACCAACCACACCATTGGGAGTTGATCAGAAAAGACTGATCTTTCCAATTCATTATCACAGACCAGGTGCCCTTTGGAGCAGGTATGCTTTCATATCACAGTATTCAACACAATATTCTGCCTAATATACAGTCTATTTTTGGTTTGACACCCCCCCCCTTTTAACTCCAAAACAAAATAAATGTTATTTGCACATGTTTAGGCAGTTACATTTTATGTTGTTGGTATCACATCAAAGACTGATTTTAGCTGGCCAAAGAATCTTTCCTTTCTACTTTAACGTTATCTCAGACATGACATCATTTATTAACATTTCTTGGTTGAATAAAGAAATTACAAACTATAATGACATGCATAAGATTAATTAGGTTTTAATTCTTAGATTTTTTTGTATGCCTTGACATTTTCAAAGGACACCTGTCTTCCTGGGGCTCACTCAATAGCTCATTATCTAACCCAGGACTTCATATTCCTGGGTTTTCTTTAGAGAATGTAGGTGGAAGAATTTCTCCTCTTTTTTTTTGAACACTTTCACTCTTCGTGACAGTCCTCCTGGCTGTTTCTCTGTGGGAAATACAGAACAGCTTTTCTATGGGACTTAAAGAACAAATAAGTAAAAAGTTTTTCAGAGTGTTTTGGTAATTTTTCTTGCATATGAATTTCACATATTCTCCAAGTAGATGATAAAACTTGGTTCTGTAAAATAAACTCCCACCTGACTGATTCTCCTTGGTAGAATCACTGCGCAGGTTGTGTAACTGTGAAGCGTTACTTTTTATCACCTCTTTTTCCCTACTCTCCCTTAAGCTGTAATACACCGGTTTAGTTCAGTTCAGTCCAGTTTTCTATACAGGGTTTCTAAACTATGAAGTCATCTATCCAACTAATGATTCAGAGATAGAGTGAAATAAAAAGGAACAAAATTGGTTTGAGGCTATGATTTAGGAAAAGAGACAAATCCTTCTGTATAGTTCAGTGCGACCTTCTTCTTACATCCATGCAATTCAGAGTCCTTGATTTTAGAACAGAAGTGAGTCGGATTCTTCATTCAGAGAAAGATTGAGCTATAATCCTCATCTTGGACATAAGGACTGATTCCTTGATTAGCAACATTAGATGAAATTTCTCCTGAAAAATTTAAGGCACCAACAGAGTGTTGTGTATGTACTTCTAGATGGCACTGAAAAATCAAACTTCAAACCTACTAATTTTGATTAATTATATCCCTAAGGAGATCCACATATGCCAGCTGACACATTGGATGTTGTTAGTTTTAATTAAGGGATAATATTTATAAGTAAGGATTATACATGCAACAATAAATGACTTTTGCATGTAATTAAATGCCACAGGGCAAGTACGCAGATGACAAGAGCAAAACTATTTAGAACAAATATTAAAAGGGGTGTTTAAAAGAGAATAATGGTTCAAGGGAGAGAAATAGGTGAATGTGGAATGACAGGTTGTGTAAAAAACCAAAATATCAGTTGTCTGTCTTTCCTATTACAGTGCTACAGATACCCAAGCAAAATTCACTCTATAAATTTGTATATGTGTATATATATATACATACACATAAGTATACATGCATTAGTTAATCACTAAAGAGTGAATCCTGCCTGATGACCCCACTGGGAGCCCTTTTCCAAATTCTGGAGAGACTCAGGAGACATTTGGGAAGACGTTGAGACTTTTGTATCTGTGTACCCAGGTACAAAACAGTAATCTTCCTCCTGGTCAGTGTAAGAGTCGGTCTGAAGAGTCGAAGAACAGTATTTGTCTCAACATCAACATTTCTCTCAACATTTGCAATCAGAGACTTGGAGATTCCAAAAACTTTACACTCTGATGGAAACAACAACGTGGTACAGGTAGTACTGTGCTGACACCTGGGATTGCTGCATAGCCGCTGTCCAGAAGATGGATTTCACCTCCTGCTTCAGCCAAACTTGCCCCACATCCTGCCTGTTTTTAAAGTCAATGAAGAGGAGCACGCACAGAGGTTCACAGAGGGTCTTGATATCACCCAGTGGACACAAGAAGATGATGATGTGAGAAAGTAAAAGACCCCCAAACACGAGGAGGCCCAGGTGCAGATGAGTTTTGTCAAGTTAAGTGGGAAGTTTTTGGGCCTGCACAGTTAAGTCTGGATTGCAAAATGAAGGTGGAGGTTGGTCACAATCCATGGGAGAGAGGAGGTGTGAGGTGCTGGTTCTTAGCATAAAAGATGGTTCCTAACTGAACCTCGGTGAGATCTCCCCACCAAAGGATCATGGATCACAATGAAGACCTGCAGGACGCTGTTCAGGATCTGGGACCATAGGGATGCCTTTGGACCCAAGTTGGTAGCTATAATCCTCTTTCCTCCCTTTTCCTTCCCTTTACTCCACTCAGTCTATCGCGTGCCGCTTTACGGGCAAAATATTAAAGTTATCCTGTTTGATTGAATTATAACCACTCGGCATTTTGGTTGCCTTAATTTTACACTTCAAGATTATGGTAAACGAATCATCACGAGTCCACCGAATGGACCGTGACAGTTGAGTGGACTGAAACAACTGTAATAATTACTTAAATGTTCTAAAAGAAATTGATTTCTTATTCTGTGAAGATCTTATTCTTTAAACACAAGATTTTTTTTTCATATGGTGCAATTGTCATTTCTATAAGCTTGACACATGGATCGCTGGCATTCAGGAATATTCATGGATCTTTAAGCAAGAGCACACTGAGGATATATTCCCTTTCTATGTGTGCAATGGCTTTGAAATATCCCCAAATCTACCGAAGTAGTTTGTCAGATTTAAAATAAATAGTGTTTCTGGATCAGAATATTCATGAACACCTTCATTAGGTGGCTCATAAGCTCTAGGAAATTCTGTCTGGTCTGCAATTTTGAATTAAGTTCCAAATTTATTCAAAGAAAACCTTGATGTCTGAAAACCTGAAATGAAAAGCCTTAGTGCATTTCTTGCATTTGGAATTTTAAATATCTTAAGGTCCAAACACTGATGTTGAATTCTTATAGGATTGCCTTACTCTTCTTCATACTTGGAATCACATTAAAGGTACCAGGACCAGGATTTATGTAAGTTTTTTTGTTAATGTCGTTAAGGACATTAATGGACAACACATCTGACAACACATCACTTTTTTGTCCCAGGGAGAAGGCATGTGTTATTGCTCTTAACTCTGCCTGATCTGGAAAAGAGAGGGAGGATTCCAAGGGAACCGCCTTTTCTAGCCATGAAGAGAAAGAATAACTAATTATTAATGAGAGCTTATTAAGAGACAGGATGCCCAGCAACAGAATCTGTTCTTCAAAGAGGAAAGTTGGACATTGTGAGCTCAAGAGAAGAATGGATTTTTTTTCAGAGTTTCTGTAATAAACAAATACAAAGTTAGTTTTCTAATTTTTTTTTTCTTTTTTGCAAAACCTATTTCTCTAACACGAGGAAAAAAAGGAACTGAATTAGCAGCAGTGTGACTGAAAGGCTGATTTTTTTTGGAAAGAAGCTGCTAAGGAAGAGTTTCTTTTTGGCAACAGTTTGCAGTTTCAAATTGTGTATAGGACTGTCTGTGTTCATTATTAACTGAGCATTTGTCATTTCCATCACTGCTGCCCTTACCAGACATGACTTTAGACATGACTTTTTTTTTTTTGTTTAAATGACTGGTCTGGCTAACTAGGTTATTTAATAAAGAAATTAGAAGTGTTAGTTTCTCAGGGCCAGCAGGCTGGGAGTGAGGGGAGGAGGGGAAGAAAAGGAAAAAATATGTACTTCTTTTGTACATCGATCTGTACATTTCTTAGAAAGTAAAATATAGATTAAACTTGTCTCAGTATAATAAGAAATCACTATTTGCATCTGTTCAGTATTCATTTAATATAAAACATACACAGGTTACAAAACAGCATTAAATCCTCTAATCAAAAATTACTGTCTTTTTTCTGAGTTCATGTAGGAACAAAAAGATTTGGAAAATTTATGTAAGGTGGGAAAAAGGAAGTAGAAGGAAGAAAGGGTTAATAGTTAAGTGATATCCTTTTAAGCCTGAAGTTCATAATACTAGTCTAAATTTGGTTAGGCTTTGAATAGTTCAAATTAAATTTTGGTGGAACAACTGAAATCAGTAGGCTTTCATGGTTTTGTGCAAAGAGCAACAATAAAATTTGTCTTATAAGAAGACTTTGTTATTGTAAACACACAACTATACTACGTAAAAGGTATGCTTCTCCTTGCCCAGCTACCCTGCAGCTCGTATATCTATCACGAATCTTGTGTTCAATTATATATAATATAGGATTTGCTACCATTATGTATTTTATTGGTATTGTCTATTTTGTTAGGTTTTACTCTGTTTGGGTAAATAATTTAATTCTGAATCGTAGGTGAAGTGAACTATTTCATGCTGCTTCCAGAATATTTTATCGTAGAATTCAACTTCCTCAAACAGCATGTGAATTGCAAAAGAAATATTTTAAGGTACTGATATAGTTACAGTATCAGCTCATGGGGCTACCAAATCTCACATAAATGTTTTTTTGGGACACGACTCGAAGTTAGTCTTGCTGTTGAGAAACATTTGTTTTGCATGTTCTTTACAGATTCTTTTCTCTATATTTGACATATTGTTCTTTAGTTTGACCAGTAGTTCTCATATGTGACATCATGAGATTAGGACAGCCTTCTCTGGAATCAGATTTATGTACATTTTATGAAAGAGATCAAAAATGTAAAGATTTGTGTAAGGAGCATTAAATGAAACTCATATTGTTATTCATTCTCCAGCTATTACAGAAATGAAAATGAGAACTGATGAATAAAAAGGATCTTGCAGAAAGTAAGACCAATACCATACCAAAGAGGAATAATGACTAGTCTTTGGCTTTCCTGGTTAATTAAAGAACTGAAGTTCATTTGTAATCTGTAATGATCTCTTCTATCTCCAGATCTTTTCAGAAAGCCACTTTTTCTCTAGGAGATCCTATCATACCTTCTAAAACCTTTAATTCAAAAAGAAAACAACTTCCTCCCTGGACTATGAATTACCTGTCAAACTCATCTCTTCTCAAAGCACCTTTGGTCCTTAATTTCCCTATAGTAAAATAAACAACAGTTTGAAAAACCTTGAAGAATTTTACCTGCAAATCCATATTTTAGGGCAATGGACATCTTTGTAAGCCTACTTCATGACTAAAAACACCAACTTTTTTTTACTCTCCTGTTTATTCACTTGCGTGATAATTCTGGACATGGATAGCTTATTGCACAGTATGAAAACAATGCAATATACCAGTCCTGCAGTTCCACTGATTTTCACTCTTCTAAGCAAACGAAACTAAAGTTGAATGCATTTTAACAGGTAATTCAATCATGTACAGCCTGGACTTTCATTTTCTGTGTCCATACTATATTTTTATTGCCTTTGCAGGTCTAATCAAAATAATGCATGCATGATTCTAATAGGTGAAAGAAGAAAATGGGCATATGGGCAATTATGTTTGAGAAATATCTTTATTTACGTTTTGATTCCAGCTTTGCTAACATATTTCAATGAGGTAAAAACATGGTGATTCTGGACTGTCTGGGATAAGTTGTATTACAATTCATTTATTCATTTATTCTATACGTCCCTTGTTCATTCTTCACTTTTTATTTATTCTATGTGTGAAGGCTTTCACTTGGGAGATTGAGTAGTAAACTCAGTAAACTGTTGGAAAACAAATATTTTCTCTCCCTATTCTAAGGGAGCTTAAAGTTTTGTACATCCTTACTGATTTCAGTTCTTTAAATAAAATATTTACTCTGTTAATATCTTCAGTATTTTTGTCTTCCTGTGTTTCATTTACACTTAATCTAAGGTTAAAATTCCAGGAGTTCTTAATGTGCATAAGAATTATCAATGTCTTACACGTGATATGAGTCTTTTGGTATATCTGAGTTCGTGTGCTCTGTTTCTGGAGAACTGAAAATAACACAGGACATGACATACCAATTAAAATCTATATTGTCATAGGTAAAAGTTTAGTTAGAAAGGAACTGTGATTCATTGGTTTTGGTTTTTAAAGATATTCTTAACAACACTGAAGTGTAAATTTTTGAGAATTAAATATACTTACTTGTTGACTTAACCAGTAATTGCATATGTGGTTACTATAAGTTATAAGAATGAAACATCGTGCAAGGAGTTTTGACAGATCCTGATGGTTAGAGTTTGCAGTCTAACTTTTAATACATTCGATTACTTCTTTGTATGTAGCAATTTCTTTTACTTCTCAACTTTGTACACAGGTATTTGTGTATAGACTCTGTATATTGCCATGATGAAACCATCAGACATTTTGATTTCAGTGAGTGCAAATAACCTAGATAATTCAGTTTGTTTCAGATTTTTCCACTGGTTCTCAGTTATTAATTTCTTGGAATTGAGGATGATTTGTTGTTCAGATAAGATAAATTAAATGACAATGTCTCCTTTGTAATTTCCAAATGGCATAATATTGTACACAGAAGTATAGACACTAACACTGATTAGTAGAAAAGTGATTGGTCATTTATTATTCCGTTATTATGAACTGTTAAGGACTAAAGTGAAAATTACAATCAAGTGGTTTTGCAAAGGATCATACAAACGATTCAGCCAATAACATGAAGCACAGTCAAAGCCTGAAACATTAAGTGAAGAAATGTGATTTATATTCCATATTTTGAGGGTATATTATGCCTTTATATTTCCTTGTGCTTCTCAAAGTTTCATAAAAATGGTGTTACGCTGCTTTCTCATGCAAATTATGCAGATTGTTCCCGTTTGACACCTAACACATAATTCCTAAAATTGCTAGGTAGCAAAAATATATCAAGGAGGAAAGAAGTTAATACTTTAGGAAAAACCTTTTCTTAACTCAGCTTGCTTGTATATCAACAGCTTTTTATGTTTGAGTATCTCCTTACAAGAATTTCATGGTTGTCCTGATAATATGAGGTCACATATCCTCTGGAATAAATTATGGTACCTGACACTGAAATATCCTTTTTCTCATTAATTAGTATTTCAATTTTTATAGTTATTTTAAATTTTTTTTATCGTTCTTTAAATTAAACAAACAAACAAAAATGTCACCATGCCATGCTTCTAATATGTTCATAGCTCTAGCTATTGTAAAAAAGACCCAATAAATTGCAAAGGCTTCCAGAAATTGACTGCTGCTTTCTTTTACCACTTAGTTGAAGTCTGAAGGGAGACATTGCAGAAGATTTAAGTATGCTTTCTCTTTGTTGGCACAGGACAATATGCAGACAAGGTCCTGGAATATCTATGATGGATAAAGATTCTTTAGAAAAAAATACTGCTTTTAAAAGTTTTTGAAGGTTTTATTTAGTGCTTTAGAAAAAAAAAAGTTTTTTCAACCACTCATAACTATTTCTAATTCAGACGTTAGGAATATTTTAATGTAGATATATTGTTTTTTTTTCTTCTACCCTTAATGTCAACAGGTTTTTTTAACATGTAGATACACTTACTACAAATTATCTTCATTGCCTTTTTTCTTCTTTTTTTTCTAATTTTAAATTACTTTGATTGTGCAAATAAGACCAAGTACTCCAGACAGACCGCTATTTACATTATTTAATGATATGTTATTTAGAACTGAATGAAACCTCCAGGTGTTTGCATGCTTTCTGAAACAAAGACCTGAAGAATGGCTCAAAGAAGTTGTCAACAAACAAAAACCCTGTGGTTTCTAGAGCTTTTTTTTCCTCCCTTGCCTAGAAGAACTAGAGGTTTCTAGTACTTCTCCTAGAATGTACTTCCTTGGACTAACCTGCATCTTCTCTTCAACAACAGATGATACTGCTCATCCCACTGCCTGCCACTTTTTCTTTCCATGTAAAAATTGATCTTGCATTTTTGTTTGTTTGTTGTTTTTTTTTAACTGTAGTTTCATGTTATTAATAAATGTAAGGAAATTAATCACAGCTTCCTGAGTTTTTCCTCTTGCATTTTTGTATGTGCAGATGTGGTAGTGGACAATTTCAACACAGTATATTTCAGTGCATAATTTGCCTGAAAGAGAAGCATTTTTCCCAACTACTTGATGTATATTCAGTGAAGTTGAATGATCTGTCTTAGAAATCAGTGATTGATTCAAAACCAGAAAAGATTATCTCCCAATTTTGTGGTTTATTGTTCCCAGTTTTCATAGGAATTTATATGGACATTCTTTGAACATTGAAGTGTAATATATGAAATGAGAAGGAGTAGATTAGCATTGCTAGATGGATGACAGTCAGTGATCTAGACAGAACCTTGCTGGCTAAGATAAGATTTAAGATCATGGTTTATGACATTATAGCTCTATGGAAAAGGAGCTATAGTATAGTATGGCATAGCAGACTGGGCAGAGAACGTATTGAGAGTAGCCCTGACAAAAAGGTCTTCAGGGTGCTGGTGGTTGAAAAGCTCAATATGAGCTGGCAATGTGCACTTGCAGCCCAGAAAGCCGATGTATCCCGGGCTGCTTCCAAAGAAGTGTAACCTACAGGATGAAGGAGGTGATTCTGCCCCTCTGCTCTCCTCTCACGAGACCTCACCTGGAGTACTGTGTTCAATCCTAGAGTCCTCAGCACAGGAAGGATCTATTGAAGCAAGTCCAGAGCAGGGTCACAAAGATGCTTAGAAGGCTGGAGCATCTCCCATATGAGGATAGGCTGAGAGAGTGGGCCTTGTTCAGCCTAGAGAAGAAAAGGCTCCAGGGACACCTTCCAACAGCCTTCCAGTACTGAAAGGGGGCTACAGGGTAGAGGTCTTTATCAGGAAGTGCAGTGATGGGATGAGGGGTAATGGTTTAAACCTTAAAGAGGGTAGATTTAGATTAGAAATGTGGAAGAAATTTTTGACTGTGAGGGTGGTGAGCCACTGGAACAGGTTGTCCAGAAAAGTTGTGAGTGCCACATCCCTGGAGGCGTTTAAGGAGAGGTTGGAAGAAGTTTTGAGCAACCTGATCTAGTGTAAGGTGTCCCTACCCGTGGCAGGGGAGTTGGAATTAGATGATTTTTAAGGTCCCTTCCGACCGAAAACTTTCTGTGATTCTATGATTCTATTAAGCACAGTATAGTTCCATGATGAACACCTGATGAGACACCAGAACAGTTCTATACACACAAGCTAGCATTACCTCTTTAGAAATGTAAATAGTCAAGAATGGAAAAGCTAAACCAAGGAAATAAAAGGAAGAAAAATACACAGAGACCCTGAATGTGGAATGGTAAATGACCAGTGTGTTAACTAGTAGATTCATATTTGAGACCAGTATAATAAAGTTTTATATAATAAAGGTTAGGTTTGGGGAGAAAACAACAAATGTAGCCTTTACTTTTGGATGACAAGTTACACTGACAGATAAACTTTGGTATGGTAACAGATCATGGAAATGAAAGTTCAGAAGAACTGTGTCAATGAAGAAGAAAATCCTGCACTAAGAAACACAGATACATCAAAGTTTTCCTGTAAAGCATCTTGAACTTGGTAACTAAAAAAGGGGGGTTTTTGTTTCCATTTGTTATTTCCTGACTAGGAACAGTTTATGCTTTCAGCTTCAACTGTTTGCAGTTCAGGGAGTATTTCAAAGGAAGCCCTAGATTACTTTTGCTTGGCAGCAATGGCTCTCAGGAGAATGCTGAGCACAATTCGGTTAAGGTGAAAGTCAGCAGAAAAAGGGGTGCAAAAAGGCCTTGTGCCACTGATCAAGACTGTGTGGGACTTCTTGAGTCATATAAATTAGTGGTAACATCCCAGAGGATAGATGGAGATCCGGGTTGACCTCCAAAGAAATGATATGGAAGTCCAGGTGTCAAGCTGTCAGGCTTCCCTTACGATTCTTTCAGGGGCCAGAGGCAATGACAACTTCAGCTCTGGCTGAGGGGCTGAGCCACAGGCTGAAGGACTGGGGAAGGGGGTAAGTAGGCAGTGCACAATCACAGATGAAGAGCAGATTAATAGAATCTTTGTATAGATCATTCAGAAGGCAGAGGTCTCCCTTCCTGCTATTGCATAGAAGGAAGTATGGACAGAAAATACTCTTTAATGAACATAGGAAGGTAACTCCCAAGCTGGGGAAGCTGGTGATTTTTGGTAATGGAAGGAAGATTTTCTCTGCTGCCAGATGTGTACATACAAAACAGGGATAAATTTTTATAAATTTAGTGTCTCAAAACACTGATGAGCCGAAGAATAAAAGGATACTAAGGCCATAGTATCTTAACAAAGGTTAAGATCTTAAAGAGAGAAGTACTATTTTTAAATACATGAAATATAAAGCTTATAAAACTCTAGCAGATATATAGATTGAAAGTATGGTTGAAACAATTGTGAAGTGTAAATAGAGATTTAAAGTCATAAAAGAGATGAGGGGGATGTTTCATGACTATTTTCTCAACAACGATTACTGGGAAGTTCACAGAATTGCTAGGTAGTCCTATGAGTGTAGGAAAACTACTTGACTATGATTAAAAGGTAGATGCTGAGAACAGATACTTGAAGAAATACTGAAGAGCACGCTTTAATTTATATAGATAAAGTGGAGAACTGAACAGAAATTAAATATTGAGATGGAGTTTTCTGGGCTAGAATGTGACAATTAAATATACAGATTTTTCTGATAATCAGTTTTGAGACAAAATAAATTCTGTACCTGGAGTTCTGTAAAGTAAGTGTTTTGATGTTACGTAATGAAAGAAGTAAAAAGAAGAAAATAATAATCTAAGGAACTGTCTATATAGGGAAGATAGTAAATACTGCTAAAAAAGGCTAAAGAGAATCATCCATGGCTTGTTCTAGGGATCAAGCTTACTTAATATTTTCATTTTATTGATGACCTTGGACAAGTAATAAAAATGTGCTGATGACACATGATTGCTAAGACATTGTCTGCATGCCAGAATATCAATGTACTTAATGCATGGTATGGTGCTAAGAGACTGAAAATTAGAACTGGAATGAAATCTAATAATACAAAGCAGATCATGAACTTAAGGATTAATTACAAGAGTATTATGTATCAATTAGGCTAAGTTTAAAAACTATAAGAAGATGACCTTAATTTATTCATCACGGGATATTTGTGAGTAATGATTGCGATACTATTTTAAAATTTCTCTGTAAAGCTTTATGTTTCTATTTTGCACTGCAGAATTCAGAAGGAAACAAATACAGAGAACTATATATCCTACAGGAAGATCGTATAGTACAAGAGGAGGACAAAGGAGGGGTTAGTTTGACACAGGTAGGCAATACCTTTAATGTGAGTGAGAACAATCATACATCAGCACAGAGAAACATGAAGAAGAAAAAATACTGGTCAACACAGGAATATGAGTTAAACATGTGAATTTAGGATTGATAATAGAGGAAATTTTGACTGTTAGTAAATTCATGGAACAGCACGCTAGTGGGACTTTTCGAAACAAGAAAATATGGTTAAACAGTTATAAAAGAGGTTTAAATAGAAGGGTTGTTTTTTATATCAGGGGACACAGCATAGTGAATCAGAGTTTCTACCTTTTTTTGAAAGAAAGGAAATCCATGCAATTATTTCAGAACTGAATATTGTACCTTTTAAAATAGATATAAGACCCATTATGCAGCATCACTGCATCCTTACGCAGTGCTTGTAGTGGACACCAATTCAAATGATCATAAAAATTATGTGACATATAAAAGAGAGATGAAAAGAGTAGAGCAGTAACTCAGTGGTTCACAGATACTGCAACTCATAGGAAATTCTTTCCTACACTCCTCCCCATCTTTTGCAGTTTGACTTGTATTCTTGTTCTTACTATTAAACCAGAGATTATAGCATGACAAAACACAATTTTTCTAAAAGCTGTGGGGCTTTTCAGGTTGGTTCTCTTGTGTGTGTCTCTGTTTTATATTTTGTATTTGATGTGTGGGGTTTTTTTAAAAAAAAACCAGAATAATATAGTTGCCTATTCTGGAGCTACTTTCAACGTCAAATCACTTAAATCCTTGAGAAATTCACTTGTTTTAATTGGAGGGTACCACGTTGTGAACTTAGCTGTACAATAAATGTAACTCATCTTAAGCACTAGAAATTTGCTTCACTTTTCAAATACAACTTACATGCTTATCATTGTCCAGAGGAACATAGTTCCTTATCTATCAGATTGTTAGAGTCAGATAGGAAAAAGCATGACTCAGAATCACGACTATACACACCCTGCTGTCCAAACAGCTGAACAATGAACTACAACTTTCACATTCTGAGGTGGTTTAAAATTCTCCTATCTTGCACTTGTGAGCTGTGGTGTATTAGTAAGTCACTTAATGGCTCAAATATGTCCATAAACGTTATACTGGAAAAAAAAGGACCACATTCTAATATACTTTTGAGCAGAATTCAGTGGTTTTGGGTCCAGTCCTATTTGTCCTACTTAAACAAAACTTCATCTAAAGTTAGCCACTTGGATCACTCTTTGTGTTTACAAGTACTATACGCTGCTCCATATATGTAATGGCTTTGATTTTTGTTAGTGATGTTTTTTAAAACAAAGCTGATTTTTTTTCCTTACCTGACATATTCCTCATCAGTAGAGTGGTGGAGTATATGAGAAATATTGTTATAATAAAGGCAAAAGTATATTTCCATTTCAATGAAAAATGACATGTGCCAGCTATGAACTTAGATAGAAATCAAATATATTCTCCCACCGCAAAGTTTTTCTTTTTTACTACCTATTTGATTTAACCTAATGTAAAGCTCAATATACAGCTAAATCAATCATTAAGATTACTTTGTGAGTGTAAAATGCACTTGTTATTGTTTTAACATTGTATTTTTACAACTTGAATTTTGTTCACAGTGCTGATAGAAGAAAACCCATCAATGTTACCCAATATTTCCCCATTTTTATATTACTGTCCCTAAATATGCACACTATATTAAAAACTACCACTGTAGTCCACGTGATATAAGAAATGAGGTTATATACTCCTGTTATAAAAATTAAATAGAATAAACAGTTGGAAGAAACTTAAATTGTGTATTGATTATTGTTAGAAATTTACTAGTTTATACACATGTATATGGAATGTTATCTTGAACTTGAAATATTTTATTATCTTATCTTAAATGAATTCAGGTTAGTAGTGTTTGCCAACACTTATTTTCACATTTAAAATGGAAATTTAACTCACTGTTATCTTCCTCCTTAAATTGCCATTTATCAGTGTGGGAAAAAAATAAAAATAAACAACAAAACCCTTCAAGTCTTCCTTACTACTAAGAAGGCTTCAAACCCGCCTTGGGGTGGGGAAGGGGAAAGGAATTCAAGAAGCAGAGAAACAAGAATTTTCTTATAGGACAATCCAGTATCCAGATCTAAGTACTGAAATATTTAGTATAAATATTTTTGTTTTGGTCTGGTAAAAGGGAAAGGAAGGAGAGGAGAGGAGAGGAGAGGAGAGGAGAGGAGAGGAGAGGAGAGGAGAGGAGAGGAGAGGAGAGGAGAGGAGAGGAGAGGAGAGGAGAGGAGAGGAGAGGAGAGGAGAGGAGAGGAGAGGAGAGGAGAGGAGAGGAGAGGAGAGGAGAGGAGAGGAGAGGAGAGGAGAGGAGAGGAGAGGAGAGGAGAGGGAAAAAAACCCCAAGGAAATGAAAAAGAAGAAGAAAAAGTAGAAGGGAAAAGAGTGGAAAAAATTAAGGCAAGGCAAGGAAAATTCCCAAATATTCACATTAGTTCTTAATTTGTCCTTCCTATAGAAACAATAAATTGAACAAGACAGATTGGAAGATTACTGGAAAAATCTCTTTACAGATGTAAATCAACACACTTATTTACATCTGACAATATCCTGGAGAAACTTGTGAAGAATTGTGAAGATGTGTAGACAGGCTTGACTGGAATTGTGAAGGTTTTTTTAAATGTCATGAGATACAAACATTATAACGGCAAGTTCAGACCTAAGCAGTTTTGAAAATCCTAATAGACAGATTTTCTATGTTTTGATATTAGACAGTTGACCAGTTAGTACCAAATCCTGATTACAGCATACAAATTAAGATCAGACTTCTGGCTAAATATATTAAAAAAATATGTGGAAATATTGTGCTATAGTGTTATTGAAAGCAAAGAAGAATAATACAGGAATGTCTGAAGTTTGAATTGGCAAAATTATGTGGAAAAAGATGATTGAAGCTCTGCAAACAGCTCAGCACGTAATTCATAGCATTGTGGTATTTGCCTGGCTTAATACTTAAACACATACTTGGGATTACATTCAAATGAAGTCACTGAGTGTTGTCTACCTTTTGGCCAAATATAGGCCAAAAAGCCAGTAGTAGCATGATATCTACATTTGACTTGGAACTATATGAAGATTTGACTTATTAGGTTTGGATGGGCTCCATCAGCATGCAATATGAAGAAATGTCCCTGATATTGCATAACCCTCTAGAGAAGAAATACAGAAAAAGGTATTGAAGACCTCTACAAAGAAAATTACAGCACAGCACATAGTTTTCTTTAATACAGACAGATTATATAATCTCTGCAGGAATAGCTCCTTAGAAATAAAAATAATTACTCTAATAATTTTAGGGGGATCAGAAGTGTTCAGTGTGTACATACAGGGAGTCAGATAAATAGAAGTATACAAGCAGGTTTTGTGACTGACAAGAGCATGTTTAGGCTAAAACCATAGAAAAAAGTTGGATTATTGGAACTGAATTGCAGAGCCAATTTAGATGGACTATGTGGCTTTAAGACAAAGACTTTCCATGTAGAAGCAAGAGGAATGATAGAGGTAAAATATCCATTGGAAACTGAACTTTGCAGTTCATCATGTAAGAAGAGAAGTATATTTTCAGACAGAATCTAAGTATTTGATGATATAGCAGTCTGAGAAGCAGGATGATATCATGACAAAGCTAACAGCATCCTGGCTTGCATCAGAAACAGTATAGTCAGCTGCAGAAAGAAGTGATCATACCGCTGTACTTGGCACTGCTGAGGCTGCATTTCAAACACTCTGGTTGGTTTTGGGCTCCTCACTACTAGAAAGACACTGAGCTGCTGGAGTGTGTGCAAAGAAGGACAACAAAGTTGGTGAGGGGTTTCGAACACAAGTCTTATGAGGGGCAGCTGAGGCAACCAGTGTTGTTCAGTCTGGAGAAAAGCAGATCTTAAGGTTCTGTACAACTATGTGAAAGGAAGATGTGGTGAACTGGATGTTGGTCTCTTATCCTAAGTAACGAGTCATAAGACAAGAGGAAATGGCCTCAAGTTGTTCCAAGGGAGGTTTAGATTAAATATTAGGAAATATTACTTCGCTGAAAGGATACCAAACTTTAGAACAGGCTACCCAGGGAAACCATTGAGTCCCCATCGGTTGAGGTATTTTACAGATGTGTAGATGTGGCACTTAAGGACATGGCTTAAGGGTGAACTTGGCAGTGTTAGATTCACGGTTGGACTCGATGTTAAAGGTCTTTTCCAATCAAAACTGTTCTGTGATTCTATGATTCTATGAATTAAAAAAGGAAAAAGAAGAAAAAAGTTGAGAGAAGAGCTTCTGTATTTTTGTAAGGTTATTTCAACTGAACAAAACCAGGAATATTCAAACCTGCTAAGAATATAGAAAAAATTGTATTTCAGTTGATTGGTACTTAGGTTGTTGAATGCATAAGCATTGACTGAGACAACAGAAATTTCTGATGATTTAGAACATTATAATGAGGTAAAAATAATATACAGAGTAATATTTTGGAAAGATCATGATTCTGAGCACAAGTCCTTCTCTAAATAATGAGAAAAGAGAGGCAATGGTATTGAAATACACCAGAAATAAATTGTCACATGTGTCTAATGGCTAGGATTTAAGCACTTTTTCATAATGAAACCACACATTACAAGAGGTGGGATTCCTGTTCTTTATGACAGTGTCCATCCGTGTTGATTTTTGGTTCTCCTTTACTAATGTGTTTGTCTTTGAATGTTCTTCTGCCCAAACATACATGTAAATATTTTCTCAGGAATGTTGAATGAGCTGAGGAAAGAATACACACGTGGGAGGCACAAAAGGTAACTGCATGTAAGTATCTGTTTTTGAAAAGCTAATGTAATCAGAAGTTGGATATGGTTTTTTTGGTAAAATCCTGAGGAAAATACAGTATAAAAACCACTACTGACTGGTGGTTCAGACCTCTAAAGAACAAGTCTTTTTTTTCTAAACCTAGAAAAGGGAACTAATAATCTACTGTTTGCCTACACCAAAAAAACCCAAACAAATGGCAATAGTCTATGTCAAATCAGACATAATTTCTCAAGAATGTGGTTCAGCTGTCACAGTATTAGTCAACAGTACTCACCAATATTCTCGCTTTTCTTCAGTTTCCGCCAGTGTGTTTCCATGTAAAAGTATAAAGGAATTCTTGCATCAGTTTCTAAATTGAGGTCATTGGAAAGGTGTAACAGGTTTAGATACTTTAATACTAGAGACATAATGAGCACTAAAATTTATATTGGAAAATCCTATTGTAAGTTGTTGTTATTTGTTCACACCCAGGATTCATTTGAAAGATCCTCTGGAAATTTCTTCCCTTGACAAAACTAGCATGTGAACGAATATTTTGTCTGTAAACATAATAATTGCAGTTTCTAAATTGATAAAAGACACAAATAATTATTGTTTAATTTTTCAAGTAGAAAAGGTACACGGGTTTGTTCATTCAAAGGCATTTTACAAGTTCCAGGTGTTCTATAGAATTGCTTGAGTTATAGCTGCAGATGATAGCGGTGGAAAATTCTAAAAACTTAAATAGTCAGTAAATCAAAGAAGAAAACCAACACTCCTCAAAGAGCTGAAAAGACCTTATTAAATATTTTTTGCCCACATTTAGGAAGGTAAGTAATATAGTAATAATGAGTAAGATATTAAGTAGTTTTATACCTACTAAATTCATCTAGGTTAGAATCCATTTTATGTCAAGGGGGAAGAAACAGTTTTCATGATTTGGTTTTAGAATGTAACTGGCCCCAAATATACATATTATTTTATAGTTTTACTGACTTTTGTGACACTACAGTTGACACCTAAATCTGATTAGAATTTACCTTACAGTAATTAATAAAAATATTAGATATAGTCAAATTAAGAAACAGAGTAATTATTTCCATTTGATGCTATTTCTATGCTGGAAGTACACTTCTGAATTTATACATCTCATTTATTGTATTTTTTTAAGTATTTTAAAGCCTTTTCCCCCATAGTATTGTCAAGCTAAGCATTTGTACATGGCATGTCACAACACAGAACTGACAGCTCAGCACAAATGCTTTCTCCACTTAAAGCAATATTTCCACGCATGTCAAACATTCTTTAAAATAATTGCAGTACTCAGACTACTTCATTATTCACTTAGCTTGAACTATCTAGCTTGGTTTGTCATGAGATTAAAATTTTCAGTGGATGTCTCAAAGATTAAGCAGTTACGTTTTTGAAAACAATTGAACAGAAAAAGATGGGGCAAGTTTGCAGTGCTACTATATCTTTTATAAGATACTCACACAGGCAATACTTATGACAAGCTCCCCAGCTGATGGAAACTCTTAGGTGGTGCTTTTGTCATATTGAACTCAGACCATTGACTGCAAGACAGGGAACACAGGAAATCAGGTTTATTGTGATTCTGATATTTTAAAATTAATCCAATCAGTAAGCTTGCAGTGGATACCTGTAGTAGTCTGAAATGTACCTTGAGTGTGTACCATGCCTTATGCAAGCATAATATGATGGCTAAATGCACAATATATATTACCTGATATTTCTATTGTTCATGTCCCATGACTCCATAAACCACAGACATTTGTGGCTGCTCTCACAGTTTGTTGCTACCTCTTTTGCCAAGGCCTTACAGCTTGTCATTTGTATTAAAAGTTTTAGATTTTGTTTACTGTAATCTTTCCATTTTTCCTGTTTGGCACACAGCTGAATGTCATAAAAATAGCCTTCCAAGATATTTTTTATGCAAGCTGTCTTCCATCACCTGACTGCACATCTTACACATTCAAATCGTTGGGATTTTTTTTATACATATATTTATTATATAGTCTTAGCTTTATATTTGGCTGAATGCCCAACAGAAAGTACTTAATCTAGTATGCATTTTTGTCTCTTCCTGTCTGTTCTGTCTGAGGAGTAAGCTGATATAACAGTTGGAGTTTTATAGGCTATAATGAGGAAATAGATGCCACAATTATGCTTATGTTCCATATTGTCACTCTTTTTAAAGATTGGCCATGATATTATCTCCTTTTATTTCTTTGGATTTTTTTCAAACCTCTTAACCACCAGGATAATTTGGTAACATCTTTGTGTTAGTGTATCCCCACCTGTTTTTAATGCTTGAGAGAAAATTTTGCCAGCCCCTTCTGCTTTTTTTTCCGGAATGTTCTTGTTGCTCCTTGAGTCAGCTGTGTGAAAAAGTGTTTGTTCATCATTTCTGCCACGATCCCATTTAAAGAAATGTATCAGATATCCATAATTCAAAGTGTCAGGTTTTTTACTTCTCAGGTAGAATAAACTTACAAAACTGAAAGGATCTAAAGGTTTGAATCAACAGGTAAAGCCTAGAACTAAAGAGACTGTTATGACTGTGGGCTGCCAATGGTTTCATAAAGATTCCCAGATTTACATCATCTCTGGAAGATAGGTTGCCATTTATGCTTTCTGACCAGGCAACAAGCTTTTGGTTATTGAGCTCTAGTTCTTGAGTTATACAGATGTCTGCGTCGCGCAGTACCTTCTGCTTTGTCTTCTCTGATCCCTTGGAAGTCTGAAAATGTCCATGAAGTTTTAAAAATTTCAAATAACTTTGGCTTTGAAGCCTTCCTTTTATCATTCTATGGCTAGGAGGAAGGTAAACAATAACCTTCTTGTATTTGCACTCTTATTCTATTTTGAAGTCTTCCAGAACCTCTACTAGTGACACTGCTGAAAAAAGAAATGGAATACACTTGCAGGGGAAAAAATAATATTTCCTGCTAGCAGTCATGTATTTCAAAATGAGAATATAATATCAGATGATTAAAATCTGATTTGAAAACTGAGGTTTTTACAAGGACTGGTCAGTAGTACAGATAAAAAAGTGAATCAATAAATACTACCACTTTAAAAGATAATTGTCTTCTCGTGTTTCCTGAGGCCAGAATTCCAGTCTACTGCAGCAACACATACCTGGATAACTTCCCAGCAGAAAAGTCCAAGCTAGCTAATACTTATTAAATTTCTTGACATTTAAGAATATAGTTAAATGAGGGAGTTTGAGAACATTTCTCCATTGTAATTTGGGTAATGTGCATGCTGGCCACTTTCTGAATGTATGTTGAGACGAGACCTGAGTGCTTGGGATGTCATCTCTGCCTTTCTATGACTTGTGTTCTGCTGGGATGTGTTTAAACACAGCAGGTACCACTGCATGTTGCACCATCTCCCAAGCCTGGAGTGAACTTTCAACAGACTGTAGAGTCTGTTAGAAAAAAACGAAACCAAACAAAAACTGTGATAGTTTTGGAAACAACCAGCATCCCTACTGATAAGTGGTTATTCTGTATGCATTACTGTGTTTTCTGCACTCCATTTTTAAAATAGCGTAATTGTCATTAACTGTAGGAAAATAACCAAGTAACATAGACTTGGGGGAATATATTTTCTAAGTGTAGATTGAGACTTTTTAAAAGGACCCAAAGAAGTTAGTCATTCCCTGGCATGAAATAACTTATGACCACCCTATATACTTATGAAAGTCCCACTTCATGTGAAGAAACAGAAACTCTATGTTGTTTCATGTTTATGTAAAAAATCAGTGAAATTTTATATCTTTATTGAATATCATGCTTTCTGATGTACGAAGATTTTTAATAGCAATTACTGGGTAATTAAGGATTTCTTTTTAACAAGTATACAACACTTTTTATGTATGAAAATAGTATCTACCTACAAGAATGACGTTCATAAGCAAACCTCTCAAAATCTAAAGCATATATTTTTGGAGCTTGTGTTTTTGTGTCAGGTATTTATGGCTAGAAGGCTAAGTACTCACATAGTGTGCAAAGAAGTCTCTTTGGGGTATGCTGAGGAACTGGGAATGATTTTCAAAAGTAATTACATTATAGATGACTTAATTTTTAATTTATTTGTATATAAATATTTGGACATTGGTAAGTGCTATAATTCAAAATGTTAAATTAACGTAACTTGGATATTTATTGATAAAATCTCTACTTTCTAAATTCAACAAGCATATTCAGATTTTAAATGAATGTGGTTATTCACTATAATTTTTTAATTAATTATAGAGGAATTTTACCTAAATAGTCACAAAATAGAATAAAAATCATAATAAAAAACAAAAAATAAGAAAGAAATAAGAGGATATGTATTTTTTGTTTGTACACATTAGCTGACATTGCATGAAGTTAACTAGTTTATTTTCTTAGAAAAAAGAAACCCTGTGACCATTTTATAAGAAAGACATATTAAAGTTACATTATTTCTTATAAATCACTATTAGTGAGGTTCTGAAATTAATTTAATCAACAAGAAAAGGAGGGAGATTACATGAATTAGTTTTCTTTTAAATCCAGCTGATTGATTTAAGAAATGTCACAGCAAAACCATTATTCCATCACACAAAATGATATTTTGTCTACCTTGATTCCATTTGTGAGGAAGTGAAAAACAGTGGGAGATATATCAGTTGTCTATACATACAACTGTCACTCAATCAGTTGTTTTAATCATACTGTACGTTTTTAATTATTTATATATGCTTTAATATTTCACTACTACAAAGTAAAAAGAGGCAGATGTAAAAGCTTTTGTTGTAAATGGCAGATCTCTACATTGTCAGATAGTAAGTTTTCCTTTCTCCCCACCTTCAGATTGTCAAAAACGTGGAAGCATAAATGAAACCTTCAGCTCATTTGTGCTGGTTGTGTGATTTATAGACTCATTTAATAAGTATGAATTAGTTGTATTTGTATACTGAAAGATCCCCACGCTAGCCCAAAGACATTACTGTCAGCTTAAAACTCTGGCAGTATATAAACTACATGGATATAGTCACAACTTGCTGTCCCAGACCTTATTAATCTTAAAGCTATTTGAATTTAAAAGCTGCTTTTGACATGGAATCCAATGTAAATCTTCAATCCCTGAATTTCCACTGACACGTCAGGGTGACATTTTGATTTTTCGTTTTAGGGAAGTCTCTCTTTTCTTGATTAATCTCTTTACCTGTTGTGCAGGCATTATTTTGTCTCATACCAAATATGTAGCTTACCACAAATTATTGTGTCCTTGTTCTGCCAAAGTCATCATCCATAAGGGATTTTCCTAGAGAATCAATATCAAAATATGAACAAGATTACCATAATTTTAAAGCTGGATCTTGAAAGCCTCAGGGATCTTTTGTATTAAGCCTTTTTGTTTTACAAAGCTACCAGTGTGAAGTTATGAATAACATTAAGAATTTGTAACCCTTGCAAAATAAAAAATCAGTTGATTGTTTTCAGAGTAAACTTGTTGCATTGTAGCAGATACTGACTTCTTTCTTTCTTACTGCACATATTCTTTTTCATTTCCTGATATTATATTCCAACAGAAAATGAAGACAATGTAAAGCCATTTAAGAAATAAAACAAATCTTGTCTAAAAACCTGTAGAAAATAACATGCTTCAGAAATAAGCCCTATAGCACCTTACCTTTTCCTCCACACCCTCCTCAGCAATATATACGTATGCATATACCTTTAAGCACATCATTAATCCTAGTTTCTTCAGTGGACTTATTTTTTATTTTATATTATTTTAAAGATTTTTCCTGGACTGGGGCCATGGAATGATAATACAATTTCCTTCAATGAAAACAGATACTTGATTTTGTAACTGGATTGCACAGGGGACTGGAAAGTGCTTAATCTTTTGTATTTCTTGATTTGTAGTCATGCAGTGTTATATATGATGATGAAACACAAATTCTTATTAAATTAATAATATAAAGGTGTAGCAAGATGAGTGGTTTTTTTCCGTAAGACAGCAAGAGACACAAACAAAACCCCAAAAGATAACCGGAGCTATCTAGGAAGAGGAAGTTAGAAAAAGAAAGGTTAAAAATAGGACAACACGTGTCAGAGTCCTGTTACAGAAGACACTGACATGATTTATTTCTGATGGATTGTGGTGAGTTGTCCTCAGCTGGATGTCAGGCGTTAACTAAGCCACCCTGTCACTTCCCCTCCTCAACTGGACAGAAGAGAAAAAATAGAAGGAGGTACTCATTGATCAAAATAAGGATAGGGAGTCATCACTCACCAATTATTCTTGTGGGCAAACCAGACTCAACTTGGGAAAATTAATTTATTGCCAATCAAATCAGAGTAGGGTAATGAGAAATAATAATAAAAAAAATCTTGCAACAATTTCACCCCAACCTCCCTCCTTCCTGGGATTAACTACACTCCCAAATCCTCTACATCCTCACGCCAAGCTGCACAAGAGGATGGAGAATGGGGGTTGTGGTCAGTTCATCATGCATTGTATCACCACTTCTTCCTCCTCACGCTCTTCTCCTGCTCCGGTAGGGGGTCTCACCCATGGGAGACAGTCCTCCGTGAACTTCTTCACCATGGGTCCTTCCTGTGGTTTATAGTTCTTTAAGAACTGCTTGGGCCTTTCCATGGAGTGCAGTCCTTTAGAAACAATTACACCAGTGTGGGTCCCCCACGTGGTCACAAATCTGCTATGGCTTAGACTCCTCTTTCCATGGGGTCACAGGTCCTGCTAAGAGCCTGCTCCAGTGAGGCCCTTCCATGGGATCACAGTCTCCTCTGGTCATATCCATTTACTCTAGGTTAGTGGCCTCCACAGTTTCAGGTGAGTATTTACTCCAACATTAACATCCACGGGCTGCAGGAGGGACAACATGCATCACCAAGGTCTTCACTATGGACTGCAAGGGAATCTCTTCTCCAGCACCTGGAGAACTTCTTCAACGACCTTGGTGTCTGCAGGGCTGCTTCTCTCACATGTTCTCACTTTTCCCAGCAGCCACGCAGTGTCTTTTCTCCCCTTTTAAATATGTTATCATGGAGGCACATTCAATGAGGCTGACAGGACCAGATTTGGTCAATAATGGATCCACTTTGGAGCTGGATGGCACTGTTTCTGTCTGATATGGGGCCTGCTTCTGTGTCTTTTCACAGAAGCCACCCCTGCAGTTCCTCCAATACCAAAATCTTGCCATTCAAAATACATATAAAACTCTATGGCAGTGTGTGTTGCCAATGTGTAGATGTCCAGTAAGAAATTCAAGTGCAGTTCTGAGGTTGACTGTCATGCAACTCAGTGAAGGATGTGGTAGGCTTCAAAGTTGTTAGAAGAACCCTCTTTCTTCAGGTTGCTGCCATGAGAGGCGTAGCTTTCAGTCATACGAAGACTTGAATTTGAGCTCAGATGATCAAGACCCTCTACCTCAAGAGACAGCAGCATAGGAAAGCTGAGTTGTGAAGTGATATCCAGTCAATTGCTTCTCAAACAGTACCCAGCCTCCTATCTCTGTTCTTTCTCTATTGTATTTGTTTTATTTCAGCTATCCCTCAGAACTGGTAAATGACATTACATCTGCTTTTGCAATAGAGACAAATGGATTACCACACACGAATATGTGCAGCTCTCTAATAGGAACAGTGTGATTACTGGTAATGTAATGATTCACATGCTATCCTTCAGCAGCTGCTTTCCAGAAAGCAAAATCAAAATATACCATGGCTGTTCATAAATGAAGCATATAGAATAAGATGGTAAGTTTTTCAGCATTAAATTTTAAAAGAACTGACTAAATTGTGAGAAGACTAAATTAGTTATAGTTCTTAACTTATGCAGAAGATGTGCAAGAGTGACAGTGAGGGAAGAAGAAAAAGAGAGATAGTTAATTTTACAGCCAACAACCATTGCAGTCTTTTCTGAAGAAGGATGAAACCAAATAAATACAGACTGCCTTTGTTTACCAGAAGAAACAACCACTTTTCCTTCAGCTATACAAATATCATGCAGTGGCTGAACCAGCAAGAATATCTTCTCAGCATTCTAAATGTTTCTTTTACATCCACATAGGTTCTGAATGTTGCAGTGTCAACTAAACTGTAAAGGGTGAGTCTGACATCTATGCTTGTCCTCTGTGCGCTGTGCAGAAGTATGTGTGCAACTGCTTAATAGGCTCAATATTTCGGGAATAAAGACATTTTGAATTCAGATACACAGGCATTGGGTTTGGTTGTCATGGTATTCTCTGCCACTGACCAAAAGCCTCCTTTGTCTCATTCTTCCAAAAGTAAACATAACTTTTTAAAGGTTTCAAAATCCTCTATGTAAAAAAAAAATAGGGTATTTAAAAAGTATTTACAAATGGTGTATGTTTGCATCCACTTCATATAAAGAATAGATGGTAAAGTCATTAAAAGACTATCCTGTTTTTCTTGTTTATATGTAATCAATCTATGATCTAAATAATCTTATGTTTTGTTTCCAAATACCTAAATTGTCATAGTTTTGAGCTATATATTCTGCATACGAAAATATATACATTCCGTTTTGATGAAAAAACTGTCTAGCTTTTCTGCCACATATCAAAAGCAGCTAGCTATTAAAATTTCAAACTTCTGTGTAGCTAATCCTTCTTCAGAAGTCATTCGAGATTAACAAATAAATAAGCCGGATTTAAAGTTATCTGACACCATGTCATTAACTTGCCGTACCTGAAACTTGGTTAGAGCCAGCTTTTTCAGGGATGATCTTTTAATAAACGTAATTATTCTCTTATTTATTAAATTACAGATTTTTACAGAATTACTTGGCAACAATATTGGAAATTATAATTCCCTGAAAAATATTTGTAAAATAAAATCCCATTTAAATTTTACAGCATGAATAATTCAGCTGTTGATGAAAAGCAGTGTGTTTTGGTTTCTGGAAAGTAAATCTGGGGATACAGAGGCTTGGAGAAGTAGCCTGGTTGTTCTGAAAGTGATGGCAGAATTATTTCTAGATTCAGTAAAGATGGAAGATTTACCATATGCTGAAATCTTCCTGTGGTGCCTTAGACCCCTGCACTGTAGTCAGCTTCCCTGTCCATCAGGCAGACACGACAATACTTTTGTAAGGAAATATTTAGTTTTTTGTTGAAAATGATTATACAAATGTACTACATTAATTAATAACTGTTTAATTACAAACTGATTCAATAGACCTACTGAATTTGTTGTTGTTTTTATGCAGAATTTTCTCTGCAAACTCAAACCACATAATTTCTGGAAAATCACAACAACCATGGATGATTTTGGCATGTAAAACATTTTGAAGGGAGAAGCGGATGTACCCTCTGAATCAGCTATAGCTCCACATATCTCAGTAAGCACGCTGAAGGAGGAATGTGTTACTGACTCAGTAGTGAAAGTAATATCCTATGCCATTAGTACTCTGCAAAGTTGTGTAGCATATTGTCTCTGGAAACACATGCTTTGTGCAATACCTGACATACAGACTGAGAAAAGACCAGACAAGTCATACAATCAGAGGCTCTCTGTGATGGACAGTTCATTTTGTTTGTTGGTCTACGCTTTGAATATTATGCCCATTAAGAGGAGAGGAAACAGAAGTAGTGGTAGCATCTTGGAGGAGGGAGGTGGGATGGCTCCTGCTGTTAGAAGGTACTGATTGTGTTGGAAGGAGGGATTGCTCCTAACCTGCAAAGTGAGACAGGTAAGTGAGGAGACACTGGAGCTTCAGACAAGAAAGAATCTTCAGCAGAGAATTTTGTCACCCCTACTATGGTTCATAACAAAGCTTTCCAGTCTCTATTAAGTCATTTAAGACTTTTTTTTAGTAAGCTATTTCTATGTCTTTCTTCAAAGATTAAGGTTATTTCACAATAGAAAACTGACTGCATCATCTTGTGTTGATCAACAGGATATTCTGGTTTCTGGAGTGAAAGGTCACTGACTCTTGAGAAGCTTTTGCCTGAGAGTATGAAATCATATTATTCTCATAATGCAGCAATTCATATTACTGCTCCTTGTCAAGATGGTAACAGGTAACCAAAGTTCTACAGTAAAAGCTGATATAAGATATTCCTTTGAATATTTGAGGAGCTAGGCAATTTTCTAAAGTACCATTTTAATATTTTCTTTTACTATTGGGACATATATTAACATTTTGGTAGGCAATTTAGCCGCTATGCTCTGTGCGGAAGCAAATATTTATTATAGCTGCTGCTTATCCAACAACTGGAATTTGTGACAACACCAATTTGTTCATGTTTAAAAACATGCTTCTAAGTCTGTTTGTTCTTGTTATGTTCCTTTAAATCAGTAACTAGTCCCTTGCCATTTTAAGACTTTTCCTGCAGTGAAGTAAACGTGGATGAAGCAAGACATGCAATGAAACTAGCAAATGTATTTGAGCTTCTGGTGTTTCAGTAACAATTTGAGCAGAACTCAAGTTGCAGACGATATCTACATACCCAAAATATATTCACCTCAGCATGACTCAGACACTGTTATTTTCATTTGTAGGAGAACGTCAGCCTACTCTTTAGAAAACGTTCAAGTTTCAGTACAGCCTGCAAAAGCACAAACTATTTCAAAAATTGAATTCAACCCCTTGAAATACTAATATCAGAACCTCATTAGAAAAGGAAAGGATGTCATTCTTCCTATGGTTTTAAATATGTTCATGCCGATCTGTCCTTTGAGTCAATGAGATGGTGATGGCACTTATATATAATTGCTCTGTAAATGATGAGAAAGATGTTTAGAAGTCTTAAAACAGTGAATAAAGACCTAATTGAGGGAAGTGAAGGTGCAGTTTGAACTGGTATCTAAAATAATGTGAAATAAAGAACCTACAGGCCTTCCTTTTGTGATTTTAAACACAATTGGACACATAATGAAAATATGCCTTATCTAAATAGATACAGATGTGCAGTGTTTTGATTTTCTTTTTACAATCTTACCAAAACACGTCACATAATAGTGATGCACTGACGATACTTAGTGGCAAGGAACCACAAGTGAAAGGTGGAATGAATAGGTACTATATTAACTGTGAGAAACTTCAGATGCCTGTCTTAATAAGAGGACTTTACTTAGAGACCAGGGACATGACACACATAAGCTTGGGTCTGGGTGCAGCTAAAGTAAAGAGCTGTCGTAAAAGATGTGGAATGGTAGGAAATTACAAAATGACTACAGATGATCTATCTGCTTTACGTGCTCCAGAGCTGTGGAAAAATAACATTATAGAAGTGGCCACTGATGTTTCTTCCTTAGAAAGAAGTGGAACAAATATTGCAGAACTTGCTGCTGTTGTAAGGGCAAGGAGGATAAGGACAGCCAGTGTCACCTTGCAGCAGCTACAGTACCAAATCTATATACCAATTTCTTTCTGAGGATGACTGTGCCAACTTGTTACTGTCTCATCCATGTGACTTCTTCTCCTCCTCCTTACAACTAGCTTCACTGCATCCCACATCAATTTCATAATTTTTCCGTTAAAAAACCCAAACACACATATGAATATCATGTGTTATATGGTGATGGTCAATTAAAATATACTTGTCAGATATTTGAGTCTTGGTTCTATACTGTACTCACTCTGTCAAAACAATATACAAAGGAAAACCAATGGTAAACAGCTACAAGGCATGACTTGTGAAAAATAATACAGATGATAAACTAAACAACCTGTCCAGAAGCTTCCTTTCATGGAGAGCAGCTCTTTTCACACCTCTGAGAAGACTCATCCTGATCCCAAAGTGTCCATTCCTTCCATGAACCAGACGCTGAGCAGAAGCTGTGTTGTGCAGGGGCAGGACAGCACATGGGCAATGGAAGCACACAGCTACCTGTCTCCGTATGTAGAGCTGTAGTCATAGTCACCTACAGAGCAGTCATGACACCTGTCTTTCCTGGCAAGAATTTTGGATTTGCTAGTAAAATGACTACTGTCATTCACACTATTGCGGTGTTCAGTGAGTGATGTTTACCTTATTCCGGTTTGCTATTTACCACGAATAATTCTTCTCTTCTTTTTGATAATGAACTGAGAATAATAAATAATTTCCAAATCAGTTTTATTTTTTTTTCTTGTCTAAGTAAATAAAAATGTAAGCACAGGAAGTAAACCATGTTAACCAGAATGAAAGGAAAAGTAGTCCACTTGTTGGAAGGGGAGCTTTTTCTTTACTTTAATGAGCTTGGAGTTTCACACTTTGGGTACAAGTAGAAATTTTCATGTGTGATCTAATTTCTAAATGTGCCTTCATTAAAACTTTCCCAGATGGGGATTAAAGGAGTGTAATTTGTCAGTGAACCAGAAATGAGTGCAGGGGTTGTGGTTCAAGCTGATAAGGCCTTGGAGGAAATTCCCTCCTACTGTTACGAAAACTGGAAAGCGGAAACCTGAAGTATGACTGCTCTAGCTGATAAGAGAAAAGCAAAATTATCTTAAACTAAGGAGAAGGGGTTTTTTCACACTATTAGATTTATCAAGAGGAAAATATTGATACAATTTATCATTAAGCTCAAAGTTAAGTATATGCAAACCTAATTTTTTGTTCATTCTAACTGCATTAATTGACTTCTTAGATTATAAAATATGATGTGATTAAATTGGTAAGTGGTGCAAGCCGAAGTAGCATGAGTAAGTTTTCAGTTAGCTCGTCATTCCTTTTAGGCTTTTACTTAAAATGACTACAAATTGTTCAACTTATATTAATATGACGCTTTCTCTGAAACAGGATTATTGAACTCTTTGGCATTATTAGCTGTGGCATAGTTTACAGTGTTTGGAAGATGTGATGAAAAAGTTTTAATCAGAATGAGCAACAAAATTCCTTTGAATTTCTGTAGTCTAATTATCCAATTTTCACTTATTTCATTCCTGTGCAAAGCCTGCTGAAGGACTGAAGTAAAGGCTATCTTTGAAAAGCTTATGTGACCATGTTAATATGCTTACATAAATTATGTGAAGGACAGTAGACGCTTAGGGTCCAGTTTGTTGTTATGAAAACTCCTGATTTCTTTGATATTTGTTTGTGTAATAGTTTTATAAACGTCTGCTTTTAAAACTTAAAAATTCTACTTGATGCTTTTAAATTGTCACTCGGCATACTGCTGTATCATGAAATCTGGTTTCATTTGTGTATCCATCATAGGTTAGGAGGCAGGGATTGCAGTATTCATTTGTACTTGTTCACTCATCTATGTGAACGTTGTGATGGATTTTGGGTGATGGGTTTGTTGAGCCCGGGAAGTGAAATTTCTTCCTTTTTCTGAATTGCGAGATGACATGAGAGTGAAGTGCCCAGGATATAACAGAGATCTTGCCATAGATGACAAATGTCACTGACAATAAGGCTAGATGTGTGTGGAGGGGAAGAGAGAGACAAAGATGCTAAGAAGAAGAATACTAAGTTTTAACAGCAGAACTAATCAAAAGCAGAACAAACAAACTATGCATATCCTCCCTAAGTGAAGAAAGTAAGATCTGGTGAGCTCTGAGTGACAAAAAGGCTAGAACACAAAGTAGTTTCAAGTATGTTTGGGTTTCATATTTAATTGTATTTGTTCTGCTTTGTATTTCATGCAAAGAGCAGTAAAGTGTTCAGTTCTGCTTGTCAGTCATGTGGCTTCAAAAGAATTTAATTGTAAGCGATAAGACTCACACCTCCAATGGTATTTTAGAAAGACTATGTTTAAGGTTTGGGTGGAGACAGATGGAAAATATGACTGAAGAGTCAGTATTGAATGGAAATATGCCTGGAGCATGGATACAATCTTTCAAGACAAAATATCGGCAGAGTTTTACATTCAGACGTGTGCTTCTGGCTGTGTCTCAGGTATGAGGGCAGAATGGTGATGGACATCAGAGCCAGAGTATTCACATGCCTGATCTCCTTGCAAACGCTTATTTGGTGGCCAGGGTTAGATAGAACTCTACAATGGACTGCTGCCCTTTGATACTTGCAATCAATCGACATTCATGGCACTCCTTAGCCATAAGGAAGCAATGTGGATAATGATGTCAGACGTTTTGATTCAACCTGCTCATTCAGAAGTAAAGTACATGAAGACTAGTTGAATTAACAGAGAACATTTCAAACAGGAAAACTGGTTTACTCACAGCTGTTCTAGGTAACCCTTGACACACAATTATTTTCTCAGAGACATTTTTGTTTCTCTCCTAAGTGCTTGAAGCTCCCATTATTTTCTGTCACTGTCTGTGGCACTTGCAAGTGTTTCTCCCTCTCATGCATACTGGAGAGTTACTTAGTGATTTCTCTGTGCTGACAGTCATAGAATGGCCTTGTACAGTGCTTTTTGATTTGCATAGTGACTGTTGCTTTTGCTTCTGTTAAAACTTTTTCACTCAGAGCAATTCTTTTTCTGGCTAATATATAGAAGATTTCTGGCTAATATATTGAAAATTGTCCCTAAACACTATGTTTAAATAAAAAAAAAAGAAAAAAACCAAAACCCAAGCTTTTGTTTTAAGATTATTGTTTACTTAGTCTAGTGTTTTTGTTAGGTCATTTTCTACTTTGGTATGTGCTGCTCCTTATATGTGTAACACAGATTGGAATGTAAACTTTCTTCCTCATTCATAAAATCTGAATGGCCTTTCAATTGAATATAATGCAGGACATACTCCTGACTACTAGGGAGGCAGTACTATATATATTTGACCTTTAAAAAAAAAACCAACCAGAAGTAGATAAAAATACTAAATATATATATTTTTTTGGGAAAAAGTAATTTGAAAATTAATTTTTCACTCCAAAAACTCTTTCCAATAAAATAAGTAGGTATAGGCTGAAAGTCAATGTATCTTTAGCTTTTGATTAAAGATGCACTGCTGTATGTCAGGTTGTTGCCATATAGCAAATCCTTCTCTTTCACTTTCATCGCTTTCCTTTTCTCTAATTCTGGGAACTGTAGCTGCTCTCTGAGTTAGTTCAATCAACTGAGCACAGAGAAAATCATCTCACTAAAAAAAAATTTAAAAATATTAGAGATATTTCCATTGGACCAACTTGGTAAAGTGGATAATCTAGAGAACACCCTGACACCACTGAGAACTGACTCAAGCCTGAAGTATAGGACTAAAGTAGAGCCCTTCTCAGTGATACATACTCTCAACTAGCACAAATTCAGAAAATCACCTGACATTTTAGACCCAAGTTTTTCATGTACACAACTTATTCTTTGTTGTGATTCCTGCCCACGCTTTTTTATTACTACTGAAATGTGAAATGGACATTTTGAAAAATATTTGTGTTATGGCAGCAGTTTGTAAGCACAAAATTTGCTACTACTCATAAAAATCTGTACTTTATACTATGCACTTTCTTTTTTTTTCTTCCAGTCACATCATTATTCATCTTTGTCTTTTGAAAGGCTAAAACTCAAATAAGAAACAAAGTAATATTGCAACACTTCAGACAGTATCTTACAGGGCAATTTAGGCAACTAAAATTAGAATGAAGCTGTAAACAGTATGTGGACATGTAGAAACATTCTCTAATTTGAGGGAAACGCTCAAATGCATAGAAATTTTTCTCCATTTTGCTCTGTTTGCTTATTTAATTCTCTCTTTATATGTGCTGCAATCTCTTACACTCAGGTCAGCTGGATAAGAGTAGTTTGGTATGGTATACAGACTGTGCAAGCACTGCAGCAGTATGCAAAGGACTATTTTATTCAGGGTAGGTCTAAATTGTTTAACAGGAAAGGCAGTATGTACCAAGGTTGATGAGATAGATAGAATTCATGGCAGTGGCTTGTTGAAACTGTGTAATAAATGAGATACTCAAAGCTGGGCAAAGAAAGAAATGGTTCTTTGCCCTTAATATCTGTATCACTGATAGCAGGCAATGTCCCTCTTGACCTCCTTTGCTCAGCATGAAGCTGCAGTTTTAAGCATTTGAATACTACTATGAAAAATGACCTGACATAGTTCTCCAAAGTGTTTGCTTTGTTCATTGTAGGCTTATTAAACATAATCACCACTCTTGTAGAGATCTGTTTCTCAAGCAGAGATATTTGCGCTACTTTTATATTCTCTGGTTTCCCTGTAGAAACACAGATAGGAGTAAGTGTACTCAGTTTCTATACAAGTTAGTTTCTATACAAACATATATAGACCTGATTCTAGTTCCATTTAGTCTTGTGATATCAAACACTGCTCATTTTAAGTGCTGACACTCTCAAGAGCCAGATGAAGAATTTTTGTACAGATTAAACAGTAGCAGAAAGGATAGAGACGTGGGCTGTGTGGAGAAAAGAGACATTTCCATTCAGCAAGCCTCCCACTTGCTACTGACAAGCTCTCTATACTGGGCTCCCTAGGAGTGCTGTGGAAAGAGTGCAGAAGATAACTTTTTTATTTGCTTCAGCAAAAATGCATGACTTGATTAATGCCAGTTGACACTGATTCTCTCAGTACAAAGTATTACCAGACACTTCTATATGTGCAGTTTTTAAGACAATACTTGGAGGACGAGCATGGGAGTGAGCTGATAAAAGTTGTCGCAGTTCCATTTCAATTAGTGGAACTGCCACACTGATTTATACCAGCTGAAGGCGTGCTAACAAGACACCCACAGGAATGTTATGTCTAATTTAGAAAAGAACAGCTCTTTTTTATTTTTTTGTAGTATTTTTAAACAGCCATTTAAGGTTTTAGAAAAGGGATAGCACTGTTCAGTTTTGCATGCTTTGGATCAGATTGTGCAAAAGTTCTGTTCATTAAAGTTAATTTCCTATGACAGTCTCATAAGAAAAGACATGGGAACTGCTAGAGAAAAAAAATTCCAATCATTTTGTAGGATTAATCTTCTATGCATACTTTACTTAAGTATGTATAAAATTCCCAAATATTTTACCATGTACATGTTCCAGTGTTTTTATAATAATTACTACCTCTTACTTCATTCTAGAGATATTCTGGCTATGAATATAGCTATATGGATGTGACTGTGCCTCACAGAACAATCTAGCAAAGGGAAAGCATGAAAGAAAAAACAAAATATATGCTAAGAACACTGAAATTTTGACTTTAAAATCTGTAAGCTACCGAGCTTATAAAACCTTAGTAGAGTTTACTTTATTCTTCTGCCCATTTATGGTGTATAAGAATTTTTGAGGCTTTAGATAGCTTTGCAGGGTTAAATCCCTACTTTTTCTGACTCATATTTTTTTTTAAATTGATTAATAATCAAAGATTTTCTATTGTTTCCAGCTAAGAATGGCAGTCATTTGACTGCAATATATTATATCATTGTTTTCAATGGACCTCAATGCAAGGTCATATTGACCTTGTCTAAATTTCACTTTAAGAAATAACAGCTATTAATAATAGACCTCTGGTGCATTTGTTTCTGCAGGTCTTGTTGGCATCATGTGAAAAGCATTTTGAAAGTATAAGTAAAAAACATCAGTTTCAACAGAAATAATGAGCCCATTTACCATGGAAACTAAAGCGCTTTATGAAAATGACCTGAATTGTTTTTCATACTAAGGTAAAATTATACCAAAAGTAGAACAGGTTATTGGTGTTAACTGACCAAGTTGCAAAGATTTTACTTTCTGAGCCTTTTCAAGCAAAATACAAAACCTTCTGAATATTTTTGAGAAAGTCAATAAACAATTTTTTTTCAATATTGGTTTCTTTCAAATATAGAAGGAAAAGAAATCAAGGTAACCAATTATTTTTTATAACAGCAGATGGCCAGTATAAGTAAACAGCTGAAATTTAAAATGACATTTAAAACAAGTCTGTAAGACAATAATAATAAATATATGTCATCATAGCACACCCTACCCTACCCTTCCCTTCCCTTTTAGAGGGATTGCCCTCTCCAACACCCACGGCAGCTGCACACCAGACACACCTGGTTTGGTTTCTGCCTCAAGAGAAGGCATTTGTGTAAAAATTTTAAACTCCCTTCCCAAAAGTGGTACTTTAGATATCAAAAATTTTGGGTTCATGAGTTTCCTGTGTTTCCACATAGTAATGTTGACCAAATTCAGGCCACTGAATCCCCTCACATAGTTTTCCATCTCTTTGCATGCGAAAAGCCACTGAAGCTACTGAGCTATTGTTTGCCTCCAGCTTGGCATGTTGTTGCCTTGTTTCAGATGTTTTATTTGCCTGGTTTGGAGCTGGCACTTAAACTCAGATCTTCCCATTGTCCTTAGTACCATAAAATATAATGACAGGACTATTTCTTGATCTCTTATTCTTATGATATTGACAACAATAGGTCTAAAGCAGAAACTAGTTTTGAAGATGGCAAGTATTACTGTACAGCAAACTGTTTTACCAGGTGTGTCATTCCTATAGTGTGCATGTTTTAGAAACTTGGAAGCATAGCAGTTCTGACAAATATTTCAGTATTTCATAGTAGGATATATTTCAAAATCTATTGGTTACTAGGAAATACAAATTTGGGCAGATATTGTCATTCAGTATAATTGTGGTGGAAACCCTCCGTCCCTCATTCCCTTTCTCCAGAAAAGTTTATTTCAAATCCTTTTTTCCATGCCACACTGAACAAAAATATCAGTAAATGTTTCTTGATGTAGTCATGAGTCACAGGACTCTCCTTCTTCTCAAAGTTTACTACCAGAAATATAAGCAGTTCATTGTGAAATTGTTCCACACTGCCTATACTTCTCACCTTATTTTGCATTCTATAAGAAACTAAATTCATGAGAATGGATTTTATTAGGCTATAGGACATCTAAAAATTAAGTACTGCCTGGGAAGTGTTGCAGTGCTTCAATACTTTTAGGGATTTTGATCTTATTGACCCTGTGGAAGATATCACTTCTAAACTCTGGTTGTCACTAAAAAAAATTATCTTTGCGATGATGGCCAAAAAAAAAAAAAAGATAATCCTGTAGTCACATTCCAGTGTACATTTATGAATCATAAATTGATTAAGGAATCTGTCAAAATGCACTTAATCTAAGCTTTGAGGTGTAGAGTTTAGCAGTTCAAATTAAACAATCCACAGGAACTAGTAAATTTCAGGAAGAATATAATTTGTCCTAAAGGCCACCTAGAGGATGAAAAGAGATGCAGTGATAACTAAGCAATTTTCACTGTTTACACCTTTTTAGGTATATCATGAGGGAATCATAGAGCTTTTTTTTTCTTCTGGAAAACAAAATTTTTAAAATAAGTCTGAAAATGGATATGAATGCTACCTTATTTATTTTTTTTATTTCTTTGTTAGTAAAATCATCTGCTTTTACAAATTCCATAGAAGACATAATTAAGAGGATCTTTCATAAAAGCAGAAGTTGAAGATGGCCAGGAATCACTGAATAATATTAATAGTCTTTCAACAGATCAGTAATTTAATTCATTACATTCATTTAATGTAACTACTCAAATGGGTGTTGAGTATAATTATCTTTTAGTCCCTGACTTTGCACTTCTGGGGACACAAATCAATGCTTGGTGAGGACGACAACAATTATTCTAATCAAAGGGGTGTAATACAGAGTAAGTTAGTTGGTTTAATTTCTTAGAGGGCTAAAGTCTTCACATAACTAAACTTGGCACAGTTTGTGAATTGGCAGGCTTTGCTCTAAAGAATCAGTCTGAAATGAGCATCAGCAAAGAAATAACAGTCTCATTCCACTGGAAAGCTGAAATGTGGTTCCATAAACAACTAACACAATTGTGCATTGTTACTGTCTGTTCCACACCAGTTTCTCATAAGATCATCAACCTGGTCTCAACTGCCTTGATCAGTAGTACTCTGTCCTCAGCTTCCTTCTTGAAAAAGCAGTTAACATAAAACCAACACTGAACTACAATGAGTGGAGGCAAACACTGTTCTGCTTCAGCATTGCCATTTCTGTTACTGCAGTAGATCTCTTTCTCAACTCCAATTTCGCAGTGAGTTGTGTATAATTGTTTGGTCTTGAAAAATATAATCAAGTGCTTACAAACAAGTATATCTTGCAAAAAACTCTTCTGTGGTGTTTAAGCTTTTAGAAATTTTTGTTTTATCCATGACAAAGAAATTAAAACTATAGAACTTGAAGTAAGTTAAGAAGTTTCGGTACAAAAAGAATCAAGGGATATATAAAATTTCAGTTATTTTTGTACTTTACCAGAAGCTATACTAAACCCTTACATAGTTGTGTGCCAGTAAAATTACAGGATGTTTTCATAAAAAGAAATATTTATGAGGAACAGGCATGCTTAATTTGTGTACATTAACTATCCCTTCTGGACGGCTTTAGCACTGAGATGTGCTTGCTTTAGGTGATACACTTTTAATCCTGAAAAAACTGTAGTCTAGAAGACAGATTTACAAATAAGGAGGAAAATGGAATTCTGTGACACACTCAGTAATTCCGATTAGGAAACCTTCTTTCTCTACTTGCCATTTTAATGTCACTTTTTTCTTTAGAAGAAGATTTCACTGAGCTTCCTTGATATGATAGAACAGGAACAGAAAAGGGTTTAGTATTAGATCAAGGAAGTGACTGAGGTAGGTATTAGGTTTGTCACTTCAGAAAGGGGAGAAATATGTCCCTTTTTTACATACTGGATACAGAGTTATAATACAAGTATATATGCAACAAAAAGAAATTCCAATCACCCTGTCTTGGCTCTTTGATGTTTTCACTAGTCAAGCAGATCTAGGCAAACTCCAGTAGTTTTCTGTGTTGAAGGTTTATGAGAACATATTTTACAATTTTACCGGGTTTTGAAGAGGACAGGGATTAGAGTTGTCTTAGAGTATGAATACACATGCTTTCACTTATTGGAGCCTTTAGTGTATCTGATACCCTGTTCTAGAAAATAGTTTGATATTTCCTGTGCCCATTACCATTTCATTCTCTTTTCATCAGATTTGGTGATCTGGGACTGAAACTTCTATTGGTTAAGAATTCTTCTAGTAGATGGGATATCTTACAACTTGTCTGATGATTTTTTAGTATATTTCATATGTAAAAAATACCCAGGAAGCTTTGTTTCTGCTATTGCGTTTGTTGTATACTGCAGTTTTTGTAGGAAGCATTTTTTTTTCTCTGACAGGCATTGTTTTGTTTAATGACATCATATATGTCTCTTCCTTTGTGAGACAAACTTCAAGCATAATCTCTGAACACCTTTAGGATCTAGACCTGAGAGACCCTAATGAGAGGATATTTAGTATCTGCACACATGCTTGGTGGCATCCTGGTCAAAGACCACTCAACTGTTGGAAGGTGGAGATAACTACTTGGAGATCCTTTTCCAGGCCACCTGTGAAACAATATGCACACACAGAGAAACCCAAACATATAAACAAACCCCACTATTCCTACTAATGTACATCTAGATTCCAGTGGAAACAAGCAACAAATTCAGAGATTTTTTTTTGTGCAGTGTTTGTACCAAATCATTCCCTGTAAATGTTACCCAGATGTGGCCTACTGTTGTCTAGTCTCTGGCTCCTATTCAAGTTTTTTCTTCTCAATTAATCTGTGTTATAGATAGTGGAGAGTATTAGAAATTATAGAGCAGAAAAGATTGTTAATGGCTAGATAGACTGTTAGATAAAACCGAACGTGTTTTGAATAACGCTTTTGAGCATTTTTCTAATATTAAAGAAATGTGCAGAGAGAAACCTTGGACAAAAGGAACCTCATCAGCGATTATGAGAGGAGTTCTTTTTTAATGTGCTCTATACTCTGAATGAAATAGCATTGTGAAAAAATAAATGTGAACTACTGTACTGACAGACAACCACAACAGGATTGATGTCATAGGATAATTACCCAGCAAATCACAGAATTTTTGTATTTGCTATGTTGTTATCATGATGTGATTGGCAAAGCTGTCACTGTTTGACTCTGAAATTTTGTGCATAGAGCACCTTTTAGAATCTTTCCAAGAAGTTTGAACTCAATTCTCTCAGCATGCTTGTTAAATTTACATTATAAGCTGCCGCAATGCCAATGTGTTATGGAATCAAAGAAAAAAATTACTCTTAAATATGGTAAGTCTTGCAAGTAATAGGAAATTCATTGTATTATTTTATCCAGTAAATATGTGGGGAAAAATAATAAAAAATAAACCAACAACCACTTTCCAATAACACAAAAAGCCATTGCCATGGAAAGGTGAACAAATATAGCAAATAAAAGAGGCAACAAGTTATGTCCACATGTTTTTCTTTGATAAAATCCTCTGTATAAGAGAGTGTTCTGAAAATCTTGGACTGTGTCTAAATCTCTTTGAATTTAAGGTCAAGTTAATCAGAAAGATGAACAATAACAGAGTGCCCAAGTTGTTGGTATAGTTGTCTTTAAATTGTAGTATTTATGTGCCTTTACCATTTCCCTTCTCATGGTGGCTATACAGAGAGCCTAGTGACTACTTCAGATATTTTTAATAACTACTAAAAATTGTTTCCAAATAATTATTCTCACTTTTCTTTCAAATTTCGAAGAGTTGATTAATATTGTGAGTGTGTGTACAATTCAATTTAGCATTAGAGTTTATATTTACACATTTTTTTCTAGATATAGACTGAATATTAAAATACATGATATCATGAACTTGTTCCTGCTATATGTTTACTGTGAAGTTTTATTTCCTTTATATATTAAGAAGACCAGGATGAAAAAATAAACCTCATTCATTTCTCCAAAAGCCTTATTGCTGATGCAGTTATAAGAAAAACAAAATAAAATTACTCCTAATTCCTTCTGTGTGGCTCACCTAACGTACAGTCTAAGAATTGGCCACTCAGTTTCTGTTACTAAAATCCTGAGTTTATTAAAATCATAAAATCTGTGACATAATAAAAGGTCCAAAACAGAAAAAAGTAAAGTTAGACTTTTATAATTATACTAGCTAGTCTTTTTACTGTACATGCATTTATTTTAGATAGAAAGTGGGTTTAATGCACTACTATTCATTAGTTCCTGAAAACAAATAAACCTACATCATAAAAAAATATATATTTTTACTGTGTTGCTGTTTCTATGCTGAAGTTTTTTGACAGCACACAAATGGTGTATATCATAAAGAGGCAAGGTACAAAATGCAAAGAGAATGGTAGCCCTTGTATTAAGGAAAAAATAAAAATTACTATTCAGGTTCCCTGTGAAACCTTAAAAACTCTGTAGATATCTGTGAAAAACGTTAAGTTTGCTATTTCTGCTGGGGACATGGATATTGTGATTTTAACTGCTGACTCTTAATGTATTGGTAAATGCAAACAAGCCTAGGAAATTCAGAGATAATGTACACAAAATAGAAGCAGTGGAAGCACTTGAGGTATGGCAGTAGCCTACAGGAATTCAGAAATGGGAGCAGACACTGGGAAAAATAGGGGGCTAAGAATTAATTTCCTTTCTTCTTGACTAAACACCTACGTAACCCATACTCTCGCTGAACTGATGACCTTTTTGACTTATTTTTTCCCCTCACTCTGACAGATGATTTACAGCATTTTTTTGTGAAAATCTGGTAAGATACTTTAGAGACCTGACATAATTTTTTTGTTGCTTTATTACAGACGTGAGGGTTGAATATCTGATTTTCCATTATACAACATTATTGTGTTTTCATTATGTTGCTTTGAGGATTTTAGGTGGTCTCACTCCTCGCAAATCATAAGGTACCACTTCAAAAACAATCACAATGAAGTCTGACATGTAGCATTTTTCCAGGTAAAACTAGTTGAAACTTTGGCAAGATAATAGCTTTTTATTGTTAAAATATAATTTGTTGAAATTAATTTTTAACTAAATGTTGGTTTTAATAAGCTTTTGAATTGAAAAATGTTGAAATGAAATGCTTAAATGTACTTCTTATTTTGTTTTTTAGCACTCAGATTTTTTGTCTATTTTTGCTTTTTAATTTTTTTTTTATTTAAAGGAAACATTTTTACCATCATTGAAATCAATGATTATATTGTTTTCAAGTTAATATTTTGGGGATTTGAGGTATTTTGGTCCTTAGGGAAGAATATCAAAGTTATGAATACTTCTTTTTACTTGGAATATGACAAATTTCAGTATTCCTTTCAGAATGGACATTTCTTTGTGGAGTATGAACTGTTTAGAAATCTGAGTTTATATTTACACATTTTTCTCTAGATATATACTGAATATATACTGAGGCCAAGATAATAAAGCTCAGTTTATCATATACTCAGCTTAACTGAGTATAAATGTACAGAAGTCAACATTATTATGTGTAAAGTAACTTTACACTTAAGCATCACCATTAGAACAGATTACTCTAGGTCTTATACTCATGATGAATGATGTGGTCACGGTGGTAAGGCTGTTTACCTACTATGTACATCTTTGTTAATCTGGCCACAAAACTTACAAAAGGAAAAGTGAAGTGCTTGCTACATAGCAGTTTGGAAACTTTATGTCAAAGCCAGCAAACCAACTTTAGATCTCTTGGATAATGTTACACATTGGGAGAGCTACTGGAAAATCTAGGAGGTATACAGTGAAAGAGAATCACTGAAATGTGTGATGTTGGCTATGCACGCAGAAAGAAGGCTGCAGAGTCAAAAGGGGAATGGCACAAGTTACATACAAATAAAACCTGCTCATTTCTAACAGCTGATTTAAATGAGAAACAGTGGCCTCATAGACTTCTATTAATTCTTACTTAGAGAGAAAATGTATGTGCCATATTGCATCATACCATGTCATATCAGTTGTCTGGTTTTGTTTGGATGCTGATTTGCAAAACATCTGTGATGGAATATAGTCTATATTCCACAGAAAGAGAGGATAATTAACATATGCACAATGATTATGACCACTGTACACAAGTTCAAAATCATTGTCTAACAGTGGAAAACTAAAATTATGAATCAGTTATGCTAGGATGTTCTTAATTGGAGGAATTTTTGCATATGCGCACAAAAAGTCATATACTTGCCCATCTTAGATTTGCATTACATTATATTTTTATGTGTGTGTGGTGATTTTTCATGGTGGATGAGGGGTTGCTATCTTCTCTCCAAGTAAAGAGAAAAAACACAGGAAACATGGTGGGATGAATCTTATGATTAGCGTTGGTATGAAAGCATACAGGCTCTTTAGGCAAGACAGCCAGGGAGGACTAGGAGGGGGCGTCACCTGCTATGTCAGTGTCCAGCTGGAGTACACGGTGCTCCTCCTGGGGATGGATGAGTAGCTGATTTAGAGCTTATGTATCAGGATTAAAGGGAGAACAGGGAAAGGTACGTTATAGCGGGGGTGTGCTAAAGGCCATCAGACCAGGAAGAGAGAGCAGGTGAGGCCCTCTATAGGCAGATAGGCACAGCTTTGCTTTTACAAGCCCTGGTCCTCATGGGAGACTTCAACAACTCCAATATCTGTTAGAGGTACAACACAGCAGAGCATAACCAATTCGGGAGTTTACTGGAGTGCGTTGATGGTAATTCAATTTTCCAAATGATAGAAGAACCAGCGAGGAGAAGTTCTTTGCTGGGCCTTGTTCTCACCAACAAGGAAGGGCTGACGGGGAATGTCGAGCCCAAGGGAAGCCTTTGCTACAATGACCATGAAATGATGGAGTTCAAGGTCCCTGGGACAGTGAGGAAGGTGCAGAGCAAATTCAACACTCTGGAGTTCAGCAGAGCAGACTTCAGCCTCTTCAAGGATCTGCTTGGTAGGGTACCTTGGAAAAAGCTCTGGAGGGGAGAGTGGGCCAAGAGAGCTGATTGATATCCAATTGTCACCCCCTCCAATCTCTGGAAAGATGCATCCCAACAAGGAAGAAGTCAGGCAAAAATTTCAGGAGGCCTACGCAGATGAACAAGGAATTCCTGGATGAACTTAAACTCAAAATAGAAGCCCACAGAGTAGGTAAGGGCAGGTAGCCTGGGAGAAATTCAGAGAAATTGTCTGAATTGCCAAGGATCAGGTTAGGAAAGCTAAAGTCCTGATAGAATTCAATTTGACCAAGGATGTCAAGGGCAAGAAGAAAACCTTCTATATGTACATCAGTAATAAAAAGAAGACTAGGGAGAATGTGAACCCTCTCCAGAAGGAAACAGGAGACCTGGTTAGCCAGGATGTGGAGAAGGTTGGGATACTCATCAACTTTTTTGCCTCAATCTTCACTAGCAAGGGCTCAATTCGCACTCCTCATGTCAAAAAATGCAAAAGCAGGGACTGTGAGATCAAAGAACTACCCATTGGAGAAGAGGATCAGGTGCGGGACCATCTAAGGAACCTGAAGGTGCACAAGTCCATGGGACCTGATGAGATGCATCCACAGGTCCTGAGAGAATTGGTGGATGGAGTTGCTAAGCTACTATACACCATATTTGAGAAGTTGTGTCAGTCTGGTGAAGTTCTCACTGACTGGAAAAGAGGAAACATAAACCTCATTTTTAAAAAAATAAAAAAAAGGAAGATCAGGAGAACATCTCACCTCTGTGGGTATCAAGATCGTAGAACAGATCCTCCAGGACACTCTGATGAGGCGCATGGAATATGAGGAGGTGATAGGTGACAGCCAACATGGCTTCACTAAGGACAAATTGTGTCTGATGAATCTGATAGCCTTCTACGATGGGGCTACAGCACTGCTAGGTAAGGGAAGAGGAACTGACATCAGCTATCTGGACTTGTACAAAGCATTTGGCACTGCCCTGCATTTGTTTCTAAATTGGAGAAACATGGATTTGGCAAATGGACCTTTAGTGGATAAGGAATTGTCTGGATGGTCACACTCAAAGACTTATGGTCAATGGCTAAATATGCAAGTGGCTTTCCACAGAAGTCGGTATTGGGAACAATGTTGTTTGCTTAACAATTTTTTTGGAGATATGGACAGTGGGATTGAGGACACCCTTAGGAATTTTGCTGATGACATCAAGAAGTGTGGCATGGTCAGCACACTGGAGGGATGTCATCCAGAAGGACTTTGACAGGTTTTAGATGTGGGCCTGTGTGAACCTCATAAAATTCAACAAGGCCAAGAGGAAAGTTCTGCACCCAGGTCTGTGAAATCCCAAGCAAAAATACTGGGCAGAGAATGGGTTCAGGGTAGCCCTGGACAAAAAGATTTTGTGATGCTGGTGGATGAGAAGTTCAATATGAGGCAACAGTGTGTGCTTGCAGCACAGAAAGCCAACTGTATCTTGGGCTGCATCCTAAGAATGTGACCAACAGGTTGAGTGAGGTGGTTCTACCTTTCTACTCCACTCTTTTGAGACCTCATCCGGAGTACTGTGTTCAATGCTGGGGTCCTCAGCACAGGAAAGACATGGATCTGCTGAAGTAAGTCCAGAGGAGGGACACAAAGATGATCAGAGGGCTGGAGTATCTCTCACATGAGCAAAAGCTGGGGAAGTTGTTCTTGTTTAACCTAGAGAAGAGAAGGCTCTGGGGAGATGTTATAACGGCCTTCCATGAACTGAAAGGGAGCTACAGGAAAGATGATCACTTTATCAGGAAGCGCAGTGACAGGATGAGGGATAATGATGTTAAACTGAAAGATGGTAGATTTAGGTTAGATACTAGGAAGAAATGTTTCACTGTGAAGGTGGGGAGGCACTGGAACAGGTTGCCCAGAGAAGTCATGAGTGTCTCATCCCTGGAGGTGTTTTAAGGCCAGACTGGAAGAGGCTTTGAGGAACCTGATCCAGTGGGAGGTATCCCTGCCTGTGATACGAGGGCTGGAACTGAATGATCTTTAAGGTATCTTCCAATCCATACCATTCTATGATCCTATGATATGTAAGGTAATGTCTCTCTTTGAACTTCTCTTTTCATTCATGACCTTTTATTTTGTTTTCTTCTCTATTTTACCAATTATTTTTGTGTAAGGTGCAATATGTGCCTTTCACTGTTGCAGCAAAGTACTTTTGTACATTTTTACTATACATTAAAATTAGTTAATGCTTAAAAATGAAAAGAGGGAAAACTCCTTTCTTGAAGTTTTTGGTTCCCATCTATGTACGTTACAAAACCACCCTAAGTGCAGCTTGCATAGGTATTGCTGAGACTCAGCTTTGGAATGCTGGCAAGATGCCATGCAGTACTATACCTGTTTTACTTCTAATGTGCATTTGAAATGATTGGCAGGAGAATTTAACACATTGAAATTGTACATCTGTATCTTGCATGATAAGATGCTCCTTTCTGGTGCCACAATTCGGAGGAAAATATTGCTTTTTCTCTTTAGCTGTTTTTAAAAAATGTATTGTGCACTGTGTGTATAAATGTATGCATCCAGCTTTGGGTGTTGGAGAAAGTGTGTCTGGTTTAAGAAATTTGTCCCAAATGTGAAGCCCGAAAAACCCCACAAAACACCTAATTTACCATCTTAGCTATTACTTACCATGCAGGAACCATAACCAGGCAAATAAATTTAAGAAATCCATTGATTGCCCAGATAGGTATACTATGAAAGAAGGTATTTATTTTCAAATTTATTTTTTTAAATCTTCTTTATCTTACTGCTCCTGTATTGAGTAATTCCCAAGCCTTAAATCCTGCTTCTCCCTAGACTCCTCTCATTCATCTTCCTGTCTAACTTTATCATATCAGATCTCTTTAAGAATCAGCCAAAGAATTCATTTTCTCAGTCATACCTTCCACACACAAATGTTCACTTGATTATCTCATAATTCCTCTCTTTATATCTTCTCTAACATCAAATAATCCCAAGATAAATGCTGACAAAGAATGTGCTATCTTTTTGGTTAGAATGTTATCTCCTGCTTACTCTTACATATGACAATCAGAACCTTAATATTTTTATGTCAATGTCTTTCCTTCTTTTTCTTAATAAATTATGTTTTCTGTGTATGCACAGAAATATAAATAAATTGTTAAATTTTTAATGTTTATTTTTGTCAAATCTTTGATTAAATAAAACATAACACACTAAAGGAATTTTTCACAATTTCTTCCCCAGATTCCCAGCAAGTGCTTTTAATAGATCCATGGACTATGAACAGGTCACATCCTCTAATTTTTTATGTGTTCTGTAAGAATACACAGGGTAGATCCTGAAGAAAGGACAGCTTTCCTTTTCCTTTACTGTACAGTTTCACTGTAATATGTCCGTGCATGTGCTGAAAATTAATTTATCATATTAAGCAGAGATTTCAAATATATGTTTCTTTTGGCAAGTAAATGATCAAAGATGCTCTTTGCTGCTTGCCACTGGTAGCCAACTATCTTTCAGTCTTGCTGAAAGAGCTCATAATTTCCATTTGCACGTAAGTTGTCATAGATCTCCCCCAAACAATGTTTTTGGACTGAAGTAACAGTGACAGTCATATTAACCTTTTATTTCTCATTCCTGAAATTTTTCAAACATCAGGCAGTAAAAGTAGTGGATTCAACACTTTAAATGTAGGGTTTTTTTAATTCTTGAATAAATGCTTTATCTTCAGGACTATGACTCTGGCTGCAAACTGAAGGTTACTAATCGCAGTCAAAAATATAGAAATCGCCTATGAGAATGGCAGTAAGGATTGTGGTAGATATTTAAATCTAATCTCAGTCAGAATTGAGTTGTGAGGTTTAGTTCTCACTACAGGACATAGGCAAATAAAACAGAGTAGGTCAAATGGCTTTTCTTCTATACTCATCTAATCCTTTTTAGATAAAATGAAAGTTCATTTCATCAGCTTTTGCTCCTTTATGAGAAAGGAGAAAAAAAACCCAGGTTTCCTCTGGAGTCTTGTTATGTCTCTAATGCTGTATAGTTGATTGTAAATTAAGTTACACCAGTGTTTTCTCCAGAAGTTTACCAGATATTAGACAAAATGGAGTAACATAGACATCTGAAGTTCTTATCTTTTCATTTATTTTTTTTAATGATAGTTTCCATTTCCATTAATACAGTGCACAGATGTACATTTTGGCATTTGTATCTGCTCTTCGTATTTCTTTTTTTTTCCTTTCACATAATTAATTTCTTATGTAAAATATTATTTTATTTGTCATTAACTTTTTTCATTTGGCTTCCTTAGCTGCCAATATGAAACTATCTGATTACAGGCGAGGTAGTAGATAAGAATTTTTGTAAGAAAAGGGTTTTAAATAAGAAAAAATGAGGAGGATATTTACAGAAACAATGGCAAAAATATGAAGATGTCAGAGTTTTGTTTGCAATGCCAGACAATATTTTTCCTTTAGTAGCCTTAATAATTTCATTTCAGTTGAAAGCTCAAAATCAATGGTGAAAAACTAAAAAAAAAAAAAATAGTTAGTGGTCACATTTTCAGAGAAGAATGTTGTATTTATTTATTTACTAGTAATTTTGGTATGCTTTTGCTGATATCTCCATGTGTGATTTTTACTGTACTTAGGGGACATGTAACTGAGATGTGAGTACTAATATTCAGCTTGGAAATTCTTAAATGGAGTGAATTGTCACAGCATTTCAAAATTTTGAAGAATATAATCATCTGCACATGTTAGTCACCTTTAAATGCAAACCTAAGGATGCAGAGAAAAGGAAAATAATATCTTGACACAGAAGATAAATTTTAATGTCTTTTTATTCTTTCACATTAGAAATAAAAGGAGAAAAATAAATAAACAAACAAAACCAAAAAGAAAATATACTATGTTCTTCCAACAATACAAACAGCACAGCAGCACAGCAGAATCTGGAATCCTGTAAGACCTTCCTATGTTGTAGCCAACATTCATTTTCAACAGCTTATGTCCATAGTTTCCTGCCTTTTTCCATGGTTTCCTACTTTCTCAAATTTCTTCCATAAGGTTTAAATTTTTCTCTACCAAATCCTCTTTTCTTCTCAGTCTCAAGTTCATAACGTAAAATGAAGACTATGATTCTTAAGGTAAATATATGTGAACTGAGTCTTAACAGTTATTTATATACTTAATTTAATAATTATGAATATGTACAACTGGAACAGAAAACTCCATTTATTTAATACAAATAATGCACGTATTTATTTTTTGTTGAAAATGACTCTATTTTTGTTGTTAGTGATTGCCATTGCAGTAGTGTAAAATGTGAACAGGTGTGTTCTGTTTCCATAACTGCACATAGAGTAAATTAACTGTATTCAACATAATTACTGCACTGACAAGCATAGCTATAGTCCTGATCTCACCTGACAACTAAAATGGTTCCTGTCGCCATCAGCAAAATTAAAGCTCACACAGATCCACGCAAATAAAAATAAATCCTATAAAATATCTTCTCTGAACATGCCTGGGCCATGAAACAAGCTTCTGAGACACTGACTCTTATCTTAGAGGTGTTTCTTTCAAGGTCAGGCTCCAGGCATGTTAATAGCATTTGGAAATCGTGTCTGTTGCTGTCTGGTTTATATGCTTTATGTGAAGACAATAAATGACTCTGAAGTTGTTCATCCAGTATTCTGTGAAAGTGCACAAAATTGAAGAACTGTGAGAACATGTGCCTTGATATAAATTTGAGAAAAAAAATATAACAGACTACTTTTTTCTTCCTGGAAACCCGTTGAGGAAATATTTGTTCAGTTCCGTATAAATTTGTCCTCTAGCAACTGAGATTCTTACAGAAAAACTGCTAGAATATAAAGATTCAGCGCAAAGAGCTAGGGTACTGAGACTGCAATATCTGCAAAGATTGACAAAACAAGACAGCCTTAATCAGTTCACTCTTCATAATACACAGAATGTAGGTGGACATTTTGAAGAAGAATCAAAATGCTTGGTTATGGGTATACAGGAGTAGATGCCAGAATATAGTAAAAATCTTTTCACTAAATTGGTCTGAAAAAGTCATAAATAAGGCATTGAAGAAATAAACCGCCTGAATCTTAGCTTAAAGGAAAAATCTTTGCAAAGATAATAGCAGCCATGTACTAATTGCTGTTAGCTGTCCCATCAGACAAAGGACTTGTGCTAAGGGCTTAGGCATTTTGCAATGTCTACCTTTTGAGTATTTGGCACCAGAGTTAAATTCTGTATTAGACATCCTGGTTTCACACAAGAGCTCAGAATGGCATCTACAACAGCCAGTAGAGCAGAAAGTTCAGCTTTTCTGGAGGTGCAGAAAGATGACAGGTCAGTGCCCGAAGGTTCAACTTCCTAGGTTATTTTGTCTTCCTTAGCCAAAAAAAATCCAATTTACATCTTTAATTTCTCTGGAGGTGTTCTATAAAATGGGGGGAAAGCAACTGCGGTAAGAGTTTCACCTTTCTCCCTTTCATGGTGACATTCTTTCATGGGGAAGAATCCACTGTAGTTGAATGAGGCTATAAGTCCCAGACAATGTAAGCAGATTTAAGACAAACCTGTGCTTTTTTATGGAGTGCATTAATGCAGCTTACTGGATTTTTTTTTTATTCCTTTTCTGACAGAAGGGGAATAAGGACCTAACTTCTAAGTACTCAGGTCTGTCACTGCCTCTCCATACTCCCATCTCAAGAAAGGTTTAATTTACCAGTTCAAGACTATTCTTTATCTTTGATCTTTGTTAACTTTTTTTCTTATGGTGACATGTCAGGGATCAGAGGCAGTATCTCTGTACATAACTGCGGAGATTTCCTGAACTAAAGACAGTATCTTTATAATACTCTGGGAACAAGACTGTTTCGCAGCTTTCTTTGCACAAAATGCATGCAGGAAAAGGTTGGGTATCTCATTATATTCAGGATAGAAGGAATACAGAGAGACAGACGTCTCTTAATTTGCTTGCTAATCCATTAAAGAAAAATACAGGCTATGGTTACCCTGAGGAAAGGACCCAAATTTTCAAGATTTTTAATTAGAATTAAAAAAAAAATCAAAACAGTAGGGTTACAATAATCCTTTGAAAGTTGAGCATTTTATAATCATGTGATTATGTTAGATATGCCATGGCAAAAGAATATGCTACTGCTTCAGTATACAGTTTTGTCAGCAACCATTTTAGTAGCCTTGGGCTTTTCTCATAGCTACTAATTTATATGATAATATCTTTATTATTAGATTATGATAAGTGAAATCATGCAAGGAAATTTTTTGTTGTAACTTAAGTCTGGGTGGGTTTTTTTGAATCTCAATTTTTTAATAAGAATAAATGTACTAGTGAAGAATTATGTCTATGGAAAGCAGAGAGATGAGCATTCTGCTGATATCTGTATCTGAGTCACTTTGAATCAGAATACAAGTTATATTCAAGCAAATTGAGAAAGCAAAAAAACTGAATGCAGGTCAGTGATGATGGAATAAGGGTAGTTCAAAAGACCAAAGAATCAATTGTTTCCCATAGCTGATCACGTATTTTTTACTAGTGAAAAGACTATTTATAGAATGGGCATTTCCCCACATAACTTTTACAGTATCTACCTGACAAGCACCTTGCATAATACTGCTGGCACAAGCTGTGATATTTAACTTCAAATGTGTAATAACGTTGTTCAAAACAGGAATTAGAGAAAGTTTTGTCTTAGATGGTAGTTTATAATCAGAGTTGCATCTCCAAAGGTCAATTCAGGTGCAAGGTAGAATCAGCCTACGGAATTGTTAACTCCTTTCCACTGACTATTAGGTTTTCAATGAAGATACCACAGTAGATGCCTAATACTGAGTAGGAAGATTTAAGACCACCACACATAAACACACACAAATATAAAACACATGCTCAGGATTTGTCTTTAGACATTACTCAAATAGATTATCTTTCAGTGTGTCTATGCTAGTGTCTCACTTCAAATGAGGATTGCATTTTTGAAGTGGATCTCTCAAATTCTGGAGCCTTACTTTGAAGAGAAAAATATACCAGAAAACTTCTTAGTCATTTAATCCTGACTTATTCTGCTTTGGCTTACATTGAGAAGCAATCTTGGATTATGAATGTCAAATTCTTATTTTTATAAAATGGATTTGAAAGTTATCTTCCAGGAATCTATCTAGTGCACTTCAAGCATTGGTCCATTGGTCCAGGGTACAGCAAATCCAAAAATCATCAAATGTAGATGTTGACACTTTGACAGAAATTCTATAGATCCACTGCTACAAATCTATGTCACTACAACTGGCAAACCGACTGTGTAACATAAATCAACTCTAGTCACCTGCTCTGGTTATTATGAAGTATTATCTTCAACATCTTTTCAATTCTTCATTCCACTGCAATTTGCCTTCTAGCATTGGGATGACCTAAATATAGGTAAGGCAAAGCAAATTTTACATTCCAAATTCTGGGCTGACACCTTGCTGTCTCTTTTTGTATCTTAACTGGTTAATGGAAAAGTAAGAGTACATTTTGATAAAACAATGATAGTATTTTCCTATGCGAATTATCTCAAGCTTGGAATGAGTATGACTTACTTCATTACTTTTCTTACTTTTTCCTGTCTTTCCAAGATAGAAAGCAGGAGAAGATTACTCCTTTATATTGTATCTTTGAATATTTATTGACTCTCTAAACCAAGGCAGACTTAATAGTAGATACTGTACAGGACTTAGTGAGAAGGTAAGGGACAGTAACTTCTTGATCATACGAGAAAGGAAAACAGAAGGAAAAGACTGGGAAAATTGTCCTTCAACGAAAGGATTATTTACCGCATTGGAATGGTGGGGAAAGAGAGGACAACATCTATGTGGCTTTAAAATATACAAAATAGTTTTTTTCTATGAATATACTTAATGTAACTGATTTTCTCTGGAATTTGTTTTGTGTGCCTTGGAAAGTATAAGGCAAAATCCCTCTGCTAGAGCAAATTCTTATTGTGCCTTTGAAATCAGTGGAATTGCATATATTAATTTTCTTAAAATTGTATCCACATATACATTTGATGACATTTTGATTTTACCAAACTAACAAAGCTTTTTTCCCTACTATTACAAGATTTTTTCTAAGATATCCTGTTGTAATATTACAAGAATCTGTTGAGAGTAACATCAAACACAGTAAAATCATAGTCCCGTGAATTATTTCCATCCATTACTTTTGCTTCAAAGCTGCCAGGTTTTTACATAATTATTTTGTCAGTCTAGAAACAGCTTTTCCTTCCCAGGTGCAATGAGTACCCATGACTCATGTTTCACTCTGCAAAGAAAAGCAAAGGGGAGACATAAATTGCGTCCATTTATATGCTGAACTGGTTTGTAAGAATCTTATTTTAGAGCCAATGGTGTGCAGTTTCAGGCTAGTAGATTCTAGCAAAACTCTATTACTTCATGTGTTCATTTTGAAAAGTTAGAATAACATTTATAGCAATTATGTGAATTTAGAGCTCTTGAAAATGAAGTATTAATATTACTAGCTACGATGAAGTATACTTCAGACAGGTGCTTGCAGGTTAGTCTTTCAGTTTTGCCCTTCTATGTTATTGTTCTCATTAGGCTGCCTCTAAGATGTGGATGTGCAAATCTGAGGCATGGTTGTGGAGATGTGGAAGTGCCATCCAATATTTAGACGGGTTCATGTTTTATTCACCATAAATTATTGTTTCTATTGCATGGCTGGCCAAATTTTAATCTTCAAAAATGAAAGGATACTGACAGGTTCTGGGTAAACTAACTTTAAGTGCTGATTTTGCAAAATAGTTAGCTCATGAAGTGTTGCTTATCATAAGCCCCCTTTTAATTATAATGAACAGACAAGAATAGTTATACAAAACGTTGTTCTCAAACAAGGAAAAGCAGACACCTCAAATTGTACGCATGACCATTAGTTAACATTTAAAGAGGAAAAGTAATTAAATGAACAAACTTGTCTAAACATAACTGCAGTATACGTGTAGTTAGAATATAATTGCACGTTTTCAGCACAACGTTTGCAGAATATGCTATTATATTTTTAACGACCAGAGGCAGATAGGTGTTCTTTTTCATGTCTCATTAAAAAAAAACCAAAACAGTCTCTGAACATCTGAAATGTCTAACTTTATGTATGGTCTTTGTTTTATTTTCATGATGTTTAAAGAATTTGTAATTTGTGCTCCTATTATTCTTAGATCCGTGCTACTTCATAATGGCACCTGCTCTCTCCCTGTCACTTATGATACCTCTTCAGTATCTGTACAAGTTTTCATGTTGGACCAGTCTGGCCTTGCATAGTTTAGCAAGTACAAATAAATGCCTAAGGTGCAATAGCTACAGGCAAATTTACTGGAAGAAAAAACTGCTTGGGAGGATTTCTACAGCTTGTTACGCTCTCCCACATCAAAAGAATTATCAGTGGAAATATACCATTGAAAATATGTTCAGAGTTAATAAAGCTAGAGGTGATGACCTTTTAAATGTGTGTTTGAAAGAGAAGAAGCATTGGAATAATATTAACACTGTAAGAGATAATTATGCATTCTATCATTTACTTATAGTGTGATGAGTCAGAAGTGTTTTCCTTAAAACAAGTGAAGTAGAAGGTTACAAAAGAAAAAATTGAGTTCTACCACAGGCTATTAGCAGCAGTGGAAACTACAGTATTATGTCTTTTCTTCATCATTTTGGACTTTATCTTGGACCCCCTTAGTAGATATGGAATGTGTTTGGAATGAGTCTAACGACCTTTCTGTCAGCTTAATTTTTGCCCCACATTTAAAGATAAGTTTAGGAGGCAAATTATCCTTTAAGAACAATACTATCTTTCGGTCTGTTGTACTGTATGGTATAGTATAACTAAATAATTTGGCTACAGATAAAACTAGTGTTGACTGAAAAATTCATTAACCTAAAGATATATTCTGTTGTTTTCTTTTGACAATAAACAAATATTTCATTTCAATAAGGAAAATCTTTGATTTCAGATCTTTTCACTTCTACCTTTCGTTATGTACTAATTGGAGTATAGAGGAGGGTAGAATCCAATGTTATTTTTTAAATCTAAACAGATAATAATTAGACAATAATGATCCAATTTTGAAATGTTGGAATCTTCCAAACATCTGCAATAGGCACATGTCTGGTAGGAATTTTGTTGCAATATTTAAGTTCTTTCATTCAATATAAACTCTTACAGTCTTTCTCATTTCACATCATCATTCTTTGTTGTTCTCATATGGTTATCTTCTCTAAGTCATGCAAAAGATAAGTATATTTATATTTATATTTAGTTATATTTATTTACACTCTTCAAGAGGATAAGTGGATTTGTATTTATTTTAATGTGGTTCAGCTGCACAGATACTTGTGCATTGAGGAGGAGTTACTGTTCTGAAGAGGTCTCCAAGTTTTTCTTTGCTGAGTTTTTCCCTTTTGTTCTCACCCTCCTTCCAAATGCTAAGTGTATAAGAAGATTCTATCTGCTTGAAATACCATCTTTTTATTCAAATACTTATGATTATCTGTCTGTAGCTCATTCCCTTCATCTCATTTTTCTTTTCTCTTTCTATACTTTCCCTTTTCAGTTGTTAACATTTCTGTGTTTTAATCTTTACTTCTAAGCTCTTTAGCCAATATCAATTTTCATTACAAAGGTTTAACTTATTTGATTCTTTACACCATAATGTTATTTTTGTCGCTTGTTTCCTAGGTAAGAATGTGATACATAAATTCTAATCTTTACAGTAAGTATTTGAGGGCAGATTGAGGCATACTCTTAATCAAATATTTTAATATAAGTTATATTTTAGCAAGGACCATTTCAGCTTCTTTCTATTACTGTTCCATCTTTGGACTCTTCGTCATCATGTAAAAACATTCAAATAGTATTTCCATTAATATTCTTTCATTTACAAGACGGATGTCTGATAGATTATTAAGGAACATGGGATTTCAGGCTTTCTTATCCCATAGAGTGAATATGATCTGTGTGCATTATCACTCTATTTTAGTTCTTGCTGTATTTTTCATGGAGGGTGAAAAAGGAATTCTGTTAAACTTTTAAATAGTCTTTCTATAAACTGCTTTTACTTCTACTTCTACTACATTTTTAATTTGCACTGAACAAAAGCATTCGTTGTTCCTTCTCTTCACATTTTTAAAATAATTGACACATCCTAGAAAACACAGCATTCCAGAATAAAAAGCAATATGAGCAAAAAATCACCATGAATTTAAGAAAAGGTTATGGTAGTTCTCTGTTATCCTTTTTTTTTCCCAAAATTTTGTTCCAGCATCTTAATTCTTTAGGATAACCTGTGGGTAGAGCCCGCTGAGATGAAATGTGTCATCCAGCTGCCTCCATCCAAGACTGATCCATGGAACTGAAATTTACTGTTAACTTTTAACTTTTCAATACTATATTACTGTCTGAAGTTATATTAAAGTTTTAGCCAATGCAAGCTACACCTTAAATTTGCTATTGTAGCAGTACTGTATAACTTTGCTGCTCAAGATGAATGACGCACATATCTTGCTATCTTGGATATTCTTAATATATCCTATTTCTTCTAAACAAACCGAAGCATTAGAAATATTTTCTGAAAATGTGGGATTTTCCAGTGTTCTTATTTCACAGGTTTTATATTTCTCTTCTGCTTTCTAGAGCATATGCTACCTTTTGCTTCAACCTCTACCTAAACCGATGTTCTACTCTAATGCTTCCTATGTTGATATACACTTACCTGCCGACAGCACAAAGGAAACTGAAGTGGAATAACACATCTCCCACATATTTCTTTTCCAAGTTAGCAAAAAACTTCCTCTGTAAAAGAAATTTTTGTACTCCTATGTGACCTGTGATAAAATTCTCAGTAGTATTGGTGTATCGAGTTCCAAATGACATTACAAGATATGTTGGACTCTAAGCTATAGCAGAATTTCCTTTACTGTGGTCCTTTATTTCTAATTGTTATTTACTGGGAAAAAAATAACAGTATATATAAAACACAAACCACAATGTTTTAAATAGCATGTAATTGTATCTCAGTCACAAGTATCAGTCATGCTTTAATTAGCTAATGCTTGACATTAAAAATTCTAAGTGTACGTACATAAATTTCTTTCTTTTTACATCATTTAAAGGCTCATAGTTTTCTTTACTACCTGTCAGAAACAGAAAAATGTGAAGAATACACTGGTCCTAAACTTCTTGGAACAAAGTTTTTTCACAAAAGAGTGAAAAATAATGTGATTTCTAATTAAAATAAACAGCGTAAATTTCTGAAGAAGTAGGACAATAGACCTTCTCCCTTATTTTGATCTCTGCATTTGTTCACTCAGAAAGTGTCTTTCAGGTCCTCTGGTTATATCACCAGGGAAGTATTTGTTGATCTTAAAAAAATAAAAATAAATCAACTTATTTCTCTAGGCCATTTGTGCTTAAATGTTCTTGTATCAATCTGATATAAATATCTGTACCAGTTCCAACAATTTTGCTGTAACAAAAAGAAAGTAACAGTCATGATAATTATGTTCCAATCTTTCTATTTTGTCATTTTACTTATTAAAAATTTACTCCTATTATTGACACATTATAACACTTTCATTGTCGTACTTTCTTTTTTTCCGTGGATGTTTTCACACCAGTTTCAACCTCTAATCTTAGAAAAAGTGCAACAACAAAATGCTCAATAAAGCCATCACCTTTCAGCATCCAGTCCTATTTTAAAAAGCTCTGGTAATTTCATAGTTGTTATGCAATTCATGTCCATTTCTTGATGATTCTTGCTCTCATTTCTCCTAAATATATACTATTTACTTAAAAAATCAGTAAGAGGTCAGATTCAGATGAAAGAAAAAAGTATTTGCAGGAAAAAAAAGAAGCATAGAAGAAGAAAAGAGGCACTAATTATTCCTAATGGTCCCTTCAAACCATACATATTTTTTCTAAAAAAAAAAAAAAATTCAGTTAAAAATGATTATTTTTTTTTAATGGAAAGAACTATTTCTCATTTGGTTTCATTTAAATATTTTTGGTGAAACCAAGTGTTGAATGTTTTTGGTCAAATTGTTGCCAATTTAAGAACAAGGACTTACTTGATCATTCAATCAGATAAATGCATTATTTGTATAGCTCTTGCCTGACTGATTGTGTAGTGATCACATAGTTAGCCTGCAGTTAAATGTTCTATTGTTTTTGTTGGTTTTGTTCACAATCTTATCTAACCCTATACAGTTTCCTCCATTTATTTGTTTTTTCTACCCTGCAAATTTAGTCTCTTACTCTTTGGAGAAAAATCTTATTCTCTGTATATCAGAGTCTAATATATTGTGTAGGTCATTAATACTTCTCTTCTTCGTCATGGATCTCATTATTTATTGTATTACGTTAGTCATTCTTTTGTTGAATACCACTCAAAGTGGGTCAAGAGTATTCTTAGTAGTGCAACAGCTTTCTTCAATTGAGTTTTAAACCTGTGAAGTATCCTTTATAAAGAGAAACCTGTGATTTTATTGCCAGTCTCCCAGGATTTCCAAATGTAGCTCATACCTGCAGCACTATACTCATAGAAACAGAACGCAGTGGACTGTGAGAGAGACCTATATTTTTCAGAGCACTTGAACAAGCAAATTAAAAAGGAGTGCTGGCTGTAATGGTGATGGTTAATCCTGCATTTGTGCCACCAAGGCAACAGATTCTGGAGGAGATTTGGACTAATGCAGTGTGGATGAGACTGGTGTATGTGGGATTTTCTCTGTGGAAATTGGGAGCGAACCAATCTGTACCACCTACTTGAGGAGGAGCAAGAGCTGCTACTTAAACAAATATCCTGATTTTGGCTGGAGATATTAAGTACTAGAATTAAACTTAGGTGTCTAAGTTAACTTCAAGCAACTAAAATATGACCCTTCTTACTTACTCTCTCTAGCCACTTCCACTCAATTATTGTTAAACTATAGAGATGTACAAGGATATTTTGTGAAATTATTTGAAAAATTCTCCGTATTGCTCCATTTACACTCATACATGTGTGAGGGAAAACCACAGAGGTTCCCAAAATGATAAACCTCCAGATCTCACATTTTATCAGACACCCATGTCAATCATTCGGAGAACAAATCTACAGAGAACCGAACTTCATTAGTTCTTCTGCTTAAAGAGCTTCTTGTTTTTGTCCTGAATTTCTAATTTCATACTCTCTCTAGAACACTACTCTCTAGAGATGGAATGGAGCAGGTACTGCAGTAGATGGAATTCTGAATTGTAAAACTGACTTTTCCGACAGTAATTTTTATTCCTATTTTAGGAAACTGTCGAGAGATATAATTCTTTAAGATATATATTGAATTTGCCATCGCCTCTGAAAAACTATGTGCCTGTAAGTTTTGTATGTATATATATACACATATATATACAAACACATATATATGTTCACATATATATACAAATATGTTCTTTTTTTTTGAGAAGGTATTATCTCTTTTATTTATTTAATTTAAGATTTGATAATTTAAATTTTCAATGTTGAGATGTTTTTAAAAATAATTTTTGTTACATACAATATTGCATATTTTACCTATGGTTAACTGCATCTAGTACTTCTATTTTTATTGTACTTGTCTCTGCATTTTCTTTCAGTTTTAATAAATAATTCAATAGACTTTTTAAGCATATATTAATAAGTTACCTAAAACATTTCCACAGAATTTGAGCCAAAGGTACATTGGCAGTTGTAGTACAAAAGTTGAAAGTTATCACCGGTAATGTTATTCTGGTACTATAGTTACATATTGTAAAGAAAGGCAGTAGTTTTAGGAACACTGTTGTGTCTCTTTCTCATTATCTAGTGTGGATTTAACTCAAAACATTATACACTGTATCACTTTTGCTATCTACTTCACGTCATGTGATTGTTACCTAAGCCAAATTTACAGACTTGAACAGCATTAGAACACCTTATTATACACACACGTACCTAGGGAGATAATTTTTAGTATGAAAAGAATAAACAAATTCGAAGACTATTTTGTAATGACCAAGCCAATTGCTCATTACAAGAAAAACACCAAATAAAAATCTGATCAGAGCTCAGAATTTAATATGAGGTTCAGTTGCCCTAACACAAGCAACACTGACAAACATCTTGAATGATAATTAAAGTTAATTTGTGCTAATTCCCTTTTTAATAATACCAAAGATAAAATGTAGCTTCAATACCTCTATGTTGTCTACTTGTGATAATGGAAAAAGCCAGTCAACAGGCGAAAAGTGTCACTGAGTTATGATTTCACTCGGTGAAAATGATTACAATTTGCAAATTGTAAAAGTTCTCTGCACAGTAAAGAGTAACTTCAGGGCTTTATTGGCCCCAAAATTCTTCTTGTGTCTGAAGCTCTGCTTCTAGGCATAAGCAAATATTCTTCAGTTTCAGTCAAGCAGAACAATTCACTCCTTATAACACATTAAAAGCCTGACTTAAACCAAGACAATAAGTGTCCTGTACATATTGCTCATGTCAGGTGTAATCTGATATTTTCTTGATCACTTTTTGGGTAATCAGCATTATCAGTATTTTATCTACTTTTCTTTATAGATAATAGAATCATGCATCCATTCAAATTAATTAATCTATGTGTGAAAGCCCATATATATCATACATATAAAATGGTATTGTTACAATAGTCCAAAAAGATTTGCATTGTTTTATTATGCATACATTCAGGTGTATACAGAAGTGTCTATATAAACATAAACTTTATATAACTTTATATAAACTTTGCTCTCAAGATGAATGGCCCACATATGTTTCTATCTTGGATATTTTTAACATATAATTATCCTTGGTGATGCCATGCTGGCTATCTTGAATCACCTCCCTGTCCTCTACATGGCTTAGCATAGCTTTGAGGAGGATTTGTTTCATGATCTTGATTATGTCTTGACTAGTCCTCTGAAACTAATGAAAAAATCTTTAAGCTTATGCAACTGGAAAAGGACATACATTGATTTAAACACATCAGGAATACAGTGGATCTGAAGCGTTTTTCCACTTCTTGGCAGAACATCCTTTTCACTGTATGTGAAATAATTCTGAAATGGAATAATACACCTCTTGTTAGTGCTTCAGCAGATGTTTAATTATATAAGGGAAAAACTGAACATTATAAGGAAGGACTGATAGACCTGTATCCCAGATACTACATAGTTTAGCTAACTGCCAGTACAATGAAAAGGTGGAACAAGAATGGTATTTCAACTGTTGACAAAAACATCCAAATCCCTTTGCCATAGTTACAGTTGCTACTCCAACCCAGAAAGAATGGTGTTGGTCCAATGCTTTGCCCAGAAGAATACTCAGACACTCTATGGAGCAGTGAGTAAAAGAGGTACACCTTAAACTCCAGAATGATTAACTGCAGCTCTAGATAAAATAAAGATAGAAAATAGTAGATCTGACTTTCACGTTTGCCTAGGGAAATTATGTCCAAGGTGAATATTCTAGCTACAAAGGGAAGTAAATGTGGTTATGACCATTTTTCTTTTCTAATAAATGTGGAATTTTTTCTCACTTCCTTTACTTTCTTTTCCCTTCCCTTCAATTATAAATTCAAGTAGAGAGGTTTAAAAAGCTAAAATTATGGATTCACCCCAGCTAAGTGTAGGCACTTAACTGAGGATCCTATGCTAAGATCCTAATCATCCTAGGCTTATCCTAAACTTAATGGAAAGAAAGTTGTCTCCTGAGAGCAATTAAGACCTTGGTTGACTGAAATAACCATCTGTAAAAGCCTTCCCTCCTCATGTTATAACTCTAGAGCCTGTGGGATAAATCTGGACTAAATATTTAATTTGAGATTTAAGGGATCTGTTGTGTTGAATGGAAGTCTTTTTCCAAGGAAAAAAAATAAGCAAGTAGAAATGTTTCAAAATAACTTTTCCCGATTTTATTAAAAAACCAAAAACATTACCTCAAAAATTACTTAAGCATTACTCTAGTCGGCTTACCATGCACAAGAACTCTTGTATTTATATTCTTCTTAAAAATATATTTATGTTGGGATGATTTTCCATTACCATATTTACAGTAGGGATTGATTTGTTCCCAAATTTTTAAATAGTCGACCACATTTGATTTCAAATTTAGAAATAATACAATGAAAAGTTTGCAGGTAAAAATGTGATACTGCGGCAAAAGCAAGTCCTTTGGTTTTCATTGAAATATTTGATCTCTTCTCACTTTTTAAAAGAGATCTTCAGTAACACTTTTTAAAAAATATTTTGTAAAACTAAAAAAAAATTCCTGTGTTTCTGTTAGCATTTGGTATTTTCAGATTCCTTCCTTTTAAGTCATTAACTTCCATTCACACGAGTAGCTGTAGAAGTCATAGCTATGTACTTCTTTGAAGAATAGACATGATCCATCATGTTAATTTGTAGAGCACTATTTATAAGGACTAATGGTACTGTTAATAAAGGAACATGAGCTCTTGGTAAATTAAAAATACCACAAATCTTCTTTGGCTTATCTGATATTATTTATTTCAGTTCCAGAGATCACATATAAACATTCTCATTCCCATTTGCAAGAACAATATAATTTCTGGTTTTGAAAAAAAAACTTTGATATGTTATCTAATATATTTTATCATCAATAAATGTGACCTTAGCATACTGAGTTTTACTTCTAATATTGCTACAACCTTGAAGAAATCTCATACTTAATGCTAGTAGTTTCTATTCTTTCCAAAACTGATGATCATTTAAACTGCATTGGTTCATGAATTCCGAGCTTTGTGAGGCATTTCAGAAGCACAACAGTATCTTGAACACAAAGATCTACTGCTTAAAGTACCAACATTTTTGTCTTGTCTCAACAAACTGAAAAAAATTGAAAATGTTTTTTTCCTAACAATGTATAAGCCTAGCGAAGGCTTAATTCAATACAACTCATTGAGAAGCACCGTTAAGCAGGTTGTCATATTTTTCAGGTTGTTATTTTATAACTTGTATTGGTCGTCTAAAGAAATCTGTAAAATTTTATTTTCTGAATGACATTTGAGTTTGTGATCATCTCTTTTGATCATAGTAAATTTAGTCTTCTTTTTTTTTCCACATAACTTGGTTTATTAAAGAGTGTTCAAATCAAATTAAGGTACTCAAGACAAATTGTTCTGTCAACAGTGGTTTTACATGATTTTTTTTGTGACCACCACCTCTCCCTCCCAACTGCCCATCACTCCAATTTACAATATCTACTCTTTACCCATCAAATCCATCACAGTGCCTTTAGCTCTTCCAAGAACCTACATGCTAGAGCATATCAAGATTTTTTCCGCTTCTAGAGGCATCTCCCTGCAATACCGTGAGTTCATTCCTATGCTCTGCTCCACGTTCTCTCCGACTGCCTTGAGGTCCTCACATCACCATACCGTAAGCTTTTCCCAGGTCTCTCACTACTAGGAAAATTAGTTGTTCTTGGGGAGCTTTAGATGGGATATTAGGAAAAATCTTTGCACCTAAAGGGTTGTCAAGCACTGGAACAGAAGGAAGTGCTTGAGTCAGCATTCCTGGAGGTGTTTAAAAGGTGTGTAGATGTGGTATTTAGGGTCATAGTGCTGGTCTTGGCAGTGTTAGGTTAATAGTTGGACTTGATGACCTTAAAGATCTTTTCCAACCTGAATGATTCTATGACTCTGTGAGTCTTCTGCTACTTTCTCTGCAACTCAAGATAAAGACAGCAAACATTGTAATTGTTCTGGAGCTATCCACAGTCTCTTTGACTCTTTTACTTTCTTATGCTTGTTGACCTTCTGGGTGCTGCCACGCAGGTGATGGTTGACCAGATGAATTGCTAATTCCTCAATAGAATGCTAGTGAATGTTACCTTTCATCTATTCATCTTCTTTTAGCTACTTATTTTCATAAAAGAGTTGGCCTAATAATACCTTTGATAATTATACTTTCCTGTCAAATTTGATTGAAGTAGGATAATGTGTTTGTGAGTCGCCATCAAAAAGAGATGAGTGCTAGAGAAACGGAGCTAAACATGCAGTAGCATCAGATAAACTGGATACTCAGATAATGTTACAAAGCATTATTGCACATAGAACTTGTGAGTTAATTTACATATGATTAAAGCATAGTACTTCAAAACTGGGCTTAATAAAATTGTTTTTCAACAAAGCACCTGTTATTAGCAGCAAATATGAGAATCCACAGTAACAAATCCTTTTAGTTATCATGAAGGGCCACAGAAGTTTCTAATTTACATAGAAACCTTTCCCACCTACTATCACTGAAATAGATATCTATTAAAACCTGATTTTAATGGAGTTCCATAAGACTACTCATTGTATACTAAAATATCAAATTCACCAACATCACTGACATTTTTACAGGGTTAAAATATTTTAATTGTCACTATGCAGTTCAAGATTGAAGTTAATGTCATACTTTGACAAATTGTTTTAAAAGCATTGGCTAACTGAAAAGCTCTATTATGTTTAAGTTTTGCTAGAAAATTACTGTGCAGAAGAATAAAGTGGTCATTACTCCTGAATCTTATAAGAGAAGAAAGTTGTGTACAGAAGATAAGCTACAGTTTTATTTTTAAAAAAAAGTAAATTATAGACTGCCCACCCAACATTAAACTGCGAAACCTAAACATTGTGGCAGTGATGCTTTCTATAGCATCTTGCAAAGAGTTCTAGATTCAATTATCTTAAAAAACTGCTATCATCTGAAAATTTTCTGACGGCACTCTTCATTACTATATTTTTCCAGAACATGTAAGAGTATCAGTCTGTTTAGCCTGAAAAAGAGAAGGCTGAGAGGGGACCTTAGCAATGCTTATAAATATGTAAGGGCAGGTGTCAAGAGGATGGAGCCAGACTCTCCTCAGTGGAGCCCAGTGACAGGACAAGGGACAATGGGCATAAACTGGAACACAGGAAGTTCCACCTGAATGTGAGGAAAAACCTCAGAATACTGGAATAGGCTACCCAGAGAGCCTGTGATGTCTCCTCTGGACATATTCAAACCCTACCTGGATGCATTCCAGAAGATTGTACACATATTTTTAGATTCACAGGGGGAAATGACATCGAATTTTCATAATTTAGATAGTTGTACAAACCTATGATGCAAAAACTTATTTGTGTGATTCTGTGATTTTGAGCAGACTAGAACCCAGGATAATGTTCTGGCAACCTCTGTGCTAATCTTGGTCCTTGGTGGAAGAGGCTCATGTTTTTCCACTATTTGTTTTCTATTTTTTATTACAAAGTCTTAGGAGCATTCAAAGGCATTGTAAGCCACTTTGTGAAAAACTTTTTAAAAAGTAAATTGTGTGTACCAGGTCACTTTATTCATATACTTGTTGATTCTCAGACAATTCATTCTATCTAGCACTACTCCTATCTGCAGGATGTTTCTGTTCCTCAGGAATTATAAATTTTAAAACACTTACTTTTTATGGGTTTAGAAAGTTCTCACAAAGTTTTTTTCTCAGTATTACTGTAATTTACACTTAACCTGTCATGTTTTAGAAGCTCTTTTAATTTTCTTAACTTATACATAATTTTCACTTGAATTTTTTCTTTACTCTTTATTCAGCAGTTTAAGCTGACTTTCAGCCACACTGACATTTTCCTTCTTTCAGAATTCATTTGATCAACAGCATGTTTTTATTTTAAGCATCTAGTACTGGCACTTTTAAAAACTCTACAGCCTGCATGAAATCCTCTTCCCCTTTAAATGCTTCATTTACTTTCTGTTAAATATCACTCTCATTGTATTTAGTTTCTCTTTCCTAGTTATTTTTATAGGAGTTTGAGGTGGTTTATTTCTTTTTTTTGGTTGCTGAGAAGTTATTGAGTTAGAGTGTGTTCTGACCAGAGATAGAATGTTTTTGGGGAGTAGCTGCATTTTGAACTGAAATACGATGATTAAAAAAATAAAGATCAAGAATGATACTGAACAAAATATCATTGTGCATTACCTATCCGGTTTACCCAAGAAATATTTTTGTACTGTGTATAAAATTTGTTGCAACTTGAAGAGACATTTATCAGTTTATACACTGGTAATTGGAGCCCCCATTCGTATTGTGTATTTTCACAGCCTCTCTAATCTTGTTTAAGCATGACATATTTCTGAGAGGGATTGTATCACATACTACCTATCATACTTGAGACTTCAGTAACATCCTGTGAGATCTTTTCCAATTGTATGTTCTCATGATTTTGTGGAATTCAATTTTTTGTCTTATGATAGACACATTTGTAGTATTGGTGTGTGCATTATTTATGAATCACATTTGGGAGCCACTTTCAATGTAATTATGATTACTATATAGATGTGTTCTCATGGTAACTAGAAATATATTTAAAGCTCAAATATCTTTGAGGAAGATGATTTTAGTTCAGACACTATGGGACTTAAGATGACTGTGAACATATAAAAAAGGATGTAAAGCTACAGGAGACTGTCCAGAGGAGACCACAAGGATGGTGAAGGGTCTAGAGGGGAAGTCATATGAGGAGCAGCTGAAGACACTTGGTCTGTTCAGCCCATAGACTGAGGGGGACCTCAGAGCTTTACTATTTCCTCACAAGCAAAAGAGGAGGAGCAGGTGCTGATTTCTTATCTCTGGTGACCCATGATAGAACTAGAGGTAATGGCAGGAAAGTGTGCCAAGGTAGGTTTAGGTCGGATATTAGGAAAAAGTTCTTCACACAGAGGGTGGTGGAGCACTGGAACAACTCCCCAGGGAAGCAGTCATGGCACCAATCCTAACTATATTCAAGAAGCATTTGGACAACACAGCCAGACACCTGGTGTGAATGTTGGGATTGTCCCACGCAGGGACAGGAGTTGGACTCAATGATCCTTGTGGGACATTTCCAGTTCAGGTCATTCTATGATTCTGTGAATATTGTCTGAGTTATGAGATGCCTTCCTACAGTCTTCTCCTAGGACTGCAGTAGGAGCCCTGAATACAACTCCAGATCCTCAAAGATTCAGATATTTAAACATGTTTGATCTGATGAGATTAACTCCTTGCAGGGTCTCCCTGATTAGTGGTTGCTACCACTGCTTGGACAGCCCCCCACTCCACAGGCTATTCAATATATTTTAATGCTTACAGCCATTTTCCCTAGCAATTTATATTTTCTCATAGTAAGGAGAGAGGCTTGTCTCATACTTGGGATTTTAAAAAGCTCATGCTTGCTCCATCACTTTTATTAGTTATTTAACTGCAAATAACTGACTACAATTTTTTTTCGTAAATTGTTTGTCCTATTACTAATCCAAAGTAATTTATTAATTGTTAATTGGATTAAAATACATTCAGATTCTGTTGATCAGAAATCCTTCACATTTTCAACACGTGCTAATGATTTATGTTTATTTCAATATTTATTAATTAAAAGAAATACTATCAACTCAAAACAGCCAAGGGCAGGTTGATACTTGTAGTAAGGTAAGGCAAAATACACTAATTTTGTACAGATTCCGCTTATAACTAAGTTTCTCTTTAACATCCTACCATCCTGGTAGGGCAATATAGCATGTGACTTCTGTTGTTCAGAACTGGTGATAATGGAAGGCTGATGTCAACACCTTAATGAACTTCGTTCTTCCTTGACTATTTAGCATTTTGTGCCACTAATTTGAAATGTATCTCAGACTACTTACCCTAACAAGGGATGAAGAATCCTGCAGAAGATGGAAGACACTCTAAAACAATGTCCAAAGTAGAGAATAATGTTTGGTTCTCTCCAAATCACAGGCTTAAACTTAATCAAAACTAAGTTTGATTCTCAATTCCTGGACCTCCAGTCATGGTCCAGAAGAAAAAGTACTCAGAGAGAAATATTTTTGGAGTCCACCCCTCTTGCTCGGAACTTGTTAGAATAAATCTTTTACCTCTTCTTCTGTGCACAGCCCTTGCTTTTGCTATATTAAATTCTCTTTATATTGACCTATGAGTTTCCATTTTATTTTCTCTCTGCTGTGTCCTGATGTGTGGATGCCTGCATTCAGCCAAGATCAACATACAACACGCGCCTTGGCAGTCCCTGTGCAGACCACAGAGCACTGGAGCATGAGACTTTGACCTCTGCAACATACTGATTTATTTGGTGGTGTATTTTGGAGTCCCCTACCAACAGGAGCTATAAGGACTTTGACTTTCTCCCACTTAGCCCCAAATCTAGGCATGGGCTGAAACTTTACCAAGGACTGCCAGCCATAAAATCATATAGACAATACCCCTAAGCATCACATCTACACATCTTTTAAATACCTCTAGGGATAGGGAATTAACTACTTCCCTGGGAAGCTTGTTGCAATACTTGACAACCCTTTTGGTGAAAAAAATTTTCCCCAGTATTGAATCTAAACCTTTCTTAATACAACTTGAGGCCTTTTTCTCTCATCCTATCGCTTATGACTTGGGAGAAGAGATCAACACTCAACTCGCTACAACCTCCTTTCAGATAGCTGTAGAAAGCAATAAGGCTTCCCCTCAGCATCCTTTTCTCTGGGCTAAAAAGCTACAGTTCCCTCAGCTGCTCCTCATAAGACTCGTGTTCCAGACCAGCTTCGTTGTCCTTCTTCGTACAAACTCCAGTAGCTCAATGTCTTACCTGTAGTAAGGGGCCCAAAATTGAACACAGTATATGAGGTGTGGCCTCACTAGTGTACAGAGTACAATTGCTTACCTCACCCTGTTGACCACACTATTTTTGACACAAGCAAATGTTCTATTTGGCTTCTTGGCCACTTGCGCACACTGCCAGATTATATTCAGCTGGCTATCTACCAATACCCCCAAGTCCTTTTCCACTGTGCAGCTTTCCTGTCACATTTCCCCAAACATGTAGCACTGCATGGGCTTGTTTTGACTGAAGTGCAAGACCTGATGCTTAGCCTTGTTGAATATCATACAATTTATCTAGGCCCATCAATCTGTAGAGACTTCCTACCCCTGAGCAGTAAACACACCTGCCCAACTTGGTGTTCTCTGAAGGTTTACTGAGGGTGCACTCAATTCCCTTCTCCACACCATTGATAAAGATAACAAACAGTGCTGAGGTCAGCACATGAAGATACATGTTTTATCTTTCTACTAATCCTAACCCTAACTCTGAGAATGATCTGAGACTTAATCCAAGACCCCCAGCCAAGAACCACCTGAACAATTTCACAGGGGAGAATTCTTTCTGTAGCCTTTCACTTTCCCTATTCTAAACCTGGAATTGGTCTGGACCTTATCGAAGGATTCCAAGCCCTGAAAAAACTGAAAAGATTTTCAGGGGAGAAATCTGTCTGTACCTTATTTTTCTGGGGAGGTGTTATTTTTCCGATATTTATGTTTTGGTGAAATCTTAAGTCATGTAATGTAAAAGCAATCCTGAATCCAAATGCTTAATGATTTTCTAAGATGCTAAACTCAAATATTTTTCTAAACATAAACCTTACTGTCAATCTTCACCTGAATGATCACTTAGATTGAGGAATAAATTGAAAATGCTACGATCATGAATCTAGATATTTCAGTTTATGAACTTTATTATTTATTTCCAATGAGTCATGGCAACAAAATGGCTACTATACTGGGCAGAGTTGCTCTGCTCTTCCTGGGCAGAGTTGTGGCTGCCTGAGATAGGTATATTAGTAAATTAATGATTTCAGAACAACTGGTTTCCAATCACTGTGGAAATGAGGGATCATTTTCTTTGTAAAAGAAATATGAAGTGAAAATTATTTTGTGAAAGTTAGCTTTCTGAAAATGAACTTTCAGTAGAAACTACCTATTTCAAAGTGCTGTTTGCTGGGTTCAGGCCTGAGCCCCTGGTTTAATATCCTGCCTTGAAATACTGCCTGTGAAGAGCTATTCTTTTTCAGCCTCTTATTCAGGATTGAGCAAAAGGCATTTTAAGAGATTACAGTATGTTTCCCTTAAGTACAGTTTCCGAAGAATATGCCATTTGAACTAATGGAAAACAGTGCCTGTTTCCTTTAGAAGTAGTAAGTAGATCAAGCTTACAAGATCACAACTTATCAAACACGTTCTTCTCATTTTTAGTGTTGTTAAAGGCAATTTACCTGAGAGTCATTCCTGGAGAAGGCTCCATGTTCAGCTCTGTCATTTTCTGAATGTATTCTAATTACAAAAAAGAGAGAAAAAATTAAAGAAAAAAATAGATTTAATTCTGAATAAAACAAAGTATAAAAGCTATGAGTTGTGCTACTGGACACCTTTTTATTATTTCAGTTTGAAATAAAAGATAAGTATTATCACAGGAAGCATGACATAAAGGATCATTTAAATTGTAATTTGGAGCTTGAGAATCTCAGCTTTCTGACAATAGAAGTTTCTTTTAAAACATAAATTTGAGATGTGCTGCTTCAGATGTATAAATAAAATGCAGGTTTTGTATTTTTTTTTATTATACTGATTTAATTTATTGATGAAAATTCATTTTCTGTAGCATCTGATCAATCCAGAATTTTTAATGCTCAAGTTTACCGATCTGACATGTCTTCCACTCTATGCCTAAATTAAAAGGCACCTCTGGTACTCTCAGAATGTTCTACTGAACAACAACTGTCTGCACATATTGTATACGGTATTAAAAAAGCCTCAGGGATATAACTAACCAGTGACTGATATGTATTGGCTGGATAATCACTCTTTTTTCTTTTTTTTTGTTGATCTACATACTGAAACAACTCAAACCTAATAAATATTAGCAATAAAAATAGAGATAAAATATTATTCTATAAAATAAAGGAATGCATTAAGAAGAATAATGTACTGATGGGGTCCATGTTATTTAGACATTTTAAGGATTTTCAGTAAGAACTAATTAAAGAGACCTCAATTTGAATGTTCAATTTTTAGCAACTTAGGCAGAGCCTAGAAAAGTATGAGTAATTTGTTATGTATGCATGTGGGTAAAAACCCAGTGAAGTTTTTAATCTTGAAACAAAATTCATAAGCTAGTAAAAAAAATTGGTGGCCTAACACGTCTCTTCCACTGAGTACTTTTTTTTCAGTTTACATCAGAGTTACCTCAATAAAGTTACTCAGTGCATGAGTGATTTTTACCTTTATTTGACAATATCTTGAAGATTATGAAACTAGTCTTCTAAGTACTTAAATATGAGTTTTAACTTCAAGCTCACAGTTACATTAATGTTGTTGATGTTCACCGTTCAGTGAATTCATGATCAGTCAGATTCTTTAAGAGTGATTTTTAAATCAGATTTTTGGTAACATTGTCTTGAAAGGAAACCCCATAGTAGCACCTTTCTAAAGTTTTTTCTAAAATTTAATAAAGCTGATAAAAAAACTTGTAAAAAAAACTAAAATAAAAAGTGCCAAAAAAAAGGTAAAATTGTTTTGCAATTCTATTGAAAAGACTTATAGGGGTACTCAATGCAATAGGGACTAATTTTTGTTGAAGTATTTTGATGTATTACTCAGAAATGGACAAAAATGAAGGCAAGTTTGGGCAAGTGGTTTGAAAGCAAGCACATTTTATATATTTACCATCTTGCTGTGTAATTTTCACCATTTGCAAATTAGAAATACATGTTAAACTGTCAACAATTAGAATAAAATATTTATCTGGCAAAATCCAGATCAGTTGTATCTAAATTTTTTGCAGAATTGATTTTTAAATAATTAATTGAAATGCATTTATACAAAATTCTCAAAGTAATATAGAAAAGTGTTATTTTTTCAGTGATTTTACATGTTGTACCTGACAAAACAGGTGAACAGCAAACATACAGATAATTACTTCATCTTGGCTGATGGTTTGTGCCTTGTTCAGCTTAAGCTGGACTGGTGTGTTTGTATCCTCATCTTTGCTAATACAGACTCATTTGTCGCTGTGCATGCTATCACATTTTTAGATTTGCATATTTCAAGACTTTCTGCACATAAATCCCAGTTGTACTATTCTAATCTTGACAGTCTCCCCATATCATTATCCAAAGGTGGACTTTCTTCCCTCTCCAACCACCTTGCCATTTTCTTCACAATTTCCCTCTTAGATTTGAATTCCCAGACTCCCCCTCCCTCATTCTCAGGCACCATCTCTGTTTCCACCCTGATGACTTATCCTTCCTTATCTGCTTTTTTTCCTCCCATTCCAGTTTGGCTCTCTTCCCACAGTACTCAAGTCAGACATCTTTGTCTTCCTCATACTCTGGGAAACAGCAAAGAAGGGAAAATTGAGCTAATAAAAGTAAAAAAAACTTTTCATTGTCTTCTCTCAATTCCTGTTTTGAATCTCCTTCCCACTCACAACAAGAGGAACTGAAACTGCAAGATAAGGAAAGTTTAAGTGAATAATATATAAATAAATATTTGAATATTAAAAAAATTGCATAAAATAGAGTCTGAATGCTAGTTTTATCAACTTCAATACTTTTAAGTTCAATCCACAGCGCAGTAGATAAAATCCCCCAATGTACTCCCAAGATAAATGAGTAAAAGTAGATGTTCACATTGCAAGGTGCTTTTAATTTATTTATTTTTTTAATTTAAAAGAAGCATAACACACATGGGGTTGCATTGTATGCTAGGAATAAACAGGTAGCAGTGTACATCTGACATTAACATAAAGCTAGGATAGTTTTGCAGCTGACTTTGGTAGTAAACAAATTCTTTATGTGCTTGTTCATTTCATGAAAAATATTCTTACTCTCCTTTGCAATGAAATGACTTTGTATAATGAAATGACTTTGTATAATAAAGAGTGGTTTCAGATATACTTTTATATACACACATGAATATAAAACTGGCATTTAAATAGTTTTGTTCATGAATGAAAATATATGTGGACACCTTTTAGAAAATATATTTGTATGTAATATCTGTACAGAAGGGAATTTTTAATGAAATGTAATTTAGATCCTTATGCTTTAAAATTTTTTACTCTTTCCATTATGTGCCACCATGGAAATTTCGTTCTTCATATTAGCATTTAGACCTTTGTTTCATTCACTGATTGACTCAACTAAAACAACACGCAAGTTAAAAAAAAACCTCTGAGAAAATAAACAAAACCAACAACTCATTACCTCTACAAAAGCAAAGGAGGACACATCTCAGAATTCGGGAATGAAAGCTGGATTAAAGTAAGAATGCCAATGATTCTTAACCCTCACATCCCTTTATCTTCGGTCCAACACAATCACAATTTTCTCTTCAACCATAAATTTAATTTGAAGAGAAGAAAAAAAATATTGTTAGAAAACTTCTGTTTTCTGTAGTGTTATTGATATCCGAAGTGATATCAAGAGCCAGAGAGCATTTGCTTCAGCAAAGTTATATGGATCAGAAAGTGAGGTAAACAACAGTCGACATGTGCAGGCTGAGTAAAGGAGTTGAGAGAGGGCAGTGCTCTTTTCTCACACAGCTTCCAAGTACGGTCTTGGCTTATTGTTAGCCTTAGGATGAAGAATAAGGAGTGGGAGTTGTGTAGCATTACAGTGTATCTGCAGCCTCCCATCAGCTGACATGAGGAAGCAAGCCAAATGAGTATCTGAGCTTCCAAAACTTTTATTTTATGTGGGGTTTTTATGTTTTTTTTTTAAATATCAGGTTCCCAAGACTTCGACCTTTGTCCTTTTCCACCATAAAAACTTCTTTTCCATCTACCTTCCATTTTCCTCTTAATGTCTCTTCAGTATTACATTTTTATTCTATATGTAGTTTGCCATACAGATCCCTTTGAAGCTTACTGCCAATCATGTGCAAGGGAAGTAACAGCAGCTGTTAAGTCACTGTTGCTCTTCTAAACCAGTGCAAGGCCAGACCAAGCAAATTGGTCTCCGAGTGTACTGCAGTGCATCAAGCCAAAGAAACGGCTTCATTTGCCATGTTGTGCACACCAGCAGTGAAGATTAGCCTTTGTATCTTGCTACACAAATCAGCATACATTTCTCATAGCTTATCAGCATTGTATTGGGGTTTCTTGGAAAGGAAGTAAAAAATTATTCTTTCTCACTTCATCGACAATATTTTGTGACATTTCATGAAACATGCTGAATTCATGATACACAGGTTATTAATGGGTTCATATCTTGTATGAGCTTAGCAAATAAGACAGTATTGAATTAATTAATTACTACATAAAGAGGGATATAACAAATATCCCTATTGTCTTCCTGTTTAAAATTCTCACTGCTAAGCAAAGATCTGGTTCTTGACTCCCATTCTGACCATTATTATCTTGATGATTTTGAGGTGCAAACTAAGCATATAGCAAAAAAATGAAAAGAGAAAGCATAGGAAAGCAATCAATCTGGTATGCACCCATATGCCTCATAGACTTTTAATTGCCACGAGGGAATTTCAAGGAATTTCTAAAATTAATTGCAGCTATACATAGTCTCCTAAGAATTGAATGGTTATGTAAGAGCCCTTTAAACTATCTGTAAGGACTACAATTTTTCACATCAATGAAAAATGAAAGCTTAGGAAAAAATGTTCTATTTAATTTAAACATGAACAAATAAATCCAAACATGCAAGCAAACAAAAATTCTGACTAAGGTATTTCATCCATCTAGAACAATAATCAAGGTGACAAAAAAAAAAAGAGAGGTACTTACTGCTTCTCAAGTTGAGTCATATCTAGTCAACATACAAATTTTTGGTCTTTTTAAAACTTAAGTCTCCAAATGAATGCTTTCACTATTAGTCAAGTGATTTTCTCTGACTGCCTACTGGAGGACCTGGCAAACCATAGGCTGTTTTATAGCCCTGAGTATTCCATATAACCCAGATAGAGGAATTTGGTATAATAACAAAATGACAATAATAAAAAAATAATATATTTCTCTGGTTTTATTTAGAAGTTTTTCTAACTTTGTATAAAAAAAAGAAACTAAACCACCAAACAGTAAAACCAAAATTAAATAAAGTATTATATACCGAATTAAGTTTAGTGTTAGTTTAATTTTTTAAAAAATTATTCATTTTTTGTACTTGGAGGTGGGGTGTGTTCTTAACTGAAAAAGATAATGTTCTACACAGTTCAGATTTTGATCCTAATTATTCACCTTAGCCTAAATATTACCTATGTCAAACTCTGTGTTAACAATCCTTCCTTTAGCAATTCATATTCTGCTTGAATTAGATTTTATCAGACAAAAGCATATTTTTTGATAAGGGGTCTACCTTTTTTTTCTGAATTGTGATAACAGTGAGGTTTGCATTTGGATAAAATAAATACAGGATGTAAGTCTGTGTCCAGGTTCTGAAGTTGTTATTGGCTTTAAATTGCTTCTTGTTCCACAGGGAAGTAAAAGAAGAGGAAGAATAAAAATAATGTAGAAAATACATTGGCTGCAGTACTTGCAGATGAAAACTAAGTACAGATGTACCAACCTAGTCTCCGAGTCTGTGAGTATTTAATCTTTTATTGTAAATAGAGCAAATAGATTTCCCTGGACCAACCAAGTGATGTTGAAAAAGAGCCACATATGAAAAGATTGCCTTTTAGGAAGAGCTGGAACTCCATATACATGTGCTTTCAGTAAAAAAGGATAACTTTTTAATGCTGCTCTGGGGCACCTTTGTTTGGTTTAATATTGTAGCCAATACTGTGGTTGACCTCAGAACATGTGCATTGCTTACATGAGTTCCTCCAGACACAGTAGCAGTAGAAAGAGTGGCAGCATACTCTTCTAACTCAAGAAGAGCAGTATCCATTTGAACTCTTGGTAAGCATACCTCTGTGGCAGTAGGATGCCAGGTGATTTTCATAGAATCAAAGAATCATCTGATTAGAAAAGACCTCTGAGGTCATTGAGTCCAACCATATCTGTTCATTTACGAATCCATGTCCCTGAGAAACTCATCTACACGCCTTTTAAACATCTCCAGGGATGGTGACTCAACCACCTCCCCAGACAGCCAATCTCAGTGCCTGACCACCCTCTCAGCGAAGAAATTTTTACTAATGTCTAGTGTGAACCTCCCCTGGTGCAACTTGAGGTCATTACCTCTCATTCTATTACCTGTCACTTGGGAGAAGAGACGAGCACCTACCTCACCACAACTTCCTTTCAGGCAGTTGTAGACAGCGATGAGGTCTCCCCTCAGCCTCCTCTTCTCCAGGCTAAACAACCCCAGTTCCCTCAGCCGCTCCTCGTAAGACTTGCTCTCCAGACCCTTCACCAGTCTCGTTGCAGGCTTTGAAGAGTTTTTGGGAATACTGACTGTTGAAGGCTGTCCATTTTACAACAGTCAAAATTTGAATTTAATCTCTCATTGAAACTCCTGTCCAAAACTAAATGATTTAAACTGTTTTACTTTTCTTGTTGAAAGAGTTATGGCCTGCTTCATACTTTTTTTCGAGCAACTCCATAATAACTTACTTGAAAGGATGATTTTGTCTCAGACCTTTATCCTTCTGCTTTTTTTGGTTTTTTTCCAACTAACTTCTATATGATTACATAATAGAAAAAAATCCTTGAGGAACAAGCAGTTTCTAGGGAAAAAATAATTCATATTTGATTAAATATGCAAGAAATTAATGACAAGGTACAAGAAATGACACATTATTCAATATCAATATTTTTTTGTTTTCTTGTAGTTTCATACTATAATTTTTGAAATATCATACGTTCCTAATTGATATTTAGTGTTGTCTCTTCACTACATAAATATTTAAGGAAACCTAAAGAGATCTTGCTTTTAAAATATTCAGGATTACTGCTCTTTTATGTGGATTTCTGAACAAATACCAAAGCAGGAATCTCTAATTCTCTTATTAACCAATTCACATGTCTTCTCACATACCTAAATAATTTTTAGTGGCTTTATCCAGGAAACTGAGTCAAAGTGAAAATTTAATAATTGTACTAAATTAATAACTTTTGAGTAAATTTGCATTTGGAAATGTGGCAATCTATTTTTTTTAACTTTCTTTGTGACAGTGAAATTGCATGAATTTTCAGGGAAAAATTATTGCAAAGATTTAAAATTTATCTGAATTTTATGTTGAAAGCTTACTTCAATCCTCCAAAAACATCCTCTAATCACTTTTAATAAAAGATACGGGAACACTGTAAAGTTTCCTCCTTTAGGTGTAGAATGGATCAGAAAAAGTAGAAATTTGCAGGACAGTACAGATAAAATAGAGGTGGGTAATGAAGGCAAAAGTCAACAAAACTGGAGATCAATAGAGCAGGCAAACAGAGAAGACACAGCATGGTGTCTGTCTGACAGGTCTAGGGAGCAGAATTGCCTCACCGTGCTGTTTACAAAGATAAAATCTTTAACATGTAACCCTACTCCTCTTTCAATGGAAAGACTACCCCAAGGATTATATAGGTGACAGAATTCACATGTTCATTCAACTCTGACTGCAAGGTTGATGGAAAGAATACCATTTTCTTTTGATATGAGTACAGCAAGAAATAGATAAACTTTCTGAGACTACCAAATCATTCCATACGGAGAGCAGGTGAGAGCTGCTGGTTTCATTTTGTCACCACTGCTCTGGTCTGGATTTATCTTGGTAACACAAGCATGACAAACTCATATCCCATTATTAGTAATATGTTCAGAGAGCCTTTCCCTAACTCTTGTTTTCATTTTCAGATGTAGCATGTGAAATTTACTCTCTCTGCTTTTCAGATGATCATCGAAAGAGACTGATGCCAGCCTGCAGATTTTCCTCCAGTAATCTAAATTTGAGCCCATGGCAGGCTCTGCAGGTGGTTTTGTTGGCAGCATCATAGATACTTCTGTGTTTGCCACTTATTTAACTGTTGATGGACCATCTGGGCAGCTCAGTCTTTATGCATGCCATTTTCTTTGGTTCTCCTTGGATTCTCTATAAAAATTCATTGTGTAAGTATCCTTTGTGATCAATATAGAAGCAGTATTTTGAAGGCCATACTGTACCAAAAAGCTGTTACATTATCCAGTTTGCATGCTTAGACATTAAGAAAGGAAAATAAGAGTGGTTAAAAATGATTTTACACTGTTTTCTCCCCAGTGTCCTGCTCTGTATATACAAAATTGTTTATTTTCTTTCTCGGGGAGAAATCTACACTACAATGTTCCATTGGTTTCTTTAATCTGTTATGATAGTATTTCAGAGAAGTTAAAACCCGAAAGGCAGTTTTAAAGTGAAGCAGAAAGAAAATTTTGAATTAATCATTTCTTATGTCTACTCGAAAGGTCCTTTGTTACGACAGTATAATAAAAGTTTTCATAGCACCTTTTCTTTCATATGGCAATTTTTCCAAAGTTTCAAATATACTGAAGCAATGAGTGTTTATAGCGCAGTTTACAAAGAATAACCTTTGATTTAGGAGAGTCAGTTCTGAAGAAATTAACAATAGACATCTCATTTCAGCAGCAAATAATATCTACTGCTAATGGAAAGGAGAAATATGGAATTCAGCTTCTGTGAATAAAAAAGCTCCAAACCAACCAAACAGAAAAAATAAACCACCCTAAAACCTGATGTATGCAATGATGACCCTCAGTGTTAACAGGAATTTTACTAGTGAAAATGAGGTTTCACATCATCAGTGTAAAGTCAGATAGTTACTTAGGGGGTGAGTTCAAAATAGGTAACTGCTACTTCAGAAGGCCAATTCTTACGTAGAATTTGCAATCTACTGTAGAAGGCCAATTTCCTATTCCATAGAAATCCAACTCCTTTTCCTTTCTCCATTGACTTCTTCAAACCTAATTTGAATTATTTTTAGTATTTGTAGGTTTCAGTGAATTCAATGAAACTTGCTATGCTGGTCATATTTCCTTAAACAGCTCTAAATCAGAAGGAAAATAAGAGAAGTTTAGGTTTGTTTCAGAAATAATCTTGCAAGATGTTTACACCTTGCTCTAATAGTGTTTCTCAGAGACAGCTGGTAGATGAGTCCCGTTCTCTGACATATAGTGTTGCTATTTGAATGAACTATGATCATAATTTAGTATGGAATCAATAAAGGGTAATTAGTTTTGCTTTTTTTAACCTCAAGCTAGTTGTGATATTATTCTGCATTGCAATTTTGTTACATTAGTAAACAAGCGGTTGAACATAGTCTTTTTTCTTTGTTTTACTTTGCTGTTATTCTCCTAATACGTTTCTGATGATGTCATTGTATTTAATATTTCTCTTTTTGCATTAAGAGACTCTAGAGCAGTTCTGAGTTGGTTTCCAGTGACCGCTACTTATCATTGCAATATTACAAAGCCAGACAGATTAATTTTAAAATTCTTCTGCTTAATTCAACTTCATTACATTTCCTTATTATTATTTATTATTTGTATTAATATAGTACCTGGAAACAGGTTAAGACAGTTGGAAGATTTTATAGCTCAAGTCTTAACTAATCCTACAGGCTACAACTGATTATGATGAGGAAAAGAGAATTTAGTATTTTGAAAGCAGAAGTGATGGGTAAGCCATAAAAATGGTGTCACTCAGAAATGCATTAACGTTACAAAATGCCATATAATTTTTTCAAACCTTTATGGAATACAAATTTAAGCCTCGATTCTGGAACTGAATCCTCACAAGCATATTCACATACAGGCCATTTTAGAGTTTTCATTAATATAGTTCTACTCTGCTAAAAAGCAGATCTAGCCTTTGCAAAGATCAGGTTGCAGAAACGAGACAGTTTATTAGGAGCTTTCAGAGGCATCTTCAAGTAATTTCAGGTCCTCCTAGAACAAAAAATATATACACACCTCCTCAACAAAACACCAACATCCCTTCCTCCAACCAAAGAAACCCCAAACCTAACAACAAAAAAGAAACCCACTGCAGTTTCTTCTGGTTATTTGAGATTGGAGGGGCATTGGAGCTTAATAAATAGTAGATATGAAGACACAGTTCTTATATTTAGAAAAGGTGTACAAGTATCTGAAATGTAATATTTTATAGGATCGAAGTCCTCTGTTCCCACATGCAGTTCTGAAAATGCCTTTCAGCCTCTGTACTGGGCTTGAAATCTGTTTCCTTTTCCTTATCCATAGCCATTTAAGAAATCTGTAAGAGTTCAGCAGTATCGTGAAAACTTATTTTTTGGCCTAGGTATTTGTTGTTGTGACAATATATTTTTCCTGAATATCCAGGAGGAGGAGAAAGAGGATAAGACATTTTTCTGAAAAGCTATTTCATTGGAAACTGCTTTCTCTTTACAGTTCTGATATGGTTACAAATGTTCTGAGCAATAAACTGGGATCGGCAAGTAATGACTCTCTCACAAGCACCTTCTGATTTTAATGCATGTTGGGGTAACAGTTGCCCCAAAAACTTTACTAAAGACACATTTATTCTTTTAATTTTAGACAATTATATGGTATGCCTAAAGATTTTATTCTCTTTTCATTAAAAATGAAAGTATATTTTTATATATATAGGGAGACAGGCCCTTTCAGAGCATGATACATATCTCTGCTTGTTGAAGACACTTCTTTCTCCTCATGGACAATAGAAATTCCTAGGGCAACTAGACTCAGAACTATCACAGTATCACAAGGTTGGAAAAGACCTCTGAGATCATCTAGTCCAACCTATGACCCAACACCAACACCTACTCGTCATTTAAACTAAAAGGGTAAGGTTATGTATCTATATTAGGTAAGAGGAATCTGGACATCTGGAAGAAAGTTGTTTTAAAAAAAGGTAAAATACAAAATATGCCTCTTCTATGGTTGGTTCACTAATTTGTAAATTAATATTTTTATTTTTTAATCTAAATAAAAAATGCAAATATTGTTAAATACATCAGAAAGCAAAGTTTTAACCTTATCTATTTCTATTGTGTTTTTTCCTTTCCTATAACACTTGTTGTTCTGTGTCTCTTTTCTTTAAACTATGTAATAAAATGTTCAGAGTTATCCTAAACTAGATTCAGTATCAGTTTTATCACTTAAAAAGCAGACATGTAACAAGGAATAATACAGATTTTTTTCAGTTGGAGTTTTCTGGCACTGAGCTCTCCAAATATATTTGACATTGGCCTTACGGAACTGCTGGCTGTTTTTCAGATGTTTTATTTTACTGGCAGGTTAACTCAGCGAAAAATAAAGGTCTCAACTCTGCAAAAAATTCTACTTAAATAAACAAATTTATTTTCTATGCATATTATATTAGTTCACTATGGACTGAGAAAACAAATTCTTTTAAAAATATAAATGAACTAGTGGTTATACATTTCATATTGAGGCAAGGATTTAAACCTTTGTAACAACCATAGATTTATAGCATGCATCTAAATCACAGCAGTATTATATTCCAATGAACAGAAAATATCACAATAATAGTAGAAGAGTAAATAGAAGTGTAGTAAGCATTTGTATGATATATTTCCAGTCTAAAAGTGATGTTGCTAAGACAGAGTTATGACAATTTTTTTTTACATAACACCAATTTGTGATATATTTTGTTTTCGAACAGGGAGAAAATTAGAACACTAAAGTGTGAGACTTTAAATGGGATTTAAAAACTCACAGCATAATAATTTTACTTATCAGTAGTGTGGTTTAGTTCTATTAAATTATTATGGTACAGCTACTCATCAAGGAAAATAATACATTTTCCTATTCAGTTGAATTTCATTTTCCTTGATTTTTTTTTTGCTTAAGATATAATTTAATATTACTATACTGTGTTAAGTTGCCTGCTTCACTTGATGTGAAATCCCATTATATCTGTACAAAACCAAAGAAGTTCTTAAATAGGAAAGTTTTCTAGATTAGAACTTTCTACATAATTTCTACATGATTCTACAGGTCAGACCAAGCCAACAGGACCCAGCTACGTGGGCCACTATCAATCATGGGGACTAAATATTTATCTAATAATTTTTTTTGTTTGTAAGAAGTGTTTTGTATTTGCTTTTCTCTTTCATACATTAAAGAAGGATATAAACACAATAATTTCTGTGTAGTGCCTCAAATTGTCTCTTTTTTGTACTCAATCTTAACTGCAAGTTTACGCACTAAAAAATCCCTTCTATTTTCCTTATATCTGCATGCATAAGACGGCTTTTACTGGTACTGAAAGTCATGTCGCTGAAAACACATCCATTACTGGTTTCCTTAGACATAAATGAAATTCTTTTTCTCTCCAGACCCTGTTAGCCCAACAACCCATGTAGTCTTACTTTCCCCTGACTTCATAATATGTAGTTGTATGTAGTACTTTTAGGCTTGAGGAAAAAAAAGCCCAAATTTATTTAAGATACATACTTCAAGATATAACAGATAAATTAAAATACACTTTATTTCTTTTTCTTCTTTTCTTCTTTTTTCTCTAAATAGAGTGCATTTTACAATAAACATACTTGAATTCTGTTAAAACAGATTGAATTCATGTTTTTGAGGATCCATCTGCAGAACTATATTGCTGTGTAAGGAAAACGTGCACCTACAAAAATAATAAATGATTGCAAGAATAAATGTACTTTTGCACTTTGTATTAAATTATTTATATACCTTCATTGGGCATTATTTTTCAATGAATAGGATTTAACTTAAACAAAATCCATAATGTTAATATATAGAAAATCTGTATACTATCTCTACTTAAGCATAACATTTTAATCAAATAAATTACTAAACCTGTCCAGAATCCTAGGGTGCAACCCTTTGCCCATCAGTATTTTGAAGAAATTCCCTCCTTCCCTCCATAGAGTTTTTCTGAATATACTGTGCTTGTAATTGTTCATACACACTGTATTTGGACATGATGCTTGGACTGTAACATTTGGCTGTGGTGTGACAAAATATTGGTTTTACTCTTTTCCTTCTCTGTTGCTGTTGCAGTGACTTTAGTTTAGATTTACAAGAATGGAAGTCAAATTGAGAAATACATAAAACCAATCTGACTTCAAAACTTGAAATATTATATTCATTCTGGTAATCCAGAAGCAGAACATAGCTTCCAATATCCCTTATATCATAAATAAAATAACAGAAACAAAACTATTTCAGTAGTACTTAAAGTGTCTTAATTTATTTGTATTTATAATTAATTTGACTTTTTTGTTTCTATATAAAAAAAAAGAGTAGTTTAGGTGATGACTGAAGAGATTAACTTCTTGTTACAGTTAGATGAAATGATAGTATGTTGACATGTAGGATGAGTTCTTCTTTACAGAAACCACTTGGGAATTTGGTCGCTTCAGAGACACAGAATGTAAACAGAGTAGAAAACATCTTTTCTTTCTTACCTTTGCTCTCCATTAAAAATTTCATTTTCATAACAGATTTTTTTTCTTTCTACCTCTCCCCCGTCTGCCTCTCTCTCTGCTTTCCTTAATTATACCTAAGAGGATCTCCTGTAGCATATTTGTAGTTTTGACAATTTTCATTCTGGGTTAACTCTGATTTTGCTTTGCTTGTTGACTGAGACTGTCTGAGCCTTTATTAAAACACAGATTAAACATCATTGCTAAATACGTAAAAACTTTACTGGGAGATGATCAATAAAAAGTATTAAACCTTTACATTTATCTAGCATATTTTAATGTTCTATGAGAAGGTATCATAAATGTGAGAAGCAAACAATCAAATATTTAAAATGGATTGAATGAGTCAGAGTACTAACAATGGATTACTAAGCCTCCCATCACAAGATTCATTCCTCTGAATATGTCCAGGTCAATAGCAAAACAGATATTATTGACATAGAAGAGATTTTTCTTTTCTTTTTCCTTAGGGGCCAGATCTGGACTTCTGGAACAGAGTAGCAATATTTCCGTTGGCATCAAAATTTCAGGATATGGGTTACATTCCAATTTTCACTGTGCCTAGAGGACAGAACACGGCTTTCTTAAAAGTGGGTATCTTTAGCCAGTGGTTGCGGTGGATCTGTTAAATGTGAAAAAACCTCACTCTTTCCACATGCAGCAATAATGAGAGACTCATTATGATAGAGTTTTCATCTTGTCTAATGATCAGATTTTTTTTTTGAACAATCTGCTGAGTGGAATAGAAAGTTAAATTATTGCTTCACACATATATTCAGAGAAAAGGAAATAATACATTAACTAAAAAAAATTTAATGGACATCTTTGAGAAGCCATCCAAGCAACTCCATCATTTTCCAAGTTTCAAATACCAGAGAACACTGAGGTTTTCTCCTCAATTAGTAAGCAAATGAGAGCCAAGAAGATCACAAAGGTTTTATACATTAATTGACTCTTTAAAAGAAGAAAAGAACAGCTTTCAGATATTTAATTTCCCAGGAATATTTACAATAATAATTTTAAATTTAGTATATAAGTTTTTGCTCTGGCTTTTCCATGTCTTCTCCTTTCTTTTCACTTCTCATCTTTCCTTCCACCAGCAAACTCCCCAGACACAAGGCATCAAATTATTTTGAATACAGTAAGGCTTCATGTTTAATAAGCAGAAAGTTTAAAAAATACTAGTGATAGTCAAAGATTTGGATACTGTTTATTAGGGAATATTCAAGTTCACACAACATTGTCAGTGTTGCAGACAATACTTTCAGACTGACAGCCTAAAAGTAGAAGAAACACCCTCCATTATTTCAAAAGCTTTAATTTGAAAAATTAGTTCCTCACATACACATCAGGAACCAAAGAAGGGAAAACAGGCTTCCCAAAACAAACTTTAAAGCTAAATGTCTGTAGACTTACAGCAGATAACATACAAAAAAATATATTAATGACCTTTGGTATAATTTACTAAACTATGACACAGCTGGAAACACTGAAAAAAACCCCATAAGCAAACCTTTCACTAAATACAAACTCTGTTTAACAGGGAAAGAAAAAAGGAATGCTCTGAAAATCCATTAAAATGCACAGTATGATACAGAACAAAAAAATAAAAGACACAACATAAGACAGTAATCTCAAATCAGAAGGTTATATGGGAAATTAATACAGATCATATCAACTGAATTTCTTTTCTAATGGAAAATTACGTCCCATAAATGTTTATGTACTTAATGTACATAAAAATTTTGATCTAAATGTAGAAATCTTACCAAAATGTATGTGCAAGAACATCAGAACTATCTTTTTTTCCTGATATTGTAGGTTTAGTTGAAAGATGTTTTTGAGCTGCCGTATCAAAGGCATTGAACTTCCTCAGATACTGACATAATTGCACAAGTTATTGGACGGTATGTTCAAATTATGAAAGTTCCTTAATAAAAATATAGTTAATTCTGGAAAATATTTTCAGGAAAAGAAAAGAAGGTAGTTCATTGAGTCCAAAATTGCTTTTTAAATAAGGAACCTTGTGACACTTTTATTTCTAATAATTCTATCCTTGATTTTGGACTGTTGTGGGTGGAATTTTAGGAGATTAACTTTACAGCAATTTGAAATTTATTGAGGTAGATCACAAAATCAAAGAATATAATCTTTATTAATACTAAATCATCAGTTGATTGACAAAGTGATTCAGCGTGGTTTGCTGTAATCAAATTAGTAACTTATTTACAGATTTGTAGATGTCAAGGTTCATGCTATATTTACTACAAGGTTAAGTCAAATAACACACAGTGATATGTATGCACACTTACAGAGATTCGTGCAGCTGAACACAAAGAAGTCAACCTGGCTAAAATTTCCCTTCTCTTGAGATCAGTGAAATACTCACTTCAGCTTCCTCAACAGGCAATTGTTGAGTCATCAGGCCTTAATTGTGAAGCAAGGTGTCCTTACAAAGCTATCCATTGTGTCTTATAGCCTTCAGTTATTACTTTTATGGTTGAGTACTTAGGGCAGACCTGGGGTTCAGCCTAGAAAAGGAGAAAAATATGAAGCTTGATAAATACTTTCCAGCATTTGAAATAAAAGTAGTTGTTCCAGATTTATTCCCAAGATTTCTTGAGTATTTCCATGCAATGTGAGCACAGTAAATACACTAGACTAGCTGCCTCGCATATGTTGTGGTCAGTATGTAGCATTCACAGTAGCTTTTAGTTCAAGATACTTGTACATTCTATAGCTTGCTGCTTCTAACCTGAAAACACATTCAGAATTCTTACTGAAATGCCCAAAAGAATTAGTTATCTATCAGTTGGGTGTCAGACAGGATATTCACTAGTCATCTGAGATGGTGATAAATAATACCTTATACAAGAAAATACTGAAATGACAAGATTAAAATAATGAATACTGCAAAAGAATTGTATAAAGTAGACTTTTCTTGTTTCTCCCATAGATTTTTATGCTAAGCAGAGAGAGAAAGAGCTTTCTTAAAATTCTTACTAAAGCAAGAAAAGGGAAACAGAAGGATAAAGAAAATTAGATTTCCCCTTATGTACCTAGTAACCCTGTAAGAATTGTGGTGCTAAAAAAATGATTGCTTGCAAAAAAAGCCCCATCACAAGCCAGAGTCTTTTTGTGTTAAATGGGAGATTAATTCAAAGGTACAACTGGGAAAGGAAGAGGAAGACTGTAAATGCTAGATTAAATAAAGGGTTTAGACATCAAAAACTTACACATTACTGCTCAGAATGCAGGAAAAGTCAGGATGGCAAACCTTCAAAAACAGGCTCAAATACACTAGTCCCAGTTGGTCATAGGTTTCTGTCACGACATAAATCCCAACCCGCTGGTATTTGCTCCAGGGTGGTGATTACTTATATGTAACCATCTTCAATGAGGTAGCTTTAGTATTTCTCTAAAGATTGGGACTAGAGTTCATTCTTCAAAAACATCATTACAGGCCAATGAATGTTTAAAATGAGAGATAAAGGCAATCATGGACATAAGTGGAAAGCCGTGGCACATGCTTATGTACACAAACAAAATACATTCTGAAGTAAAAAAATATACAGTTAGGGGAAAATTATGTTTTACGGATAATTTTAAATGTAACTTCAAATAAAACTCCAAAATAAAAACATCTTCACAGTTAGACTCATCAGAGGAACAGAATACTTCATTGTATCCATGTGGACATTTGAGAGAGTGATTATGAAGATTTGAATACTTTCAATCCAGTGAAACACTGAAAACAGAGATCTCTGCTTTTTGGTTGATATAGTAGTGCAATGGTCTCACCATCTTTACTGCTTCAGAAATACAACAATGTAAAAATAAACAACAATTCTCTTCAGTTCTTGCTGAAACAGTTGACAATGCTAGCCCTCCACAGAAAATGACATGTACCAGACCGTGACCAGATGTACTTGCCTACAAGCCTGGACTCTGGGTGCATTTTTTGCAGAACAGAGTTATAAAAACTCCAGGCTGCTTCTAAAATGCCCAAGCCCGCTTGTCCTGTGTTTAGCCATTCAGTCCATTTTGTTAGTGGAGGTTTGGCTCAGCTCCGGCTGTTTAACTAATTTAGCTCTCACATAAAACCTTACTTGCAGGGTGGGATTTTGCAAACTTTACATTACTTTATGTTTCCATTCAAATATTCCATAGTATATTCAGTTCATACATCCTTCACATTGTCCTTCTGAGCCATCTGCTAATAAGAGCATTATGATACCTCACTCTGAAGTCGCAGCATTACAACTGATCTGTTGTACCTACCACGCAGAGGGTTCCACAGTATTAAGTGCGCTGGAGTTTAAGCATAATCTATAATGCAAAACCAGTATAGTCTTTTGGAGCTTATTTTCTTCTCTAGTATTCATTAGGGTTACAACATAAATCTTTAAACATTCCACTTAGTTTGAATTATGTTTACAAAGCCATGTACATGTATACTTACAAGTCTGTTGATTCATGTATATTTGTACCTCTAAGGCATATAAATATACATATGTGAATATGTGTGTATACATATATATACACATATATTCTTGTACATGGGATGGATTTTTCCTTTCAGCTTTGTCTCTGATAGGGACAGCCCATTAGTATAAATTGGCACAGTTGAGCCAAAATCAAAAGTAATACCAATCTTACGACAGCTGAAGAGCTGGCCTTACACTCAGGTTTTGAAGAAGTCATAATATTCGTTTTAGTAAAAGACAGAATTGACCACTGAAATTTCTATATTCACTTGGTACGGTTAAAAGCAATAAGAGTAAGTAGTTTTGCTCACCCCAATAGTTGTGCCACTGCTATAGTAGTTAAGGTGTATTAACACCCCAGATGAGCCTTGATCCTCCTCTTTCAGAAAATCTCAGTCGAAACATTTGGTCACTCACCAGAAGTGGATTGGAAGCAGACAGCACAAATCTTAACAACGTATTACTGAAGGTTTTGTCTCCAAATTATGCTTTGCAGTTCACAGTATCACAGTATCACAAGGTTGGAAAAGACCTCTGAGATCATCTAGTCCAACCTATGACCCAACACCAACACCTACTCGTCGTCTAAACCATGGCACTAAGTGCCTTATCCAATCTGTTTTTAAACACCTCCAGGGACGATTGACTCCACCACCTCCCTGGGCAGTGCATTCCAATGACCAATCACCCTTTCAGTGAAAAATTTTTTCCTAATATCAAGCCTAAACCTCCCCTAATGAAGCTTGAGACCATGTCCTCTTGTTCTGTCACTGGTCACCTGAGAGAAGAGACCAACCCCTGCCTGCCTACAACCTCCTTTAGGTAGTTATAGAGAGCAATGAGGTCTCCCCTGAGCCTCCTCTTGTCCAGGCTAAACAACCCCAGATCCCTCAGTCGCTCTTCATAGGGCTTGTGCTCCAGCGCCTTCACCTGCTCCTGCTTACAATCTTTAAATCAATTCTGTTGCAAGCAAGTTTGAATTACTCCTGCCTGAATTACGAAAGATAAATTAAGAATACTTCATTCAAATCAGTGAATCGTTCTACCTAGGCAAATTGTTTCCATATTCTGTGACCAGTATGGATAGAAAAAAAAAATTAATTTATATAATTTGAAAGACATCAGGATTGAGAAACAATTTAGTGAATATTTTACAAAACACCTTTTGCAAATATGCTATTATAAAATGTATCTAATTCCATAATAGAACCCAAAGACATTTCATTCTCTGAGGCTCATCTATTGCCTCTCCTATCAATATGCCAAAGAATTTCATCACTTTTGCAAGACTTCACTGCTTGTTTCACATCAATTTATCATTTTTACATCGTAATTGATTTTACCTCTTAATATTAGTTCCATTATTCTAATATATATCTATTCCTTCATTTCCTCTGGTCTTTTTTTAAAAAAAGCAAATCTCAATCTTTAGAAGAGTTCTCAACTTTTTGATAGCTATCTAAAAAGATCATTAATAAAGAGAATCTCTTTGCCTTTAATACTCAACGGTATATTTTTTATTTTATTAACAGATATATATTACAATGTCTTGTCTTATTTTTTGTATCAAAAGTTATAGCAATATGTTCTCAACAGGAAAAAATGTGTGCTAAAAGAGGAAGATGGATAAGTGCTAAAAATATTAGTAATGAGATATGGAAATGAAGTTAAATTGTGAATTTTTATCAGTTTCATTCAGAAATAACATAAAAATGCTATTTAGATGCTTTTAGCCGCTTTATTGTATTTTCAGAACCCTCAGGGATTTATTAACTAGGAGTCTAGGGAGAGGAAGGCAGGGACTATGATTGTTCTAATTTTCTGCCATCTTGTAGCCTTCCTGTGTGTTACATTCTTACCACACATCTCTCCCTAGCCCCCCCCACCCCCGGAGAAATTTCATCCCGAAAATTTATCCTAATGCTAAGACAAAAAGAAATAACTGAAAAATCCTATACTCAACATATTTTCCCATTTCACTTTAACTTACTACATGTTTGAATTCTATTGAGACTGCTATCCTGAAACACAGTTCTTCTACAGCAATTCTTGAAGCCATTTCTCCCTATGCCGTATTTTAATAGCTGAAGAACGTTTGCCTTGATTTTTGTGATCACTCAGTTCTTTACATACTTAGATTAGTGAAAATGTGTAGATATAAGCCCATGTGCCTGAATTTTATTCTTTTTTTAGACAGAAGAGAAAAGATAATTTTCTTCATATCTAATTTTAAAAACATCTTTACTCAGGAAAGAAAGTATTTATGCCAAGGCCTTTAAATTCGCCTAAAGTTTCTAATCATTAGAGTTCAATCCATAGAATTTCCAGTAGCATACCTATAATTTTCGTTAAAATTATAATTATAATTATAATTACTGTCATAATTATTTGTGATATCTTTTCCTGTTTTAAGTTCTTTCATAGACTTTTATAATCTATATCAATTATTCACCTTATTTCTTCATATTAATGGAGTTTTCCTAAGTTTCCTACTGCAAAATCCCTTCTCACTGCAGTCTTAAAAGCAATCAGAATTTAAGCAAAATATTTTTTTTTCTTGAAAAGATAAGATATTACACAGAGTCCTTGCTGTTTGTTTAGTTTTACAGTTAAGAAAGTTATGGAAACAATTTGTTACACATTGGTATGTTATTTAAGAAGAAAATGAAGGAAAAACAGGTTTAAAAAAACCTTCAAGCCATATAACTATTGAAATTCTGTAAAAAAAGATATGTATATTTTCTTACTTTTCTAGAATTTTCTACAATTTTCTAAAATTCTACAGTTGCGTATGATTTGTAAGTCCTCCTGACATGAAAATATAAGTGAAAGAGTAAGTAACTGGTGACTGTTATGAAGAAATAAATAAAAAACCTCATCACAATATTAAAGGTAATCTATTAAACCACTGTGGACCCAAAGAACACATCATATTGGTGGTAAAGGAAATTAAAAAGTATTTGGCTATACCTCCCAACGTTAATTCCCAAACCCAATATAACTGTTCAACTATATTTCTGGGGAGAATTAGTTTTATTTCTCTAATTTTTAGTGGTTTTGAACTGGTGCATCCGAAATAATATTATTTCCTAGATGTGTATTTAGGTTTAGTTTGAAACATTCCCTGGTCAAGATATGGGAAAACCTGACTATTTCTTTCTGTATATTGTGCTATCCCAATTTGATGCAGTATTTCAGACAAGTTGTAGGGATTGAGTCAAAGGCTTTACAAGCTAATAAGAATTAAAGAAAGGGGAAAAAAGAAAAAAGGAGCATATGAAGCACCTTGACTCAAGTAGTAAGTATTTTTCCCCTGTGGATAACAAAAGAAAAAAGAATACTAGTTTTAGCAATATTACCAAGTGCATATATCTCTGTTGAACTCAATAGAACTCTTCGAACTTGCATCAGCTAATCTATCAGTACATAAGTTCTTTTGCCACACTATATATTTTAGAGTAGGCTTGTTTGATCTGTGAATTGCTTTTCTGTAGCTAAAGTGTATAGCTTTGATACTGAATTTGTAAAGAGTGACTGGAGGCATTACTTGTTCAGCTCATCTATTTGCCATTATGCACGTAAAGGCTCTAGACCTAGAAAGAAATGAATGGTCAGCAAAGGTTCTCGAAGAGATAACGACAAAGAAGGATTTTGAGATAGAATGTCAGGGTTTAATTTTTTGTTTGTTCCTTTCTTTGTTGTTTGTTTTAGTAAGTGCATCTACAGTTTCCAGTCCTGACAGAAAACAATCTCAGTTCAATGGAATTTGTTTAGACCGCTGTACGCGTAGGTGTAGGCTTCCTTTTAATCCTTTCTTTCACAAAACGCAATTTGCTGTGCATAAGTATATGTGGGTTTTAAAGAAGATTTCAATGTATCCCTTTGACTAAGTGTTGTCACAAGCGTTTTGAGGAAAAAAAAAGGTGTAGAAGTTAAACCAAATAGGCTAACTATTTTAATGAACCTGGCATTACATTCTTGCACAGCTGCTGAACTGCAAGTAAAGCTGTATTGGAGTAGCTGTCCACAAGCGATACTAACAGAGTGCCTGCTAAAAAGCAGTAACTGGTGCAGAAGTTCTGAGTGTAATGCAAAACATCCCTGGTGATAACCTGCTCCAGATGCTCTGCAGCAAGTGCCTGGGAGAGGCTGTCGTTCATAAGAATTGACGTAGTTAGTCGCCTCAGGTCAGGAGATTAGCATCTTTCTCTACTACAAGCCTCTTTTGGAAATCTCTTAATGGAAACAAGGGTGGAAAAGGGTAATCCTAAAACTAGGTTTAATCTCAGATGACTTTACCTGCCTGTGGTATATCTCCATTCCATATGGAGATTATTCTGGTTATCTAAATCTCTGTTTGTGGAAAGAGAAAGGTACCGTTAGAATGGTTTTCTGGAGATCCCTCTGAGATCCTGGCCTATATTACGCTTTAAATGGGAGAATGGAGAATACCTGAAACACTAGAAAAAGCAAAATTTTATTAAAAAAAAGTTTAAAAATATTAATTATCCCATACTTTCAGTGGGATCTACCAGGAATCAGACAGTATTTGTACAAGTGCAAACACTTAGAGCTCTATTGGGCAATATGAGGAGAAGAAATACACAGAGGCAGAGGTCACTGAACAGACGTGATCTTTATTAAATAGAGCAACTTAAGCTGGAGATTTTTAGCCAAAGAATGTTTTATGATCTGAGCACAACCTCTGCTATACAAGTAAGACTGTTGTTTTCCAGAGATTAAAGTGTTCACTTAAGAGTTGTTTTGATTTTTGTAAAGACCTATGAAGTTGTGAACATGTATTTTTTAACCCAAGCCTGTCTTCTGTACCTTTCTTTTTAGACCCCTGCAGCTCAAGCTGATATTTCACTTTGTTTTTGAGGACAGAAAAAGGTGTTTTCCTGGCATATTTGCTTGTAAAGGTCTGGCAAAATAGAGGTTTGATTTGTTTTGTTTTATTTTTAATTATTATTATTATTATTACAAACCAAGATAAAAGAACTTGGTAAAAATTAGTGAATCAAATTTTAATGTCTTCTTGTTTGTTATAGCTCTGCTCTCCTTCTGCAAAATCTGAATGACCAAACCAATTGATAGAGTTTAAATTAAAATGTGAAAGAGAAAGCTATGTGGAGGTATTTAATCAAGGTCTTCAACTACCTAAGTAGTGGTCACAGAGCAAGGCCACACTCTCAGAAGTATACACAGAAAGGATGAAAGACAATGGGCACAAGCTGCAGCAAAGGAATTCCCTTTTAGATATTAGGAAAATAATCGGCAGTGACAATGGTCATGTAGTGGAATAGGCTACAAACAGCTTACTCAGAGAGGCTGTCATTTTGAAGAGATTAAATATTTGACTGGACAAAACCCTGAGTAACATCATTAAATTCTGAGATATGCCTTCCTTTCAGTCAGAACTACACTAGGTGATGTCCAGAAGTCCCTACCAACCTAAATTATTCACTAATTCTAAAACTAACAAATCACATCCATTGAGGAGAATTGTTGAATATTTCAACAAGAATACCTGATACACAAACATGATTCAATATGTCCTATTATAAAACTGTAGAAGGAGATAAAAAGGAAATACTGAAGATCATTAAAAACCTAGGGCAATGCCTATTATACCGAAAATAAAAACAAATTGCGGTGTTTTAAGTTGCAATTTATTGCCTGAATTTCTTTTTACTTTCACTCTCCTCAGATCTTACAATTCTGAAAAGTAATTATTTTCAGTTTATCAGTCCCAGTTGTTTTATTTCTTCTGGATTGTACCTTTAAACCTTTATAAAAACCCTGCTGTTAAAAAAAATCTTCCTTGGAAGACTAATTCTTGTAGTTTTCTGTACACATAAACTACATGCATTGTCAAATGAAATTCTCATGTCTTTATATATTTTCCAAAATCATCACCGTGTTTAAGATTTAATATTTTACCCTCACTAGCCAGAATGCTGTTGGTCTGGTAAATGGGGAATATAGTACAGTAGTATCAGTTGTTTTCTGCAGACTCCTGCCTCCATCAGACATGTGTTTTAAATAAAAGTTACAGTATTATCCACACCCCAACTATTTTCTTTTCCTTAATTCTGTTGTAATAGTTATTCTACCCAAATTTTATCAACCAGCAATAAATGTAAAACCTAATTTAAGCTATACCAATTAGATCTAAGTTTGTGATTTTATCTCCTAGTTATATATTTAATAGTTGATTTAAGCTGCACAAATTGCTTTAGATCCTGGAGGAGGGGGGATCCTGATAAACCATGCCGGGTTTCAGATGAACTGCAAGTGTGCTTGGTTAGGAGTTACTGTTATTCAGGTTCCTTATGGTTTTCTTTACACTGGTAATTGAGCAAATTAGAGGTTCAGTCTATAAACCCTTAGCATATGGAACTTCTGTTTCCAATAGAAGCTCTGTTTGTGAGGAGGTTGCCCCTAATCCTGGGACCAGCCAAAATTGAAGGATCAGAAGGAGGCAAGAGAGGCAGCACACAGCAAATCTGACCCAGAAGCAGGCTGAAGAGGATGGCCACTCTTGCACAGCTTTTCTTTGCCCTTTTCTCCTTGCCTTGGAGAGGAAGCAGAAGGGACAGTAAATCATTTTACTTCTACTTACTCTTCTCATTGTGCTGTTTGTCGTGCTCCTCTAACTAATGTGTTGATGTCCTTTACTTGATCTTACCTCTCCTGGGTTCTGTGTCAGAGGATTAATAGCACAACACAAACAAGGAAATCCCAGGAGTCTGAAGAAAAGTACTTCTTAGCAGAACTGTGTGCTGTGTTTCTGGAACAGTTCTGAAGAAATCTAATTCGAAAATGAGTTTTAGGTGTTTCACAGGTAGGAGAACACCTCAAGTTTTCTGCATAGTTCACTCTGTTCATACTGCCTTATTGTCTGATGACAAACCTATTCCTCACACTGAGGGATCATTTCCACTCAAGTCCATGAGATACCCTTCCACACTAGGCTATATGTTATCCCTTCATTCAAATACAGTTTAATAGAAATGTACCTTTCCACGAATGAGTTAGCTTGAGCGCAGGTAACACAGAGAATTCCAGCCATTCCCAGTTAACTCAATATTTTTTTGGTTCTTGCAAATATGTAGAGTAAGTCCTAAGAATGCAATTTTAACTGGAATACAAAATGTACATGCCAAAAATGATCTCACAGCACCTGCACACTCTGATAGCAAAACTAGAATAAACAGTTGTAAGACTTTCTCTCTGTTCAGTTTTTACCTCAAACAGAAAACTAAACAAATTAACAACCCATTCCCCAAACCAACCGAAAAAGCAGATTCCACAGCCAAAGATAACTACAAGATGCACCGATATTCATAAACTTAAACCTACATACTCATTTATGGGTTCATACAGCACCCCTTATATTTTTATATTTCTCCCTTGAACTTCTGCTAGGTAAGATGGGCTCACTTTATGTAACACAGCTCATCGGGCATAGCCCTTTTGCATGCACATGCTGATCCTCAGTTTTAATGATGCTGTGTAAGGTAGAGGTGGCCATTCTTATGCTGCAGATGTCTAGGAATGCTGACCACCACTATTTCATACTTAAATTAAAGATAATTACCTCCTTGTGGAGCTTTCAGATCTCACTGATATTTTTTCTGTAAAATCTGGTTTTAATACTATGATTTCATTGAATGACATGGTAACCATTATCTTTAAAATAATGCAGAGAAATATGCATGACCTGTTAATGACATTTTTTAAGAAATAGTACAGTTGGATGTAAAGTATAAATTTCTTCAACACATATTATTATTTGCTTTCCCCTTATTCTTACCTTGAATCCATGATACTTATGACCACTGCGTATGTTATTGTCGCTTTACAGTCTTTGACTTTTTCTTTTTTTCTTCTAGGACGTATGACATTTCAGAAATGACCCACTCTGCTGTTACTGAAAAACATCCTGCAAGTTTGAGTGCCAAATGTGTGAACAGGATTGCTAGTGCGAGCAGATACATGCAGAGCATGTTACATGTTTAGATCATGCATCTAATTTTCAGACTGTTTAATTTTCTCTCAATAGTTTGCATGACTTCAGCTAGACAGATGAGGATTTGCAAGTGTCTATGCTAATGCCTTTCTTTTGCTTTCCCCCAAAAAATTTCTGGTGAAGAGGTAGAAAAGAGTGGAGGAAAAATCACTTTTGTATGCTCGGGGATATAAAGTTTAGTATCATATCACAAATAAGTACTAAAACAGAAGGCTACTTTGTCACAGGACTATATATATATTTCTACAGACACAGACACACACACCCCAAGCACAAAAGATTACTAACAAATTCTTTCTAATTTTAAATATCAAAACTGCGAATGCCAAAGAAGCTTGGACCTATTGCAGTAACTGAAACCTCTTTTTCATCCCTCAGCTTCCTTTGTTCAGGGAAAAGCATTACATCAATACACAGGAGAGAGATACATTGAACCAAAATGTACCAGGGGACATCAGCATGGAGGTGTTACAGCTTATATTTGCTTTTGTAAGGAGCATACTCTATAATTTTCTAGAGAAGGAATGTTTTCCTGTTTCATTAAATTATACAAAAACAAGCTCTGTTCTTGCATCCTTTAAATCAATAGAACTTTCCCATTGCTACTACCAAGAACAAAATCCAGCTAAACAAAATATTCACTCAGTATTTACGATATGCGCTTGGTGGAAACTTGTGATGTGCAAAACATCGCCTTATCCTTTTTCTGGAAATGTGCCTACATATGGTAATAAACTTACTGAAATAGGTATAAACTGGGATGGAAAAATTACTTCAAAACATAATTTCCTATATTCTGCCCAGACTATTAAAGGCTTGAGAATTGAGCATAAAGCAAGATTCTTGTTTTGAATGCTGTTCTATTAATAGAAACAGAAAATGAAAATTCAGTTCACTGGTTAACTAACTTGGATTTTTTTTATGTATGATGCTGAAGAGTGTCATGCATGGACAGGCCCTGTAGGAGATTAGATACTTGACCAACAAATTTTGCAGAAGCAGCCAAGGGAACTAAGCAAACAAAGAAGCTAAGAGGTTATGTTGGGATATCACAGTGACATAATGAGAGCATTTCAAATAAAAGTAGAATAAATAACTGAAAGACGTTATGTGAATATGAAAATGATCTTACCTATAGTTATCAAGTAAGAAAACCACATGACCAATTTTGAATGCATTCAATTATAGTGAACAGTAGCCTGAACCAAAACATGAAATATAGTCTCACTTATTTTCAAATTACGGGAAAATCTTACTTGTGGTGAATTACAATGTATGGCAAGCCATGATTTATGAGATAATATATGAAATCTCATATTTCAGCACAAGACAGTGCCCTTTACCAGATGATAATGAACTAAATAAGGAAATAAACACAGTGCATTTAGGCATTGCAAATCATCAGGGAGGAGGAACTCATAATATTTTATGAAACAGAGGTTTTTTCCACCTATTCTTTTAACTTTATATCAGCAGAATTGAAGAACCCCAATGTTTTTGTGTAAATAAATGACACAATATGATGTTTGGTTTGCATTCTGTCATATTTCTTTTAGCTTCCTCACTAAACTTCTTGCAAAGAAGTAAGAGCTTGATATCATGAGAAGCATTTATCCTTGTAAGGGACTGTAGGTAAGAATAAATATCTTTTGTTGGTTCTAAGGTTGAAGAATCCAGTCATTTCAAATAAATATAGGTGTTGATGATGTGGTAGCTAGTTTTACTTCTATTTATTTTCTGTCTGTTAATTAATTTCCATTAACAGATTCTACTCAATGAATTTTTTAAAATGCCTTTGTGCAGCTGACTGTTTCAGATAGTTGGCACCCTGACAGGTTGATAATTCTCTGTAATAAACCCTATGTAGGCATATAAACTGCAAGATTTCATAGTTGCCATCATCCAGTGGTTCTGCAAATACTCATGCACATGATTAAAAGAAAATGGTTGCTTACTGAGATGTCCATTTTATAAAACTACCCAGCTGATAAGAATTCAGTTTTGGAGCCATCATTATTATTATTTAAACATGCTTAGATTCCAGAGCAGAACAAAACAAAAAGATACTTTAACATCTTTGTGAGCATAGACTATGCTATTCTTCAGTTAAAAAATCTACTTTTTTCAAGAGAGAACTTTTACATGCCTGTTTACCAACAAGAGTTATGAATGATCTTTAAGTCATTTTGTTTTGCTTAGAATGAGGCAGAAAAAAGCCTTGAAAAAGTACCTCCTGAGTTAACTTATATGTCAGACCTGACCCCCTATGTCTCTGAAGAGATGAAGAGTCCAGATTTAGTTGTCTAACCTTTAGTAGATGGATCCCATAATTTTTGCTTTTTTCCTCTTCTTTTGGATGTAGATGTGTGAGAGTTTGTATTTTTGTATATACACATTCTTAATAGTTTTTTATACAGTCAGCTTCAGACATTGGAAGATAGGCAGAGGATGATGGAGTGACAAATCCTCTCATTTATTATGGATTCAGGGACATGAGAGATGGAATTTATGCCTAAAAATGTTCACATGGATCATCCATATCCAACATTAGCCCCATGATTATCTGTGCACAAGCTAAAAAAAATATGTATATGTTACTCATACTACTTTATTAGAATAAATGTAGAGCTCTGACCACTTTTATTGACAATGACCATTACCGAATACTTTAGAAAGTGAGAGAAATACTTCTATTTATCAGCTGTGGGAGGTGAATAAGAAGAGAGTATAACTATATTCCAAATTTACAAATTAGTGTCTGGTTCATCTCCTGTTACATTTTAAAGATTTTAGTTCATAAAGAAAAGCTCTCTAACACCCTTTAGCACCTCTCACTTGGTGATCCATGACCAAAATTAGAAATAGCTTTGAAAAGTACAAATCATTTTGGACAAACATGAATATTTTGTTTTGAGAAAGTGACAAAATCAATTGATGTGGGAATGAAGTAGATGTCATATATCTAACTTTTATTAAAGCATTTGATATAATGTTAAATGAAATTCCACTCACAAAATTAATTCAAATTAGCATGGATATGAATACTGTCACACAGAATGAAAACTTACTGAAGGACTACAAACAGTGCATTGATAAAAAGCAATATATTCAGTTTAATTTACAGCACGTAAATGAAATTTGGAGATAATACTAAAATCATTTGGTTTTGAAAACCTCCTAGGAAAGAGAAATTGTAGAGAAAAAGACAGAGAATTAGTAATACGCTCATAAAATGCCAAAATGTTTAGCAGTTCCATAAATTTTAAGACCAACAGGAAATATAACGATCTTCTTGTCTGACCTCCTGCATAACACAGCATATAGAATGTTAACAAGTGATTTTTATATAACTGTAAGATGAGCAAGGCTCTCTCTTTGAAAAATAAATCTAATCTGAATTTTAAAACTTCACATTTCAGAGAATTTTTCATGACCCCAGGTGCATTGTTTCCATGGCTAATTATCTTTACCACTACCAAAAAACATTGCACCTTATACGAAATTCAGAACACAGCAGTTACAAATGGATACATTTGAGAACATATAACCTATAGCAAGGGTATTAAATAAAAAGGAAATATTGCAAAACACTAAAATAGAAAAGCCCTTGGGATACTGAATAGCAACTTCAATTGGAATTTGGCCCACAGTGAATCATGACAAGGACACATTAAACTGCAGAGATCATAGAATAACATTATCTGAGAGAAGCTGGTGGCTCATGGCTTAGACAGGTGTACTCTTCACTGAGTGAAAGCCTCACTGGATGGCTGAGACCAGAGTGTTGTGGTGAACAGAGCTAAACCCAGCTGGCAGCTGTTCACAAGTGGTGTTCCCCAGGGTTCAGTGTTGGAGCCAGTCTTGTTTAATATCCTTATAGATGATCGGGATGAGAGGACTGAGTGCTCTATCTGTAAGTTTGCAGATATCACCAAATTGAATGGAAGTGTTGATCAGCTTGAGAACAGGAAGGCTCTGCAGAGAGGATTCTGAACAGGCTGGATTGATAGGCCCAGGTTTAACAAGGCTAAGTGTTGGATCACGCATTTGAGCCGCAGCAACCCCATGCAATGCTATAGGCCTGGGGAAGTGTGGCTGGAAACCTTCCTGGTAGAAAAGGACCTGTGGGTGTTGATCAACAGTGGCTGAACATAAGCCAGCAGTGTACCCAGGTGGCCAAGAAAGCCAATAGCATCCTAGTTTGTATCAGAAATACTGTGACCAGCAGGACTAGAGAAGTGACCATTCCACTGTACTTGGAACTGGTGAGGCTGCACCTCAAATATTGTGTTTAGTTTAGGGCCCTTCACTACATGAAAGTCATTGAAATGCTGGAGTGTGTGCAAAGAAAGGCAACAAATCTGGTGAAGGATCTGGAGCACACATCTTAGAAGCAGCAGCTGAGGGTACTGAGGTTGTTTACTCTGGAGAAAAGGAGACTGAAGGAAGATGCTATTGCTGTTCACAAGGTTGTGGTGAGTCAGATGTTGGTCTCTTCTTTCTGCTTCTCATAAGTTGCAAGGGAGAGAACAAGAGGAAATGGCCTAAAGTTGTGCAAGGGGAGGTTTAAACTAGATGTTAGAAAATATTACTTCATTGAAAGGGTTGTCAAGCACTGGAACAGGCTGTTAAGGAAGTGGTAGAGTCCTCATCCCTGTAGGTGTTCAAAAAACATGTAGACATTGCACTTCAAGACATAGTTTAGTAGGTATGGTGATGTTGTCCCGGTGATTGGACTTGGCAATTTTAGAAGTCTTTTCCAACCTTAATGATGCTATGGTTCTATGATTTCATCAGTTGTGCATTACGTTCTGGGATCACAGAAACATCATTAACTATTCTATGCCCAGGGCTAGAAGCATAAACTACTTGTTTGGCTGGTTATTCCCATGAGATATCATATGTCGCATGAGAATGAAGTTGCTGCTAGTATGAGCATCCAGCTAATAGCATTGCCCAGGTTCTCCACAGGCATCTGGAGTTATAACAATAAACTCCATCTGCTTTTTTCAGATAATACTTCATACAGTGGTTAAGGACACTAATTGCAGCTAATAGGTAAATAATCAGTATGGACACTAAAACTTGGCATAGGCTCCTGATGCACTAACTAGAATTATATTTTAAAACTAGATGAAGATCACAGAAACAGAAAGAATAGATATATTGCTAGAGTTTCCTTATCTAAGAGGAGACAAAATTTGTCAGTATTATCACCAAGATAGCAATATCCCTAGTAATGGCTAAGTAGTATGAAAAAGACAAAACAATTTGTTCAAAAAAGTGAAACAGTAGTATATTGCCTCAAAGTAAAAAAAACCAAACTGATCTGTATCCCATGCCTTAATATATAAATGCTGTCACAAAGAAATCTGCTCTTACTGAATTAAAACTTATTTGTTGTTTGCAAAGAATATCCAACTTTAACACTTCTTACTTGAGGTTGGGTTATATTGATTTACTTTTTAAGACTTATTTTGACAGTACAAAGTATTAATATCTACTTAAAAAAAGAAAAAAAAAGCTTTAAAACCAAATCAAAACACCTAAGGCAATTTAGTGAAATAGTACCTTCATCAAGTAAAGGAAATTCTCTAACTTTGGTATAGCTTTTCTGAAGACATCTTTTCAACAGCTTTCTCTTACTCAGGTTGTTGCTTTTACAGGTGCGGCCAACAAGGTTTCTTCAACTCAAAAAAATGTTTGTTCTTAAGTAGCAGTAACAGTGAACAAACCATGTTCCCTAATGGATATTGTGAGGTGCATTGGAGAGAATAAATGCTTCCACCCTTCAGAGAGTTCTGATGAGTCAGGGGAAGCAAACAAGGAGTAAAAGTTGTTTTGATGGATAAGAAAAAAGGTACAAAAAAACCCCAAAACTGAAGTATAATCAAACAGGCACTTTTTACAGCAGTTAGCTTCAAAACTCAAACAGGAAAAAAAAGTAAGGCATAAGTATGGAATTCAGTCTTTCTTCTTTTTTTTTCCTAAAAATTACCATCCATGAAGATCCTTCTTCTAGAGGAAAGATATTTGAAAGAAAAAACATAAAAAACATTAAGGAGTATATAGAAATGCAACACCATCAATGAGCAAAAGCAGGGTTATGCAGTAGAAAAAGAGATCAGCACTTCCTGACCCTTAAATGTAACAGTAGAAATGAAGAAGCTGGAAATGAATTGAACGTTAAAGCTATATCTTTCTTTCTAAACGCTAAAAAAAGGTCTGATATTTTTCAAAAGTATGTACAACAATTACAAACAATAGAAAGTGTGGGTGGTATTCATTTTTACATCATTTTAGACATCTGCCCAACATAAGCTTCCTTTTCAGACAGCTGAAACACACACTTCCAAGACACACTTCATCTAATGATAAGCAGAAGTCCAAAACCTGAAGTGAATCACTCCTTAAAAGTGCCTATTCCTTTCTCAGACTGTAAAAGGAACCCTGTTTGCTTAGAGAGATTTTCATTTTGTTGAATGAACTTCCTCTTTCATGAGTTAAATCGATGCAAAAATGTGACAAATCGGACTCTGTTTTTTTGTTTAGTTTTTTTTCTGTGACGCCCAGTAAGTAAATAACTGAAATATTGGGAAAATAAAATTTATATTTAATATTGCTTCTTGTGTTCAAATTTTGCAACAGCTGTGGCATTTCCTACAGCTTTAAGCTAAGAAACCAAGATCAAAGAATCGGAACCCTGTTGATGCTTTCTTTGGCTATCACTATTTAGGTTGACATTTGCTCTAATAAGTATTTCTATTTTTATTGAAACATTTGATTACCCTTTAAAATGTTGATAAAACATGTAAGCAGACCTGAAAAATTAAGGAAAAATTACACAGAGTATATAACTTTATGTTGCTACCTGCAATAGGTTTTTCATTTTCTATCATAATCTGAGATATTGATGCTAAAATGAAAGCATTGACTATATGTCTGTATTTTTTAAATATTTGAACTATTAATAATTTCCAGGATTTTTCAATATCAGTTGATAGATTATGTTACATGCTTGTCCTGAGCAAAAGGTTCCTTATCTCAGAAAATAATTTTCTAAGGTATTTAATGCAAACAAGTTTATGCTGTGCACTGGGGTGTGAGTGTATTTTGTTTCAAATGTGATATTTTATACATGAAGCATCTTGCAGGTTTACAATATTTTACTTTATTTATTTATTACTGAATTCCACAGTCAGAAGTTTTGTAAACATCAAGGGCTCATCTTAGCTGACATTAAAATGAACCACTACCACTCTCTCGGTGGAATGTGCTGAGGGTTGGGTGCTACTTCTTAAAGTAATAAGCAAAAGCAGTGGTGAGCCATTCATTCATTTGCTTGTAAATCAGTGTCTCAGTGTGATTTTCTATCATACTCTTTAAGAAAATTGAATATGCCTCGGAAACACCGTGGTAGCTTCTCTCTCTGTTTTGCATACAAAAAGCTATTAAAGGATGCTAGGTGTAGTAATGGAATATCTATATTTTTAGGGGTTTTGTTTGTTTGTTTGCTTTATCCAATCGCAAATATTTTTAAGTCTATTTATTACCTTTATGGCTTTGAAACAACACACTTTGGAAAGGTAGGTAGGAACAGACATAACTGAAAATAACTTCTTAAAATGAAAATTACTCAAGGTAACAGTTTATACAATAATTGAGAATTAAAAAATAAATGTCTTATTTGTACTATTCTAATTTTCAGATGTATTTTTAAGAGTTTTGATAAAGTTGCATATTTATTTATACTGGACTTTAAATTTGTCCACTTCTACCAAATGGGTTAATGATCTCCTCACAGTAATGGTACTGAAAGAGAAAGTTAGAATTAGGACATTAAGAGAAGGATAAACAGTTTTGTATTAGTGCCTTCACATTATTCCTCATATACATCACCTTTCATGCTTCGATTTTAGCGTGATAGAGACTATTCTGACAAGATTCTTCCACTGAGTAACCCAGATGTCCATTAACGCATTAACATAACTTTTTCTTCCCCTTCCTTGTATTATGATGTCAACCATTATACAGTTAGGTACCCCATTATACAGTTTGGCCCCCCAGTTTGGGAAAGATGTCAGGATACTGGAATGTGTTCAGAGGGCAACGAAGATGGTAAAGGGGCTGGAGCATAAGCCCTATGAGGAGCCACTGAGTGAGTTGGGGCTGTTTAGTCTAAAGAAGAGGAGGCTCAGGGGAGACCTCATTGCTCTCTACAACTACCTAAAAGGAGGTTGTAGTCGGTCAGGGGTTGGTCTCTTCTCTCAGGTGACCAGTGACAGAACTAGAGGGCATGGACTCAAGCTTCGTCAGGGAAAGTTTAGGCTTGATGTGAGGAAGAAGTTCTTTACTGAAAGGGTGATTGGCCATTGGAATGCGTTGCCCAGGGAGGTGGTGGAGTCGCCGACCCTGGAGGTGTTTAAGGGGAGATTGGATGTGGCACTGAGTGCCATGGTCTAGATGATGGTTGGTGTTAGTGTTGGGTTATAGGTTGGACTTGATGATCTCAGAGGTCCTTTCCAACTTTGTGGTACTGTGATACTGTGATACCATCCATGTTAAACGATTGACATTTAATAGTTTTCATATTATTCAGATATTGATCTTCAACAAGAAATTTAGTAGGACTTTTTAGGAAAATGTGAGTCTACTAGGTTTGTTTACACATTTGTCTTCTCATAGAACAAATAGGTTGCTTAAGAGTAATGATTTTTTTCTCTCAATTAAGACCCCCCACAGAAACTAGTGTCTCCTGTTGCCATGTTTTCTTTTATTGTGATCCACTTTTGACCTGACATCATATCCAGAAGACCTAGCCTCAAAGGGATAGGTGTCCTACAAATAAATTCAATTTACTATTAAGTGATGTGTCAAATATTAAATGGAAATTTTTAAGAAACATTTTAAACTCCCCAGATCACTTTCTGCGCACTTGATATCTTCAAGGGAAACCAAAGTATATCTTGGGTAATCCCTGTCTCTTTTTACCCAGGAATTCCTCTCTCATGTCTCCTGAAAATCCATGCTTAGTTTCTACAAGCGCAATTCAACCTATAGCATCTGTTTTTTTGAAACACCAGGGACATTAACCTGTTCAGTGAAGTAAAGAATATTATCTGAAGAGTTATAGAAGTTCATACTACTTCTCTGTCTTCTACTGTGCTACATGCATTCACATTAGATGTTTCTCCTTTTATGCAGGCATATTTATTAAAACAGTCAGGGTTGGTGATAAGAAACCCAGTAAGGCTGAAGATGTAAAACAAAGACAACAGTTATTTAAATACTGGTCTGTAGTTGGCGAATCACAAACCATAGCAATTGTGAAAGGATTCAGCATGGCCCAACCACAGTGAAAGTGAATTAATTTAAGTTAAAACTCTGATGCAAGCACACAGGATGTAAGTGACACTCAGCCAATATGTGGTTACTTGTTATGTTACAGTAACTTGACCATGACTTCAACCTTTATTATTGTCAGTAAAATGCCATGATTTTCTTGACAATTAAGTGTTTAGTATTGTAATAATATTAAATTACAAGAATTGTATAACAAAAAATAACACAAATTTAATTTTAACTTATTTCTTATTTGTGGAACTTAGAACCTCAAAATAAACTAGGTTACATGTTCAGATTCTTAGTGAAAAAGTTTGAGTTTCTTTGATTTCATTTGTTTGTTTGCTTTTAATGTGGTTATGTTATTTTTCTTAGTGAGGTTTGATGTGCTTATAATGGAATAAAAATTATCACGGGTGAATATTTGATATCTAATGTTCAAAGCAAGATTTCTTTTCCGCAATAAAAGTTATTGATATTTTAAATTGAGTATTTAGTAGTCTCTACATTGATTCCAAGTGCAAATAGCTAGAGAAGGGATAATCCAGTGGTTTAGACCTTAATATAAGTTACTTCTCTGCTGCCAAAGCCATCTATTCATAATTTGGCTAATTCATTTAGACCAAGGAAACAAAGACATCTTTTGTTATGCTTAATTAGAAATTCAAATTCCAAGTTCTGTGTGCAGTGGTTTGGGGGCGTTTGTCACATATAAATACTGGTCAGAAGACTAAAAGTGAAATAAAAAGTCATGTTTAATATCCCAGTTTATTTTTCCTGTGATTAACTGCAGATTGCAGTCCTGAGTGATACGGCTTTTTGGATCACAACTATAAACCAAATAATTATTTTGGGTGTAGGTATTTAACTTATTCTTTTCAAAACAAATGTTTCCAGTTGTATTCAGCAAAACATCACTTTGGGCTGAATGGGACCAAACTGGTATTACCATATAAATATCAGAGGAGAATAAATTGGACAAAGCTGTGGAGACCTGAGAAAGCTGCAGATCTACCAATAAGGAGAAAGACTGAGATTCATGAATCAAGAGAGGAAACAGCCAGGTATGTGATTCCATAATTAAGTGTTGTTTACTTCCGGTCAAACTACCATGAAGACAAACACAGCAACTTGGTTATAAACATGAATAGGAAAACAGAGGTTCCATCACTCACATGAACTTCTTTGTGGCATGGTATGGAGTCAGACTCCTTTGTACTCACTCTTTTTGTAATTCCCATGAATCCTGTATTCCTTCTTACAGTTTGAAGTATTTCTAAACAGTGGGATGATGGATGTTGAACAATGGGAAGATGTTGAATGACAGTATCTACCTTCCACGTCTGTTGTCCTCAGGGGGAGCTAATGTTCTGATGTGGGAGACTAAATGCTTAGGTTGCAGAAAAGATAGATCCTTCTTGCTCCTTTGCAAGGACTCTGTACAGCAAAATTCAGTCTTATGCCTTGTAAGTGCATGCTCTGCCAACTGTATTTGTCATCTGCTCTCTACATACCTAAAAGTAATTCTGAAAAATTATTTGATCCATGGGTTTTGAGTGGCAGATTTTTACTGACAGTATCACACTCTGAAAATGACATGACGGTGCTAGATCAAACCCATTCAAACTAACTCAAATGAAACACAATGTAATTTATTTTTGCATAGCTTCTTTAAACACTATATTAAATAATTAGTTATTAAAAGACACTAAGCAATAAGGTTTACCATTTTTTAAGTTTTAATTTTAGGATTCTTATAGTAACTTTGTCATGAAGTTAATTTCATACTAATTAATCCTTGTTATAAAAAAGAGAGAAAATGTTCAATTAGTTTAATTTTTTTCTGCATTCTGCAGCTCACATTAATACAAAAGTCCAAAGAGAATAATTCTAGCTAGTTTAGTGAATAATCTGAAAGGAAATGATTTATCTACATGAACCACACACATAGCTAAAGCTCCTCCTGTGCCAGACTTTAAACTTACTTTGTCTTTGCTTTGTTCTTTAGGTGCACACACACAAAATCAAATATTTTTACACAATAAAAAGAAAGTCATAAAAGAAACAAGACAGCTCCTTGGAGAGTTAGTTATTGTATCCTCTACTGGATTAAGAATACTCAATTCCTAGTTCTTTAGGGAAGTATTTTGCAACCTAGAAATGTTGCCTTCTGGGGAGGAGTGCAAGCAAATTCCTTAAAAAAAGGTATTTTTTTCTTCTTTCCACTTTGTTTTCAGTTGAAACTTAGCAAAGGCTAAGTCATAAAGGCTCACCATGTGAAGAAAATGATGAAGGAAACACCAAAAAAAAAAAAAACCCAGAGAAAAATGACAGGCAGAGCTGTCTATTTTGTGCCTTGTAATTTGTAATATCGAACTGCGTTTTGAGTATGTTTTCTCATATCACCCTCTATTGATACTCAGGAACTGATCATTAATTTTCTGTACTTTGAGGTGGAGTTAACTAAATAAGTTTAAGAATTCTACTTAAAATCAAAAATATGTGTATCTTTAGCATTTTGTCATTTATCATACATTGAAACACAAAGGTGTATTTATATTTCTAAAATAAATATAATATCAGACAAGCATAGAATTACGTATTGCTGCTTTCTGTTTTAGCTGATAGGTTATATTCATATTAAAAATTCTATTTGAACAAACTTCTTTCACTTTGTACATCTTACCAGTAAGGTCATGCTTAAAAGATTACATTTGCACACAGCAAATGGCTTTATGGAGGTCTTAATGTGTGTAGGTTAAAAGTCTATTGAGTGATGCAAAGTCAAGCTTTTAGAACACTGTGATGTAGAATTTCACTATCTGATTGCATTATTATTTTCCCTCATGAAACAACACTGTTTTCCACACAAACCACAAAGTTTGTTCCAATTCATGAAAACATGCATGCTACCAATCCTGGAATCATAGAATCATTGTAGAATTATGGAGTTGGAAGGGACCCAAAAGGAAAATACATTTTACCTGCAGTGTCAAATGGTGAATATATATATTGACAGTATCAAAATAGTTTCTTATAATTGATGAATATTCTGTACCTTCAATGATACCCATGGAGTGAGGATCCACAAGAAGGGCCGTAAAGATCCACAAGAAGGGCCGTAAGGATGATCCAGGTAATTACAGACCTGTCAGCCTGACCTCGGTCCCAGGTAAAATCATGGAGCAGATAATCCTGGGTGAAATCATGCGGCACCTGCAGAACGGTCAAGAGATCAGGCCCAGCCAGCATGGGTTTAGGAGGGGCAGGTCCTGCATGACCAACCTGATCTCCTTTTATGACCATGTGACTCGCCTGGTGGATGAGAGGAAGGCTGTGGATGTGGTATACCTGGACTTTAGCAAGGCCTTTGACACTGTCCCCCACAGTAGAGTCCTAAAGAAGCTGTCAGCCCGTGGCTTAGATGGGAGCACTCTGTGCTGGGTTAGGAATTGGCTGGACGGCCGAGCCCAGAGAGTGGTGGTGAATGGTGTCTCATCCAGTTGGCGGCCGGTCACCAGTGGTGTCCCCCAGGGATCGGTGTTGGGTCCGGTCCTGTTTATTATCTTTATAGATGATCTGGATGAGGGGATTGAGTCCATCATCAGCAAGTTTGCAGATGATACCAAACTGGGAAGAAGGGTTGATCTGTTAGAAGGTAGAATGGCCCTGCAGAAGGACCTGGACAGATTGGAGAGATGGGCTGATTCTAATGGGATGATGTTTAATAAGTCCAAATGTCGGGTACTTCATTTTGGACACAACAATCCCATGCAGAGCTACAGATTGGGGACAGAGTGGCTGGAGAGTAGTCAGGCAGAAAAGGACCTGGGAGTGCTGGTTGACAGGAAGCTCAAGATGAGCCAGCAGTGTGCCCAGGTGGCCAAGAAGGCCAATGGCATTCTGGCCTGCATCAGGAATAGTGTGGTGAGCAGAACCAGAGAAGTTATCGTCCCCCTGTACTCGGCACTAGTCAGACCTCATCTGGAATACTGTGTACAGTTCTGGGCTCCCCAGTTTGGGAAAGATGTCAGGATACTGGAATGTGTTCAGAGGAGGGCAACGAAGATGGTAAAGGGGCTGGAGCATAAGCCCTATGAGGAGCGACTGAGCGAGTTGGAGCTGTTTAGTCTAAAGAAGAGGAGGCTCAGGGGAGACCTCATTGCTCTCTACAGCTACCTGAAAGGAGGTTGTAGTCGGTCAGGGGTTGGTCTCTTCTCTCAGGTGACCAGTGACAGAACTAGAGGGCATGGACTCAAGCTTCGTCAGGGAAAGTTTAGGCTTGATGTGAGGAAGAAGTTCTTTACTGAAAGGGTTATTGGCCATTGGAATGCGTTGCCCAGGGAGGTGGTGCAGTCGCCGACCCTGGAGGTGTTTAAGGGGAGATTGGATGTGGCACTGAGTGCCATGGTCTAGATGATGGTTGGTGTTAGTGTTGGGTTATAGGTTGGACTTGATGATCTCAGAGGTCCTTTCCAACCTTGTCATACTGTGATACTGTGATACTGTGATATGATATATGCTTACACTAAAGAATGGTGAACATAAACCTAAAGAAGAAATTTTTGGTACTAGACATACAACCAAATAAACAAGAAGTCTGAAAAAAAAAGAAAGCCATTTAATATTCAGAGAGGCTTCAGACATTCTGTAGAAGTATTGTATTTAACTCCTCTCTGCCTAACACTCTATTCTGGCTTCCTGACTGAAAAACCTAAATTAAAAGAACCACATAATCATTAACGGTTCTTCTCCAATTCTACCCACTACAGCTACATTGTAATAAACTTCTGGTTTATTACAATAGTTTCAAAAGGACTAGCTTTCAATGAGATTTTGTTAATAACTTTTAAGATATTTTTCATGTGAACATTCATTGCTTTCATTTTCTTCTCTATCACATTTCCATTAAAGCAGGTAAGAACAGCTAAAAATGCAGCCCACCCACAGTCCTCTGTGCAGCCTTCTGCAAACCCGTGTTGGAAATACATTCTAAAATCTGCAAATGTCAGTCAAATTAAAGATATAACTAGCCTTGATGTCTGTTTGTACTGAACCAATTTCTTTTTCTTTCTGAATAGTCTTTGTATTTATATATACTTACTCATATTTTGTCCAGTGAGAAAGCATCTAAAAATAATAAATCTCAGAAATACTGACGATTTCCTTGTTGATTTTGTGCTTTTATATTCATATACATGCTTTTTCTAGAGTCATGATCTTGGAAACAAAATGTTCATGACCTAATAGAGACAGAAGTTTATTGTAAAACTACTCTGTTTATATTTCAGTAGGTGTAAACACTAAGATGAATTTTCATTTAACAAATATGATTCCAGTCACATTTGTATCCAAACACGTGCACCTGGATACAGTGAACCTTTAATTTCCCTGAGAGTTAGTACCCTAAAATTAATATTGAAAGTCTTTTTTTTTTTTTTTTAAAAGCTAACTATAATAATTTTTTTCCTCCGCTTCCTCTTAAAAAAATTCAAATCTCCTGGGGCAGGGATGAGGGGTATATGGTCAGAAAAGGGAAATTCCTTTCTTGGTGACCTGCTCTAGGAAGACACAATGCCTCACAGGTATCCTTAAAACTAGGCAGTTCAATTGGCAGGATTTAAAGTGAATAATAGGTGGACTTAGGCAGAGGCTAGTGAGTGAACATAAAAGCAAGCTGGTTGCATACAGGAAGAGAGGGGACAGATAACATTTTCTTAGATCTCGAGAATAGGTATCTTTTTATATATAGAATATCAGAAGAATATAATGAAGAAATGCAAAGGAAATTAAATTTACATGAAAATCTACAAGACTCTCCAGCTGGATACTGACAGAAATGTCAGTGTCAAGCCATATACCATCCACTGGAAACTTTCGTTTCAGGAAAACAAAAACCTTAATGTATTTAATGATAATAGGCTGTGATAGTCTATGGAAACCGAAATGCATTCAAAACTGTATTCCCAATACAGAGAGAAAATATGATGTCCTTAGACAAGATATTCATAATACTTCATTTGGAAAACTTTGGAGACCTGATCATGAGTAATAAGAAAAGACGTACTCCAGCTTTGAGAGAAAGGCAGATGAGGAGTGTGATCGGGAGTGTGGTCACAGTAACTACAAAGCAATATTGTCAAGCAATGCACATTTTAGGCAGAACAGTATAACAGGAAATCATTTGACTAACTGTTCACAGAATCTTAGAGTATTAAGAAGTGACAGCAACTGATTAAATGTTTGGATTAGTAGTGCAGGTCACAACAAAAATCTATGCTTCCACATCTATAATCAGAAAATAGAAGAAACTACGGACTTCCATTAATAACTCAATGTACCAATTCTGTGCTTGTGTTTCAAGAAGGATGAAATTAAGGTGCTGATTAAGCTAAATGAGAAATGGTCTAAATATTTTAGTGTCAAGTTGCCTTTCAGCTGAACCATCTTTGACCACTTATTTTAGGTATCTGTTTCAGTAGACAGACATGGTTTTTCTTATTCCTTTTACCTTAGATTTAAAGGTTATTTTTCTATGGCTTCCAGCCTTATTATTCATATTTTTCTCTAGTCTTTGTAGTTTTATGAATAGAATCAGTATGTTCCTTTTCTTCTTTACCCTACCATCTACTTTTGATTTAAAACTCTTTTTCATATCTTTTTTCTTTAATTTTTCTGTATTTTTGTCTGTAGTTTAACTGTAATTTATCTATGTTTTATCTGAATTTTTTCATTATACATCTTTGTTATTTTCATTATATGTACCAGGTTGATAATTGCTCCACTTCTACAGTTGCCCTCCCTGTATTACAGTTCTCATAGAAAGTGAATTTTACGAGCATTCTTGTATTTTCTCATGTCTTCCACAGCAGGCATGTGCCCAAATTTGTTTTTGCAGAGATACATGCACTTAAAAATAAGGAAATAAATGTCTTCCATTAGCTATATGACAGCTCAATTAACAAGTAATTATTCAGATTGTACTTTATTTTCATTCTTAGAAGGAATCAGCATCACAATGAAATCATATGTCACCCTTCAAGTAGACATAGACTTTCTGCCAAATCTGCCTTGCATAAAGATAATGCCTAGAATTCCATCTATCAGTTTTCAGCTTTCAATGGGTTTAGTATTTACATTAACAATAGCAGCTGTATTTTGTGAGAGACCAGTTTCAATTCTGAGTTCTTTTCACTAAGTTTTTCAAGCCCTTAAAATGGTTGGACTCAAGACTCTCTCTGGAAAAAACAAGATGTTTTCTGTGTTCAGGAGCACTCCTCTGCAATAGGCAATCTATGACTCCCAGGTGTTTTTTTGTTTATTTTACTGACTTCTTCTTTAAGATTGTTTTTGTTCTTCCGTAAAATAAACCAATAAACTTGAGAAATGCAGATGTTTCCTGCAAGGAAATTATGATGACTGGCAGAAGATCCTAAAGGTGACTATCCCTTTGGCCACAGATTCATAAAACATAAGCTTTCACCTCCTGTCATAAAAAGGCTCATAACTGAGCAAAAATGACAAAATAATATTTAGAGGCTGTTTATAAATGATAGTGCAAGTAAGAGAGGATTTTTTTGTGCAAACCGTGAAGGAAAGAGCTGATGTGCTTGCAGCTGCATGCTCTAAACCTGTACCTGGTTTGGAAAAGTCTGATCCTATTTCTTGTTTGCTGTCATAAATGGACTTTACCCTGTTTCAACGCAGTCTTGAAATACATTTAGTGTAAATATAATCTGTAAAGAAATTTTGTTGATAAATGCAAGCACTGATCTCCTTCTCACCTTGTATAATCAAGTGAATTATTCAACTAGATACCTTCCTGTTTCTAACAGGTTTTGTAACTTCCCAACTCAAAATGCATACTGAAGTCCACAAATTAATGCATCTGATATTGTTCACAGTCTCTAAATGTTTCAGAGAATGGTTTATGACGCTATTGCTAGCATTTTTCTTTTTTATTAGTGGGTAGCGTAAGATCTATGTAACTTTCACCTCTGTTGACAGATTGCAGGCACTCTCCAAGAATTTAAACATCTACTTATTTTTTTAATTTATTTATATAACTACTGAAAAAAAGAGATATTCCTAAGAGTTACTTTGTTGACTTGGTCTTACACTTTTCAAACTCATGTCACTGAAATACTTCTAGATTGTGTGTTCCTGTGTAGATGTCAAAATGAGCGTGTAGATAATTTGGTGTCTAAAATCTGTTAAGTGCATTTGACAAAATTAATGATCATAACTTTTTCTTGTCTTAGAAGGCAAAGATTTTTTTAAAATTTTTGATTACCTCCATTTCTCTGAGTTACTGTGATAAGAGCACAGCTTGTCCTAATACACTGTATTGCTTCCTGGTATCCAGCCTAGTTCTGATTATGCCAGTTTAATCAGAGATAGCTCTGGGTCCCTATATAATGTACACAACTATGTGGCGGTGTACTCAGAAATTTAATCTCAGAAATATATCTGTGTACATCTAAAAATTAATAAAAATATAAAAGTACAATTTTCTGAAAATTTTGTTTAAAGACAGATCAGTAGCTCTTTCACACAGTGTTTTGTCACTGGAAGACAAGTTGTGGTGAAAGCTAATTCTGCAATCTAAAAAGTTGAGGCTCCATAAAGAATCTCACAGGAGGACCTACACCTTACATAGAATTTCAGTATATTTTGCTCTTGCCTTTCCTGTACTGTAACAATTAGTCTGATGCCTCTATACTTCAAACTAGCTGGTATTTCAGATACATACTCGTAAATTTAGAGATCCAAATAGTCTTCTAAGTGGTTTCCTGGGTTATAACCTCCAAAGCATTAGGACAATTTATAACTGGGGCCTCAACAAAAAAACAAATAGAAGAAAATTAGAAGTCAGAATGAGACAGCAAGTGGAAAAAAATTGCAGAAAGAAGAAAAAGACTTCTTGGAAAGAAGAAATGAAGAACAATGTTGAAATTCTCAAAAAGTGAAAAACTACTTAGAGGATAGGAACAAAAAACATGCAGGAAGCAGATGGTGAGAATGAAGTGAGAACTAGGGCAACAAAAGAAAACTCTAAAAGGGAAGAGTGGGAAGGAAAAAAAAGTATGAGACTAAGCGGTAAGAAACATGAGACAAACAGGTCAAGGATAAAGACTTGGAATGCCATAAGAAGACACTGAGAGACAGTGAAAATTAGTTTTAAAAAATTCTTTTGGGAATCAAGCTCGTTTTCTGGAGAGGTGTTTAATGGGGACTATATGCTTAAATCTTCTTAAACATTTTATAAAATCACCACATACTTCATTCGTGTTTTGGAATAATTAATTTTTTCTTATGTTTAATTGGTAAATGGTTTCTAATACTAACTACAGCATTTTAAATTTCTTCTCAAATATAACTTATTTTATTAGTCCTCTAATGGGATATACCTACCATATCAACATCGTACAAGGCAAAGCTAGAGAAGGTAGAAATTTTCAGTGCATTCCTATTGAATTGGATCCTGAAGTTTGAATAGTAATTTTGGGGGGAAAATAGAAGCAAAAGTATAGCTCATCATGGAGCTGCCTAAACAGCTCCTCAAATCTTTACACAAAGGATGCTTTTGGTTATCCTTATTACTAACATTTTCTAAACTACCCTCCCCCAGTGCTGTATTCCTTCAACCATCTTTTGCCAGCATCTCCTTCTCTAAGTGCACTGCATTTCTGGGCAGATCTAATGCAGATAGCTCTGCATCCCTCTCTTAAAGGGATGCCTGCTTGCATCCATAAGAAGGGTACTCAAACTCATGCATACATTCCATTTGCCACCCAGTTTCCCTTTGTATCACCTGTTCTGATTCCGGAGTCAGAAGCCTGATTCTTGCCCTTTCCAACACATAAGAAACTGCCTCAGAAAAGTAAATTTCACTGCCACAGCCTGTCCCTTAATAATTAGGTAGTGCAGCTGTATTTGCGAGAATAAATACAAATGTGATGGCTGAAAGGATTCAGGATCAGAAACAATATTTCCTGCAAGCACACAATCATTTCACACAATTAAAATGTAATTACATTCAACTATGGTACTGGTGGCTTTATGCAAATGTTAATGTAATTGTCCAAAATTCAGGTTTTGTTTGAAGTCATAATTATGCTCTATGTAGGCATTTCACTAATAGTTTCTTACTTAAACTGTCTCCTAAACTTTCCAGTACCAAAAATAATCTTTCTCCATTATCTCTTCAGTCCCTTTCATCCTCACTATCTCCTTCCCTATACATTTATCCCTAAGTTCTTCTTTTCCCTTTTCCCATTCTTCAACACCACACACCCCCACCTCGACTATCCCCCGATTTGATATTGATACTCCAGTTCCCTTCCAGGAACTGATTGTCTTTGGCTACTATTCTACGTCTTTGCTCTTCTCCCCTTGGAGAAAAGGAGTAGAATGGTGCTTAAGCTTAATAGCTGGCAGGAAAAGGAGTACAGATATTGCATATCATCTTTTAGCTGATGACTAGAGAGAAGCCAGAGATATTTGCTGAGAGGTGTATATGCAGAAAGAACATCTGCTCAAAATCTTAACACTAAGTTGCTGAATAGATTTTCTTTGCAGACTTCCTAGGGTACGCAAGGAAAAATGGAAATAAGTTGAAAGGCAAACTCCTGTCTGTTGCACATCATATGGATACTAGCTGGTATTAGTTCTTTTTCATCATCTCTAGAAAGTTTTAGGAAAAGATGCTTTTATTTGATTTTTCATTTACCACAGTGCATAACTATGCAAGTATTCCCCCTCATTTTCTGAGTAGTAAATTCAATGTTTTTCTTCCTTGTTATACAAAACCCAACATTTTTTCCTCTTTCACAATTATATCCAACAAGACCAAGTAATCTGACATCAACTTTATTCTATTTGCAAATATAATTGTTTTAAGAAGTCTAAAAAAATTAAGTGAAAACCAAAGCTCAATCTGTGATCTGCTTCTGATTCTTCCCTCACCCTAAGCCATAAAGCGAATGCCTCTTCCATATTCTAAAAGTTGTTCACATGTTGTTTAATCTGAATCTCTGTTCTCAGCTCTCAATGAATATTCCATGTGATTTGTGTTTAAAATCAAATAAACATAGAAAGATCTTAAACTTAGGAAAAACCTGCCTTTGTACTCTATAGTCATGAAAGTAAAGGATTTACATACTAAAATGTCTTCTTGTGTAGAAATCATGCAAATTCCTCAAAACTATTTCCAGGAACAGATTTGTAAATTATATCTATTGCAATAGGAAAGTGTAATATCTGCACCTGAAATCAACCTTTGTCTAAGCATAAGAAATCAGAAATACTTCTCTAAAACCAGAAATAACTCTCTTTCCTTTCAGTAGCTTTTGGACAGATGATTTTCTGTTCTTTTCTTGTATTCTCCCATCTCTTTCTCCCTCCCTTAAAAGTAAATATCTAGGTTTTCAGCACTCCATAATTTTTACTAAGCTTTTCACTTCACTTTACATCTGTTTTCCTTCACTTATGAGCTTAATTTTTATACAATTATTTAAATAATCAATATAATAAATCATATTTATGCATAATAATGTACTGAGTTTACATAGCAAGATTTTGGTAAGGAGGGATGCAGGAAGCACTACAGGGGTGGTTTCTGTAAAAACATGCTAGATATGTTCCTTATGTCTGACAGAGCCAATGCCAGTCAGCTCCAAGATGTATTCATCGCTGGCCAAGGCTGAGCCCTTCAGTAACAACGGTAGCATCTCTGTGGTAACATATTTAAGAAGGAGGAAGAGTTGCTGTGCCACAGCAACTACAGACTGAGAGGAGTGAAGATATGTGAAAGAAACAACTTTACAGATACCAAGGACAGTGAAGAAGGATAGAGAGGAGGTGCTCCAGATGCAGGAGCAGAGACTCCCTGTAGTGAAGACCATGGTGAGGCAGACTGTTCCTCTTGCAGCCCATGGGGGATCTCACACTGGAGCAAGTAGATGCCCAGAGGAGGCTGTGACCCCATGGAGGGACCTCCCTGCATCAGGCTCCTGACAGGGCCTGTGGACCTGTGGAGACAGGAGCCCATGTTGGAGCAGATATGCTAGCAGGACTCGTGACCCCATGGGGGACCCATGCTGGAGCAGTCTGTTCCTGAAGGACTGCACCCTGGAGAGGATCTATGCTGGAGCAGTTTGTAAAGCAATGCAGCCTGTAGAAAGGACTAATGTTGGAAAGGTTCATGAGGGATGAACTATGGGACGAATGCCATGCTGGGGTAGAAGAAGGATGTGAGGAATCCTCCCCCTGAGGAGGAAGAAATGACAGAAAACATGTGATGAGTAAAGTTCAATCTAGTAAGAACGATAAAGGGCAAGTATTTTAAGATTTAGATTTTGTTTCTCGTTATGCTACTCTGCTTTTAATCGTAATAAATTTAACGATCTGCCCGAAGTTGATTCGTTTTTTTCCCATGATAGTAACTGGTGAGTGATTGCTCCCTGTCCTTGACACACAAGCCTTTCATTATATTTTCTCTCTGCCCTGTTGAGGACGGTAGTGATACAGTGGCTTTGGTGGGCACCTGGTGTGCAACCAGGGTCAACACACAATAATAATTCTCACATATAAACAATGTTATAATCTGATCATACTTTGAAATTCACAACATAGAACATTTTGAACAACAGGAAAATGCATTAACCTCCATTGCTTGAGAACATAGATACAAATAACATGCAATGTTACAAAAATGATACATGATCACTGCATAGTCATCTACTATAAAACAAATTTGTGTGTTGATTTTTTTTGAGTCGAACGTTAGTTTAAGCTTTCATTCCAGACCCAGCACCGAGCCCTGAGGAAGACCACTTGTGACCAGCCACAAACTATATTTTACTCCAATCACTCAACTCTCTGGGCCCAGCCATCCAGACAGTTTTTTATCTAGCGAAGAGTATGCCTGTCCAAGCCATGAGAAGCCTGTTTTTTTCAGGAGAATGCTTTGGGAAACAATGTCAAGGGCTTTACTAAAGTAAAGGTGGACTACATCCACAGGTTTTCTACCATCTACTAAGTAGGTCACCTTGTCATAGAAGGAAATCAGATTAGTTAAGCAGGACTTGCCTTACCTAAATCCATGCAGACTGGGCCTCAGTAAGCTTGCAGACCACACCAAGTTGAGTGGTAGTATTTAACTCTTCGGGGAAGGAAGAATCTACAAGTATATCTGAACAGCCTGGGTTGATGGGTTGAAGTCAGCAGTATTGGGTTCATCAAGGCTGAGTGTTGGGTCGTGCACCTGGGCCACAGCAACTCCATGCAGTGCTACAGGCTTGGGGAAATGTAGCTGGAAAGCTGCCTGGTGGAAAATGACCTGTGGGTGCTCATCGACAACTGGCTGAATATAAGCTGTCACTGTGCCCAGGTGGCTAAGAAGGTCAATAACATCATGACTTGTATCAGAAATAGTGTGGTCAGCAGGACTAGGGAAGTGATTGTTCGCTCATACCCTGTGTCAGTGAGGCTGCACCTCAAATACTGTGCTCAATTTTGGGCCCCTCACTATGAAAAAGACATTTTCCTGCTGGAACGTGTGCAGAGAAGGGCAGAGAACCTGGTAAAGGGTCTGAAGTACAAGCCTGTATGAAGTGGTTGAGGGAACTAGGATTATTTACTCTAGAGAAAAGGAAGCTGAGGGGAGCCCTTATTACTCTTTACAGTACTTGAAAAGTTTTTAGTGAGTTGGGTGTTGGTCTTTTCTTCCAAGTAACAAATGATAGGACAAGAGGAAATGACCTCAAGGTGCACCAGGAGAAGTTTAGATTGGATATTAGGTATTATTACTTCACCGAAAGGGTTGTCAAGTATTGGAACAGGCTTCCCAAAGAAATGGTTGAGTCCTCATCCCTGGAGGTGTTTAAAAGATGTGGAGACATGACACCTAGAGACACAGTTTAGTGTTGAGCTTGCCGCTTTAGGTTTACAGTTGGACTTGATGATCTTTAAAGCTCTATTTCAAAATAATTTCATGATTCTGTGATTCAAAGAAATTTTTAAACTTGCTGCTAGAAAGGCAAATATACATTACTGACATCTTGTAGGAGCAATATTTCTCAGTTGTCCTGAATGCAAGCTCATTGGGTTCATATGGTGGCAACAGTTTCAGTTTGCTCAGACTGTATTATTCCAGGATTAGACAAGAGGAACTTCAAATACAAGCAGGGTAGAAATGCTTAACTAGCTCAGAGAGATATGTGATGGATGAAATGGTGCACAAATACACCATTCTTCAGAACTAATGTGGGTTAGTCTGAGATTTTATGCAAGATAAGTAGTTGAGAGAACACTATTTGTAGCTGTCATGGTATCAGGTATGCTGCTGAATACAGACATTTCAGTGAGAAGATGTAACACTGCAAAATGTAGTAGGTGATAATGGAAGTGAATTTCGTTCATTAAAAGCTTCATCAACTTGCTTTGAAAACAAAACTTGTCGAAGAGTTGGACTAGATCTGATTTATTCTTATTAAAAATAAAACAGAATAAACTTATACAAAAAATTAAAATAGAGAAACTGAAAAAAACCCCATGATCTAAATAAATATTTTTTTTTTTTCTTGGTTCAGAAAGATGCTCAGTTTGGAGAGACAGAACACTATACACTAAAAAAGATTACATGTGAGAATAAATGGTAGTTTTGGGATTTTTTTTTTCTATCTGTAAGAACAGTCAGGTTTTGTACACATACTATAATACAAATATTATGAGATTATAAGAATTAAATATATATTTTTCCTGGATGTGTGTGTATTTTCTCTGTCTTTCCTGCAGTACCTGCCATATGGCACTTTTAGAAAATATTGTTACATTTAATCATGCAAAAAACTACTGCGATAGGAAAAGTCACAAAGAAATAAAGTAGTCCTTTCAGAAGAAGTGGTAGTACTTGTGAATGACTTTTGACAGGAGTTAATTATGCCTTTTTTTTGTTTTCCTTTATAGACTTGCCTTAGCCCACCTCATACAGTGATTTCTGCTAGTATTACATGGGTGCTGGTTTTGAATGGTTGAATCCAGCTGCACCTTTTCCCCAGAGAGTTGGCAGAGCTCTGCCAGCAACTTAGCACATTCAGTGACATCAACTTAATTGATTAGGGAAGTGGTGCCAGTGTTACACCTGAAGACTGTGAATTCATTGCATATGCTTTTCCTAGACACTTTTTGGAGCACCCTCAATACATCTCCAAGAAGGGACCAAAACTGTAAATGGTCATTCAGAATGGGAAACAGTTATGTGTTTATACAATCCAGTGATGTATTTCCTTCCACAATACTAGTTATTTAACCCTGATCACCTCTTTTTAAAAATGTATTACGGAATTTCAGAGTGTTGAAAGAAGAGTGAAAAGAATGATGCAGCAATAGGGGAAAGAAAATCACACACCAAGACAGAAAAGACTGAGTGTTGTTTTGGAGTTGGAAAAGCTGTTGGAGAAACAGAGAAAATAACTTATTGAATACAGTGGGATTAAAAACTGTTTCAAGTTGGACTTTGGTTTTTTTAGTTCTAAGCACCTCTCATTAGGTTTCCTGACAATTTACTAATTCACTTATAATTACAGCAAACTACATACAGAATGCAGAACAGTATGTTACATTTTCGTCTCTGTAAACATTTTGGAAACTTAATGAGACATTAACAAAGAACTGTGAATTCAAAAATATCAAGAAATGGTACCTATTAATGTATCTGTAGAACATATTTTCACATCATGGTTCTAAAGTCATATAGTTAGCCAGATTCAAAGATAACTGGATATTTTTAAGAACAGCAACTGTTAAGTGTAGTACTATTAAAAGTGTACTACTGGCAATTGTAATACTGTTAAAGGCTTCCAAAAGGGAAACTTGTCATCACCTTTCATGGTAAGTTTTCATTTTAATTAGTAAGAACTCCATTTGGACGTATAAAGACGGGAAGGATATAGGGAAAGATATCCATCTATTATGTTATTCTTGTATTTTCTCGGTTGTTAGTACTGAAGAAGTCAAAGTATGCAATAAAATGGACTGCACATTTATGTCAACATTTATTTGCTAAGTATATTTAAAACTAGTGAATAACTGGAAAAGTCTTCTGGGAAGAGGAGAGTAAACTACCTCCAACTAAAATTATGGTAAATTGTCATTTGTTTCATTTTCCCCATGGTAATGAGAAATTAGAGAGAAAAACAAGTAGGTAGTGTTTCAGTTTGTGTTAAACAGATATGTTAAATGTGATTTTGAATACAATTATTCTTCTATGCAATCATAAGCATTACTTGCATATCAATTTATCTTATTGATTACATTAGAATCATAAATCATCTCACTTTGTTGATGGCCTAGGGCACTCTTTTTAGCATGTTGTAACTATGCCTAAAGGGGGGATTAAAATGAACTGTTAGTTCAGTAATAATCTCTAAAATTAAAATAAATGGTATGACAGGTGCAGCTGTCTGAGATTAATCAGTAAGTATTCTTTATCTTCTCTTAGAACCATGAACTACTTTTAATCAGACATTCTGTAGGAGTATGTATTTAACATAACTGTCTAAAAACATACTGCTGCGTTCAGTCAACATAATACTACCAGCATAAATCATCACATCTTCTTTTGTATGTTTCCGAGTCACTCCTTAAGTTACGTTCCTAAACGAAAGTCATTGTGCACACCAAAAAACCCATGTGCCTTTGCACTAGTGAGAATGATTAAACATTAACCTCTTTTCCCAGTGTGTTACCAAAGGGACAACAAACAAAAGAAAAGATATATATGTGATTATCTTTTCTTTATCTTTCAGCAGAGACAGGCATAACTATGGTAAATTGTGTAGCAGAACTGCAGATGGGAAGAAGCAGCAAATAAGAAATCTTGTTTACTAATCAAAATATCTTCATAAGTATTCTGATGAACAACTGTAGTTACATAAAAAGAAACCAACAGAATGCTCAGGAAAACAGAGGGTTTGTGTTGGTTTTTTTGTTGTTGTTAAAAAAAATGACTATCCATGTCATTATTGTTTTATATCCTGGTCTAGTCCATTGCTCCAAATGAACATGGCAGGCAAGAATCTTCAACTTCTAGAAAGTCTTTGTATCTTTACAATTATCACCTCAAAATGCCATATTCTGGGGTCAGTATATGTTCTCCTTTAATACCTCTTACGGAGACCATAGTTACAAAATTTCTGTTCTCCTAGAGATGCAATAAACTTTTTCCACTGCTGTGTGCATTTGAGATATATCATCTTCACCATCCACTCCTTAGGAAGCTTGCTTTTTTTAAAAATAAGGAAAGACTAGAAGCTTTTCCTTTTGAATTGCTTCTGATATTTCCTGGAAAATTTACTATTCTGATGTCAACCCTAGCCCATCAAAACACCGAAACATATGTTCAACATATATGACAGTCATTCCAGTCAAGTCTATATTAAGCTCACAGAAAAGTGTCGAGCTAAAAATAATCCTGCAGGTTTAAACTGTGATTTATTTTGATTTTATTATGTTTTTTCAATGTCAATTACTTTATGTGCAAAAGATTTATATCCTTTCAAATAAACTCGTACACCAAAACCTGGAGAGATTATTGCTTTTTAATAGCTTAAGGATCAGGTGGAGAGGCAGAGAAGCATTCGTGATAGTGAAAGGGAGATAGACTGGTGGAGTCACACCTTTTCTGCCCCCAGTAATACTTCCCAGAAGACAGAAGAGCTGTGTATTTCTCAGCGACAGGATGAGGGGAGGGACCTAGTTGTTGAAGAGGAATGGGAGCAGCTCTGCTCTCATGGGAGTAATAGATTTTCCTCCCATCCTCCAACTCCCTTCAAGATATCGCCTTTCCAGTTGCCCTTACAAAACAAGTTTGGGGCTCTGGAATCTGACGCTCGGGTTGATGATATTGATGAAGACAATTTGACTGGGGAACCTCTCGATTCTGCTCCATCTGTCAGGCGGGTCAGAACCTAAAGTACTAAAAAGAAAAGGAGGGTAGTCGTAATAAGTGACTCCCTTTTAAAAGGAGCAGAGGATCCTATATGTAGGCCGGACCCATCCCACAGTGAGGTCTGCTGCCTTCCTCAAGCCCAGGTACGGGATATCGCTAAGAGACTCCCGGATTTAATTAAACCCTCAGATTATTGTCCCCTGTTGGTTGTACAAGCTGGCAGTGATGAACTTGAAAAGAAGGGACTCAGAGTGATTAAAAAGGAGTTTAAGGAGTTAGGCCGATTAATTGATGGGGCAGGAGTGCAGGTGGTGTTCTGCTCAGTTCCTCCAGTGTCAGAGGTGTATACTGAAAGAAACAAGAAAGTCCATGCTGTTAACAAATGGCTTAAAGGTTGTTGCCGAAAGAAAAATTCTGGGGTCTATGATCATGGGGAAACTTTCACTGCACCTTGCCTGCTAGATCCAGATAGGTCTCACCTAAGCAAAAGGGGCAACAGGATTCTAGCCCGGGAGTTGCAGGGCTCATTAAGAGGGCTTTAAACTAGTCCTGAAGGGGGAGGGGGATGTAACCAGTCTCACCAGTGATGTGACTGTAAGGAATGAGTCACCATCAAGGGTGAAGTCAGTAACTCCACTTAAGTGCATGTACACTAATGCACGCAGTATGGGTAATAAACATGAGGAGCTGGAAATCCTGGTCCGGCAGGAGAGCTATGATATAGCTGCTATCACAGAAGCATGGTGGAATGACTCTTATAACTGGAGTGCTGTCATGGAAGGGTACAAACTCTTCAGGAGAGACAGGTGGGAGAGAAGGCGTGGAGCAGTGGCCTTGTATATGAAGGAAACTCTTGACGCCATAGAAGTTGAGATTAATGATGACCAGATTGAGTGCCTATGGGTAAGAGTCAGAGGGGCAATCAAGACTTGCATCCTGGTTGGAGTATGTTACAGACTGCCCGATCAGGAGGAAGAGGTGGATCTATTGTTGTTTAAGCAGCTGGAAGCTGCTTCAAGATCAGCTGCCCTTATTCTTTTAGGAGACTTTAATCTCCCAGATATCTGCTGGGAACTTAACACAGCCGAGAGGAGGCAGTCCAGAAGGTTCTTGGAATGTATTCTGTCACAGCTGGTGAGTGAACCTACCAGGGGTGAGACTCTCCTTGACCTGCTGTTTACGAATAGAGAAGGGCTGGTGGGTGATGTTGTGGCTGAGCCCAGAAAGTGATAATGAACTGGTCACTAGTGGTGTCCCCCAGGGGTCGGTGCTGGACCCAGTCCTGTTTAACATCTTTGTTGATCATCTGGATGAGGGCATTGAGTCCATCATTAGCAAGTTCGCAGACAATACCAAGCTGGGAGGAAGTGTTGATCTGCTGGAGGGTAGGAGGGCTCTACAGAGGGACCTTAAGGACTGGAGAGATGGGCTGATTTCAATGGGATGAAGTTTAACAAATCCAAGTGCTGGATTCTACACTTTGGGCACAAAAGACCCATGCAGAACTATAGGCTGGGGACAGAATGGCTGGAGAGTAGTCAAGTGGAAAGGGTCTTGGGAGTGATGGTGGACAGGAAACTCAACGTGAGCCAGCAGTGTGCCCAAGTGGCCAAGAAGGCCAATGGTATCCTGGCTTGCATCAGGAATAGTGTGGTCAGCAGGACTAGAGAAGTTATCATCCCCTTATACCCGGCACTGGTCAGACCACACCTTGAGTACTGTGTCCAGTTCTGGGCCCCTCAGTTTAAGAAAGATGTTGAGATGCTGGAGTGTGTCCAGAGGAGAGCAACGAAGATGGTGAAGGGGCTGGAGCACAAGCCCTATGAAGGGCGACTGAGGGATCTGGGGTTGTTTAGCCTAGAGAAGAGGAGGCTCAGGGGAGACCTTATTGCTCTCTATAACTACCTAAAAGGAGGTTGTAGGCAGGCAGGGGTTGGTCTCTTCTCTCAGGCGACCAGTGACAGAACAAGAGGACATGGTCTCAAGCTTCGTCAGGGGAGGTTTAGGAAAAAATTTTTCACTGAAAGGGTGATTTACCAATGGAATGCGCTGCCCAGGGAGGTGGTGGAGTCAATTGTCCCTGGAGGTGTTTAAAAACAGATTGGATGAGGTGCTTAGTGCCATCGTTTAAACGATGAGTGGGTGCTAGTGTTGGGTCATAGGTTGGACTTGATGATCTCAGAGGTCTTTTCCAACCTTGTGATACTGTGATAAAGGTAATAGTAACTGATGGATTTTTATGATTGCAAATTAATGTTTTTTACAATATATAGATGAAGAACTGAAAAAATGGATTTGACAAACCAACAAACATGCACGTAAAATACCACTCCTTTGGTATTTTTGAGTTCCTGTCTTAGATTTCAATTAGGTTGTTTTTCCATATAAATGTGGTGTACATTTTGATATTGTATTAATTCGTAAAGAACAAAAAATGTTCTTCATTCCATTGCATCATGTACATTCAGTCTCCTTTTTCCTTACTCCATTATTATAATAAAAAATAATTGGAATGTTTTTTATGAGAGTACGACATACATAACTGCCAGCAATCACAATCATTTTGCTTGCATGTATTCATGTCTTAACACCATTGCTAACTGTGATATTTGTATCATTTGTTTTTCTAGACAAAATATATTTTTCTGGAAATTTTTTCTCCAGAAATGTCCTTTTTTTAAAAAAAAGTATAAGTATCTTCAGTATCTGGGTTTCTTGTAATACAGCTTTCTTTTTTTCAAGCTTTTTTTCTGTTGTGAATTATATTATTACAGTGAGGGATTCGGAGTACTACAGTAACAAATAGAGAAAACAGAGAACAAGTATAAGCCCCAAATCTTTACCTGGCAGCACTTAGGTGCTGATTTACTCCCTGACTGATTTGGGTTTCTCAAAATGTATTTTCCAAGACAACATCTGGACATGGTCTAAGGATGGTTCACTCCAGACCTGCTCAGGATGGGATTGTGGCAACTGCAGTTGTTCCCTCTTCCAAGTCCTCCAAAACTTATCCAAAACTCTGTATTTTCAGAAACCTTCTCATATCCTCATGACAAACCCTTATTTAATCCATTAAAAAACAATGACATAATGCAGCCTTCACATTATGCTGCATTCCTTGAACTGAAAAAAACCTCCACAAAATTATAGTCATGTTTTGGGAATACTATATGGAGTCAGAGAAGCTGCAAAGCCACGTGGTTGAAGGAAAATGAAGGAAGTCTGATTCAAGGGAGGTTATTACTAAGCACTGTGACATGAATTCCTCCATGCTGTCTGCAGTGAAGGACATGATTATAGAGAAATCCATGCAAAGCCATATATCTCAAAGTTATACACAGTGAATACTATTCTTATAACACTTTCTAGTAAGAAACAAATAAATGACAGGTTTTAATAAAGACAGTTGTAATAGTTAATGTATAGCATGGAAAAATAGTGTCCCAGTATGGCAGGATAGGATAAAGCCTCACTGCTGGCTTCAGTATCTTTTGGACAGAAACACTGTTATAATCTACTCACTGTCACCAAAATTACCAGTCTTTTCTAAATAATAGTAACGTGATAATAACACTTATTGTAAAGATACAGGGAAGCCATTAGAGGATACTTTACTTCCTAGCATCTGCAATTCTTATTTATTAGAATTTTATAAGAGAAGATTTTTGAACTTCAATTAAAAGAATAATGTTAAGCAAATAATTTATTACAATGTGTGCTTCTGAACTTTGTTTTAAATATTTAAATCTTATCTACATTTGTGAAAGCATCATATTCAAAATTGACTCATGGACAGTAATCCTACCATTCTTCCTTTGGAAGTTATTGGCTCTTTTCCTTCTAAACTGAAGACATACATTTGGTGCATTTGCACAGCACTTAGCAGAGGTAGAGCAATATGTTTTTTTTCTTCTACTATTGCTAGTTTACGAAGCAAGCCACAGAAGTCATGACATAGTAGCTTTTATTACACATCATTAAATCCCACCAAAACGTTGGATTCTGATTTGACAAATCATTCTGTGTGGAACTATTATTATTCAGTCACAATGAAAGTCCCAGGCCAGTGATCACAGGGGCCATTCATGTGTCTCTTCCCCAAGTCCACAGTTATAGTGCCCCTGTCTATTTTGATTAACTGTGAATGAAGAGTATAGAACAGGGGTGTCAAACCCAAGGCCCACACCCATCCCTCCACCTTGTTTTATCCAGCCTGGCACCTTGTTTCTCCCTGGTGGCAGTGCTGAGCTCCTTGCCCCTCCATTCCTGCCAGAACTGGTCAGGTGTGCAGCATGTGTGATGCCCGTTACGCAGCAGGAGAGGGGAGAATAGCAGGAGCTGTGAGTTTGACACCCCTGATATAGAATATCAACTGTGCATTATTTGCCCTAATGCACAGACTGGATGGGAACTATGGCATTTTCTACCATTGGAAAAAGAATCCACCATCTGCAGACTCGACAACTGACCAAGATTTCATGGTCAATAGAAAAGGCCAGATTAAAATTATTTTCTTCTGGCAAATTTCTTAAGAGATACTTTACACTGTCTGAAGAACTTGAACTATTTAGGGTGACCAGTGTACTAGGCACGTGAAATTAGACAGAGAGTTAGATGTCTACATGAAGTAAACTGGGCCTTTTTTCTCTGTCTTAATCAAGAAGTCCTGAATCTAACTCATGGCTGAATATTGGCATATATTTAATAGTTCTCAAGGGGTGTGTGTGTGTTTTTCTATTAATAAGTTGTTTTTCAGGACACAGGAGTTCTGTACTGCATATATATATATATATATACAAAAATCCCAAATCAATGTAATTTTAAACAGTAAACTAATACGACTGAAAATTAAATCCTAGTACAATGAGAAGAGCATCACAATAAAAAAGATAAAAATACAGAAAATGCTGTTAAATTTATGCTTTGAAATATGTTAAAAACAAGTTTCATTGCATTTGCTGTCTATTGGGAGATATGAATATGATCTTACTAAATATGCCAGCTATTAATCACAGAATTATCTGGGTTGGAAGAGACCTCCAAGATCATCAAGTCCAAACCTTAATCGAACACTATCATAATTACTAGATAATGGCACTAAGTGCCACATCCAGTCTTATTTTAAAAACCTCCAGGGATGGTGAATTCACCACCTCTGTGGGCAAGCCATTCCAATGCCTGATTACTCATTCAGTGGAGAACTTTTTTCTGATATCCAGCCTAAACCTTCCCTGGCAGAGTCTAAGCTCGTGCCCTCTTGTTCTGTTGCTGGTTGCCTGGGAGAAGAGTCTGACCCCCACCTGTCTACAACCTCCTTTCAGATAGTTGTAGAGAGCGATGAGGTCACCCCTGAACCTCCTCTTCTCCAGGCTAAACAACCCCAGCTCCCTCAGCCTCTCTTCATAGGACTTGTGCTCAAGTCCCTTCACCAGTTTTGTTGCTCTTCTCTGGACCTGCTCCAACACCTCAGTATCTTTCTTGAACTGAGGGACCCAGAACTGAACACAATACTCAAGGTGTGGCCTCACCAGTGCCGGGAACAGGGGAAGGATCACTTCCCTTGTCCTGCTGGCCACACTATTCCTGATACAGGCCAGGATGCCATTGGCCTTCTTGGCCACCTGGGAACACTGCTGGCTCATGTTTAGTCTCCTGTCAATCAGCATCCCCAGGTCCCTTTCCACCTGACTGCTCTCCAGCCACTCTGTCCCTAGCCTGTAGCGTTGCATGGGGTCGTTGTGGCCAAAGTGCAGGACCCGACACTTGGTCTTGTTGAACTTCATCCTGTTGGACTCAACCCATCTCTCCAGCCTATCTAGGTCCCTCTGCAGAGCCCTCCTGCCTTCCGGCAGGTCGACACTCCCTCCCAACTTGGTCTCATCCGCAAATTTACTTATGATGGACTCAATCCCCTCATCTAAATCATCGATGAAAATGTTAAACAGAACTGGACCCAACACTGATCCCTGAGGGACACCACTGGTGATTGGCAGCCAGCTGAACGCAGCCCCGTTCACCAGCACTCTCTGGGCCCGGCCATCCAGCCAGTTCTTAACCCAGCTGACAGTGCACCTGTCCAAGCCACAGGCTACCAGTTTATCCAGGAGTATGCCATGGGAGACAGCGTCAAAGGCTTTGCTCAAGTCCAGATAGATTACATCCACAGGCTTCCCTTCATCCACCAGGCGGGTTACTTGATCATAAAAGGAAATCAGGTTGGTCAGACAGGACCTGCCCCTCATAAAGCTGTGCTGGCTGGGTCGGATCCCATGTCCATCCTGAAGGTGCTGTGTGATTGCACTCAGGATGATCTGTTCCATAACCTTGCCAGGCACTGAGGTCAGGCTGACAGGCCTACAGGTGCCCGAGTTCTCCTTGTAGCCCTTTTTGTGGATTGGAGTGACATTTGCCAACTTCCAATCATCTGAAACCTCCCCAGAGAGCCAGGACTGTTGGTAGATGATGGAAAGTGGCTCGGCAAGCTCTTCTGCCAAATCCCTCATCACCCTAGAATGGAATCCATCAGGTCCCATTGATTTATGTGGATCCATGTGGCTCAGTAATTCATAGACTATTTCCTCCTGGAACACAGGGGAGCCATTTGGTTTCCTGTCTCTATCTGTGAGCTCTGGAGACCAGTTATCCTGAGGGGCACCTCTCCTACTGGTGAAGACTGAGGCAAAGTAGGTGTTGAGTACCTCAACCTTCTCCTCATTCCCGGTAACCCTGTTCCCCTCCAGGTCCAACAAAGAATGGAGGTTTTCCTTGCCCCTCCTTTTATTATTAATGTATTTATAGAAGAGCTTTTTGTTATCCTTAACCAAAGTAGCCAAATTAATTTCAAATTGCACTTTTGTATCTCTGATTTTCCTTTGGCATGTTCTAACTATAGTCCTATACTCTTCCTGAGTAGTCAGCCCTGCCTTCCACAGTTGGTAAGCTCTCTTTTTATCTCTGATGTCCTTCAGTATCTCCCTATTCAAACAAGGTGGTCGTCTTCCCCGCCGGCTTGCCTTTTGGCTAATTGGTATAGCCTGTTCCTGTGCACTCAAGACTTTTTCCTTGAAGCATATCCATCCCTCTTGCACAACCCTGTTTTTGAGGAGTGTGTCCCAGGGTGTGCTCCCGACCAGTCTTCTGAACAGGTCAAAATCTGCCCTCTGGGAGTCCAGCATAGAGGTTGATTGGTGGTCCTCCTCACATCCCTGAATATTGAAAACTGTATTATTTCATGGTCACTGTGCCCCAGTTGGCCTCCGACCACTATATCTCCCACCAGTCCCTCTCTGTTTGTAAACAGCAGATCTAGTGGGGCCCCACTCCTGGTAGGTTCATTTACCTGCTGGAGCAGGAAATTATCCTCCATACACTCTAAGAATCTCCTAGACTGCCTCTTCTCTGCTGTGTTGAGCTCCCAGCAGATATCCGGCAGGTCGAAGTCACCCACAAGAACAAGGCCTGGCAATTTTGAGACATCTGCGAGCTGCTTGTAGAATAACTCGTCCCCTTCATCATCCTGGTTGGGTGGTCTATAACAGACTCCTACCAGGATGTCAGTCTTCTTGTCCTTCCCCCTGATTCAGGTCCACAAGCACTCAACCCTATCACTGGTGACCTCAAGTTCTACAGAGTCAAGAGACTCTCTAATATACAGAGCCACCCCTCCACCTCTCCTACCCTGCCTGTCCTTTCTGAAGAGCTTGTAGCCACTTATGACAGCACTCCAGTCATGTGAGTCGTCACCACCATTCTGTAATGGTAACCACGTCATAGCTTTCCTGCTGCGTGACGGCTTCTAGCTCCTCCTGTTTATTGCCCAAACTGCGTGCATTAGTGTACATGCACTTCAGCTGGGCTGCTGATTTTACTTTTAATTCAGTCTTCACCCCTGGCTTGAACTTTGGAGAGCCTGATATCAATCCCCTCCCCCTTCAGACCTAGTTTAAAGCTCTCCTGACGAGCCCCGCTAATTTATGGGCAACAAACCTTTTGGCCTACCTAGACAGATGAAGCCCATCTGATTTAAGAAGACCAGGTAGTATGGAGTTTGCCCCATGATCAAAAAAACCAAAATTTTGATGGTGGCACCAATTCTTTAGCCACCTATTGATAAGGTAGGTTTTCCTAATTCTCTCCTCATGCATCTCCCCATTCATTCCAGCCACTACAGGAACTGAAGCAAATACTATCCGTGCGCCTGTCCCATGGACTGATCTACCCAGTGCCCTGAAATCCTTTTTGATTACCCTGGTACTTCTCCTATTGATGTCATCACTGCCAGCCTGGATTACCAACAGTGGATAGTAATCTGAGGTCTGAATTAGCTCAGGAAGTTGCCTAGCAATGTCCCTCACCCTGGCCCCAGGAAGACAACAAATCTCCCTTTGGGTTGGGGTCGGCCTACATATAGGGCCCTCAGTTCCCCTCAAAAGGGAGTCACCAACTACAACTACCCTTCTTTTCTTTCTTACAGCTGTTGTATTTATCTGTCTGGAAGACAAGAAGAGGGCCCTCTAGACACATCTCCCTCATAGCTGACTTCTACTAGACTATCTGAGTCTAGGGCTTCATATTTGTTTTTTAAGGGCACCTGAGGATGTGATGGGGGTTCAGAAGGAGTTCTTTTTCCTCTCCGAACAGGGACCTGTTTCCATTCCCCTCCATCTTCTCTATTAGCTCTATCTGCCTGATGGCTGGAAGGGCAGGGGTTCACAATCTCCTGCTGACTTAGATTGTGTTATTCAGACTGCGATTTATTACTTATATTTTTAGAGGATCAGATTCATATAGTTTGTTCCAATGCATCTACTATGCATATATAAAAGGAAATACGCAGTGACTCTTTCTAAAATTATAGCTGTCACTGTTTGCTGCAGTTCCAAAAGAGCTGATATATGTGCTACATCACCTTCTCCACTACCAGGTATCATGTCTCTACAGTCTGATGCATACATAGATCCATTTGGTTTTGGCTGCTAAAGAAGCAGTGAGCAAAAGATTTCACTGCAAAATCCTTAGAGACGTGTATTGATCATGATGTTGAGATGCAGGGTTCTCTAAGGAGTAGTCTGACCAAAAGAAAAGTCAAGATTAAAAATAGGACAGATACGCTTTTTCAAAATAAATCCTCAAAATATTAACAAGAGGAAGCTTGAATACTTCTCTTTCCCTGGCTGTAACATTCATATTTGCTGAAACTTTCTGAATGGAGGGACGGATGTCATGTTCTCTATCAGGGCACATGGATATAATCCTTTGGGAAAGCATCATAGAACCATAGAATCATAGAATCTTCTGGTTGGAAAGACCTTTGATATCATCAAGTCCAGCTGTACCCATCTTCCTCTAAACCATGTCCTTCAAAAACTCATCTACCCATTTTTAAACACCTCCAGGGATGACGACTCAACCAGCTCCCTGGGCAGCTGTTCCAGTGCCTGACCACTCTTTCGGTAAAGAAATTCTTCCTAATATCCAGTCTGAACCTCCCCTGGTGCAATTTATGTCCATTTCCTCTTGTCCTATCACCTGCCACTTGTGAGAAGAGATCAACACTCCCTCTGTCACAGCCTCCTTTCAGGCAGCTGTAGACAGCGATGAGGTCTCCCCTCAGCCTCCTCTTCTCTAGGCTAAACAACCCCAGTTTCTTCAGCCATTCCTCATAGGACTTGTTCTCCAGGCCCTTCACCAGCCTTGTCGCCCTTCTCTGGTTATGTTCCAGCATCTCAATGTTCTTCTTATACTGAGAGGCCCAGAACTGCACACAGTACTCGAGTTGTGGCCTCACCAGTGCCGAGTACAGGGGCACAATCACCTCCCTTGTTCTGCCGGTCACACTATTTTTGATACAGGCCAAGATACCATCGGCCTTCTTGGCCACCTGGGCACACTGCTGGCTCATATTCAGTCGGCTGTCGACCGACACCCCCAGGTCCTTCTCCTCCAGGCAGCTTCCCAACCATTCTTCCCCAAGCCTGTAACGCTGCATGGGGTTGTTGTGCCCCAAGTGCAAGACTTGGCATTTGGTCTTGTTAAACGTCATCCCGTTGGTCTCAGCCCATCGATCCAGCCTGTCCAGATCTCTTTGCAGTGCCTCCCTTCCTTCAAGCAGATCAACACTGCCACCCAGCTTGGTGTCATCTGCAAACTTGCTAAGGGTGCACTCGATCCCTTTGTCCAGGTCATTAATAAAGATATTGAATAGGACCGGACCCAGCACTGAACCCTGGGGAACACCACTCATCACCGGCCTCCAACCGGATTTTACTCCATTTACTACCATCCTCTGGGCCCGGCCATCCAGCCAGTTTTTTACCCAGCAGAGGATGTTCCTGTCCAGGCCATTGGCAGCCAGTTTCTCAAACAGAATGCTGTGAGAAATGGTGTCAGAGGCTTTACAAAAGTTCAGGTACACCACATCCACAGCCTTTCCCTCATCTATTAACTGGGTAACCTTGTCACAGAAGGAGATCGGGTTGGTCTGGCAGGACCTGCTTTCCATAAACCCATGTTGACTGGTCTCATCACCTGACTGTCCTGCATGTGCTGTGTGATGGCATTCAGTATGATCTGGTCCATGACCTTCCCAGGTACCAAGGTCAAGCTCACAGGCCTGTAATTCCCCAGATTCTCCCTCTGACCCTTCTTGTAAATGGGAGTTACGCCAGTTTCCAGTCAAGGGGCACTTCCCCAGTCAGTGAGGACTGTTGATAGATGAGGGAAAAGGTTTTTACAAAGACCTCTTCCAGCTCTCTTAAACCCCTTGGGTGTATCCCATTCGGCCCCGTAGACTTGTGGACATCTAATTGGCCAAACAGGTCTCTAACTAAGTCTTCTTGGAACATGGAAGGTTCACCTTCACAGCCTTCTGCCTCAGCAGGCTTGGAGCCCAGAGAACATCTTACCTTACTATTAAAGACCGAGGCAAAGGAGGCATTAAGTACCTCTGCCTTGTTCTCATCCTTTGTTACTAACATTCATCTTGCATCTGGTAAAGCATGGAGATTCTCCTTGGTCCTCCTGTTGCTGTTAATGTACTTGAACAAACATTTCTTATTGTCTTTCACCGAATTGACCAGGTGAAGTTCCAGTTGGGCTTCAGCCCTTCTAATTTTTTGCCTACGTGATCTCACCTGCTTCTTGTAGTCCTCCTGAGATGCCTGCCCTCTCTTCCAAAGCTCATATATTTTTCTCTTTTTCCTGAGACCCACACAGATCTCTCTGTTAAGCCAAGCTGGCCCTCTTCCCCTCTGACTCATTTTACGGCACACGGGGATGGCCTGCTCCAGGACTTCCTTTTTGAGGATCAAGATGTGATGGGACAGCAAGCCTCAGGATGCGCAGCAAGCTTTCAACCTGTAGCTAAATTAGAGACACTGCTCTTAAAAATAGCAAGGAGCATCTAGACAGAAGGATCTCTTAGGTGAGAGAAATAAAGTATCCTGGGGATGGAGATACAAAGTTTGTTACAACTCTGGAAGCCATGGAAATATTCCAAACATTTTCAGACTTGGTTTGAATCTTTCTCACATGGCTTATCTGAACAGTTTTCTATTCCTATACTAATATAGTGTGAAAGGTGTTCTGGGAGTTTTGCTCTGCTTTATGTTTTCTTGCACTATAATACTCCTGATATCTGACCAAGTTATTGTATAGTGCAAATGCTGTAAGTGTTTGGGTTTTTTTGATTTGTTTGTTGTTTTTTTTCCTCTACCAACTACCACAGGATTTTTGCTTGAAATTCAGAATTGTATTCTGACTTTTGGATGGTCTTTCTTGCTAATGCATTATCTTTACCTTTCTAGTTTATAACAGTTGTTTAGAAATCATATCTCAAAGGAAACATTAACTATAGAAACATCTTAATATCTGCATATTTGAAGGCTTACCACAACTTTTCACTGAACCAATTACGGTACATTAAATCAATAGATGAAATGAAATGAGCAACGAGGTAAATAAAGTAACAACATACCACATGCTATTAGGTCTAGGAGATCAACCATAACTCTTACTAAGAATTCTACTTAGCACAGTAAAACTGCATAATATAAAACTGACTGTGCCCTAAGGAGAAAACTTAGATATTGTGAGCATGCAATGTGCTGAAGAAAGACGTCTTAGATAGGAGGAGACAAAGTCTATTTATTGCAGGAACCTGTCTGTACTGTAATGAAGTTAACTCTGAGGTCATGGAAGGAGAAGAGGAAAAAAAGAGATTGAAAGGGAGCGATGGGTTCAGAATTTGAGTCTATACTGGTGTCTTGAATATCTACCTTGAGAGGCTCCTCCTTTTGTCTTCATCAGCTGGAGACAGAGCTCAGATAAGTACCTTAGAATTGAAGCCTAAAATTTAAACCGTTAATTTTAGGTGAGCTACTGAAGAAGTACAGCCGTTTGTACCACAGTATGAGTGGGTGATAAATAAACAGTTTTGCTCTGCAGAGAGCAAATAGATGTTTGTAAATGAAATGCCAATATTGAAACGTCCAAACCAGAGGAATGTTGAAGTCATCTTTATCCTCCCTCCTTCTGGAACACTGATAAACCTCATTAGAGGTTATATGAACTCCTTTTGAAAGCTTTGGGCCTCACACTTTTTCTTCAAAATAGAAACAAAACACTTATTAAATATTTAAGACAGCTGAAAAATCTGAGTCTGTGCGTGCTATGATTTTTTTGGTTCTGCTAACAAATATATAGCCTTGTTATGTGATGCATAGAAAAAAACCACATGAACAAAATTAAATTTTTAAAAAAAGAAAAATTAGGTCTTAAATAGAAGACATTTTGGTCTGCTTTAGTTATTTAGTCATTTCAGCACACCAAAGGAAAAGAATGCAGTACTTGGAAGGGATCTGAGAAAATATGCAATTACTCTATGTCGTGCACCATTTACTTAGGTAGAGATCATTAACATTTCTCTGCTTTGTTCTGCTTACATTAAAACGATTTTCTATTCTAACTACTCAGACAATTAAAGTCCATAATTGTAATATGTCCATTTTTTTGCCTAAGTTTTTTATTATAAAAATGGCTACCAGAAGGTATATTTCACGTAAATTACTTATTTAGAGACCATCTGTTCTGAAAACATTTCCTGCAGGGAGAATTTATTAATGCCTGACTTCAGCTCCGTTTATCTTCAGTTATTTAATAAAATGATACAACACAGAAGTTGAACTGCAGCAACTTATATTGATCAAACTGTGTGTTCCAATAAAGATGAACCCTGTTTATAAGGATTTCAAGATTATTATACAGAGTGGTGATTTCTGTCCTTTCAGGAGCAAAAGAGCTTTATAACATGAGCAAAACTTAAGGTTTTCTACTGTCTCCCACTGAAGTATGTCCTCCCAGATAATTACAAATAAACAAAACTGAAACAACACAAACAGTCCTAATTATGTTTGGACTGTATGTTTCCAAAGTTGCACAATATTTTTTCACTTAAATAACTTCAAATGTTTCTGAGAAAAAAAGGGCCTTTGGCACTAATATTAGTTCCCGTGTAAAGCTTTCCCAGATATCCTTTAATTCCAGTAACATTGGATACATTTCAGTTGTATTATCATCACAATAGACAATTCATAATCCAGGAACATAATATTCTAAACAACTTTTCCTTTACTAATATGGATTGGAAGAGAGAATTTTGACCTTATATTTGACATCATATTTTTTCTGTTAATACTATTTTGTAAATAACCATAGTCATACTACTCCAATCTTGTGCTAAAACATAGCAAAATGTCTATAGAAGTATGAGATAGTTCTCTCAAAAGACCAGTAAATTTGAGAGAATTGTAGGTACAGAAAAGTACAAATAATATGTGAACAAAGGACTTGGTTTAGAAATAACTGATAATTACCCGTCCACCTGAATAATGTGTTTTCATATGTTATTCAGAAGTTTACTGAAATTTACGTGCTTTAAGTGCTTACCTCTCTTATCTAGTGAACAGAGAGAAGCAGTTAATATTGCAGACATCCAGAGGAAGACGCTATCTACCAGAGTTTGGATACCTAACATTGGACCGAGTTCTTATTTCACCTGAGTGACTGGCTCATCACTTACATTGTTAGGACTGGTTCAATAAACAGTGAAACATTAGGTTGATTTTAAATAATCCCGTCTGGAGAGAATTTTGTCTCTTTAGAGTAAATAAAAGATAAGAAAATCTCACATTATAAATGCAACTGACAAAAATGTTTTGAGAAGAAAAAGTATTAATTTTATTTTTAAAAGAAGAATCAAAAAAGCAATTGATACACAAAGAACTTCCAAAAATTAGACACTCCTAAGTTCTTTTCGGGACTGCAGTCCAGAGGACAGTTTCCAAGACTTTACTTAGGTAGTTTTATATGCATTACTATTCTCTTAAATTTGTCTTCTGCCACTTGTTTGTTTATTTTAAGATTAAAAGGGATTTTTCTTCTTCCAACATGCTTATTTCAGTAGTAATCTATTTTAACTTATATTATAAATTATATATTTTTGAGTAGGCCATGCTAAGAAAGCTATGAGGAAAAGATATGAGAATGAAAAGAGACTCCAGATCATGAGGAAATAAAATTCAGAAGAGAAGCTGGACTCAAAAATTTTATATATGGGATAGGTATCAGAGATTAAAATCTATTCCTCATTGCTTTGTAGTATTAATTTCCAATAAAATGCTCCTAGCCTCACTCCCAACCTGTATGTGTTTTTTCTTTTATATAATGAAGTTCTTAGTCTTTTTTTCTTGTAACTGAAGGGAATACAAGAACATATAATAGTTTTTAAACTATTTATTTTATATAACTCATTCTTGTAATATAGTGTTCATCTCTTTTTTAAACATAGTGTCCAAGATTTCAGCTGCTGTAAATTGTACAATATTAATAAAATTAAAGAAATTACACCAATTTTAATCAGCTGTTCATCTGGTTTTGGAGTTCTACTATATTTAATGTCTTCTTACAGTAATACAGTAAAATAACTCTGAAGTTTTTTTCTCTTAATTTTGTACTTTTTTTTCTTGCATCGAGGAGAAGATATCCTTCCCATATAGTATTTTCAGTATTTTAATTTATTAATTTCATAATATTCTATCACTTGCTTTCTTCTGTTGACAGCCAGTAGGCATTGAACAGATGTTCCCCCTGAGCTTTTAGAAATTCTAATTATTTACTATTTTACTTTTTATGGGATGGTTACACTTAATTTAGAATTCACCCGTTTGTGCAAGTTCAAACTGTTCTTCTATTGTACATTAGCTTGTATATTTCTACAATGATTTTAATTTGTTTTCATTGCCTAGTTGTTCATGTATTATTTCAACTTCTCAAGCTCCTTACAGCCTTCTGAAGACTATAAACAATGTTGTCATTCAAATATTTAACTTCCCTCATGTTCTAGATTTCTGCTTTAAAAATATGTATTACACAAATATCAACCTTAGTGCCAAAAAACAACTTGGAATTTTCATAGGTCTACTTCTCATCTGTATTAATTGTTAACTTTTGTTTTCCTTTTCACTCCTTTTATTTCATTTGAGTTCTTTTTACTCAGTGACAGGACTTATTATTCACCAGTCCTACTTTGTCCTTTTCTCATCCTAGATCAGTAACATAAAGGCTTTCATTGCAAGAACATATCAGATATCCTGAATTTATTTTGTTGTTAATTTCTACTTTTAGCACTTTAAAGTGTATTATATTATAAGCCTTACATACTTTAATACAGAAGTGATGGGTTGTGAAACACAGCCTCATTTATTTGCGTAAATTACATTCTTGATTGCAAAATGACTCTTGTGAAAGTCTAAATTGAATAGACTAATATAATAACTAAAAGTCAAAACTTATTGCTTAATGCAGATTCATCTCACACTAGACATATAGCGTTTGTGAATTCAGTTTTTGGATATAAGATGTCTAAAACAGAGGAAAAGAAACACATAGTGATTCTGAATCATTTCACAGCTAAGCCCTTTTGTAGATTTGAACCCTTAGTTTTCTGTCTGTACATTCCTTATCTGTAAAATGAAAAGTTATAAGTATACAAGCATTGCAATGTGTGAAGTTCCATATTAATGTGGACCTGTAGAAGCAGACCAGAGGACAGCAACTAAGATAATCACACATGTAAAAAGAACAGTAAATGAAGAAAGATTGTAGAGTCTAAGGAAAAAAAATTTACTCAATACATAAGAATTAGCTGTACAGAGGAGGGAAATAACTAATTATCCATGTCTACAATAGTATGAACTTAAATTTCAACAGGAAAAAGTTGTTTAGTAAATGCAAGAATAGTTTTATCTTTCAGGAGGTAGAATACTTGATGTGGTGGTAGAAGCCTGATCGACTTAGATGCCTCTATAATCATTACAAATACATATACCTTTAGTTGGTTATTTAAATTTTGGGAAAGCTGAATTGTCTTCCTATCTCTTTCCTCTGATTGTTAGAATTTCATATGAAGCAACTTGCAGAAAATGGTTCAATTTGTTTCAGAGTAGGTTCAGACCTAATATGAAGAAGCATTTCTTTACCAAAAGAATAATCAAACACTAGAACAGGATTCCTAGAGAAGCAGTTGATGCCCTATGCCTGTCCTTGTTTAACAGACATTTGGACAATACCTTTAGTAACATGCTTTAACTTTTCATCAATACTGAATCGATCAGGAAGTTGCACTAGATGATTGTTGTAGGGCACTTCCACTTAACTCTCCTCTCCACTCCTCTCCAATCTTCTCCTCTTCTCTTTTTTTCTTTTCTAATGATATTTAAACCATGGTAATAGAGCTCAATCAAAAAAAACCAGAGTTTAGTGCTTAGTTTTCCAGTACATGAAATAAGTGGAACACCTAAGCATATCTGAAACTGATTAGCTTTGTGACACTACTGAGAGCACCCAGATGAGGTAGCTATCATAAAGCAGTATTTTCAATAAAGAAACAATCATAGTTCAGGACTTTCTTGAGCTGAATCTCCAATTTGCAATACTTTTCCCTCCATAATGACTGTCTACAGAATGCAGATTATGAACTGAAGAGCCTCTTGACTTAGATGTAGTGAATCTGTGCTTTAAAATTGTTATCTTTTTTCAGTATTGTATTCATATGTGTTTTTTTAGTGGAGCGTACTATTGAACGCAATGAACAGGTTGCACAAGTCTGCAACAATAAGCTGGATACATAGAACAGTTCTGTATGTTTTTGATATACTAGATCTCCCTAGAAGAGACCAAATATTTTCTGCAGTATTTAAAAGACAACCGAGAACAAAAAAAAAAAAACCAAAACAACCACAGTCTTGTGCAGAAAATAGTGTTTATGCAAGAGAGAGTTCAGATCTGAATAATTTTCTTAACAATATGCAAATGACATGATTCTTAAGTAAACACTGTTTTCTTCTATAAAAATTGCGTTTACTTGTAAGACCTGAACTGATTATTTGACAAGTAATCTTGCATCTTTGACTGTGATTAACCAAGAAGATGCTCCAAATAGCAGAGAAAACAAAGTATTGTCTTTGTTTTGGGTATTGCAATACACTGAAACAAAGTGTTCTGATGTTCTTCAGATTTATTATACCTAAAGAAGCATGGATGAAACAGAATAGCATATATATTTATTACTTGTAAAATCTTTCACTCTTTGGAAAAAGTATCCCCCCCTCGCATTTGCATATTATTTCCCACTAGCATTTTAAGTATAGGTGGAATATAAAGTTTCATTAGAGGTGAAAGCTATTGGATTCTTTTAAGCATCCACATTATATGTAAATCTAGAATAAATTCGCTGAGGAAATAGTAAAAATTATCATAGGTCTTCGACTAATGGTTTAAAGCTGCACCAGGTGAAGTTTAGTCATAACATTAGGAAGCATTTCTTTACCAAGAGGATAGTCAAACACTGGATCATCCTTCCTAGAGAGGTGATCAATGCTTGTCAGTGTCCAAGAGCCTTTTGGGCAATACCCTTAATTGCGTGCTTTAACTTATTGTCAACCCTACCTGAATTGATCCAGTTGAAATATTCCATTCAATTTATTCTAATATTTCTATAAATATTTTGATAACCTTAAAAAACAATTCAGTTCTGTTAAAACACTGTTAAGATCATTGGTCAAGCACTGTAAGATCAGCCAAATCATGTATGACAGCAAATCAATGTTCACTCAAAAAATCCCAGTCATTTGATTCCTGTTTTATTTTGATGAAATATTAGATATATAATCTGGTTCATTATCTGTATCCAAAATTCTTTTTAGTATTAAACTTTAATACAGTATAACAGACAACATAAAAATACACCATGAAACAAACTAGCTATCCTCTCTCCCTTCACCTCTTGTAAGAATAATTCAGCCACCTTTTTAGATTGGTTTTCTTATCAATAGGGAGGCTGCAGTTAGTCAAGATTCTGGCAAATGAAACTGCTTTTCCCCTTTTCTAGTTGAGTGTGTTACTTCTAGGAGGAATTAAAAAAAAAAAAGGAGAAAAAGAGTGGCAACAATCAAACAAAGTTGCCTTGTGCAGGGAGAAGGTATTACCTTCAGCCTGACATTGACCTAGAACTCTTGACATCAGCTCTGGAAAATGTGTCAGTTTTCTTGCCTTGCCTTCAAGTGGTGAAGTCTTACTACTACTGCAAAGGCATACTTTACATACACACACAAACACAAGCACATTTATTTCTATGAAGTCAGAGGCGACAAAGCTGTCTTTGTGTCTTGCAAATATAATTCTTTCTTCCTTGCATAATTGCTTAGATGTTTTTGTTTGAAATTCTATTCACATTGACATTTCATGTATGTGTGAAACTGATTTGAATGATGTCTACATTCATTAGTTTTTACACATTAACTATTTCCCTTACAAGGTACATGATCCCAGAGCAAAGTGCAGTTAACAATTTAAAACTCTGAGGGTGGTTTTTTGGGGATCAGTATAATTTTTTTAATTCACATTGTTTTGTTTAGTTCCTGTAATCCCTGAAGAGAACAGAGTCAAACTTTGTGTTTTAATTAGAATTTTCAGTATCTGTGGCCTGGAGCAACAAAAGAAAAAAAAAGTAATTCTAGGGTTGTTGTGGGAAAAAGAAGTGGGCCAAGTCTGAAATCTGGTGACTGTTATCTACATTCTCTAATAACAGATGTCAAAAGTGAAAATGTTTTTATGATTCACAGCCCAGTATGACTTCAAGCAACCAAGAGGATTTTGCATGAAATATTGGTAAGAAACATATGTCAAAGGTAGTGAATTTAGGAAAGGAATACCACTTTGTGAGAAAGGGAATGGACTGGAACTACAGCAATGATTACAATAACTAAGGTTAAAGAATAAAAATTTCAAAAATTAGTATGTTGCTTTTATAAACACAGATGTTATAGATGCGTTGTGTTGGTACCAAGGGCTGCGGAATTTAATATGGGCCATTGAGAAGATAATCTTGTACCAGACAACTGAAGCTTATGAGAATTTCAAACCTGGTATTACTACGAATGTGCACAGATTCATTACAGTATTGAACTACTGAAAAAGTAAATCTTTGCCCTCGTTTGCCTTACAATAGAAGTTTATTACTGTGTCAGCTGCAGAGCATTCAGAAACACCAAATTAATGAAGTATAATTATTCTGGTTTTGCTTAATTATGCAGCTTCCTGCTCTGTCCTTGTGGGCACCTGATTTGTTTGACTGTTTCCTGGCGAATGCTTGACAGTCACTGTAGACCAAACTGTGTAAGGGGATCAGGTTAATCACTATTGTTTATTTCTCAGTGAAAATCATGCAAATCTAGTAAAGCTCTCTGGTAGTTTAACAGAATTAGTCTATTTTGCAGCAAAACCACCATCCTTTCTCTTTTTAGTGAAATTTTGTGCATTAAAAATAGTCAGAAAAAATACTCAATTTAATAAAAATGGAGCTGCAAAGACTAAGTTTTCAAAGAAGCTGAGGAAAAATAACACCTCAAAAAACCCCAGTAAAACTTTATCAAAATCTAAAAAAATAATCATCGTCAATGCCTCAAGAATAAAGTCTTGTTCTTTTTTTAAGGAGGGAGAGTAAAGGGAAAAGGATGGTTCAGTGGAAAAGTAGTGACAATGCTTAGTGATGTTGTTTTAATAAATTTTCTTTAATAAATGAAGAGGTAAAATGATTTGAAATAACCCAGTGAACAAAAAAGAAATAGAAAAAAAAGAATGAGAATAAGCATTTTGAAAATTGATTTGTATTTAGTAGCTCTGTTCCAGGCTTTTCTTGATACTCTGTAAGAATGTGGGAAGATAACTCTAGAAAACACATGAGAGGGGAATTAAAGTTTAAAGATACATGATTAGGTGGCTGGTTTACTGTTTATGTAATTTAAGAGGATATGATATTTAAGAAAAGATATGAAGGAGGACCGTCTTCTCAAGCTGATTTTTAATGTTGCAATACTTTAAAAATAATGAATCATTTAAGCGAAGTGTGAATCAAACCTAATATATGCTCCACTAGAAAAAGAGACTGGAGAAACAAAACCCGTTTAGCTACATTGTAGTCAATGGATTCTCAAAATTTATTTCAAATCGGCATTTATTCCTATCTCTTTTCATTTTCATTCAAAAATTATAGACAACTTTTATTCATTTCTCCTTAATCCATTTAGAAAAATGTCCATCTAGCAAACAAAAATCTTAATTAGCATGTGGAGGAGCTTGAAGAGTGTAAAAAATAGCATTTGCCTTATTTATGACTTTTGATTCCCATTTATATATAAAAATGTCCAGCAAAACATGAGAACATAAAATTAGTTCTGTCTTCCACTGTTCGTCATTAAATGAACCCAGGTGAGATTTAGCAAGTGTCTTTTAAGATCTTTCTTAAAATTCATGGAAGGCATTTTGGAAGACATCCTGAGAACTTTGAGTTGGATCAGTGAGAGTGTAATAAGGAATGCATGCACACAGACACAGATGCACACACACTGACGTGTTCCTTGTTTGCCAAACAACAAAGTCATAAAATGTACCATGTCTGGTTTTATCATTCAAGAATGTGGACAGTTTTTTTCAAAATAAAAAAGGCAAAATCTGTCTTCCTGCTAATCATAATTTTTACTTATGGAAATAGGGATAAATGTATTTTAAAAAAAGTAAAAATCTTACTGTGTCAAAATGCCAAGAAGATGGTTAGTCAGATTTCCTGCTCTGAGGTTTTTTCGTTTTCTCTCAGATTTTGGTCATACGGTATATTTTTAACAGAAGTGTGGGTTTTTTTGCCATGGAAATCAGTATCAACTGTCTTTTCACTGATTGCTGGAATAATAGTTAAAAAATTTCTTCATATTTTATTAAAAAAATTCGTTCAAGGCACAGTATGTCACTATAAAATAATGCAAAATAATTCTGGGCATTAAATTATCATAAATGACAATAAAAATATTGCAAAATGGATATTCATTGGGACAAGGAAATACCAAAAAAGCAGTTAAAACATTTGATTTAGCATAAGTGGGCGTCATTTTCTACCAGGATGAAAAGATCAGAATGAGCAGTTGTTCCATACTAATGTTTCCCATAAGAAAAATGTTGATAGCATGAGTTATGCTCATTATCATGTGTATTTTTTTTTTGTTGTGAGCATATATGTATAAATCTGAAGTTATATACAGAGTCTGACTGAAATGGATAAGACTCATTATATCAATACCACCAACTATGTTATCAACAATATATCAGATATCTGGATGAAAATTAGCAGTCTTTAAAAGCAGGAGTTGCATGACAAATAGAGGGTATTATTTAGTAGTTAATAATATGAAAATAACATATGAAAATATTTTCTTTTCTTGCTGTTGTTTTCTATAAAGAAAAATAAGAACACAAAGGAGAGGACACTGTTTTCTTGAGACCAGATAAATCTGAGAAATATTCATTTCGTAATTTCATATTGTTCCATTTTAAATAAGGCACCATATAGTTTGATTCCTTACCTTGCTATGAAGTTGGTTCTCTGGTAACCTCATCAGTAGTTAGGTATTTTTGGTGTGGAGACCTCACAAAGAAAAGATTTCTGACACTTTTAGGCACTTCTTCTTATGCATTTTCTGAGGATGCATTTGATAGCTAAAAAATTGCGTAATAGATCAATTATATTTTTACATTTTAATACTGTTAATTCAATTACTTTCTCTCTTACTGTTCTTTCTCAATGCGTTGTCATTATAAAATATAATACTTTGCAGAAATGGATTACAAATACTGGTTAATATTAAGTGTAGTGTTCAAAATGGAAATCTATTGTTAACTATACAATCTGTTTTTAAAAATTCTCGGTATTCTTCAGTTTTGTTTCTTTAATATGCAAGTTAAAATACACATTTTAAAGTTCTCATAGGTTGTACTGGCAGAAATTCCCATTAAACACGCTGTAGATATGCATTTTACTTACCTACAGTATTTTTTTTCTTGTATACCTACACGCAAGGATTTAGAAATCCAGATAATAAATATGAAGATCTTCATACCTCAGGCCAAGATATTTATAAAAAAATGTTCAATTTTTAATAAAAGTATTATTATTGAATTTGTTTGTACTGATGATTTTCTTGCAGATACTATATAAAAATAGGAAAAAAATGTTTAAGAATACAGTCTGAAAAAAAAAGATGGAAAATTCTGCTGTCAAAAGCATAAGTTTCTTTAGGTCTGAGAAATAATTGCTAGGACAAGGACAGTGCATTCACATAACTGAATGCAGAAAGATTTCTTATTATATTGGTTGATTGTTTCACAAAGGTCAAGGCATAAATTGATTCAACAAATCCCAAAATCTCAAGTGTCCCATTCCTAAGCATACAAGGGAACGTAGCCAGCTGTGAAAGTTATGACAGCAAAACGGTGAAGAATAAGAAGAGATCAACAATAACGTTTTTCAGTATGCATTAGATCCCATTACACCATGTTTACAGAGAATTATGGATTTCCATAGTAGATATAAGGTACAGGTGAACTAATTTTTCAGGATACTAACTATGGTTTATTGTTTTTCCTTAGTTTGACTAGGAGGCATCCAGTCTACTAAGGGACACATTTACAATACTCAGATCTTTATCTTCTTCCTTGGTTATTGAGAATTACTGGAAATAATAGAAAAGGGTTTTTTGCCCACCACCACCACCACCACCACCATATATCTGTTTACTTTTCTGTAAATAGCTCAACCAGACAGAAAGGAAAGTTAACATGTCCTGAATTTTACTTTCTTTTTATTAAATTATTACACTAATGGCACACTTAGGGATGAACTCTTGGGAGGGAGAGAGGAACTGTTTTCTGTCTGGAAAAACCAATGCCTGCATATGTTTATATAGTGACTGTGAAACTACAAGAAAGGGAAATATGAATTAAGATTGCATATTAAGATATATCTTGGCATTGTACACGTTGTTCAGTTTTTGAAAGTTTTGACCAGAATTTGATGAACGTAACTGTGTGTTTCTCGTGTAGCACCGGCTTGAGTTACCTTTATATTTAGCCATACTGCATTTGATGGAATTTTTCCCTTCAGTTTATGCAGCATTCTACAATAATTTAATGCTTTGGGGAGAAAGGAAAGAAGCAGGAGAAAAGAACCTGTCTCATATTTTTTTCATGGCTTTAAAACTAAGATGTAGATTAATGCTCTTGACTTAAAGTTTGAAATAAAATCATCCTACAAAGATCTTACAAGTGTTATACTTGAAAATTCTTGTATTTTTCAATATTATGTATCTTTGTAATTCTGTTTGGTAGGACAAGGAATTACTGAGCTACATTTTCTGAAAAGAAGGAAGGAAGGAAGGAAGGAAGGAAGGAAGGAAGGAAGGAAGGAAGGAAGGAAGGAAGGAAGGAAGGAAGGAAGGAAGGAAGGAAGGAAGGAAGGAAGGAAGGAAGGAAGGAAATGGGCATATATTGAAGCATATAATATTTAGATTTTAAAAACATAAAGACTTTCCAGCTTAATCTCTTCCTTAAAGCAAACTGGCCTTTTTGGCTTAAAATAAAGATCGTGCTGCCATAATAACATATTGCTCTTGATGAAAAATGCTCATTAAACAGAATTAAAATTTTTATTAGTGGCTGAAATTATTCTCTAAAAATAAATTATGGGTTAGAACTTATAGAATGTTTATACAGCGTAATAATGGTTTAGGATAAAGGTTTATCCAGATAAACTATTAACTTATTTCAGTGTGTAAAGACTTCTGTCATGGCAAACTCAGTATCAGACCTAATGTGAATTCCCAGCATGCAAAAGGGTGTTCTCTAACCTAACTGTTTAAGAACTATGTCCTAGATGAACAGTTTGAATCATCTTATTCCGTCCTGTCTACTTTCTTTCTGTTGTCTTTATTCATCGTTGCATTATTCATCATTGTGGAAGTTAGGTTTGAAGAGTGGAGGAAAAGAGCAGAACAGAAAAATTACAACTGTTTCCTTTTAGTAACACCTGAAACCTTCCACCACGAATTTCATTTATTGCAGAGTTATCACTAACTTACCCAGATTAATCTTTTTAGAGGAAAGTCCAAATGAGGGGAGCCCTGTGAAATGGCATTCTGGGGCTACACAAAGGTACTTTATCTCCCTATGCATCTGGAAATCTGCAAGATGTAAGTTTAAATTCCTTCTCTCTTCAATGGATTGAGAGAACTTCTTTTATCTGGTTTTCTGTGACTAAACAGGAGGACCTTGGTTCAAAGTACTCCTATAGTTTTATATTCCTTCAGTAATCATTGAAATAATTACTTTCCTTTAGTGATGAGTCAAAATTTTCTGCCTTTGTCATACCGTTTATGTACAATCACTTATTATCACTCATCTTTGTCCCAAGCAGGGCAAACAGAAAATTAATTATTTATAGAAGTGTTAGAAATGTGTACTGTGAAGAGCATATGTAAGCAAACTATAACTCAGCTCAGTCTCTTGTTAATTCTAAACATCATTAATGAACTGGTTTCTTTTGAAAGAGGGTAGCTCTGGGGCTAGGATTCATATAGTGTCTACAGGGTAAGTTGAAGAATATCTGTGATTAGTGACATGAATACCTATACAACTAGACAAAAATGTCATATTTCTCTTAGAGTATAGCAGTCTGAAACCGCATTTTAGTTCTAAAATATAAAATTTTACATCTATAATGTAAGAAAGATTAGATTAATAAACCAATTATTTAATCTAGATGATCTTCCAACATTTATGATACCTTTATGATTTAGGATTTTCCACACAGCTGTTTAAAGAATTATTAACAAAAATATGTTAAAGATTTTTAGCAGCACCTTTGTACTGTTACAAAATTTCCAGACTGGAGATCTATAAAAAAATCAATATATTTAAACTTTAATAGTGCTAAGCATCGTCTCTGCAAAATGTGTTGATTCTTTTTCTCATATGCCAAACAGAATAAAGAAATTAAAACTAAAAAAAGTGTGCCAGACTAGAAGAGTATAAAAATATGCCTATGCAGAGGAGGATGGGAAGAAATACAACACAGATGGCACAGATTTAACAAATATGAGACCTCATTCACTGCTTATTAAGTTAGCAGAAAAATAAATCAATTATCCACACAAGTTCCAAACCGTTTTCACAGACAGGTAAAGACCTATCTGAGCTACTCTCCTATAGCAATTGGATGAATGTCTTGATATGAAATTGTTCTTATGGTGCTGGACTCTTGTGCCTGGCTGAGAGGTGCAGCGCTCTTCTGTGATTGTCTTACAGTCCTTTAATAAAGAGACCAGAGATGTTCTTGTTCACGAGCTTCAGTCTTGTATATTTTGGTTTAGATTTTAAGGCACTGCCAGTCCTCATGTTCCTAATGCCTGTTCAAGTACCTTCAGAAATAACTGCCCTTTTAACACAATTTAAAAAGTTGAAAAGGTGAAGCAAATTCCTGGAGGGATAAAGGTAAAATACATGAGACATACATTTCATAGAGACAATACGAAGTGCTGTTAACACCTTTAACTTTGTGGGCATTCTTACAATAAGTGTAACTACTAAAATTGTGATAAAACTACTACTTTTTAGAAAAAAGACTTACTATATTAACTAGTAATATAACATATAAAATATCTGTTTGTTACCCAAACAAAATGTCTGTAGAGGAAAACAGCACTGCAGCATACTGATCTCCAGCTGCTACATAAAGGATTGGGATAGATTCAGCAGAAAACAGAATCAGATACTAATATTTCCACAGTGACTACTTCTTAAAGCTATTTTTTTAATAGTCTTACTCATACGGGTCTATTTTTGGGCCATGGTTCTTGTCTATATAGATCGGTAAAGAGTGTAGATCTGTGAAGAATTCATCAGTTTGACTAGTACTAACTAGAAAAAAATCGCAAAGATATAAATATGTATCTCCTGAACAGTGCATGCTCGGGAGTTCCAACGGATCTGGTATTTATTTGAGGCAAATCTCCAACCCTAATCGTTAGCATGCGCCTCAGTGACTGAAAATGTCAAATTCCTTTCACATGGAAATTGATCTGCACACAGGCTAGCCTGTGATGTCTAAGAACTCTGTCTGTAAATCTCAATTATTCTCTCTAGGCTTTCTTTAGGATATTAGAAGTAGCAGAACCTAGAAGGCTCTGAGACATCCTTTTGGTCTTTTAGAAGTATTTCTTAGTAAGCCAAGATTACTTAGATAATCTAACTCTTAAATTTTTAAGGCACACCAAATAAATTTCTGAGGAGATTCTCTTGATAATAGCGTGCAGTGATTAGACACATATGTATACCTAAGCATCTCTTCATTAGTTATGATATTAGAGGTGTAACCTCCATTAGGATATCACTCTGTTTATAACATAAATTAAAACTCTGTGCATCAAATTTGTGCCTGGGTTGCAATTTTTGAATCTGATACGTCAGTGTCTAAACTTTAACATTCACCTTTGACCCTATTGAATGTTGAAATTTGAAAAAATGTTACCTCAATAAACAACAAATTCAGTAAATTTATGAAAAATGAGGACATTTTAACACAAAATGTCTATTTGAGCTATTTTCTAAAATTTTTATTTCTATTTTTTATTTTATTTTTTTTATGTTTTAGAATAAGATTCGTACTGAGGCAATATATCCATTTTATAAGGAATAAGAAAAATGCCAAGTGACTTAGAGAGAAAAGTTAGAGCTATTTTTCTTTTCATTCATTTGAGAATGTGTTTGGAAGATCAATTCCTTTAGCTTTAACTCTTTCTCTGATTTCTTTGCTTTTGTATATCATTTTCCTTTCAATCACTTGTATTTTGGTTTAGGAGATCTTAATTTGTACAGTCATGGTGCTAGTGTCTTCTGCTCCTACTCTCAGACATACGCTTTCTGTTTTCCTAGCCATTTCAGCCACCAACAGTTGGAGAAAACTATTAAAAAAGTTGTATTAAACACTTTTTTTTTTAAGATCCAGTTCAAATGGCCAGACTGACCCATCTTGAGCCCAGATAAATCATAGACTTAGCACAAGAAACATGCGACTGGGTTGTGAGACTGTAATAACACAGACCTAGACTTCTGCTGTCATGGAATTGAAGTCTCCATCTTATCCACAAATAATTTTTTTTTTTTGGAAAGCATAAAACATGATGAACATCTACTACACCCACTAGGTAACATATATTTGGATGAGATTCTCCGTGGACCAAGGATGTTGTCATGTTCATTTCAATTTTCTTTTAAACTTGAAAGTTATGGGATTCCCCTGATGATCCTAATGAAGTACTTGGCTCATGAAAGTTAAAAACTGGCTGTTAGAGTGATGCCACAGTCATGCTTTATCTATGTCCATTGTTCTCTCACTGAGAAATGACCCAATGGAATAAAGATGGTAATAAATTTGAATTAATCATGGGCAACCAGTATGGTCAAGGCTGGAGCAGCTGCCCTATGAGGAGAGGCTGGGGGAGCAAGGCTTTCCCAGCCTGGGGCAGAGACAGCTTCAGGGACACTTCACAGCCACCTTCCCATACCTATGAGAAGTTTGCTGACAAGGGAGAGGAAAGATTTTTACTACATTGTACGACAGCAGAGTGAGCAATAGTGGCCATCAGTTGAAACAAGACAGTTTCTGATTTTATTTAAGTGGACAGGAGTGGTGTGGAAGCAGAGAATCTCTGCGAAAATAGAGAAACTAATTTTGTTAGCTTAGATTTTTTCCTGCTTTGTAGCTTTCTGGTCTTCTTGTATACAAAGAACAATATCTTCTCACATTCATTTCATTTTCTCAATTTCATGCAGTATATGTATTACCTCTTACAGTACTAGATCTCTAACAGCAGCATAGATTTTTGAAAAAAGTGAGAAACACAAATCTAAAACGTGTTTTCTTCCCCTCTTTGTACAAAATCAAATATTTAGAGTAAGGAAATAATACATTAAAATTTCAAATTAATTTTTTAAAATCATGTTTTAGCCTAGTAATAACTTAAATATATTCCCTTTACACTAAGAGAAAAAAATTAATCAAGAGGAAAACTAATTTTATTTTAAATTATGCCTGTAAGTCTCAAAAAGTTATATATGCATGAATATCAGCCTACTATAAAACCTAAGAAAAGCTGGTGAGTAGAAATTAGCCTTTAAATAAAATTTAAAGGCCTATAGAGAACACTTATCTTGAACAGAAGAGGTAACTTTTGTTCTATAATTGGAACTCGTAATGTTTTTCTTGCTAGAACTTATTAACCTATATATGCAACACACAACAATGCACAGTATGTTTTAACCACTTTAGTCCTTGTAAACTCTTACAATTATAATCTCCAAAGCATGTGAAGCTATTTTATCATGTTAATTAAGGGTCACAGAGTATTGTTACCTACAGAGTGTTACTAAACTGGTGGACTATAACATTTCACTGGAGATTTAGTTGGCATTCTGTTAACTATGCCTAAGTGGGTTGCTTATCTTCTTTGCTTAGCAGGTCATTTGACCCTCTATAAGTTTTTGTTCTGAAAGGAAATACATAAAAATATGTTCATTTACAATACAGTAGGGGGTTTATGAATCTCTCTTTCATTATCTGTGCATGAAGGAGGAAAGTGTCTTAATGTAGAAAACAAGGCAACGGTAATAATGAACATTTCTGAAATAGCTGTGATGGACTAAATTCCCTTCAAAATATGGTTTCTTTTATAAAGATTTTAGTAATTTGCAGTAGTTTCTTCACAGGTTTGTGTAGCCCTGTAGAATACAAAAAGTTTTAAACCTATTAAGAGAGAACTTGTTCATTCTTTAATTTTTTGTTGTTTTTATTTTACAAAAACTTGCAAGAAAAGAACTTGATAAACCAGGTAGAAATTGAAGTCAGATTTATTGTTGTTCTTCATTCTGTAGCATGATTTCCACACAGGTAAAAAATTTATTAAATAGTAGCATATCTGAGTGGTACTTGACTAGGTCAATGGCTAATGCAGCCAGGGATTTCCAGTTTCCTACTTCTCTTTGTGACATCCACAAAATTCACTGAATGTCAGATTATGAGACACTATTTAGCTGAAATAAGTGATTGTAAGGTTCCCATCAATAACAAGAAGTGATATTTCTTCACTTATGTGGAAACATAAATGAGCATAACAGAGTTACAAATGATTTTTATATCCCTTGTGTACAAAAAGAGGAAACCATCTCTCAAGGGTCGCTTAGTTGAGATTATCATCCTGCACAGTCTCATCAAAAGAACATTGTCCAATCAATGCTCCATCTAGGTTGATAAAAGTCTCAGTTTGTCCTTACGTGGCTAACCTTAAACTTTTCTACTAATAAGGCCAGTGGTCTGGAAAATGAACAGGATTAGACTTTTTCCATCATTTCCCAAACAAAAAAGAAACTTAGCTGTAGCTTTTTTTGTTCCAAACTTATCTGTTTACTCTCTCTCCACTTACTTTCTCTTCTTATTCTCAGAAACAATGTAAAGTAAAATAAAAATATATTAATAAACTCCCACAGATTTCTTTTAAAATTTACTTTTCTAAACCAAAATTGTCTGAATATATATCAGTTATATAGTTTATACAAATTATAAACATAATCCTTTGTATTATGGAGACATTAAAAATTGGCTGACAGAAGCATAATTGAGCAAAACTGCAAAGTAAGGAAGTTGCTAAAAGTTGTGTCCCTTCTTGAAACAATTAAAAACTATGGATTATACTTAAATCACACCTAAAATAAATATGTGTAGACACTTCATTATAATTTGCAGAAGATGAATTGTAAACTAAAAGAAAAGCAGACAAGAAGGAGTTACACAGGTGGATTAAATACCAGCTGCGTATTTGTAAGTATGTAATATATAAGGTATCTAAAGTAAGAGTTTAAACTTCCACTCTGAATTATTTTTAAACTGGAAAGGTTCTATATTTTCTCAAACAAAATTGAGAAGAAAATAAAGAATTAGAGAGATTAATGAAACAAATGGTTGAAAATAAAAATAATTAAAAATTGTATCTAGAGCCCATCACTTAATGATTGAAATCTACTAATCATATGTTTTACAGCTAAGCCTTTCTGAAAAATCTCATTGAAAGATAGGTGATCTGTAATTATAAAGTTACAGAAAACTAATCAAGATACACATTTCATAACCTACTCTCTGATCTGCTACCACTCAGTCACTGTGAATGTTTAATATCTAAGTATATTTTAAACATTTCAAAGGAGGTTAGTTTTCCTAGAATTGAATAAAAAAGGTATCGCGTCGTAGTTTCCATCTTTGTTGTGAACAACCTACTTAAAATGTTATTAACTCTGTGTATGTGGTCACAAGCCAGAATGCTCTTCAAAAATTTTGACCAAAGATACAGAGTTCTTACATTTAATGTAACTCAAACCATGGGCTCACATTCTTTTGATCGAATTTCAGGTTTTTCTCTGCTATTCTTAAATTAGAGGTCTTTCTGAAACGGAGTATTTCAATTTCCAAGTCACCTATCACTTTCCAGTGGAAGTCACCTATCACTTTCCAGAAGAAATCTACAGTAAATGAGTTCCTAATTAGGAGGCTTTTGTTAAGGAATAGACCAGGTTATATGAACTCTCATGTTTCCATATGACACCTTACAATGCCTAATGCATATGTTTCCAGGTCAATATTTATACAAATAGGGTGCTGGGAGTGTGCTGTAGTCCCCAGTACCTCTTGTTAGAAAGTTACATATTCAGATGTGACTTCTTGGTTTCAGTGTTGCTACTAGGTATGACTTCAGAAAATATGTGTTTTTTCCTGTTTGACATTCTACGTGGGCATAGTAAAATACTGACTACAATTTGTTCCTCTATCTGGTCACATATAACTGTTACAGCAAGCTACTGAAATATATGGACGTTTTTTTTTCTGTGAAGTTTAAGTTTGAAGCACAGAACCTTACATAAACATGGGATTCAGGACACATGGAATGTCAGAAGCATAGGCTGGAGATGTATACAGTGTGATCCCCAGTACCCACTGATTAGATGAAATAAATGCAATTATATGATCTCTCAAATTAATATTTGATCTATTACATTTCTAAAATGAAAACAAATGACATTAGTAGAGTAAGTTCAAAACAACTTATCAATGAAAAATACAGTTTTTTACTGGCTCGAGATATTTTATGCACTTGGTTTTACATCTTTCGTTGCCCCATTCAATAGAAGGGCTTTCATACACTTCAACACTTGACAAATATCATTCTATAGTGCACTTCTTTTCCACAGACTTCAAGAATAGTAAGGGAGGAGAATCCCGAGATGCTTGTTCTCTATGTCATTGTGTCACTTGTAATAATTATTAAAAAATTGTTCAGGGTTTTTTTGGTTAGTGTTGGAAAGAACGAGTGACACTTAGTAATACTTTTCTCTAGAAACTTCAGAATGATCTTTTTGTTCTGGATTCTAAACCTGACAACCTGAGTTATGATGTGATATCATTCTGGTTTGTGATCTGCTTTTGGCATTTAGCAGAATCTACCAAATGATGATTTTAGCTGCTAAAAACATTCTGTGAAGTTACTGAAAATGCCCTGCAAGAGAGACTTAGCTCCTTACTGCTCTCAATTGTTTTTAGAGACTTTTCTAGGACTATAAGGTTTCCTAACTCAGTGTGTGAGTTTAGAGACACAAGTGAGATAGTGTGAGTCCAGGCCATTGCTCTATCTGTAATTATGTGTTGCCTTTAAGTATGACAAATTCAAGTTCGGGAAAAAGAAGTATGTTGGGGGGGAGGTTTATCATCATTTATTCTGCACTTGAACACAAAAAACCAAATTGAGTAAAAAAGAATTTCTGTAGATAACGGTATAAGAAAAAATATCCACTGGAGATGCATCATTATCTGCATTTACAGTGCAATCAAGAACATCCAGTGTTTGGAATGGTACAAACGCAGAGAGAAAACCTTACTTTGTGTATCCAAAATAAATAGCAGTTAATTTTTGTCCTCACAATGTTGTAATTTATTCTGAAAATACCAAGAGAAAGTACATTAGACTTGATGACGTGAATTTTTCTATCATAGAACAGAGCACCAGCCCAACTCTGAGCTTTTCCTAATAATTTCTGAACACCTTCATATTTTAATAATATGGGGCAGAAAAAAGAAATTGTGCTTAGTTGTCTTCTTCTCATTCCTTTTCTTTTTTTTAATCCAAACATCTATATCACAGTATCACAGTATCACTAGGTTGGAAAGGACCTCTGAGATCATCAAGTCCAACCTATAACCCAACATTAACACCAACACCAACACCAACCATCATCTAAACCATGACACGCAGTGCCTCATCCAATCTCCCCTTAAACACCTCCAGGGTCGGCGACTCCACCACCTCCCTGGGCAGAGCATTCCAATGGCCAATCACCCTTTCAGTGAAGAACTTCTTCCTCACATCAAGCCTAAACTTTCCCTGATGAAGCTTGAATCCATGCCCTCTAGTTCTGTCACTGGTCAACTGAGAGAAGAGACCAACCCCTGCCTGCCTACAACCTCATTTTACGTAGTTGTAGAGAGCAATGAGGTCTCCCCTGAGCCTCCTCTTCTCCAGACTAAACAGCCTCAACTCCCTCAGTCACTCCTCATAGGGCTTATGCTCCAGCCTCTTCACCATCTTCGTTGCCCTCCTCTGAACACATTCCAGTATCCTGACATCTTTCCCAAACTGGGGGGCCCAGAACTGTACACAATATTCAAGATGAGGCCTGACCAGTGCCAAGTACAGGGGGACAATAACTTCTCTGGTCCTGCTAACTACACTATTCCTGATGCAGGCCAGAATGCCATTGGCCTTCTTGGCCACCTGGGTACATTGCTGGCTCATGTTGAGCTTCCTGTCAACCAGCACTCCCAGGTCCTTTTCTGCCTGACTACTCTCCAGCCACTCTGTCCCCAATCTGTAGCTCTGCATGAGATTGTTGTGTCCAAAATGAAGTACCCGACATTTGGACTTATTAAACATCATCCCATTAGAATCAGCCCATCTCTCCAATCTGTCCAGGTCCCTCTGTAGGGCCATCCTACCCTCTAACAGATTAACTCTGCCTCCCAGCTTGGTGTCATCTGCAAACTTGCTGATGATGGACTCAATCCCCTCATCCAGATCATCAATAAAGACATTAAACAGGAAGGACCCAACACCAATCCCTGGGGAACACCACTGGTGACCGGCCGCCAACTGGATGAGACACCATTCACCACCACTCTCTGGGCTCGGCCATCCAGCCAATTCCTAACCCAGCACAGAGTGCTCCCATCTAAGCCACGGGCTGCCAGCTTCCCTAGGAGGCTACTGTGGGGGACAGTGTCAAAGGCCTTGCTAAAGTCCAGGTATATCACATCCACAGCTTTCCTCTCATCCACCAGGCGAGTCACATGGTCATAAAAGGAGATCAGGTTGGTCAGGCAGGACCTACCCCTCCTAAACCCATGCTGGCTGGGCCTGATCTCTTGACCATTCTGCAGGTGCCGCATGATTTCACCCAGGATTATCTGCTCCATGATTTTACCTGGGACCGAGGTCAGGCTGACAGGTCTGTAATTACCTGGATCATCCTTATGGCCCTTCTTGTGGATGGGCGTCACATTGGCCAACTTCCAGGCTTCCGAGACCTCTCCAGTGAGCCAGGACTGCTGAAAGATGATGGAGAGCAGCTTAGCAAGCTCATCTGCCAGCTCTCTCAACACCCTAGGATGGATCCCATCCGGCCCCATAGACTTATGAGGGTCCAAGTGGCTCAGCAGGTCTCTAACTTCCTCCTCATGGATTGCAGGAGGGCCATATTTCACCCTGTCCTCATCAACCACTTCAGAGGGCCAACTGTCAAGCGAGCTGACATCCTTGCTGTTGAAAACTGAGGCAAAGAAGGCATTAACTACCTCAGCCTTCTCTGCATCTTTGGTTACTATATTTCCCTCCACATCCAACAAGGAGTGGAGGTCGCTGCTGCCCTTCTTTCTACCATTGATATATTTATAAAAACTCTTCTTATTATCCTTAACAGAAGTGGCCAATTTGAGCTCCAGCTGGGCTTTTGCTTCCCTGATTTTCCTCCTACACGACTTAACAACATCTTTGAACATGACGTGGCTTACGTCCCCTTCTTTCCAACGATGATACATCCTCTTTTTCTTACTTAGTTCCTTCAGAAGCTCCCTACTCATCCAGGCCGGCCGTCTGCCCCTACGACTCTTCTTGCAACACATGGGGACAACCCGCTCCTGCACCTTCAAGATTTCATTCTTGAAGTGTATCCAGCCTTCCTGGACCCCCTTGTCACTAAGAGCTATTTCCCAGGGTACTTTCCTGACCAGTTCCTTAAATAATCCAAAATCTGCCCGCCGAAAGTCCAGCATCGATGCCCTGTTCCTGGCTTTTCTTGTTACATTGTTTAGAGAGAACTCAATTATCTCATGATCGCTACACCCCAGACAGCCTCCGACAACAACATCACTCACCAGCCCTTCTTTGTTTGTAAACAGCAGGTCAAGAAGAGCCTCACCCCTGGTGGGCTCACTCACCAGCTGTGACAAAAAGCAGTCCTCAATACACTCTAAGAACCTCCTGGACTGCCTCCTCTCAGCAGTGTTAAGTTCCCAGCAGATATCTGGAAGGTTGAAGTCTCCTAAAAGAACAAGGGCAGCCGATCTAGAGGCAGCCTCCAGCTGCTTAAATAATAGAAGATCCAAATCCTCCTCCTGGTCAGGCGGTCTGTAACATACTCCAACCAGGAGGTCAGACCTGACTGCCCCTCTGACCCTTACCCATAGGCACTCAACCTGGTCATCACCGATCTCGAATTCAACAGCATCCAGGGTTTCCCTAGTGTAGAGGGCCACCCCTCCACCCCTCCTCTCACGCCTGTCTCTCCTGAAGAGCCTGTAGCCTTCCATGGCAGCACTCCAGTTATGACAGTCGTTCCACCACGTTTCCGTGATAGCAACTATATCATAGCTCTCCCGCTGGACCAGGACTTGCAGCTCCTCCTGTTTGTTTCCCATACTGCATGCGTTTGTGTGCATGCACTTCAGTTGGGTTCCTGACAACACCCTTTGAGATGGCTCATCCTCCACAGGAACATCTTTGGTGAGCCTAGTAACTCCCCCCTCCCCCCTCATGCCTAGTTTAAAGCCCTCTCAAGTCCTGCCAGCTCCTGAGCTAGAATCCTCTTACCCTTTGGAGTTAGATGAGACCCATCTGAGTCAAGCAGGCCAGGTGCTGTAAAGGTTTTCCCGTGATCAAAGAACCCAAAATTCCTCTGCCGGCACCAGCCCCTAAGCCATTTATTAACTGCATATATTCTCTTGTTCCTATCTGTATACATCCCTGCCACCGGAGGAATCGAGCAGAACACCACCTGTGCTCCTGCCCTATCTATTGACCATTCCAGCTCCTGGAATTCCTTTTTAACTACCCTTGACCCTCTTTTCGCTAGCTCATCACCACCAGCCTGTGATGAGCTATGGTGATTTCCATAATCATTGTTATATGCTTGATTTATTTGGATCAGCTAGGCATGTTTACAACTGCAGTTTCAAAGTATTAGTTACTTCTCATACACAACTCTTGCAGCTGTACAAGAAAATAAATCACATAGGTCAAAATGTCATCAGATAAGAAACACTGATTTGCTTACAGAAAATTTCTTTATTAAAAGCAATCCATCTGAATGCTTTTCATGTATCTGAGAGAGTGACTTGTCCCTAAACAGTGTGATTGCTTATTTGATAAGTAATTCTGCTCTGAGGTTTTGTTCTGCAAGCAAAGATGCATTAAAAGGTCTTGACATCTCTAAAGTAGTTTCAAATACTTCTGGAGCTCTTGCAAATCAAATGGATAAAATTAAAACCATAAAGCAGAAAATTAATAAAAATTTTTAAACATTTGGCTTAAAGCCAAACTTGCCATTAAAGCTGTAAATATCAGCACTAAATAGATAACAATGAAAAAAATTTTTGTAAATTGATAAAAATGCCTGTATAATCCTATTTAAGAAAATTTATTTTCAGCAGCATGATGAACAAGGTTTTACTCTGCTTTCTTTTTTAAAAAACATTGTGCAAGAGAATTAAAGTTTTACAGAAGCATGTATACATAAAGTTACATGCTTTCAGAAACTATTACAAATATTTTTGTTTAGTGGACTTCATACACATTATAAAAATGGCTTCCGTCTATTATATCTGTTACTCAGGGGAAATTATCCACCATTCTTAATTGAATAAAAGCTTCTCCTTCTAATAACATAATTTTAATGATATTAAGTGTAGTTTTTCAGAAATAAAACACGTGGCATGTAATCAGACTTCATTTTCTTCACTTGAATATCATTCTTGCTGTCAAGGAAATTTTGTAGCACTACACTAATATGTGACAATTTGAGTTCACATGACAAATATTTTTCAAATATAAGTATTTAACATAATATTGAAGAGTCATATCATACATGCATGCCATATTGATGCAGTTTCGATTGTTACTACTTTATCACCTAATCAAAATTATTATGGAAGGTAATTTTGTATGAATTCATGCATTTTTTCATACATTAAATACATTGAGATTACAAAGTAAATAAAGTATTCTAAATTAATCTGTGAAAGTTTTTTAAATGGTTTATCTTTTTAAACCCATGGGATACTGGTGTTTGTGTCTTTTCATGCTTGGTTATGAAAACCTGACTACAGAGCATGGAGTGGTGAATGGGAGAATGGGCAAGATATAAGTAATGCCATTGACTATTGAGAGCTACAGTTACTGTAAAAACAGATTTTAAAAAAAAACAAACGCTTTCAAGTCCAGGACAAAAATATCAAGGAGGTAGAGTTTTTTTTCTGATATAATATTTTATTCTTTTATAAACTGAGATAGGTTAAAATGTTCAGATGTTTTTGGGTTTTTTGCTCAAAAAGATGAAAGTAAAATGTTGAGGTCTTCTTAGTAATTCTCTTGCATTTTATTTCTTGCTGTGATTTCTTACTGTCCCTTTTCTTTTGCAGAAAGTGTATGGAAAATGGTATATGGGAACCAACTATAAATAAATACCATTTTTTCACGGAAGTCCCCATAGTGGATGTTAATAAGAACACTCCTAATAATGCAAAATATTTCACATACTATGAATCAAATACACTTTTTACAAAGCATATATGGGTTACAAAAGAAGAGCTGATATAGTTCTGTAAAAGAAACTATGATCAAATAGCAATTGTGCTGTGACTGTATCTGAGAATATAGGATAGAATTTAACATTTTACTCCTGTCTTCTGTTTGATTTTTTTTTTATTATTCTGCTGCATCCATGCTTTGCACTTAAACATAATATACATAGAATATTAGAAAATAACCCAAGGAGAAAGAAAAAGTGGTCCTGAAAATGCGGGTTATTTCCATGTGTGATGCATAGCAAAGAGAAACATAATTCAGAAATGTACTGGTTCCTCTGATGGGTTGAGAAACTGCATAGAACTTTGTCTTTTGTAGTTTGATTAGGAAAATGGGAAGGGTGAAAATGGTGCATAAGAGAGGACTTGATGGTTCAGCATAATTCACGAGAGAAGTATATAGAGAAACTGCACGTCCTACACAAAGCAGGGTTTATCTCTCACTGAGTTCTGTTTTCTTTTGAAAAAGTAAAAAATATGATGAATCTCTAACAGAAGTTGTAGAAGGACATATAAAAACATGATTCAAGGTAGAAAGTAAAAGTGAGAATTTCTTAGAATAAGAGAATAGGTTTATACAAATATTTATTTTTTTAAAAATGCTTGAAAACCTGATAATTTTCCACTAAATTATACAAACTTTTTAACAGGTGGAATACGGAATTTCCTAGGGTTGTATTTAGGCTTAAGAAGTGAAGTAGATATCTTTTGAAGCATACAAAACCCATGAAAAATCTTATTGAATTTTAAAATTATAGAGTATATTTTTGCTACTAGCTAAAATGTAAAACTGAGAATATAATGCCAAAAACCTCATTTAAATACAGAATGAAACCTATTATTCAGTATTTGTTTTATCTATCAGAATCATCACATTTCAAAATGTCCATAATTTTTACATGGAATTATAAAATGGGAAAATGCTGCAATTAAATACTTTAATAATTTCATTTCCACCATTGCATTTATACAAACAAAAAGACACCAAAACAAAAACACTGTTACTTTCTAAATTTGCATGCATTTTTTTTATTGATAACACATTCAATTTTCAGCAAAAGAACAATATTTTTTCTTCATAGTTTACAAAATATTAGTATTTTCTCAACAGCTATCACTTATTTTGGTATGGCTTATTGAATCACTTTCTGAGAAGACAGCTAAATTTATTAATTTTTCGTTCAGAAATTCAAAAATTAGGATTTTTATATTGAAATCACAGGAATCTATCCTATCAAAAATTATACAAAGTAGCTGCAAACAAATTCAGGAACCAAATATTTGCTATTATTTGATGAGTCACATCTTAGAATCTCTTTCATAAATTTGTTAACCGTAGTTTTCATGTATTTAATGTATTTTTCATATTTTAGATCGTTTCCTTTAAGGACTCTAGCTCTCAAAGCATCAAAATTTTCCAATACATTATTGGTAATGTTTTGGAAATAATCTGTTATTTTTAACAGATTTGTTCACTGTCTTGATATCTACTAAGTTTTGTTTTGCCAGAATAAATAAAACACTGGAAAAAAATCATAAATGTGGTAAGATTTTTTTTTCTTTTTGAATAGAACAACACTAACAAAAGGATTCTTCCCTTCTAGGCATTTCAAATACAAAGTATTTTTTTCTAATTAAACACAATTTTAATTTTCATTCTATAATGTGCTTTTAATGATTTTGCCTTTTCATGAACAACACAAGCATTTCAGAAATCTGTTGGTTTTGGTTTTTTTAAGTAATTTCACAAGCTCAAGCAAAGTATTCATTAGTAACGTTGCATGTAAAGTGAGTTCCACAATCAAAGCGATGTCTGCTTGGAAAGAATGGATAATCGTGTCTAAATTCTCACAGGATATCGATAGTGCCAGTTTGACATACAGCTACATCCATATCTAAGTTTACACTAGCTGCATATTCCTAAGCTTTTCCTATCCATCTCTAAAGGCAGAGCAAAAGCCAGCCAAAGGCCACTTCTGGACCTCTGCCTGATTTTTACTGTCTCTCAAACTGCCCAGTTTGTAGTCCTCTCCTACAAGCTGCTTTTCCATGAAGTTGGCTTTTATGCTCCTTTTGCTCTGCCCATTTTCTTCTTACTTGTGTCTTTCATTTTCTTTTCCAACTGCTAAGAACTGCTTGTAGTGTCACTCCTACCCTGAACTGCAGTCAGTTAATCCAAGACCTTTATAGGTGCATGGTCAGGAAAAGCGTGGTCTCAATGTGATAAATACTGGGAAGAATAACAAACAACAAATACAGGAAGGCATATTTAAATCAATGAGGATTTTGATGGACATATCAGCGGTTTTTTGTCTTTGTAAACGCAGTCTGTAAGTTTCAGAAAGGCAAACTACCACAGGATTACTTCATCCAGACAGTTTAGAAAATGATTTCCACATGAAATTAGCCCTAATATTTTGCACAGCAGTATGTTGTCAGATGATTGATAGGCACATCATTTTTACCTTGAGCATCTCCAGGACAACTATGTTCTTTCAGTGAATGATTTTAATTATTTTTTTTAATAACTAAAAATAATTTTAACATGAATAATGTATTCAGATAATGTATGTATGCATATATGCAAATATGCTAAAATTACTGGAAATTTGCCTATACACAAACACACACACAGATGCATCCTGAGATAAACCATATTCATCTAGTCAGATAGGTTTTTATCTAAAATGTCCTGTTCCTGTTTATAACAAAACGCATATTCCATATGCTCCCATTTTATCTATATCTGGCTTCATAAACCAATCTTTATGAACATTAGCAATACCCTGGTTAAAACACCAAAAGGAAAGGAGATACTATCCTATACAAACACCAAAGCACTTCTACTACCCATCTTTCCCCATGTTCATCTTCTTGTGTCTTCCCTTGACCAAACAAGAATCCAGTATTGTTTTTGGCTAATTTATTGTGTACATTTTCTATAATATAACTATAGCTACAGATTCCCTAGTATCTCCAGCATAATCTGAAAGCTCTGCTTGAAAATCATGTCTAGTTTCAGGTGTGTTTGTAATTTCAGCAATTTCCAAGTGGAGAAATTCTCTAATATCTAAAAACTGTAGCAGCCCAAGAGTAGGCAGACTATTGTCACTTCCAAAATAATTTGTTCTGGAAATAAGATGGACTCCCTCTGTTGTGTTAGGCATGACATATTTCAAGTATCTACTGGCACTGACCCTTATCCTTTTGCCTAATTTTAGAAACCATAATTGATTAATCCATAGTTGCAGAACAAAATTTCTTTAGTTTATGTCAGTTTGCCAGGGGTGCTGCTGTAAACAAGAGAGGGTAGCAGTATCTCATGGCATAATAACTTGCATTGCAGTTCTGAGGATATTCTGGCCCTGGTTCATGTTTGTTTGTTACAAATTCAAGTAATCATATCATTGAATCATTCTGTCATTCAAGACTGCAAGCACTGAGGAAGACAATAACTTCTGCCTTTTAAGAAATACAAGTTTTCAACACAGAAGTTTCAGAAGGCCTCCAATATGCTAACATAAAGAACGTGCAACATATAACAACACCTGTCATAAACATATTGAGGTTCATTTGGGTATGTTTCAATAAAATAATTGGGAAAGGTGCATCACAGAGCAAGGGTCTGTGCTATATTCTGTGTCACAAGATGTGACTTGTCATTGCGGATGTTACTCTCACTTTGGTATCTCAACACAATGTTGTGAAATGTAAGTTACTTTGAGAGCTCAGTCTCTTGTCACCTATCAGCTCCATAGTGATTCCATGTTTTCTCAGTGAGAGTTGGTCATTAAAGCACATAGGTAAGGCCACATTCTACCTATCAATATTTTTTATGCAAAGAGGATGTAGAAATGTGAAGCAATACTTTCCTTTTAAGAGTAATTGGATGTCAATTATTTACAAGTGGATATGCATTCATTGTATGATTCCTGTATCCAAAAGTAAACAGTTATCCATATAGATAAATATTTGCAGAAAGCAAAGGATGAAGACATCATATAACATAAAACCTAAAGTATAAAGAGAATAAGACAGATCGGACTTATTGTGCTTTGCAAGATCCTCCACTGCAGCAATAACCCCTACTACTTCTTCTAACCCTCTTTTATTAAATCTGAATCCTCAAAAAGCTAACATGAAGGAGCAGGAAGACCTTTATGATAGCGGAGATTATTATCAATAGAACAGGAAGAGATATGCAGGAATACCAGTGAATCAGATGCACAGTAATATACTACATTTTTATTTAAAGCTTGCTTAATCTAAAGCTACATTGTTAATAAGAACATCTCTCCTTCCTTAAAATAACTTATCGCATTCCAAGCATGAATAACAGCATGCTGTCTTCATTTTGACCATTGGCTTCTGTGGTTATCGGGATTGAAGCTCTGATTAAGTTAACATTGTAAAGAAATTCTCCCCCGTTTTCTTTCATGTGTTCAACAGGCCTAGATCACTTATTCTGGCTGTTTTCACTGTTCCAAATGTTTTCAGACTCATTCATTTATCACACAGCAAGTCACTTTCCTCTTTGTGTTTCCACTTTACTCTAACAGGCACCCAGAGAAACATCACAGGAATGCAAGGTTGCAGCAAATAAATTGTCTGCACTTAGCCTGCAATGTATCTCTACAGCCATTCAGCCTTGTATGAATTCTTATTGCAGAGACAGAGTTAAAAGCCTTCTTATAAACAGTCATTTAATATAGCATTTTCTGATGCTGTGGTCATTTAATCTGATTTTCTGGTGAGAATTGTAACATATACTATGGAAACCTTCTATTCTTTGTAATGAAATGTCTTGAAGTTCCATTTAATAATACAGCTGTCTGTACATCTCATAATGTATGATGTAAAGTAATTTAACTGGAATCAGATTGCCATGCAACTCCCACAAACCTGAAAGTTTCATACCAAAGTAATTAGAAAATCAACAGTTCCCAGTAGGATTAAAGGAAGCATCACAACTCAAAGTGTTAATGAGCTAAACTAGACAAAGCGATAGACATATCTGCAATTCCTATGATTTTACTGGAACAAAACTGCAGTAGCATAGAATCTTCTCAGTATCATTCCTGTTTTAAGGGTAACCATATGTATTGTTCATTGTATTCACTTATGAAAAGAATAGCTGCATACTCTTTACAGAACAAAAGATTCGTACTATTAGATAGCTGAATTACTCTTTTAATTACTATATGAAGTGACAGATTTACAGCAGAAGTAGCCTTGTAGTAGAAAACAAATAAACTGAATTCCTTACTAAAATATCTTATCTTTCATTCATACCACTGCAACCACAGTCATGTTTTATAAATTACATAAATTATTTCTGACCTACATAGAATGAGAAAACAGGTTCAATATAACATATATAGACACCTCTTCATGTTTTTCATTCTGTTTTTATTATACATTTTTCTACTCTATTATAGCATATTTTTCTCTTTATATAAAATTCAGCTTTGAGAATACATAATTCTATTGAGTTGGAATATTTTGGAATCCACTTGTTGAAGAGTCCATCAGAAAACTGTAATATAGCTGTTCTAATGAAACTGAAACATGTTTTTTGAAGTCTTTTTGGAAATTAGTCTTTTTCTTCCTGAAAAGTTTTTGATTTATTGGGGTTTTTTTGGTTGAATTTATTTTCTTTTAGACTGTATATATTTAAAAAAAACCCAAAACCCTCTACAATTAAAAGTAAAAAATACAGATAAATTTAACATCTTTCAACTCAATCCCAAAAATTGTAATGTTGTTTTGCTTTTTCCTTCTTTCATTCTTTTGCAGAGGAGGTAAGAATTCACTGTAATTGTCTCTTTAAGTGGATGGCCTTGTTCACAAGACACCAAAGTTACTGCTTTTCAGGTTGGTTTTGATATGTTTGCGTAAAGTGCACAATTGAAAACCCCAATGGATTTAAATTGAAAAAATATGACAAGATACACTTTTAAGCTAAGCCAATAATTTTTATTTTAACATTTTTTATTTTATTGTTTTAGTACAATTTGTCTTGAGAAAGTATTGTGTCTAATGAGAAAATATCTTAAAGCATTGGGAGGGGAAGTCATGCCATCAGGTTTCAAAAGGATTTTGAGGAAAAAAAGAGTCAGATCGTCAAGGTAAGGTAAAATAATTCCTAAATATTGACATTCCATAACCATCAATGCAAATAGACTATTTTAAGTTGATGAGTTTCCTGTACAGTTAATGAGAAATGTAGAACCGGCCAAATAATTGCTTATAAATTCTCTATCATGAACGCCGTCTGGAGTCCCCTGTAGGGAACTCTAGATACAATATAAGATTCTGAGCTTCTCTGCAGGTCAAGCACTGACTTGGAATAGATATCTAACACTGATCTTCAGAAATTCATATGGAAATCCATGCGTAGTTGAACTGGGCTCCTGAAATTACAAGCTCTAGTATAGGAGCTCTGAGACCAGGAGAACATCTGAAAGGTGACTTGCAGTACCTCATAGGAACGTAATGTAACAACTCCCACAGTCAAAAGAGGAGATCTGAATCACCTCTCCTGATGAGGCACATGATACTCTCCGTGCAAAAACGTTGGGCTTGCTAGCATCAAAGATATAATGGAACTAAAAGGAGAGTAGACAGAAATATTAAGCCACTTTTAGTGTGGGGAAGAAGGATTTTAGAGGAACTATTGTTCTGATTGCTGAAAATAAAAAGAAATTCACTATGATGCTTTTGTCCCTGAGCCTATGTTTACTGTAGTGTAGATTATCATCTTCAATTGCCTTGCTCTCAGTAAAAATAAAACCCACTCGTGTCCTGCAGGGTGATTTTGTTTTCTAACTATAAATGAATTAAGGATTCTTCTCCATGAGCTTCAATATTTTATGGGATGTGGTCTAATGTAAAATGATGAACACTACTAAACCAACAATTTCCTCTTTCATTCTATTTGTTCCGATGCTCAAAAATCAATTAAAATTGAAGAATATTGACATCAAATTTTAGAGCGTTAATGATTTAAATACATATATTTTGCTAGTCCACATTGATAAGGAAGGATCAAGACAAAGTCAGACACAAATCAGTTCAAAACCTTGATTTTGTGCCTCCAGATACTGTGCATGGAGAGGGAAAAAACAGAAAAGGAAAAAAAACAAAAAGACAAAGTCGCCAAGGGTTTTGAACAATTGTTGCTGTGAAGGCTAGTCACGTTTTACTTCCAGAAGTTTGCATGGAAAGGTACATCCCAACCAGATACATAGCATTTTCTGATGAAGACTAAAGAAAGTGTTATTGTCAACTCTTCAGCACTGCATTTTCTAGGATATTTTATCCTTCTGCAATTAAAAGCTGAGTCAAAATATTGCCAAATTGTGACACCATGTGAAATTCATCTCTTTCTGCACAATTGATTGAGCTGTGGAGTTGGAATGGCACTTCTTTAGTAGATTTTACTTAGGGATAGAAGAAAAGGAAGCATTTAAAATCATAAAGAAGTATGGAAGTATTGTGTGGAAAAGACCCAACTTGAATTTAGCGGTTCCATGGAAAGGTGTCTTTACACTTGCTAGCCAATGTGACTTGTGATACTGGGGGGCACAAAATCAGCTGATTGACCTTAGTAAGCTTTTGGCCTACCTTTCAGTCTATGTGAATAAGGCTTGAAGAGTGTAATTTGCAAGTCATTGTTCATAAACAGGCACATAGGTTTTAAATTTTTCTTCTTCCTTGATAATCAGATTGCTAACATCACCTTTTTTATCCTGTGACTTGTTAGATAAAATGTAGAAAATACAAAAAATACTTTATTTGCAGATTTGTGTGTGTGCATTTTTAAATATTTGATGGTTAGAAAAAAACCGAAACACTATTAAACCATGACTTTAGTGCAATATAGTCTATTTCCTGGGAATAATTGATAGAAATATAGCGAAGTGTTAGTGGTAAATTTGAAGTGGCATGCACAGTATGTGTTTAGAATGTTTATACAGAATCTGATTAATTCTCAGGGAGCTCAGACTAATTGGAAATAAGGTTTATGTGTGGCAAAACAGTGAAGCAGTTATATGGTGATGTGGCAGAAGTGACCCCTGCCTCTGGCAATACTTTTATATATATATGCAGAGCTAAAACATGCTCCGTAATTCTGAGTTACTTAAGTAATAGAAATAAGTAATTTTGTAAATGTGTTTGGGTTTACAGTATTGCCAATATCCAGTTCTCCCATCACAGACAGAGGGAAAGATTAACACAGTGCCCTTTCTGTACTTTAGAAGGAACTGTAAACTTGCTTTCGCAAGATGTTCTAATGGCAGGTGGGATTTCGAATTCTGGTCTTCCATGCCCCTCTATCAGGGACAGGAAACGATACAGATAACAGCTTGCTGGGCAGGGGAAATTATGATCAGAACAGTTCAACCTAATAATAACTTCAAGTTGCTATGCAATACCCTCAAACCAGCAAATCTGTCCTGGCTTGCAAATTGATGTTAGTGGAAAAGACTGCAACTGTCATGGTCAGGACTGAGGATACTAACACCTTTGTTAAGGATGTTAGGACTAGGGATGTACTGGTAGGAATCCTACACCTCAATAAAAGTGCTTACTTCAGAAATGAAATATTAAGGGTAGAGTTATGAAAGGCATCTGTAAGAATTTTTTTAATGAAAGAAGACTTCAAAAAACTACATTTCTTGTTTATATACATTTTTTAAGATTGCTTCTCCTCTCTTTTTTTCCTATGGATATACAACTTTTCCTTATTCTGTGCCTCCATTTTTTATCCCTGACTACTCATTTGAATGCATGTACATGTATGATACCTTCAAATACAGAAGCCTGGTAGAAATAGATCTCAACTCAATCTGTTTGTTTAAATCCTCACATTCAGCACTGCTTTCTGTCTCTCGTCCAGAAAGAAATTCCTCTTCCTGTATTACTGAAATCAAGGCTGTTTATTTCTTCACATATGTGTGTCTACATATGTAGACAGTTAGAAAGTTAGATCTGTCTTGATTTCTACCTAGTCCTTGCTAACTCATGTCTACAGAACATACTCTGGACTTTCCAAGTTATAGCTGGAAGAATGGCATGATTTTCTTTCCCATTTCTCATGAAGAGGGACAGTGAAAAAGAAGGCAAAAATATTTCTGCCTTGAGAATTTCATTTCTAAGACTGAGAAGCTCACCTCCTCTCCACTTCCTTTCTCTTTCTTTCTCATAAAGATAGAAATATGCAGCCAGGCTCTCATGATTTCAGGTGGTGAATACTGGAAGATAACATTATAATGAGGCATCTAGTCCTGTGACTTATATTTAGCTAAGCATCCTTTGGCTGCACTGGAAAGGGAACAACAAAAAGAAATGAGAAGAGGAGAAGAAACAGAAAAGACCAACGATCTAGAATATGCTTACAATCTATTTCCATAATGATATTGATAGAATAACTTCCTTTTTGTGCATGCAGTGACCTGTGACAAGTAGCCATGCTTTCTGGTCTCTAATGACTACAGCTGCACAATGTGAATATCTGATCACTAGTGTGCTATTTTATACTAATGCTTTATAAATCGTCTCATGTGATTAGTTTTCAGAAAGATCATTATCTGCTTGATATAATTTTCTGTAGTGATTCTGATATCAATCCTGTAGTGAACTATAAACAAAGTGTAACTTTAGTAATTTCCCTTTTTTACATAAGTTGTGTATTTTCCTCCTTGTTGATGTTCTAAGCTGAGAATAGAGTTGGATTCTGCAACAATGTAGAGGTAATTTTATCACATAATTGGCTGCTAACTTCTCCATTAACCTGATACAAATGCTGCCATCCTGAAATGCAGTTCAAATGAGCCTTTGCAGGTTTAATTTTTCTGAGACACCCAAATTTTTTAACTGTTGTACTACAGCCACCTACTTGTTAAAAGCATTAATAAGGTTAACACTGGGTTCAGTTGAGTGGTACAGGCTTAAACAAAACTAATCTCAAAGCAGTTAGCTAGAACAAGGGAAGTGCTGACTTCAAACTCTGGTTAGTTCCAAAATTAAGATAATTATGGGATGAATTAGGGTAAATGCAGTGTTCTAATTCTTTCCTCCACTGCTAAGTTGTGGCTTCACACTCTATTTTTTTTATTATTTTATTTTTTTTTCTTTTCGTCTTTTCTCCTTTGGGAGGCTTAAAATGTATTCTCAGTGGTATGTTAGTACAGCTTCAGGTGAAAGATGAGAGCAGAAGACATTTATTTTTCATTTAAGTGTACTTTTTGAAATAACCAAGCAAATACTACCGTATATCCAGGCTGGACTTCCTTGGTGCTCTTCAATAGCCATTATGTGACCTGTTCAACTTCTTGGAATGGTTTTATTAGGCTAAGCATTTGTGTACCCACGGCCCCAATGAATTAAGCATTCAAAGAGCCATCAGCCCTATGTCTCCCCTAGAGGATCCACTGTGTCTGAGATGCCTTGAGCCTCCAGCTGCAGCTCCACTGTTGGTATCGAGATCTCCTGGCTGGAATCTCGTCAAACTGCCCTCCCCGGCTTTGACTGCTACACTTTGCGTCTTTCTATGCTCATATTTTCCTTCCTGAATCTTTGAGCTACTGATCGTCCCACCTAAGCAATCTCATCTCTAATTCTGGTCTATCTCATACCTGTATGCAGATGTCTAACCCTTGTAACCCTTGTAAATCTTTTTCAGCAGTTTATACAGCAGTTTATACAGCTGGGCCAGATCAGAGCTGGTCTTGGTGCCTTGGTACATTAGCTAAATACCTAGGAGAGAGAGGAGTTTACAGCACTAGTTATGACTGATAGCTACGACATGGTGTTTAGTAAAATGGAAAAGTTATCCTCATGTAGTCTTAACTTACTTTTCGTAAGAAAATAGAGTAACTGTGCATGTCTGTTCTCAGGAAATAGTCCCTGGTCTTAGATATGAGTAGAAAGAAATTTGTATCTGTAGTCTTGGTTCAGGTTCTTCAGCTTCCCTCTGGTCTTGCACTCGATATTTCTGCTTGGCGAGATCTGTGCTTGGAGAGAGCTTTTTGATTGTTCTTCAGAGGTGCGTGGCTTTCCCTCTGTATTACAGAGGAAATTTAGATGCTTAATTCTAGATTAATTTCTGTAGACAATTGTAAAACAAATTGCTTTACAACATTTTTCATCATATAAATCACTATATATTTTCCTAATGAGATTTTACTGAACAGTGAGGGTCTATTGCTTTGCATGAAGTGTATTTTTCATAGTTCACTATTAGTGAATTTCTATCCTGTATTGCTTTCATCTTTTCCTTTCAAATTCTTTATGATCAATCGGCTGGTTTATGAATTGCAAACTTTATTTATGCCAGAGAATTTCTAGATAATGAAGCAGTTATTTTATTAATAGTATTCATATATTTGACAAAATATGATGAAATATGATAAAATATTTAATTAGCAGAATGATGCTTTACGTTTTCCAAATCTTTTGAAAAACAAAATCATACTGATTTTTCAAGCAGGTTCATCAGAAATAAACAGACTTGCAAGACGGTAGACAGTTCAAGCCCATAATTTTGCACTGTCGTTTTAAAAAACCTTTCATATTTTATTCTCAGAAGTAGCCTCTTCAGAAATTAGTTACCTTTAATGTCTTCATTTTCATTTAAATGCTTAACAATCAGAATAATTAGAATTAATTTGGCATTGTCATATCATGTTAATGACAATTCTACCTCTTATCACTAGCATTCTTCAGGCACAATGTTATCAGAGAAATATGACTCGTCCAGTTTGTCACTTTAACCAAAGACTTTAAATGGATTTAAAACAGTAGGAAATGACATATTCCCAACACAAATTCATGCAATTTCTGATGAAGAATTCTCACTGAAATGTTGGTATCTATCTTTGTGCTTCAATTCCTTCTTTCAGTTCCTTCGCAATATATATAAAGGCTGACTTTGGCCAATTTGTTTTATTCATATAAATTTTTGGTCCAGATATATATGCCTTAATTCTATTTAACTGCACTTAATTCAATTTAAGCACTATTTATCTGAAAGAATAAGGTGATAATTTTTCTTGGTTTTTTTAAGCGCTAACAATAAAAGAAGTTGAAGAGTATTTTTACGAAGGTGGTATCTTGGTCAACTAAAACAAAGTGGGGTTGTCTCAGCACAATTTTCTACCATTACAATGCACTCTCAGGAGTGCACTCTCAGGAACAAGAATGTACTCATTGTCTTAAGGCAGATGCAACAGCTACTCTTCAGAAACATATATTGCTTCTCTGGTGTCCAGAAATCTCAGTAAAACAAAATTTCATTCATTCATTTACACTGACTGTCCTTACTAGCAGCATAGTGATACCCTAGACACTAAGGAGCTTTTACACTGAGTTCAGCTTTCGGTTAGAGCCAATTCTATAAATCACAGTGAGCTCTCTCTATGCTTGTCCCTGGAGTTTGCATTCATTAAGCTTATTGAAATCTTATCTCTTCAACTTTTGTGATTTTATTTTCCTTCAGATTTTTTTCATTGCCATTCATACGTATGGTAACATCGGCTTTTTTCAGGAAGCAGGAAGAAAATCCACAAATTATTCAAAATTATTTCTGTCTTGGAAATCCTGGATAAAAACTCATGTGCTTGCCACAGGGTGTGGCTTAAATATGTATTTAGAACATGCTAGGCTTATTGTGGATGTGTAGACCAACTGTATTGCATATACACAGTGTACTGATGTTTCTCAGAAGCAGCAAACTCACTGTGTCTGTGCTGCAAAGTTAATCTGTACCTGCATAATGAACACATCTGGAAATTCTGGACATCCCAGGTGGGGGCAAAAATATCTCCAGCTCCCAGGAAGAAAATTTCTCAGCAGAGAAGGGAGGACATGTCTGAGGAAATACAGATGTATTCTGACTCTATTTAAGATCAAAATGAAAAATAAAATACCCAAAACTTACACATCTGTCCCTGTTATTTTCCAGTCACATCGTTCTCTTATCCCATACCTTTTTAGAGTCTTTAGCAAGTGTCTTTACCATAGTAGTTTTTTAATTAATTTCAATATGCTTTTATTTACTGTTTATTTAAATGATTTGTTCAAGGAATTGTCTTTTACATTCCTTTGCTTACAAATTTTGGTCATTTTTTGTTCTATTTCTTTCAGATAAGTGTAAGAAAGGTTTTTACGTTTTTCATAAAGATTAGTTAATCTAGCATATCTTTAAGGATATTGCAGCTGTTGATTTGTCATAGTCTGAACTTACTGATACATTTGAAGAAATGCCTTGGCTTCAGTGGATTTAATTTGGAATTTCTATCTGATGCTTATATACCATGTGTCATACTCCTCTGTTCTGCTCTGTCCTCTCCTCATAGACATCTGTTATAGCCTAACAACAAAATATAAAAATTACAGACTTAGCAACTTTTAAATCTGTGGTGGTTTTCCTCCAAAATTTTTAAAATATGGGGTTTTAAAATCTATTCTAACTTAATAATTTTCTCTCCATCCACAGATAGTTTTCATACATAAAGAGATGGAAAACATTAAGTTAGCTGATTAGACGATATCCATCGATAGGTAAATTTTTACAGAGAATATAGTGTACCTAAATCAACACATTTTATCTTGAAGTAAACTATTCATTCTTTTCTTTCTGTTCCTGCAGAGTTCCTGAAAGGATAACATAGGAAGGAGATAAACTCTCTTTTTCTGGTACTCGTTCTCTTAGCTTTATTACTACTGTGTGTATTGGCATTTGGAGATTATTTTGTCCCGTTGTTTTATAGAAGGAATACGGCATTATTGCTTCTGATTTCTTCTGTTACGTTTCTGTCAGAATTGACAGAGTAAGTTACCATCATGACAGGCTTGAGAAACCAGAAAACATCTTCTACATATTAAGCTCCTCTAATACGTACAAAGACACAAAGGGAAATTCATATATCCAGAAAATAGGAGACATTTCCCCACATCTGATGGAAGACATCCAAAAGTACCTTCTATCTTCTACATTATTCTCATAAAAGGTAGGCTTGATAGTCATTTCCATTCACTCTTTTAATTTTATTAAGTCGCTAATTCAGATTATATAGTGACTCTGTTGTGGATGTTTAATATTTTTAATGTATTTTGTATGTATGAAAAATTATTATATTTTTGAGTGCAACCAGAATCAGACAACAAACATATATATGTATTGTGAGTGTTTTCTCAGTAAATTTGCATTATTCCTATAGCTATGATGCCTCTTGCCATCACAAAATATTTTCATATGCCCAACTTTGGACGTTTTGATTCTAAGAAGAAGAGTTTTCCAATATTTAAATATCTATTTATTTATTTTTTTGACTTTTCTCTCCTTATATCTGGAATATTCCAACTACTCTAATAAACAGATTTGTCTATAAAATGTCATAAAAACATTTGTATTAGAAAATATTAGAATAGTCAACTAAAGTCTCTGTTACATAAATCTCTTGACTGAGTCTATATCTTGCTATTCATATATAATATTGCTAAAGACTACAGGGACATTTTAGTACGTATTATGCAGATGACTGTTATTTGTGGAATGGGATCACTTATTCCCCAGGTGGTTGTAAAGCTGCAATCTCTCTTTGACAAGAGATAAATTAGTTTAGAGAAAACAAATTATTCTGAAGTCTTTGGAAACAAAAGTGTTGTTGAAGTACAGTAAAATGGTAGCTAAATCTAAGAGATGATCATTTAATCATTCAACACCAGAAAAACTTGTTTTCAATAGTTTGCTGAGTGCAAGTCATCACCTCTTTAATTTTGTCCCTGAAAAGATTTAACCTCTGTGTAGGACAGTACACCAGCAACTAGAAGAGGAAATGATACATTTCTTTTCGTTTCTCTTAAGTTTTCTGTTAAGAATGATAATCCTGCAATAATTAATGACTTTAATGAAATAAGCAGAACGAGGATGGATGATTTGGATGAGGGGAAATAAAGAGCCAACAGTATATTCCACAGAATGAACACAAACCTTAAAATAATTATTTTATGTGGAATTATAAATATTTTTTACTGGTATGATTAATATTTTAACACCTATGTATTTTTTTTCTTACTGCTTTAAAACTACGTAACAGGTCAATACCTGAAACAGTGAAATTCTGGTGAATATATTTCAAACTTCTAAAAGAAACTTTGACTGACTTCATTTCTCATGAGAGACAGTGAGTAAAGAAGGACTTTTATGAAAGTACCCCATTAATTATGTACTTTCTACACTAAAAATACAGACTTTGACAACTACACTAGTTGGGTTAGAGACCTGGAGGTGATCTACACAACACATTTCCTTGAAAATTCTTTTAAGGAACAGTTTTTCTTATTATAAGTTAATACGGGTATAGGGTTCTTTTTAATAATATATTGCTTGATATTTGCTCCATGTTGTTTTCCAACTTAAAAGATTCATCTTTCTTTCCCTTACTTGTCCTTTAGGTATCTGAAGGACTGAATGCATGTCCTGCATTCAGTTTATCAATATTTGAAAACTCGAAATAGAGATCTTCATTTGGTTTAATTAAATCTTGTGTGAAACAGCCAGTATGATTATGAAATAATTGAAGTTGGGTGATTCAAGTTCGAAAGGACTTCAGAAGGTCTCTTGCCCGACCTCTTACTCAAAACAGGGTCAGCTATAGGGTGAGGTCACATTTCGCTGGATATTGTCCAGTTAGGTCTTGAAAAGTTGCTTGCCAGGATGAGACCTGACCAGCCTCTCTGGGCCTCCTGTTCTCACTTCTTTACCATCCTCATTTCTCTTTATATGGAATAGAAACTTCTGTTGTTTCAATATATGCTCATTTTTTCTCTTTTCACTGTGTAGCCTCTGTGAAGAGTTTGACTCCATCTCTTGTTGACATCTCTGTGGGAAATAGGGTGGCTGTGAGGCGCCCCCAAAGCCATAGCTGTCCCAGGATGGACTAGTCTTACTCCCTGAATCTCTCCTCATGGGACTACCACTCACTTCATCTGTGACTAAACTTTATCACGTCCTTCCAAAACTGAATAGACACAGTTCTCTTGGCACGATCTATCACTGCCTTCAAACTACATGACAGGACACAATACTGACTTATGTCCTATTTTGCAGTCTGGCAAGACCACCAGCATCTTTTCCCGAAGATGCTCCTCAGCCTCTCTATCCCATTCTGTAATATTGCCAGAGGTTATTTGTTCTCAAGTGTGCACTTAGCACTTGTCCTTGAGTTAGGAATTTATGAAAGTTATATAAGAAGTAACAGTGGCAATATACAATGGTAGTGGCGTGGTTCAAATCAATTAATCATTGTTTTTCCAGTTTTGAAAACATCATACAATATTAGGAATACTACAGTGGCAATACTGAAGACTCAGAATTTCTTGTCCTCCTCCCGCTTCTGCTGATATTAAGCCACCAGGAAATAATATAAACCACTGTCATTCCTGCCACTTAAAGTCTTAATGAATTTATTTAAGTGTTAAATCCAAGTAATACTTTGTGGTAGATCTCATTCTTTTATGTCGAGATTTTTTCCTCATCCTCTTGTTTTGTAGCTTGAAAATTCACTTTTGTCTGTTGCAAATTGTCCACAAAGGTTTCATCCATAGAGCAAAAAGAGAAAAAAGTCCCTAATTAATATCTTTTTAAAGGTAAAATTTTTACACATAAATTTGAGAGATTTTTCTAAAGTTTTTGAGTTTTGTAGCTACAGAGGTTATTCATACATAAGATCATAGAGAGTTCATTCATCCAAGCAGGAAAACTGAACATAAATGAGGATTTTTATTTTTTTTTTAAAAAATGGTAATGCTTAAGTTCTTCACTACAGTCTCCTAAGAGCAGAGTTTATATCCACTGAGATATATGATCCAATATGATAAAAGTCATTTTCAGTACTTGGTCAGAGTGCAGAGTACTTTTAGGCAACATTACACAATTAAGAACATGGTAAAATTATGAATAAATATTCTCCCTTTGTCTACAAAAGTCATTTAGGTATTGATGGATCCCTGTTGCTGTATTTCCTGTCACATTAAGCTAAGATACACATGGCTGAACAGTTATGACTAGTATTTAAGCAATTTGTTTTGAACAGCTATGTAACCACTATTATTTTTTGGCTTCATTTCAATGACCATGATGTATAAATGCAGGGTTGAAACTTGTGTTTTGTTAGCAGATCAGATAGGCTTGTTAGTTTTATAGAACCAGTGTTTTTCAAGTTTTTCAAACTATCATTTAAAACAAAAAAAATAAAGATTTTAAAAAAAGAAGAGCTTACAACCTCTTAAAGTTTCTTTTGCTTTGTGTCTATTTACTTTCTAAGATTTAAGGAAAACAACAGTTTGACATATTACTGAGGGAGAAGAAAGCTGAGGAGAAGAAAACAGGCATTCTTGTACATTTTACTTCATCTATTTAATAACAGCTATACTGACTATAAGCCCCTTCCAAAACGATGATGCAGTAGGAAGAAAACAAAATTTGTTTGAACCCTCTGTGCCTTGTACACAGTAAGACTGAAAGAATTAGAAAGAGAGTCCAAAGTTACTCAGAAGACAACGTGCTAACAGTCTGTTCAGCAGTTCCCTTGAAGCATTTTAAGAGACATCACTGTGGTCCAGCAGGGTTGAACATCTGTATACTTACAGACTGTAATTTGAACAAACCGAAATTCAAGAACAGAGAATATTATAAATGTATGTTGGAATTATTGTTCGCTGTATGGAAGCTGCTGATTATGATAGGGATAGGAAATTCTGAGAATCTGTAGCACAGTGAGGGTTCTTACTATAATTTCTTATCTGAACATGAGCTAAGGAAACAAGTCATCTGGAAACCCAAAGAGTGAATGCAGGAGAAACCACTGAACTTCTGTTGACTGATAAGAGACAAGCATCTGATTTTTTTTCCTAAAATCCATGTGTTGTTTTTTTTCTCATGTTTTAAAGACATTGAAGAATGTTATGATACACTTTTGACTACGTAATCAGTTAAATAAATTCTGAAAGATCAAAGGAGAAAGTGTGATCTTAAATATGAAATAAAGAAGCATAAATACCATGCCAAACTATATCACAAATTTTCAGGTTAGGAAGGATGGAGAAGAAAAGAAAAGTAAACAAGAAAAATGATTTAATTTTAGCATTTGCTTAACGTTATTTCAAGAGATGGTAAAAGTACATTATTGTCATTATTTAATTTTATTTTTAATAAAGCTCTCTGTGCTTTTTAAGTAATGCTAGTCCAAATCCCTGTTTTAGTGATACGTTTTTAAGACTGTTACTTAGAAAGTTCTTTGAGAACAGATTTTTTTCTTTTTTAAATTCACTTTGAGTGGCTATAAAAAGTAGAAGAGTTTCATCAACTATTAGTTAGCAACAATCCTATGAGTCTGTTAAAAGAAAAAAACTCTTCTTATGGACATAAAAGTACATTCACAATAAAACTTGTTGAAATATTCGAATTGGATTTTTGACTGCTGTTAGGACTTGACCTTGGGTCTCCTGGGTCTTGTGTCTGTTCTCAAGGCAGAGCTATTTCTTTGTAAAAGAAATTATTGTCTAGACCACGAGCACTGGAAAATTCTTCAGTTTTCCAAATCACCTATGTCTAGAAGAAATAATACCGTACAACTACTTAAAGGTGTTTTTCAATAGTAGCCAAAGTAATTTATTTTTTATTAAAGGCTTCCATGTCCCTTAGCAAAATAAAGTTTTCTAATAATTTATTTAGTTCAAATATTCTTTCAGAATATAGACTTTCCCTGTTTGCCCATGTCTCATGTATTGTCAGATGAATAAGAGAACAGTATATTGTGAAGCACATTGCTTCAGGGTTGAAAATAGCCTTATACATAAGAAAAAAACCAAAAAACTAAACAGTCATCCCAAAAACCGGGAAAGGAGCATGTAGACGTGAGAAGACAATCAGAAAAATGTCAATCAACTGGACAAAATGGTACCAAGTTTCACTAAAATTCGGAGAAGAGTTGTTCTTGTATAAGGCTAAGACAAGCATGACATCAGAAATTCCTGCCTGAAGAAATGTGTGTATGGAATTGGGTTTTTTTGGTAAGTGTTCAATGTTTTCTGTTCTTAGGACAGAATATTCTTTATCTGTAGTGGGTTTTTTTAAGATATTTTCAGATTTTTCTGTAAAAGAAAGGATATTATCAAAGAAAGAGACAACATCAATTTAATTTAAAAATTTATGATTGTACAGTAAAATTAAAGGCAGACACATATGGAGAACTGAAATTCCTGCCTGCCCTTAGTAATTAATATGATGATGAAACATTTTATATCTTAACTTCATTGGAATTAATGCTACATGAAATACAGTGATTAGAGGGATATAAGAAATGAATTCTGAAAACTTACATAGGGTTGGTGGTTATATGAAGGTGAACAAATGTTTCATCATTCTTTTTACACTACATATGCAAATTTGTTAATCTATATAAAAAGATGGAATTCAAACCCAGAGCATAAAGCATGCATTTTGGATTTTATGGAATTTTGGATTCCATTTCAAAAGAAGTAATAAAGATTGCCCTCCTTCTCCCATAGACAAATATTTTTTATTTTTGAAATGTGCACATACAGCCACACCTGCAAGGAAAAAACAAAACTTTTACACTGCTCAAAAAAAGTATTGATTGGGATGTTTTTTTCTAAATCCTTTATGAATATAACAAGAAGCTCTGCAGACCTCCATGTCTCAGCTCTGTACAAATATTGTATTTCATAAGCACCTGGAAGACAATGTTTCTTACTGGCTATCTATTTACAGCTTCTTGTCCATCCTAAAGTTTTCTTGGTTTAGTATGCACTGTAATTTGGAGACACTTAAGTCTCTGTATTAATTTTAGGAATAATAGTCTCTAACAGGTTGGTAAGCTTGTAAAAAAAATCACCTTTTCCTTTACATGTCATGTTTCTTGTTGATATTGATTTTGAATCTATAGAGGTAAAATGGTTCCTTGTGTTACTTAAAATTCAGTGTCTTTTAGATTTCATGTTAACATAATTCAAAATAAGAGTAAAAGAAAAAGGATCTATATTGAAGAAGGATATTATTAGCAGTCAGTTTATTATCTTAAAAAGAAAATAATTGTTTTCTAGCTTGTCAGAGGTGTTAATTACAAACTGTATATTTAAATTATTATTGGCACACATTAGTGTGGTACATCTGGTAGAAAAAGATGTTATCATTCTTAGCCATTTCTGTAGCACAATTTTTTCCTAATTACTCTGTCATTAATTTGAATAGCTGAAGAGAGGGTGTTCATACCAATAAAAAAAAATTCTTGGTTGGCACTCTGGGGAAGTTATTTTTTCCTATACATGGTCATTTTTACTTAATATCAACACTAGCATCAAATCTAGTTGCATAGTACTTAAATATGTGTAACCAGCTGTGAATTTATTTTTTTAGTATGGTACATGAAAAAGTTTTTCCTTTTCTTGAGCTATAGGTGTTAATTAGTATCTTTGTATCTTGCTAATTAAATTCTAGCAACACCTTTTCCATCTTCCTTGCTCTGAATTTAATGAGCTCCCTTGTTTCATTATTTTAATGGATAATTAGATAAAACACACCAAATAAATTTTTAGAGGAGCTTTGAACAAGAAGATTTAATAGATTTTAGAAAGAAAACATATAGTATGCGAATAATATCATATGCTGTTTGTCAAGAAATTTATTATATTAATATACAAATGTTTCTAATTGTGCAAGTGTATGTTTCACTGTCAGACAATTTGATACAGATGTGTTAAGTTACCCATTGATTATCTGAAGTAGAGCAGGAGCATATAACTAAAATTTTCTTAAAAAGAACAAGTGGGTCTTCTAAATTTGTAGGAATACAGGACTGGAAGGGATTGATATGTTTTCCTGTCCATTCTTTCAAGTAAGGTAAAATCAACTCTACCACGTCATCCAAGACAGATGTTTCCAGGTCGTTTTGAAAGAGATCCAATTATGGAAATATTAGTCTCTATAGCCTCTTATTTTTTTCTGGAGTTAAACCAAATCTCTTAATTAATTTAATCTTATTATTACTTGCCCTGTCCAATATACAGAGTTCATTGTTTCCTTTCTTCTTTCAACAGTGTGCTTCATACTCTTCTTATTTTTTTTGTCTTAAGCCATACATTTATTTCATTCTTCTGATAGATCACATTTTCTAAACCTCTGATCATTCTCCTCTACATTTGTCTCTCTTTATGAATATAATGAAATGTTAAAGCAGATTTATTTATTCTTAGTAAGTGGTTTCCCATGTGTTCCTCCAATGTAATGTGCTTGTCTAACAACCACATTATTCCCTGGTTCCTGCTTGTACTGTTGGCCATTTTCTTCTTTTCTACAAAAACAGTTCCTAATGAGGTGTTCCCCATAGTAAATTCAAAATGATAATGCTCTTACAAAGTATACTTGTCTATAGTGATCTTCACTTTCTTTTTCTTTTTTTTTAAGTCTAAGTCATTCCTCCACTTTATCAAGATCATTCTGAGATCAAATCCAGCCCTTGCACACATCTGTAGTCCCTCTTAACTCTACACCATCGCAAGTTTAATACAGATATTCATTGATCCATCACTTAGGAGAAACTATCTGTAGATCCCCTCTTTGCACCATTCTTTCATTTTAGTATCAAGTTTTATTGTGACATTTGCAGTTGGACTCAATGATCTTAAGGGTCTTTTCCAACATAAACAATTTTATGAAATTATTCTAAGACCTTAATTAGAAACAATGACCATATATATATTTTTATCCATGTCAAAAGAATTCCATCAGTGTTATGTTATTATTCTTTCCTGGTCATGCCAAGGGAATATGGTGTGAGAGGTTATCAAACAAAGACATGACGGACTTGTTACTTTTTTTTCTGCATTTAAAAGGCCTGCTGTCTACTGTAGAATAAAAATATGCTGGTTTGACATGTTTTTTTCTTTTAGGAAACTGTTTGCCAGATGACTGTTATTTTCTAGGGATTCACAAGAAGTTATTTTTTATTAGTAGTATTGAATTGAAGATGACCAATTTATAATTCTTTGTCTGCATATCTTTCATTTTGAAAATAGTACTTTTTTTGACATTTTCCAAGATATCTAGAACATTTTTAAGAAGAAAAAACTGTTTGAAACATTTTTAAGGATAGCAACAACTAGATTTAGGCATGCAAGTCAGCTGTAAAATGTCTGTTTCATTTCATAGAATCATAGAATCATAGAATTGTAAGGTTGGAAGAGACCTCTGAGATCATCGAGTCCAGCTATGCCTGTCTCCCTACTAAACCATATCCCTAAGAAACTCATCAACCCATTTTTTAAACACCTCCAGGGATGGAGACTCCACCACCTCCCTTGGCAATCTGTTCTAATCCCTGACCACTCTCTCAGTGAAGAAATTCTTCCTAACGTCCAGTCTAAACCTCCCCTGGCACAACTTGCGACCGTTCCCTCTCATCCTGTCACTCGTCACTTGCGAGAAGAGAGCAACAGCCACCCCATCACAACCTTCTTTCAGGTAGTTGGAAACAGCGGTGACATCTCCCCTTAACCTCCTCTTCTCTAAGCTAAACAACCCCAATTCCCTCAGTCTCTCTTTGTAGGGTTTATTCTCCAGCCCCCTCACCAGCCTCGTTGCCCTTTTTTGCACACGCTCCAGCACTTCAATGTCTTTCTTGTAGTGAGGGGCTCAAAACTGAACACAGTGCTTGAGTACAGGGGCACAAACACCTCCCTGGTTCTGCTGGCCACGCTGTTTCTGATACATGCCAAGATGCCATTGGCTCTCTTGGCAACCTGGGCAAACTGCTGAATCATATTCAGACGGCTTCCAACCAACACCTCCAGGTCCTTTTCCTCCAGGCAGCATTCCAGCCACTCTTTCCCAAGCCTGTAACGCTGCATGGGGTTGTTGTGACCTAGATGGAGGACTCTGCATTTGGCCTTGTTGAACCTCAGCCCATTGGTCTCAGCCCATAGATCCAGCCTATCCAGATCTCTCTGCAGAGCCTCCCTTCCTTCAAGCAGATCCACACTTGCACCCAGCTTGGTGTCATCCGCAAACTTGCGAAGGGCACACTCAATGCCTTCAGCGAGATCATTGATAAAGATGTTAAACAAGGCTGGACCCAGCACTGAACACTGGGGAACACCACTCGTGACCAGTTTCCAGCTGGATTTAATTCCGTTTACCACCACCCTCTGGGCCCAGCCATCCAGCCAGTTTTTAACACAGCAGAGGGTATGCCTGTCCACGCTGATGGCAGCCAGTTTCTCAAGCAGTATACTGTGAGAAACGGTGTCAAAGGCTTTACTGGTAACAGGTACACTACATCCACAGCATTTCCCCCGTCCATTAACCGGGTAACCTTGTCATAGAAGGAGATCAGATTGGTCTGGCAGGACCTGTCTTTCATAAACCCATGTTGACTGGGCCTGATCACCCAGTTGTCCCACGCGTGCTGTGTGATAGCACTCAAGACAATCTGCTCCATGACCTTCTCCGGTACCGAGGTCAAGCTGACTGTCCTGTAGTTCCCCAGATCCTCCCTCCAACACTTCTGCTTCCAGTCAAATGGCACTTCCCCAGTCAGCCAGGACTGCTGGTAGATGATGGAAAGGGGTTTGCCAGTTCCCTTAATACCCTCGGGTGGATCCCATCTGGACCCATGGATTTGTGTATGTCTAATTGGTCAAGTAGGTCTCTAACCAAGTCCTCCCAAACAGTTGGAGCTTCATTCCCATTATCTTCTGGCTGAGGGGGCTGAGTATCCCTAGGGCATTCCTCCTTGAGGTTAAAGACTGGGGCAAAAAAGGCGTTGAGCACCTCTGCCTTGTCCTCATCCCTCATTGCTACTGTCCTTTCTGCACCCAGCAAGGAAGGGAGAGTCTTCTTTGTCCTCCCGTTGCTGCTGATATATTTAAAGAAGTTCTTTTTATTGTATTTGACCAGAGTGGTTAGTTGAAGTTCTAGTTGGGCTTTAACCCTTCTGATTTTTTCCCTACATGATCTCGCTTCCCCGTTGTAGTCCTCCTGGTACGCCTGCCCCCTCTTCCAAAGCTCATAAACTTTCTTCTTTTTCCTGAGATTGCTATGAAGTTCCCTACTCAGCCATCCTGGTTTTCTTCCCTGCTGACTTGTTTTACGGCATACGGGGATGGTTTGCTCTTGTGCCGCCAGGATTTCCTTCTTGAGGAATGTACAGGCCTCTTGCACCCCTTTGTTCTTTAGAGCCACCTCCCAGTGAACTTTATCAAGTAGCCTTCTGAAGAGTTCAAAGTCTGCCCTTCGGAAGTCCAGGGTGGCAGTTCTACTGACCCCTCTCCTCAATGCCCCAAGAAGGGAGAATTTTATCATCTCTTGATCACTGTGCCCCAGGCGTCCTCCAACCGTCACCTCTCCCACGAGGCCTGCCCTGTTCACAAATGGCAAATCCAGCTGGGCATCCTCTCTAGTCAGTTCATTTACCAGCATACTCTAGCTTTTAAAATCACAGCCTCATAGTGATATTAATTGTGTCAACCATCTGCAATACCCTAAGCTCTTCTAATGAAGATTGATGGAAAATAGAAATTAAACAATCTGTGTCTTTTTTTCTATCAGAAATAAAATATAACAGTAATTAATCTTTCAAATAATAGTGATATATTTACAAAAAGCTACTTTTTATGTCAAAAATGTTAGATGCATTATTTTTTTATCTGGAAATTTTGTTTTTCCTCCCCCGTGCTTATCTGCATTGTTGTTTTAGGCCCATTAGTAGCCTGATCTTTTTTTCTGCCCTATGTATATTTCCTTGTTCTTTTTCAGATCAACAAAGGATTCGTTATTTAATCAATAGGTATCTGGATATTGTTTCTTTTCGAAGAATGTATGTATTTTTGCTCCTGTGAATGTATTTTTATGGTCTCTTAATATCTGTTTCCCTGCAATTCTCTGGTTCTCTGTAAAACTATCTTTTTGGAATTTTTTTCTGATGTTCAAATCTTTAACTTTTGAGAATCATATAATATTTTCTTATTTTATGTTCATTATCTTCACAATGCTTTTGATGATTTTATTAGTTTTTCACAATGATAGTAACTGCTCTTACTCTGAATATGTCTGTATTCTTTCCACATCAATAATATTCTTGAAACTCCAAGAGGCTTGTATTCCTCTGTATTCAGAACACCTATGCAGAAGCAAATGGTACTTTTCATAGATCTTCTCCTGTTATCTTTCTTTATTATTTCTGAAAATGTTGTTTTTACTACAATCCTCTTATTTACCCTATGAATGTATTTTAATGTCAGAAAGGAAAGGAAAATAGCACTAAAGAGTTCAGTGACGAAGGAGGGAGAGAAGGTACTCCAGATGCCCAAGGAGATATTCTCCTCTAGCCTGTGGAGGAGACTATGATCAAGTAGCTTTCCCCCTGCAGCCCATGAGTAGTCACAGTGGATGTCCACCTACAACTCATGGAGAACTCCTTGCTGGAGCAGATGGAGGTATCCAAAGGAGCCCACTACTCCACGGAAACCCACATTGGAGAAGTTTGTGGAAGACTGTCTGCCATAAGAGGGACTCTGCACTGGAGCAGGGAGAGAGTGTGAGGAGTCCTGTTCCTGAGGAGAGCAGAGCATCAGAGAAAATATGTGATGACTGTAACCCCTGTTCATTTTCCCCCTGCGCCACTGTAGAGGAAGAGTTAGAAATCATCAGGAGTACAACTCAAGCCCAGGAAGAAGGGAGGGGTGGGGAAAGGTGTTATTTTTTGGGGGGGATTTGGTTTTGGTTTTCTGTATCTTGCTCTAGTTTTACTAGTTAATTAGATGGGTTTTTTCTCCAACTCAGGCCTATTTGGCCTGTCACGGAAATAGCTGAATGAACCCTTCCTGTCCTTATGTTACCACATGAATTTTGCCTTTATTTCTTTCAATTCTCTTCCCTTGGAAAGGAAAGGACTGAGTGAGTGGCTATGTGGTTCTTTGTTGCCCACTGGGGCTAGCAGTTATCTGCCTCTTTGTTGTGAGCTGAAGGACTCGAAACTACATCAGTGGCCAGTTTCACTAGCCAGAAAGTTATAAGGGCTGGATTTTACTTTCCTTCTATAATCAAACCATGCATAGAAATTGAATTAGTTCTGGGACCTCAGGAAGTGTGTTCAAAATGAGTAAGTGAACCAAAAAGCTACTGAAAAAAGACTATGGATAACTTGATGACATATTTCTCCTTTTCTCAGCAAACCAGGAAAAAAAAGAGTAAGTATTGTTTTATTCTCTTGCTCCTTAAAAACCGTTTTAGAAATCTATGCAGTGACAAGGAACTGTGAAAGAGTTCTTAAGGCATTGTTTATTACTTTCCTCTATCTGTTACTGCTTATTAGTTTTTCTTTTAGTTGTTTATTTATTAATTACAATCGAGTTTTTAGGAGAAATCTTTGGTTGCTTTCTTGGTTTGTATCTTAACGTGCAAATGAAGCACTCAAACCTATAAAAGTGTAGGGTAACATCGGGATTAATTTACTGTCTTTAGTTTGGATGATTTCCTCACATTTTCCCAGAGCTTATTAAATGCAGGGTCTCCTTTTACAAACACTTGCAATACCACTAAATACAATCTTTTAGCTGACTCATACATGGAGAACGTATTAGCAAAATATGGTCCACTTCTGTTGCGGGCTTTTGTGTCTCATACTCTTAATTTTCCATGATTCTTTGAATGTTACTTTTTTTAGTGCCTTTACTGTCTATGTGGACAGTAGTAGTAGGATGGAATCTACAAAGATCATTTATTGAATGTAGTAACCAGTCTACCTATCCTCTGGCTGTTGGTTTTTGTTGCAACTGACACATCAGTAAGTTAAGTATAAAATTTCCTCACTTTTTTAGTTGCAATTTCTTTCTCCAGTCTTCACAACTGATATGTGTTTGGTTTTAGTTTCAGGTTTTTAATGCAAATTTCTTTGAAACTGGCAGAAAAAATTTGGTTTAGTGCTCAGGCTAGAAGTTCTACTGCTTTCTTACATGTGATTTCCTCAGTATTAGTGCCTTTTGAATGACAATTTAAATGCAAAAGTAAGTTTGAAAGTTAAGATTCACATTATCTTCACTCAACTTTACTAAATAAACAGTAGGTCACTACTCAGGATTTAAACCTACCCCAGCTCACTGGAGATAGATACAAACTTAATAATTCATGGATGGGTTGAAGTAACAGTTAGAAATAGGACTTTCAGTCCTATTTTCTGTGTCATTTATTGATTTGTTTGCTTGTTATAGCTTTACATTTGCAAATGCAAAGGGCTGACAACTCATACAGGCTGAAAACATCCCCTAGTTTAAGCAGATCAAAGCCACCAATTAAGATGGCTTCTGTAAAGAAGAAGAGGAGGGTCGTTGTCATTGTGGACTTGGACTCCCTCCTGAAAAGTATGGAGGGCCCAATATGCAGACCGGACCCATTGCATAGGGAAGTCTGTTGCCTACCTGGGGCCTCAGTGGGTGATGTGGGAAGAAAACGTCCAAAAATTGTCAAGTCCACAGATTATTACCCACTACTCATTTTCCAGATGGGTAATAATGAAAAACTAATTAGCAGCCTCAAAGCAATTAAAAAGGACTTTAGGACCTTAGGTCAAATGGTAAAAGGATCAGGTGTGCAGGTAGTATTCTCCTCTCTCATAAGGAACGGTGAGGGAAGGAATTGGAGGAGCCAGGAACCGAATAACTGGCTCTGAACATGGTGCAAAGAACAAAACTTTGGATTCTTCGATGATAGTTTGGCCAACATGCCAGTCCTGTTGGCAAATGACAGGGCACACCTATCCCATAAGGGCATAAGGACACTCTCCAAGAAGTTTGTCAGACTAATCAAGAGGGCTTTAAACTAGATTGGGAGGGGGAGGGGGACATCACTGGGCTCAATAGATTAAATAATAGGAATGGCACCTCAGGCTCTGAGGGGTGGTGTACTGGTGAGAGTCCCCGGTCTGCCACCTCAGTGGAAGTGGAGAATAGCACTCCAGGTGGCAGCCAGGAATCAAAGGTTATTGGTGGGTTACAAACCACCAATAGTGGACAATCAGAATTTGACCTATTCCGCCAAAGGAAAAGGGTGGAAAAAACACCCCAACTGAAGTGCATTTGCACTAACGCATGCAGCATGGGCAACAAACAAAGGGAGCTGGAAGCCATTGTGAGGCTGGGAAACTATGATATAATCTCCATCACGGAAAAATAGTGGGATGATTCACACAACTGGAGTGCTGCTATCGATGACTATAAACTTTTCAGGAGAGATAAGCTAGGAAAGAGATGCAATGGGGTTGCCCTCCATGTTAGAGAAAGTTTTGATTGTGTAAAACAAAAATATGCTAACCATAGTGTTGAGTGCTTGTGGGTTAAAATCAGTGGAACCCACAGTAAGTCAGACATAGTGGTGGGAATCTGTTATAGGCTGCCCAACCAGGACAAGGAAACTGATGATCTCTTCTACGAGCAACTGGGAGAATTCTTGCACTCGCTGGTCCTCGTTCCTGTGGGAGACTTCAAACTTCCAGATGTCTGCTGGAAGTATAACACAGCAGAAGGAAACAGTGTAGGAGGTTCATCGAGTGGATGGAAGATAACTTCCTGGCACAACTGGTGAGTGAACAGACTAGAGAAGGTGCCCCACTGTATCTGCTCTTTGTGAACAGAGAGGGCCTTGTGGGGGAGGTGATTGTTGGAGGACACCTGGGGCTCAGGAATCACGAGATGATAGAATTCTCAGTTCTGGGAGGAGTAAGGAGAGGGGTCATCAGAACTGTCACCTTGGACTTCCAGAGGGCAGACTTTGAACTGTTTAGAAGAAGCTTAATTAAATCCAGTGGGAGACGGTTCTAAATGACAAAGGAGCCCAAGAGGGCTGGACACTCCTCAAGAAGGAAATTCTGACGGTGCAAGAGCAGGCCATTCCTGTGTGCCATAAAATGAATCAGCGGGGAAGAAGGAAGCTTGGCTTAACAGAGAGATCTGTGTGGGTCTCAGGAAAAAGAGGAAAATATATGAGCTTTGGAAGAGGGGGCAGGCATCTCAGTAGGACTACAAGGAGCAGGTGAGATCATGTAGGCAAAAATTAGAAGGGCTAAAGCCTAACTGGAACTTCAACTGGCCAGTTCAGTGAAAGAAAACAAAAAATGTTTCTTTGAGTATATTAACAACAACAGGAGGACCAAGGAGATTCTCCATTCTTTACTGGATATAAGGGGAATAGTAGTAACAAAGGATGAGGACAAAGCAGAGGTACTTAACGCCTTCTTTGCCTTGGTCTTTAACAGGAAGGTAAGATGTTCTCTGGGCTCCAAGCCTGCTGAACCAGAAAACCGTGAAGGTGAAGACTCAATGTTCCAAGAAGACATGGTTAGAGATTGGCCAATTAGACATCCCCAAGTCTATGGGGCCGGATGGGATACATCCAAGGGTATTAAGGGAGCTGGCAGCGGTCTTTTTCAAACCCCTTTCCCTCATCTATCAACAGTCCTGACTGACTGGGGAAGTGCCCCTTGACTGGAGACTGGCAAACGTAAGTACCATTTACAGGAAGAGTCAGAAGGAGGATCCAGGGAATTATAGGCACATCAGCTTGACCTCGGTACCGGAAAAAGTCATGGAACACATCGTATTGAGTGCTATCACACAGCACATGCAGGACAACCAGGTGATCAGACTCAGTCAACATGGGTTTATGAAAGGCAGGTCCTGCCAGACCAACCTGATCTCCTTCTGTGACAGGGTTACCTGGTTAATGGACAAGGGAAAGGCTGTGGATGTGGTGTATCAGGTATTTTTAAATTAAAATCAGGTATTTTTCATACTGTTTTGTTGACAACCTTGGCTTTGTATGGTATTACTAATACTGTTGCCTAGGTTACTGCTGGACTTAAATGATTTTGCTCTCCAATAGTCTTCCCAGTGCTACCCCCTCAACTATGCACAAAACTGAGCCATTTCTGAAGTACATCTCCCTTATCCACTGATGAGATCCAGCTTTTCCTCATGATGTCGTCCGTTGCCTCTAGCATCCTTTTAGAATGATAGAATAATTTAGATATAGATTATTCAAGCATAAACCTAACCCTTCCAGGTTCCACTAAACCATGTGACGTGTCCACCTGTCAGTGTTCAGTAGTTCCTCATATCCTGCTCCACAGTGTAACCTAAGGCCAGGGACAAAAGAACAGTCTAGTCATTTGTCTGCCACCCCAATATCCTTATGGCTTACATTCGCTGTGGCAGAAGACTGACAAAATAGTTTCGCAATCTTTACTTTCTGAGGTATCTCTTCCCACCTTGTGGGATGTTGTCATCTTTACCTTTCCCATTCCCCCAACTGCACAAGGTGCAAATGCCACTAACGATAAAAGAGGCTCAGTTGCGCATCATATCCAGCTCTGCTTGGCTGTAAAGTGACAAAGGAATTGTGTAGATAGTGTGGTATCAGTTTGTTTTCTTTGGTTTTTTATTTTCTTTGTTGTTTTTTTTAATTTATTTATTTTTATATTTGTCTGTGGACATAGTCTCTAACTTTCTAATTTTTCTAGCTTATGTGAAAAAGGTTAGATTCTTTCAATCCTTGTTCAAAAATACCGCTTTTCCTGTGCTTGAAAACTGATGATGTTTATCAAAGTCTGGAAGCATCATCAACTTGACATGGTCAGTCCCATACTCCAGGCTTGCACAAACACTGTATAAATCTGTACGATTTTCTTTGATTCAAAAAGCCAACCTTTGACTCACCAAACAGAAAGACTGAGCTTTATTCTCCATATTTGCTAAAGCATTGTTATTTTCTTTAGATTTATGATGCGTTCTATTGACTTCTAGCTGCTAAAAAATTGCTAAACTATTTGATTTTAAAGTTATATTTTTCCCAAAGTATTAGTCCATATGAAATATTGTATTTATAGAAACATGCATTAATCCTTCTGGAGTGAGTCATTTTTTTAATAAAATATTGATAAGATTTTTATACTTTTTGTGGCAGATAAACTATAAATTTAAAATAGAAATATATATTTCTAAAATATACCAATCCTCCTCCACCACTACCTCCAACAACAGCAAAAAAACCCTATGAAAACCTCAACAATTCCCTACAAAAACCAGAGTTTCATTATACCCTCAAGGATAGCCTTCTGAAATAAAAAGTAAGGTTAGAATCTTACCAATGGGGGCTTAAATTCTTTTAATTTGCCTTTTTCATGCCTTTTTTTCATTATTATTCTCATTGTTATCTTTGTCATAGGACCACAGAAATTTTGTATCATTTTCAGTTTTCATTAAAGTGTGAAGGTTGTCTTGAGAATGGTTTAATTTTGCACAATTTTTCTCATTTATTTTTTTTTATGGAAATGGAGTTATTTTGAAACACTTTTGAAAGATACTTTTCTACTATTTGTAGGGTAAGATTAGGCTTTAGAAATGCAAAATCTTATTCTATTGACAAAGAGTGTGACAAGAACAAATACTGGTAGTTCAATGAATTCACTAGCAGCACAATTGTAAGAGAATCATAAGAATAGAAAGGTGCATCATACTTATATGGTAGATACCAATTATAATGGGAAATATCCTAAAATTATTTTCTTACTATTATATCTTAAGACAGTTTGAATGTATACTTAGATTTCTACAGGTGTTTGTTGGGGCATACATGATTTTTTTTTCTTTTTTTTTTGTTTAGTTTTTATATAAGAATAAGTCCTGATTCTGCAATCATGTGCAATTGCAGGTGGTCTTGTAAACCTCCACAGGATCAATGTTGTTTGATCTGGACCTGCACAAAATAATAATGTAAGGAAAGGTTCTAGTGAGATTTCCACTTAAGTAGTATGTTCATAGAATCAGTATTGCACCTAAAGTCACAGAATTTAATTGGTTTTACATATGCTTTATAGCTACAGTTGTTATACGACAGGGTACAGTGAATCATTAAAAGAATACTGTTTTAGAGCAAAAATTTTTTTTTCTTATAGTTCTGTACGAACAGAGATAACTGTATTTATTATTTAAAATTCAGTATTTTATCTGCTTCATATTGCCACTAATTAGCACTATATAATAAAATGAAAATGTTACTAAGATTTCTTCTATTAAAATTTATTTTCATTATTACTTACTGTGATAGTTTAAGAGTCTGCGGATACCTTAGAAGTTCTATTTGGTATTGAAAACCTTGCATATTCATCTGTACTATATTTCAAACATCACTTTTAATTCTTATTTTAATTTATTCTTTACCTGAATATTGGATTAAAACAAATAAATAAATATATAAATAAATAATAAAAAGAAATGAGAAAGAAAGGAAATGAATAAAGAAAGAATTACGGGCTCTGATCAAAGGATTTTGCTTGACTTGATCAAAAAAAGAATTTGAGGCAGAAACATAACAAGACTGCATTACAGCACTCCTTCAAATTGAAGCTTAAGCATACAAATAAGATTGCATGACTGAGGCTTTAGAAATTAAAAGTCATTATTTAGTGTAGGAATATGTTTCTTTCCCCATCTCTTTTTTGGGGGGCAGGGGGAGGTGCATTAGTGTGTTTTGGTGTTTATGAAGGCGTGATATTATTTGTGCTGCAAGGTCATTGCTATCATGGCTGGGTACCCTGTATGTTTCACAACCACATTATTGAACATCACGTACTCTTTTCTTACTGCTTCATTAGTTCAATTTTTTTCACAGCTACTGTCCCATCAGTTTTTATTTTTCTTCCTGACAAGAGGTTTCTCTTCTTTCTGTCTCTTGCTCAACACATTACTTGCTGCTTTGTTTATTTCTCTTGTTAATAAAGATGCCTTATTCTGCATCTAAATTCTCCTTTCCTCCAGATCTCCTTCCCACAAGCTCTTTTGAGAGTCTTTAAGTCTTTCTCTTTATATCAGCTCCATCCAAAGTTAAAAATTAGAAAGAATAAGTTACTTTTACCTCAATCCTCTTCTGTTTACAGTGGCTGAAGAATGTTTTGCTAGATGAACATGAATTTCAGCCCTATGGTGAGGGCTAATAGATGATAGTAATAATTTTGATTAAGGATAACAGGCTGTGAACTTCAAGAGAACAAGCCTTTAGAAAAAGACTTGTAAAAGAATGGAGAATAAAGAAATAAGACCATAAGACTTTTTACTGTTTTGTTATTTTCATTTTTACCCTCAGATAGGACACTGATCCCTTACCAAGCAGATTCGTCAAGACATCTTGTATGATGGATGAAATTTGCATAGTTTTATGACCAATTAAAATTCAACAAAATAGGAACAGCAATATCAATGAGAACATAATTATAAATGATTTTAAAATATTAATAACAATTATAATATAACATATATTATATTATATTGATCATAGTATAGTATTGTATAGTATATTTAGTACAGTATATTTAGAAATACTTCCTAGAAATATTTATTTTTGTTAAATATTTGACATTTTCTACAAAAGTAAAAAATGAAAAGGTTTTTAGTCTAACTTTTTCCTTTTTTGGAGATTTTAAACTGGACTTGGATTGTATGCAGTCAGAAATGTCTTGTTTTGATATATTAATTTATCACTAAATATTTAAGAATGTCCATTATATAAATATTTTTAGCATTTTTTCAGATATGTGTACAGTAAATGTTTTTCAGAGAGTTAGTCTTCTGCATCTGTGTACTGGAAGTCTTATACTTTAGGTTTTATATCTCCTTTGCACAAAATACAATTATTACAATAGTAATAATTGCTCCATTCTAAAGATTATTTGGTAACAAGAGGCATCCTGAAGGAGTGATACTGGGACCAGTGTTAAACTTTTAATGTCTTTGTCACAGACGTGGACAGTAGACTTGAGGGCAGCCTCAACAAGTTTGCTGATGACACCAGGCTGTGTGGTGCTGTCTACACACTGGAGGAAAGGGATGCCATCCAGAGAGACCATGACAGTCTTGATGGTGGGCCTGTGTGAGCTTCAAAAAATTCAACAAGGCCAAATGCAAGGTCCTGCACCTGGGTTGGGGTAATCCCAAACACAAATACAGGCAGGGCAGAGAATGTATTGAGAGTAGCCCTGAAGGGAAGGAATTGGGGGTGCTGTTCGATAAGAAGCTCAACATGAGCCAGCAATGTGTGCCTCCAGCCCAGAAAGCCAACTGATGACACAAAACTGGGGGGATTCATCAATACTCCTTGGCTCAAAGAGGCCCTGCAGAGGGATCTTGACTGATTGGAGAGATGGACAATCACCAACATGGTAAAATTTAACAAGGACAATTGCCAGGTTTCGCACCTGGGACATGGACAACCCTGGCTGAACAGACTGGGGTCTGAGAGGCTGGAGAGCAGCCCTGTGGAGAGGGACCTAGGGGTTCTGATTGATGGCAAGTTGAATGTGAGCCAACAGTGTGCCCTGGCAGCCAAGAGGGCCAACCATGCCCTGGGATGGACCAAGCACAGCATTAGCAGTCGGTCAAGAGAGGGGATTGTCCTGCTCTTCTCTGCACTGGTGCGGCCCCACCTCGAGTACTGGGTGCAGGTTTGGGTGCCACAGTATAAAAAGGACGTAAAACTACTGGAGAGTGTCCAGAGGAGGCCACAAGGCTGGTGAAGGGTCTAGAGGGAATGTCATATGAGGAACGGCTGAAATCACTTGGTCTTTTCAGCCTGGAGAAGAGGAGACTGAGAGGGAATCTCATAACAGTTTATTGCCTTCTCACAGGGCATGGAGGTGAAAGAGATGCTGATTTCTTCTCTCTTGCAGCCTACGATAGGACTCAAGGTAATGGCATGAAGATGTAGTAGGGGAGTTTTAGACTGGGTATTAGGAAGAGGCTTCTCACCCAGGGGGTGGTGGAGCACTGGAACAGGCTCCCCAGTGAAGTAGTCATGGCACCAAGTCAGCCAGCATTCCAGAAATATTTGGACAATGCCCTCAGTTACCTGGTGTGAATGTTGGGAGTGTCCTATGTGAAGATAGGAGTTGGACTCAATGATGCTTTTGGGTCCCTTCCAGCTCACGTGATTCTATGATTCTATGATTCTACGAAAAGAAGTGTGACTAGCAGGTTGAGGGAAGTGGTTATACCCCTCTACTCTGCTCTCATGAGACCTCATCTTGTGTACCGAGTTCTGTTGTGAAGTCCTCAGCGCAGGAAGGACATGGATCTGTTGGAGTTAGTCCAGAGGAGGGCCACAAAGATGATCAGAGGGCAGGAGCTTCTCCCATATGAGGACAGGCTGAGAGAATTGTGCTTGTTTAGCCTAGAGAAGTGAAGACTCCATGGAGACCTTATAGCAACCTTCCAACACTTAAACGGGGCCTACAGGAAAGATGAGGAGCAGCTCTTTATCAGGGAGTGCATGGATAAGACAAGGGGTAATGTTTTTAAGCTGGAAGAGGGGAGATTTAGATAAGATAGTAGTAAGAAATATTTGACTGTGAGGGTGCTGAGGGACTGGAACACGTTGCTCAGAGAAGTTGTGAAAACCCAGCCACTGGAGGCTTGATGAAGTTTTGAGCAATCTGGTGGGTTTGAACTAGATGATCCTTAAGTCCCTTTCCAACCCAAACCATTCTACGATTCTATGATATTGGGTATGCAGTCCTGGCTTGTCAGACCTTCTCATCTTCTAGCCAAAGAGTATGTAATATTATATTGTTTGATCAAATGTCTGACACTTAGTTCAGAAGACACTTTCAATCTAAACAGGCATGATAAATATTTGAAAATTAGTTATTATCTGTGGGTTTGAAAGCAAAAAGTAATATGATGTCTCACTTATTACTAAATTATTTCTTAATAATTTTGTCTCTTCTGTTCTCCTGATCAACAAGAACAAAAAGTATTCTTTTCGATCAAAAAGTTTATATTACCTGAATATTCTCCCTACAGAGTGCTACTAGAAATTCCTTTATTCCACTGTGTCTAGCTTTTGGGGGCAGCCAGCAGATATTTATGCCTTAAAATACACCTCTAAATTTCTTGTAGGATCATCTGGGATTTTTATTCTGCCCACATGCGTGCATTAGCCTAGTTTGATACCTTGGACCTGTGTCTCATTATTGGAAAGCAGCAGTGCTGGTATGGGCCTGCAACACTACCAATAGCCCACACACTGCCACTTCATCCATCTCCAATCCCTGAATCTAAATGAACGTTCAGATCATCAGCAACTATCATGATTAGATGCTTTTGAAGATGTTAGTTGAGATGGATGACCTTTATGTTATACTAATGTTTAAGATATACTTTTACATCATTAAATTTGTTCTTAAATAGTTGCTGATAGAAATGAGATTAGAAATAATGTCCTTTTCTCTAGTTATGTATATTGATTCACTGACAATTTTCACTGTGATGTTCTGTGGTACACAAAGCAAGATATTGATATTCTGGTTACTAGATCTGTCTTTTTCTCTTTACATTGTGCATCGGGATTGCATGTCTTAGAAGAGAAAACATTTCTGAAACTTTGCCAATTTAGATGAAGGGAATTTGTCCGGAACTGAATGGTTCTACAGGCTTTGAGGAGCAATATCTCTGCTTGAGCATATATGAAGGTATAGAACTTCTAGAGCAAAGACCAAATGAAAACTTCTTACTTGTTTGATTTTTTCTTTTTTTTTCTTTCTCTTTACCCAGGTGAATGTTCCAAAAAAATAATGTTCTTTCCCTTTACACCAACTTCTTAGGGCTTTGAGACTATTCAGTTCTTTTCTAAAGGGCTTCAATGGCAACAGTAGAAATTCTTTCCATTTTACTTGCATCATGGCTTACAAAAATATTCAGGTATGATAATTTTGCCTTCTAAATAAAGCACTCTAATTATTGCATGTTAATTATTATCCTACTTGATCAGCACTTCCAACAGTTAGATAGTCCAGTGCCTCCTTGGCTGATCTGGAATCACGAAAATCCTCTCATGGGTTATTGTTATTTTTTTTTGCTTTTGCAAGTTCAGAAAAATCTGTCTCTCAAAATGGCAAGTGAATAAGTGGAAGTCTATTGTTTTAGCTGTTTGCACAATGTATTAAATAACTTAATAGGCATTCAGGTAGTGAACCATGTGACTTTATCTGAATAACTGCCACATAGATGTCAGGCCATCAGCATTTTAAGCATAGAACCCAATAAAGAAAAGAAACAAAAATATTTCTCCTAGTTACCCCCAACATCTCATTTTACTTTTGGGTAATTTTACCTTTCTTTTTTCTTTCTTTCTTTTTTTTTTTTTTAAATGTCGGAGTAGTGGTAAAAACAACATTTGTGCCAATTAAACTAGGGTTTAGTCCTACCACATCTAGTACTGTATCATCTAGCATCTGAAGCAGTACGTTGGTAGAGGTAAGATACGATTGGGAGGGGTGAGAGATGGTCCTGGGACTATTACTTTCTATATAGATAGTTTTAATTCTTAGTTTATTTGATGGGAATAGAGAAGGCACAATTATTATTAAATAAATAGGAAATTAAAATAATAGCAGTATCCTGGAAAAAATATACAAACAGAAACCATACCAAAAATAGTGGGATTTTTGTTGTTGCCATTCTTTGGTTTTATTTGAAAGAGGGTAGATTTACCTTCAGCATAAAAATCAGTTGTTCAGTTGATGAAGGGTATTTATTTATTGTTGTCTATATTTCACTCCTCTAAAAATTTTAAGACACACTTTGTCTTTGGTATTTCTTTTTACTGGCCAACTAACCTGTGTGAAAGCCTTGTAGCTTTTTATCTTGTATAGCCGTATATAAGCTATTTCACATCCTGTACAGGATATTCCTCTAAAAAAAATGTAAAACAAAAGAAATTTTAATTGCTACTTTGCTCTATACTTGGAAACAGTGGAAGAAAATATATTTTGGGAAAGGCATGCCAATTTGCCTAAAGAGATATCAGGCATGGGAGGATTAGAGCAAGGCTAGCTTGCAGAACATCAGTAGATGGGAGGTCTCCAGCAGGTGGACTTACTGTGTGTGTATAGTTGGCATTGAGGCAGGTAATCCTGGGAGTCCCTGATGGCCTAAGGATCATGAAAGAAGATGGAACATAGTATTGAGGCTGTTACTTTAGAATATCTTTTTAAAACTGATGGGATTTCCTGTTAGGGAAGCAAACACAAAACAAGGTAAGTAAGTTCCCTAAAAGGGCTGTAATGACTGAATTACTTCAGATCCATGGCAAGAACCAAGACTTTACGACCATCTCACACACACTTTTTCCCTTGCTTTCACAGGGAACACAAGCAGAAACAGTAGTAAAATTCTTCTACTGACATGTACCTTCAGAGTTTTATTGTTGCTTATACTCTGTGAGTGAAAAGAATGAAATAAGGAACCATATACCAAACCAGCATGGAATAAGCAGACTATAATGCTGGGCAAGTTTACCCTCACCTTCAGGCATAGCAAATTACAGTAATGGATTTAAAATATTTGCACCACATGATCCCTAGTAATAATGATAAACTAAATCTCTGTTATTTAATGTCATGTATAGCCTTGCCCTTTTCAATGCATTTATTTGTGTAAAAACACAGTAATTATATCCCAAACATTTGGGATATAACTTTTGATGCTTTGATTTTAAAATGGACACTATTGTTATGTGAATTAATCCCCAGCAAGAGCTTCTTCTGCTCTTTATAAATGTGTTAATAATTGCTAAAGACTAATAATGTGTAGAAATTGTCCCCCATTAGGATAGAATTAATTATGAATGTGCAATGAAAGTTTCTCACTATGTTACTAAAGTTGGGTTTTTTTGTTAACAGCCAGAGTTCTTTCATTTTTTTTCTCTATTACATACTTTGCATTTGAGGTTTTATTTTTCTTTTCTACTCATTCACAACTTAGAGCTTGCATGAGAACAAATTGACAATTCTTATTTTTCAATATTATTCAGATACTTTCCTGGGGTTCTCATTATACTCAGTTCAAACAAAGGAAAGAATGTTTTAAGTATGTATTTAAATGATCTGAATTACAGTTTTGAAAGCTATTGGAATTTCTTTTTAAAAATATATACTTTATTTGTAACTTTGTGACTTAATGGAAATTATGGTGTTTCATGTTTATCTAGAAGCAATGTTTATCTGAAAACAGGAAGAAGTAGTTTTTCCATAGGTCTGAGTTAGAGGTGATAAATTCATAACTGCTTCTTTAGGTTAAAATGTTACGAAGAGTATGCAGGAAAAAAAACCAAACAGACTCATGATAACTTATGAAGATGTCTTCACTTTTACTTGAAATGTATCAAACTAGAGAAGGGTTTTATAGTTATGGAACGTGGTTTAGTATCGGCAGATTACTGGGACTGATTGCTTTTGGTATGGGAATTCCTAATGAAGAGGAGAAAGTATTCTTTCTAAAAGACTGGAGACGAAGTTTGAAGAATAAGTATTTTTTACTGCTTTAACTTTTCCACAATTCCTTGAATTTAGTACTTTTATTTAGATGTCAGTTAAAATTTTTATATCTGGATAAACAGTTTGTAAGTTGGACAATCATTAATAGAGCTGTTTAACTGTGTTCTCAGCAGCAGTCCTGTGTGAAGTTTGACTGTTTTTCATGCTTTCAAAATATATTGGCAAAAGAGTTTGAACTCACATTCTTGTATATTCTACTTTTGTGGAACCTGGCAGAAATCTGAATTTTGGTGTTCTTCTGAGTGGTATGAATAATTCTGCACATCTCTAGAAGGTAATTTAGCATGAATGAATTATTTGCCTTGATATTTATGAGTGCGGCTGTAAGCCATAACCTAAAGTCTGGAATAAATTTTCTGTGAAAGTGAAATACAACAAGAGTTTTATGAGCCCCAGATCATGTAAAGTGTTTGCAAAATTAGAATCATTAAAGGATGATAAAGCACCAAGCTCAGATAAATTTTTCTATGGTGTGTTTAGGGAAATAGAAGTCAGCAGCCAAAAATTTTGATAACTTACTGAAGCTAATGCAATAACAGAGATGGCTAAAAGTGTTTCTCTCTAAGAGTTTCAGAAAGTGTCTATGAAAGATTCAAAACTACCGACCTGAAAAACATATGACAGGTAGAAGAGTTGTTTGGATGGAGCACCTGGGGTAGGATTATGAACCATTTAAAAGAATGGCATAGAACTCATAAGGGACATGACTAATTTGCTTGATTTCTTTTAATACTTTACATTTACTAAATTTGTGAACAAAGAGGTAATTGTGGAAATAATTAATGTGGATTTCAGAAATATTTTTATATGTCATTACACAAAAGTTTATTTCTATGCTGGCACTCTCAGTGTTTTGGCATGAAAACTACAGGAAAGAGATTTTATGCAATAGCTAAAAACTGGGCCAGGGTTACTAATTTGCTCTCCTTTTTATGTGGAAACACAGGAACTTGGCACCTGAAGTAGGATGAAAGGTGGCTTCTCAAATACTTCTGAGCTTGCATGTTCATTTAAAAGCTCCAGCCACAATTTCTCAGCTTTGTTATACAATGTGTCACAAAATTAGCAAAAGCTTTTAGCTAAACTATATTTTATTCTTGAATAGGGCGTCTTGTACTAGTGTTCTGATTGGAATATTTTGTTGCATCTATATAAGTAAATTAAAAAAATTAAGGTCTTCTCTCTTGCCTTGCTTTTAAATGTTACAGTACATCTCACCATCCACATAAACTTTCTCCTTCCCTCAGGCAAAACGGCTGCCATAAACCTATCCAGGAACAGATTCCAGAATTTCCATAGAATTTCAATATCTGCACTAATAAATTATGGGTGTCCGTTAGATGAGGATATATATGTGAATGGAAAAGAGGGAAGAAGAGAGAACTGGATTGGGATTAGTCTTTATTATATCAGAATGTTCTATAAGAGACATTAGTAACATCTATGAGGTTACATTCTTAGAAAACAAGATCACCAGTACAGAATTCCTTACAACTGGGTATGTCAATCTTATTGTGCTTAGTTTTCTAGAAATATGTGATTTATACTAAAAATTCTAAAAAACTCATTAAAGGCTAAAACATAATTTTAAACCAAGATATTATATAATTTAACTAATACTATTGTTCCTCCACAGACAGTATGTGGTACTCATCAAGCTGTATATGTGCATTCTATTGACTGCAGCATGGAAGAGACACAAATATTTTTATGTGTAAATTCTTGTTTCCATGACAGAATACTGAAGAAAATATTAATAAAAGAGTATAACAGGTAACATTCCAGTGACTGGGGAGTATGTATTTTCTAATGATTAGAAAGATCCAGGATAACCTTGATGACTGGGGAAGAAGTAGGAGGATTGGAAATTCAATGAGGTATGTCAAATCCTATTAGTCTGCATAATTTCCCCTTACTGAATTCTGACGAGGCAGAACTGTCATTGGAACTGAACAAATACTCTTAGTAAATAATTAATTCATTTTTTTTATAACTATGTCAGAAAACAATTATTTTCTTTTTCAGAAATTTATTTTACTTAAAAATCTATATCTCATTAGTGAATATTCAAGTGTAGTCGTTTAGCAATGATTAGCCATATAAAAGCTGATGTGCCAGTCTCTTTACTTCATTTGGTAAGTGTAATTTGAGTTTATGACAAGAATAATAATAAAAAAAGTGTTATTTAATTTTCTGTCCTACAAATAACATGTCAATGAATCATAAGAGACACCTGTGGGAGATAATAAAGACAGTTTTATTCAAATAATTAAAATTATATAAAATCCGTATCTTAAAATAATTAATTTTCTTCTTTATTTGAACTTGGTCATTTTGGTTTTCAACCATGGTTTACCGTGATCCCCATCTTACAAAGTAAGCATTTCAATGTACTTTTTCCTTTTTTTTCAAAGCATTTCCCTACATTTTTATTGTATTTTCCGTATATTTGCTTTGAAAGGAGAAGATAATTTCCTACCATTTGAGCATAGTTTAGAATTGTATTTGTTGCTTATGCTGTATTCTTACTGTAAACAGATATGCCACGGTTGATGCATCTTACTACCAGCTGAAATTTGTCTCTTGAAATTTAAGAACTTTCTCAGTTGACCCCACAGTGATCTGTTATTCATGTATTAGCTGACAATCTGCTAATAAGCATTTCCTGTTCCTAAATCGTCTCTAAAGAGATAAGGGGAACAGTATTATGTTTTTGTTACCTGCTACAGTTTTATTTAATTTATTTTTGGGGTTTTCCTCCCATTGCAGGATGCTGAAAGATGTTTGCCAGTGACGGCGCCGTAAGAGATCAAGAGCCCAGATGACTGATCCTGAAGGAAGTGGAAACAAATTGATAGCAGCAAGCAGCAAAGATAGTAACTAGCTGCAAAACAAGAGGTCGTGGTCTGAGGTTAAAAAGGCTAGTAGTTGAGAGGCAGCTCAAACAGACTGTCTTCATACAAAGAAAAATTCAAACGCAGAACAAAGCTGCGAGAAACCGTAAAAAAGCAACTGCAGCCATGAATTGGGGAGAAGAAAAAAGGCATATTTCATAATCGGAAAAATAGTTATGGTTAGGAAGAAAGACAGTGCTAATCAAGCCTCCTGATTTTTTGTTCAGATCAGAGTTAAAGCTCAGAATCATAAGGGGAGGGAAAAAAGATAATTATCATAATGTTATTCCACTCTGCCATTTAGGATGTAGACTGGATTATTCGCATGCTTTAGTTGGAATTTTAATATTTCTGTTTGGTTTGGTTTTGTAAGACAACAATTTCTTCTCAGTTTAGATTCATTTTTATACTATACTGCATTTCAAATTGGATTTTGGATTCTGTGTGTTTGTGTGGGTTATACATTTGATTTAGGAACAGTTTTCTATCTGCACAATTTATCCCAACTATATTTTCTCAATCTTATTGTAAGATTCCATGCTCTAGCTGGAAACCTTATGCCTCACCAGATAGTCTGTGGACAGGCAGTGGTGACAAGAAACAACAAATCACACAAAAATGGTAGGAGTAGTAGGTGGGGTATTAGCTTTGAACATTTTCTGTTGATTTTGTTTACACCAATGGAAGCATACTTTTATACAAATTGAAGGTAACAAAACTTCTCTTCATTGGTTTCATATAGAATTTGGAAACTGTTCTAATTATAATGAAATTTTGTTTGGTTCCCAGCACTTGTTAACTAATATTTCTGTAAAATAAAGCCTAGGTTTTTACAGAGATTAGATGGAATTTAACCTATTTCCCCTGAAAAGTTCTTACAAAATGCATATACATAATGACCATACAACTTTTCTGAAAGGTTTTTAACTATTTACTATAATCAGTATGCTCAGGAGACTAGATGAATCATGTGTGAAACATAACTGCAAATGAAGGAAGTATGAAATTGTAAATTAAAATATGTGATACAGCAACTAAATTGTTTTCATATGAACAGTTATGACACGAGAATAGAAGTAATAAAGATAAAACAGAGGACTTTATATTTAATATTTCTCTTCAATTTTGTGGTACACTGCCCAAAAATCAGCAAGAAAATTCTCATTGCAACTTTTGTTGTATTAATAACACATAATAAATAATGTTTTCCATACAACCAGCGTTAATGTTACGTGAGTTACCAGTGCTACCAGTGTTAATATAATGCTACTGATTTCCTCATGTAAGCAGATTTACTTTTAAAGCTAGTATAATAGATCCATATAGTGTACTAGATATTCACACATCTGTCTGTTTTACGTATCTTGTTCTGCTTGATTACAGGTTATTAAGTACTAAAACAGAGTGCAATACAGGATTTGTCTTTTTTTCCTTCTGCCTGAACTATCTTCCCCTCAGGAAATCAGAAAAAAAAAATAGAGTAGGCATTTTTGGTGTTTGAGATGCATTTGACTAGAACGGGAGATAAAATATTTAAATACCCTTGAACAGGTATTTACAGTGAATGTAACTATAGTGGTTTCACTATTTTAATTCTTATCATCTCATCAGAGTTTGAGGGTCCAAATAATAAGAAAAAAGGGAATATTTGTGCTGGATAACTAGAGATGATCCTTTGAACAAAGACTAGGAAAAAAGAGGTTAAAGAAAACACAATACATTAGAGTGAGAAGAAAGAGGTAGCACTAAAAAAGATCCCTACATTCATGTAATGTAGCTATGGTTAAAAGCTGAGAGAAACTCACTTTTGGCATATGGAAAAAAAAAACATACTTGTTTCTATATTTATCTTATTCATCAGATGGAAACGATAAAGAAATCTCCAGCTGAGAAAAACAAAACAAAAAACAATTATTAGAAAACTTCATTATAAATTTCATTAGAGAAGTCAAAGTATTTGATTTGCTCCATTTGGTTATTCGTTGTTTTTTTTTTCCTATTTGTTATAGAATTTTAGAATGTTTGTATTCAGAAAGCATGTCTTTACTCATACTAGAACGGTCTTAGTCAGGAAGAACTTTGTAAAATATATTTTCTGTTTGAAAAGCCTTGGTTATTCAATCATAGACAAAAATAACATCATGTAGTTCAGAGGACCAGTGAAATGCAGAGAATGATGAATCAATAATATTCTGTGAAAAGAGTGAATTCTTCTGCTTCAATATCAACATAAAAATTGAATTGGTTATAATATATTCAGTGATTTTTTTCAGATGAATAAAAACATTGGCAATGATTAGGGTGCTTTGAGAAAAATAAAGGACTGAATTTACAAAAAAATCAGTTAGCATATCATTCTACTTTTAATTTTTAAATTTGAGTTGATGGAATTATCATATGTTTCATTTCTAATGTTTTATTTCAGGAGAATATGACTGACTAGAAGAACACGATAGTGAAATGACAGTATCACAGTACTTATTCCTCAGACAAAATGAATTTACATTGAAGTAAAGATAGTACAATTGCAAGGGAGTTTCCCCAGTTGTCTCAGTTCTGAGCGTCTGTTAAATATGCACTCCTACTTTCATTGATTTTTTTTTCTGTGAATTAATTTTATTCCTCTGAAATGTCCATAGTTATCCAGATTTTCCTTCTTTTTGATGCCTACTCAGTCCTTCTATTAATAAGAACACTCTGAAAAAGAATATTAGTAAAAAAAGAAAAATGGCTCTTACTGAATAATTTATAAGAAATTATCCTTATACCACAGTTAGACTTCTGGCATCTGGAAATCTCATAAAAACACTATGACCAAATATAACATTTCTTAAGTTTTTAAGGAAAACCTTAATATGGACTTGATAGAGACTGAAAGTTTTTGGTTTGGATTATACTAACAATAACTAACTAAAAAATCCCTATTACTTTCTGTAAAGTAGTTATACAAATTACAGAGTGCCTACACACGGGATAGTGCTATGCATAATTAATAGTACATGCAAAGGAGAGTTGTAGGTACTTTAGAGAGTGAAACAGGTTATAAGAAATAATTCTTTAATTTAAGTTTTGACTTTAATCTATTCAGTGATTAAAAAAAAATCTCTGCATATTTCTGCAAATTAGGATATTAAGCTAAATAAATGGACTATGAAGTGTGTTAGCAAAAACTTTGTTCATTAATATGAATGGATAAAATAAATCTAATGTACATTAACAAATGACAGCTTTATGGCTCATTTTCTAATGTCTGAATTAGAAAGTGAATCAACCATGAATTGCCTGCCCCTCCGGTGAACGAGATCCACAGAACTTGTACAATTAATACCGGGCAGGCTTACCCATCATCATGACCCAGAATGTGTCCTGAAATCCCAAGATGAAAGTTGAGATGTCTCTGCCCTTGACCCCTAGCTCCAACACTTCATTTTCAAAAAAATGGGTATCATTCAACAGAGTTGGTGGGAAACATAAGCTTACCGTGTGAGGGAGCTGACAGTGCTGCTGAACCGAACATAACGTTCAGCATGAGATCAATAACTCACGGTCTAGTTCTGAATGGGATTGCTTTCCTTTTGTGCATGTAAGGGGAGCCAGGGGCTGAGCTAGTTACTGCATTGGAGTGATTGAATACAGGGGAATGAATGAGCTGTAAAACAGAGATTTCTTGCCCGCCCTCTTCCCCACTCCTCCTTCTCTTTTTTTTCCTTTTCTTTGCTTTTTTTCTTTTGTTTACTCCCCAGTGTCAGGGGAGGGGGAGAGGGACAGGTTCAGTTTGGACTTTCAATGTGTCATAGTGGGTTCTTGGCTGACATGGTGGACGTTGTTAAGAGGGATTGCTGTGCCCCGGGAGCCCACCTCACCACGTCTCCCCCACCAGTGTGCTGACCTGCTATCCCAGGGAGATCAGTGCTCAAATCCAGAGGCAGCCTGAGGAAACAAGTTAGTTTCTAACCTTTTTTTTTTAGGGCACTTGCTCCACATATGTCACTGACCTAAAAACCTCCTTAACCTAGAAATTAATATCTTACACTAGGGAGGCAAAATTATGACCTGTGTAAAAATCTTCCTATGGCACACACTTTTGATGTTGCAGTAGGTGTAACCTATATGACAAAGGAGATACAAGAAAAGCAAGTGTAGTAGTATATGGCTAATGTACACTTCCTAATACAGTATTCTAGTTTCTCATTTGTTAATGGATGTCTTCTTAAATTTCCATTGATGATAAGCATGCAATGGATCGGAGTACCCCAAAGTGCCTAAGTTTTTCCTTCATCTTCAAGATGTCCATGCAAATAAAGATGTTTCTGAACTTCACACAGGATATCACTGATGTAGGGAAGCACAAACTTTTGGAGACGTAACAGTTTTTTTGTAACAGGGATGCTAATGTGTTTCAGTTTGGTCATATGTAGAACTTCCATGAATTTCAAGGGTGATTTTTCATTTTTCTCAGCTTTATCTGTTTTAAATTTGACTAAGCTATTGATTAAAAAGAAAAAATTATTTGAGTATAGCATGGGATTATAAATATTGCTGACAATACCTTTTATTTTATTACCACTTGGACTGTTCATTGTTAGCATCTTTTTAAAATACCCATTCTAATATTAGTACCTAATTCCACTATAAACAGGTTGTCCTCTGATGTAGAGAAAAGAGTTTGGTTTTCTTCTTCCTTTGCTATTGATTTTACTGATTCTGACTCTGCCTAATAGAAGTGGCAAAGGAAGAGAGCTCCTTGACATCACATGTCTTTGCTCAGCAGGCTGTCTTAAGCTTGTCCAACTAGTTAATGAAAAACATTTGACATTAGTCACAGAGTAACGGTCACCTAAACATATTGCTTGATTACTAGTTTATCCACTTGAAGTTTAAAGTACTAGGACTTTTAAGATGAAAAACAATCTCTTGGTTTCTCCATAAACAAGTTTCAAACATAGATCATATTTTGTTTGTTGTTTTTAATCGTTAAATTTCAAAAAATAACTGTATTATGCTGATATGTAGTGAAAGGTGCAGTTTGTTTTTTAGACCAAATTTGGAAAATCACCAGTTTCAATGTAGTTTTATTTTTTTTTGTAATTTGGAGGCTAAAATCTCTCAAATATATATTTTCAAAAGGGAAAAGGAAAGGAAAATACAATTATAAGAGTTATAAACATCACTCTTAAATAAATAACACGATATTTGAAAAAATTGGATGCCATTTTTTCCCGTTTCTTCTTCCTGTACGGTGAAGGTGGGTAGCATTGAAAATGACTAGAATTAACAGTTATTTATTTTTATGCGAAAATTATATAAAGTTACACATGGAAGTAGGTGAGAAATCAGTATATTGATCTATAAAAATGGATCTATAAAAAGGGCTTTTACAGAATCCCAACCTCAACTGCACACTTTTAGAGGAAGAGGAGAAATAAGAGAGTGGGAAAGATATGAAAATATTTTTATATATATAATATATTATGTTTATAAAATTATTTTTGTGTGATTAATTACTCACTTCTCTTGTCTCCTCCTACCAAACACTTACCATAGAAAATCCCAAACAAACAAGCAAAAACCTGTCAACCCACAATATATTTCACTCTTGCAATGACCAAAATTTAGTTGAAAGGATCTTAGTAGACTCTCTGCAGAACAAATACAGGATATTTATTTCATTCTTACTTCAGGGAGGGATGGGAAAACTCTCATTAATGAAAGAAGTATATTCCAAAACAGTCTATAAGAGACAGATGTAAAGTTAATTCATATGCGTATCTTGAATTTTCCCCAATACACATCTGAGCACTCTTTCCTGTATTTACTCTAGTCATTCTCCTTACAGACTTTCCAAGGATGAAGAAATGATTAGCAATAGCCAGTCAGCAGAGACTATGTCTTCTAATCTTAACCTGAACACAATGTCACAACTGGTATGTGTCAGGAAGAGCAAGAGGGGGAGAGACTACTGAAATGTCCAGGTCACTTCACCTACTACACATTCACACTGAGGGCAGCAGAAGTTACAAATGTGCAATCCATAATCTAATTAAAACTAGGGAGTCTAGAAAGAAGATGTTGAGAGGGCAAAACTCTTTCAACTTAATTTTAGAAAGGACTTTTTACCCCTTTGAGTGATGTTAATTATGTTTAGCAACAGAGCTGAAGACTGGATTTCAGCACTTCCTTCCAAAATAATGGTGACTGCTTCATAGTCCTCATTTTTTCCTTCTGTTTTTTCCTATCCTCTTTATCAAACCAAAGGAGTTTTCTGTTTGTTTGTTTCTGGTAGCTTTATTTATTTATTTATTTATTTTCAGTGAGGGGAAAAAGTAGAGACTTATTGCTGGTAAATGAAAAAAACAAATTAAGTTTTCATTTCACTTAATTAATCTCCTTATCAACAAACCTAGGCTAAGCAATTTTACCAAATAAATTTAGCATAAATGATATGAAGCAAGTAAACGAAAACCCCACAGAATACCAATGGGTAGAACTGTTCCTGGGAAACACATGGGGGTTGATTTTTTTAATCAAGGTTTTTGTGGTTTTTTTTGGTTTTGGTACCTCATCCCAAGTATACCAGGAAAGAAAAGGTTACTAAAAAGGTATCTTTTTCAAAAATTCACCTAAATGTGTTCAAATTATTGCTTTCCTTACACAACAAACCTTGGAGAGAGAATTAACAGGAATTACTGTATGGGTTGGGCTGCTACTTGTTTTGTATGCTTGACTGCTTGTCAGTTGGAAGAAATCAATGATTCCCTTTTCATGCTGAAGAGAGAAGGAAATGGGGGTCAAATTTTTTCCTTATGGGTAGTTGAACTATAGATTAAGTAATGTACCACTGCGTCTACAGAGTACCATCGCCTAAAAACACTATTTGCTATAGCATTTCAAAAATATGCATTTATACATGTATTCCCAGCTGATTAATTTAACTTTTCACATCCTGAATTTGTTGTAAAATTATTGTAACTTATAACAAATATCTATTAACAGTAAAAGAAAGCAATTTGTGCTTTATACTTTTTTTTCTTGGTCTCATTTTGACTATAGCCAAATGCAAGACACTGGCTTCCTTTGTCTAGAGTGTCTTTCTTTCAACCTCTGTAAGGATATAGTAGATATGAAGAAATAGTGTCTGTCCAACTAGTAAAAGAAATATCGCAAAGGAGAATTCATATAAGTGAAATCATTGCCTTGTGTGACAGTAAACTGTTATGTTCATTGAAAATACCAACATAGTAAACAATGTTTAAAAGTACTCAAATTTCTAGAATTACAAAGTAAAACCTTTTTGAAGACATATTAATTTTTGGCATTAGGTTACGCACTTTTTTTAACATTATTTTCCTGTGACTTGTGTGTGAAATAATTAAATGACTACACTGTCAGTTATTTTAAGTATTCCTCCTTGTTTTATTCATGAATACTGTGATTTTAAGTAGCTGCTCACCTTGAGATTAAAGCTGCAAAATACATTTTGGCTGGACATTTATTTGTCTGCCAGTTATCGTGATCTGAACAGCTGCATTTCCAACTATGGTATATTCGTTACAGTATGATCACAGCATCTGAATTATGTTGGTGGCTCACAAGCATTCTTCAGTATGGAATAATTTTGGAGATAACAATCTGTGTTTAACCACTGTTTAAAGCATGCTACTCTGTACCCATTACATTATAGCAACTCAGAAAAATTATTTTTACAGTACAAATACTTGTACGATTGGCAAGGATGTCTACATTAGAAAGATTTCAGCAGAACCTGTGCTTGGGGCTGAGGTTACAGCCTTCACAGTGCTGTTAGAGTATGTATTCTATTGCTGAAGATGATTGCTTTGAAGCGTCTTATTCCATAAGAGAATATAGAGCCTTGGCAGTAACGCTGAGAGAATGGGACCATGAGAAATAACATGTCCCTCATTTCTATTTTCACGCTAAAGTGACAAAAGTGGATGGCAAATGTAGGGAACTAACTTCAAATCATGTTTACTTTTGTGCCTGTTAAACCTCAATCACTACAGTGACGCATTAATCTTAAAAACCAAGTTATGAAGGTTTTCTTTCTTATATTCCAATCTGTAGTTTTATCCACACAGCAGTTTGAAATGCAATTGCCACAATCATGTTTCAACTTTTCTCTCTAGCTGTATTTTGCTCCATAGTATTTTCTTAACATTATTTTCATTATTAAGGTCTTAGCTAGGGAGTGAGCATGTTTTTGGAAGACTGTACAAACTCTTTTCACTATAGTCCTCACCAATTTTAATTAGAAAGAATTTTGGGAGCATGAAGCATAGCCTGTTACATAAAAAGCATAATAAATTATAATTACCCTCCTGAAAGAAATTTCTGATCTTTCTACTAAAATGAATGGAAGAACTAAACTGCTTAAGTTGCATTCCTCTGATTTACATGGGCACAGAGGAAGACTTTTTAGGGGTTTTTAATACATATGTGTGTACACACACAGATTAATCTATACATGTACACGCATAAATAGTCTCTCTAAAATCCAATTGAAACTTAGTCTAAATCTAAATTGAGGAAATCAACTAAGACCAATATGGATAAAAAGTAAAATATGATTAATAAAAGACAAACAGAAGTCAAATTTGCCTTGGGTAAGATTTTTTTTCCATCCTCTCCTAGTCACCAAAAATTAGATCTTTTTCCTGAAAATTGAATGATATATCCTGGGATTTCGTTTGAAGACTGATTATTAGTATTAGATAGAGCACCTCTTTCTTAAGAAAAATATCATTTTCCAGAATGTAAGCATGTGCATATACATGGTACTTTTAAACACCAAAATGTAACAGCATTTTCTGACATATATTCATGCTATGGCAAATATAAACACCAGTAACAGTATCTTGGCTTTTTAGATTGTGAGGTATTATGTTGTTCACCATATCACATAGTAAAAGGAATTCAGGGAAATTTTTTATGAAGACTTGCACAGTCAACAGTGACAGTTCATTTTCTCGTGATTGGGTGGACGTTTATTTTTCTCTAAAATCATAGAACCATAGAATGGTTTGGGTTGGAAAAGACCTTAAAGATTATCCAGTTCCAGACCCCTGTCACAGGCAGGGACACCTTCCAGTAGATCACGTTGCTCAAAGCCTCATGAAGCCTGACTTTGAATATTTCCAGGGATGGGGCTTCCATGACTTCTCTGGGCAACCTGTTCCAGAACATAACTACCCTCACAGGAAAAGAATTCTTCTTAAAATCTTATATAAATCTCCCTTCTTTCAGCTTAAAACCATTCCCTCTTGTCCTATATCTTCATTCCCTGACAAAGAGCCCCTCCATAACTTTCCTCTAAGAACGTGCTAGAAGGCTGCTGCAAGGTCTCCCTGGAGCCTTCTCTTCTTCAGGCTGAACAACTCAAACTCTTTCAGCCTATCCTTGTATGGAAGGTGCTCCAACAGATCCATGTCCTTAAGGTGCTGAGGACTACAGATGGGATCTAATGAGAGTGGCATAGAGAAGGAGAATCACCTCTCTTGACCTGCTGGTCACGCTTTCTTTGGTGCGGATCGGAATATGGTTAGCTCTCTGGGCTGGAAGCACACATTGCTGGCTCCTGTTAAGCTTCTCAGCACGCCCAAGTCCTTCTCTTTAGGGCTACTCTCAATCCATTCTCCATCCAGCCTGTGTTTGTGCTTAGGATTGCTCAACCCAGGTGTAGAACCTTGCACTTGGCCTTCTTGAACTTCATGAGGATCACACAGGCCCTCCTCTCAAGACTGTTGAGATCCCTGCTCTCTACTCTTGAAGTTATGGAAGACCCAGACCTAAGAATATTAATAAAGTTTTTAAGGACATGTGGAGGCAGACTATTCCAGAGGAAGTTTAATGCAACTATGCTGGAAGATCAGTTGAATACTTTGGATGAAAAGAGATTGTATCTAAATAGTTTAATGATCATAACATATTTTGCAGAACTATTACATATTTGCAGTTTCCTTTGTGGATAGTATTTTATGCCTTGAATTTCATAGAGCAGCAGTTATCCACATATTTATGCAATATTACGTATCTATTTAGGTGTGCAGGTTATACTACTAAAATACTTAAAGGACTTCTTTAGAGTAGCACAGATGTAAGGAAGAAGGATGAAAACCAAAACAACTGAATAGTGTGGCCCTTGAACAAGACATGTCACGCATCCTCATGAAAGTTTCCTGCTATTGATGGACATATATACAATGCATAACTTAGTTCTTTTTTTTTTTTTCTTTTTAGGACTCACAATTGTGTAATTGCTTTTACTTTTAAAAAACACAACCTTCTTTTTCTTTCTGTTGTTAGTAAAATTTTAAATCCACCTAATTTTAACTTCAAGAGGTGTTATAATACAACACTTATGAGCTCTCATACATAAATATATTGAAATTGAAAAATTTAAAATTGAAACAAGGTAACATATTTTCCATTTCCAAGACATTGCTCAAACTCTCAGATTTATGGGATCTGTATGCAAGTTAATGGATTTGATGTCAAGATAAAACACTTCCACTTCTCTTTTTTTAATAGAAATTTGGTGTATTGATTTTTTCTATGTTGATATCACCAAATCAAAGGCATTATTTTTACATTTATACTTCATTTGTTCTTTTATGAAATGTGAAAATCTTGACAAACTTTCAGTTGTGGGATGTAAGCCTAATCCATCGTTTATTTTCAAGGCTGCTATATTGCCTTTGAATAAACACACTTTGAAGAAACACTTGCATTAATATTCATAGGATATTTTTTCCATATTTTTTACATCCACCCCATTCTTACAGCTGGAATTACTCCAGGTTTCCTGAAACCTGAAATGATTTACCAATCAAGAATGAATGTCTCCAGAATTTTGTCAGGTAAATCATTCCTCAGGCTCTTTGACTCTTCTCTGTAAGATGATCCTGTTTAGAAATAGTTGGAGTCTTAGTCTGATTTATGTAACATTAATGGGTTTTTTGTGCCAGTTCCTCTTCAGATTTTACAGACTCGTCTTCTTTGGCAAAATTGAGTGTTTGCAAAAATGTATTTGACAAAATCAGTTACAGTAAACATCCTGATTTGAAGAAGAACCAGCCTACTTTGAAAAGTTTAGAGCCTCCAGACAGATACAAATATAGATAAGAAAAAGAAGACACATGTTAAATCATCCAATAGCAAAGGGGATACTTTATGGAAATTAACTCACAAGATAATAATTTGAATTTGACAAGGTGATAATTAAAGTCCCTAGATAGATTCTTTCCACACCTGTATGCCTTTCAGTGAAGTTGGTTAGCATATTAACTACTGTTGGGAGAATACTAAAAAATATTCATGGGATGTTAAACTGCATATTGTTATTCATTTCAATTTGTTTAATAAATGTAACAAAATGCAATGCATACAGTATTACACAGGAGGTACTAATCTGTATTATAGACTTATTTTGAAGCATATTGATACTATACTAAGCTCTCAGATGCCAGCCTTATCCAGAAAAAATAAAAAAAAAAGATTTAATATTAATTAGTCTTTCTGGTAGGAACAACAAAGTGATAAATTTCTTTTGAAGGTGAAATACTGAGGCCAAGACATTTTCAGTGCAGTAGCTGAAACTATTTTATATTGTCATTACTGAATAATGACTATCAATAGGTATTTTTACTGGAAGTACTTAAGTAGCAACTAGCTTTTTGGAAAGGCTTTGATGCTTAAGTCTGTAATAAAAGATTTGGTTTTAACTGATTATAAGTTTTTGGACCAACTTTAAACAAATAGCCTCCCAAAAATATTGATGTATTGTTGAAAAGCCAGTGTTCTCTCTTGTGGAATGACTGTGTCAATGGGAAGGCATTCATATACTTTTATAAATGCTACATATTTTTTCACAAAAAAAATAACAACTTTTAATATAAAGACTATATATCTATGTTTCTTAGCATATTCAGGTGTCATTTACATTTTAACTTGCGTTAAAACTACGTTTTCTAAGTAAATCTTCTGCTTGTCCACACTTAGGTGGAGTCCTGTCATGAAGTGATCTCAGCGCTGAAACTGGATTCACCGCAGTTGAAAGAGTTGAGGAATATGTGTTGGTGAGTCATCTAGTGCACTCCAGCTGCAGATGGGTATTTGGACTTCTGGAGCCAGTTTAGTTCTGCTCTGAAGCAAAAACACTCCATGTATCTTGTGTTATGGTCGTCATATTCTCGACACCAACTATTTTGCTCTGCAAATCCAATTCCAATAGTTCACACTAACTGTTTCTATAAATGTAGTCTCAGTGTGTAAGGTAAAACGAACTGCTCTCACATTACAAAAAAACAACTACTGGAAGAAATGTGTGAGCCTTGAAGTCTGAGGAAGGAATGGCAGCACCACTTGGAGAGAAATGGAACTTTGCCATTTAAGGTAAAGATTTAGTGTGAAGAGCTCAAAACACTGGGAGAGCAAAGGATAACATCGAGTCTGCCATAGGAGTGACTATTTTGTATGAATTAATGGAGTGAAAGATACAAAAAATACTGTGATATGAAAGTAAATACCTATAAGATCAAGAAGAACATGCTTCAAAATCTTTTTGGGGTGTTTTTTTTTTGGTTTTATTGTTTGTTTGATATTTTGTGTCCCTAAATGAAGGAAAATTTTGCTTTAACAAAGCTTTTCCCTTCAGTTGACTTTAGTCTGTCATCTTTTCCCACTGGCAACATAATTATCATATAGCCAAGAATTTACGAATCATTTTGCAATGTTACATGTTTTTGTTAACATTTAATGCTGTAACTTAGCACATGATATTCATATTCTGGGTAGTGATTTCCATGCATAACGATCGATTGTCTCATTTAACTGTGCCAAAACTTATTTACAACTTGTAATCTTTCTTTCTGACATTTTTATTCTTCTTTTCCAGTCTTCATATCATCATATCAGCTTCTGTGGAAAACATGGATGTCACAATTAGAAAAAAGGCCAGGGTTTTTTTTCACAATTTGATAAGCATTTGTCCATCTCTATTTCCATTTTTCTCCTAATTTTTCATTTAAAATAAAACAATATAAAGTATCAAGTTTTGTAACATGCTAAGTCAGTAGTTTGTGGACTCCTGAGTATCATTTAAGCTTGGTTTTATTATAGTTTCCAAAAACATACAGCATATGCAGTACTTCTTGGTCTTGACTGATTTAATTCCATGCAGTTAAAGAGTGTATTCAAAATCTCCGTGACAGAGAAAACATGAATCTGGTAACAGCTGTTTCTCCTGATTAGCTCCTACAAAATTGTCCCCGCAGAAGGTTACAATATGCAAGTTATAAAGGCTTAAAATTCACAGGTATTAAGTATCTTCTATTACATTATCATAACAAAATATTCATTCATACAAGTATCCATTCATTTTTTCATATTTTTAAGGAAATATGTGTACATCAAGTACTTCTTGCCCATGAAAGAGCTGTAGTATTGTATGTTAACTAACTCAGTATTAAGTTAATATACACACCCCTTTTGCATTGAGTTTCCTTGTTTTCAGTTACAAAAATGTGAAAAGAGGAACAAGATTTCCTGCTTTATCTCTATTCAGCAATCACAACTCTACTTCCTAACTCCTAACTCCTAAATTATATCATACATTGCATTTCCAGCTGCTTTTGACCTAGGTGTAAACAGATGGATTAAAATTCTGATGCAGAGTCTCACCTGGTGATAGAACGTGCTGTTGCTCTTTTAGATGAACAATACTTCTTGGAGGGGGTTGCTATTTCCTGGTTTTAATTTGTGTTACTGTCATACGGTACTTAACACAAAGGCAGAATCATCAGGGAAAATGTGTATCTATTAATTACAAGAAATCCATTTGCTATAAATTCTGATAAATATAATTAGTTTTCAGTAAATTTTGCTTTCTGAATTTAATCTTAACACTGGATAAGGGAGAAAAATATTGTTTGTAAAATCCCAAAGTAGAAAATTTAATTTCCTTGTGCTGTAAATTACTAAAACGGGATTGTTGAAACAATGACCTACATTGCAGGTCACAGAGGGACAAAATGTTGTCTTTTGAAACACATAAATATATATACACTAATATATTTTAGTGGTAAATGCCATGTCTAGTGCATAACATCTGGTGCAGTGAGACAAATTTATCGTGTATAACTTTGTTGTTTCTACTGTTTTAATGAGAGAGATCTTATTAAAACTGCAAAACTTTACTCTTTCATTTACTTTGTTTCAAAACTTTTTCAACACTGACAGGCAAGAGATTCCATTTGAATTTAAAATAGTTTGCAAAATATTAACTTTTCCAAAGGAGAAAACAAGTCGATAGGATTGAAATCTAGCACCTATGAAAAACGTAAAAGAGAAAAAAAATGTGAACAGAAAAGACAAATTGAAAATATTTTATATGGAAAACTTTCAGTCAGACTCAGTTTAAAGCCTTCTTGATTCATGTAGCATTTTGAATGATTTTCAATACACATTCTCAGATTTGTATTCTTGTTTGGTCACAGCAGATGGTTAAATGTGGCCTTAAAGTTACAGGAATAAAAACTGTCTATAACCTCTTAACACTGTGACTTGCAACCAGGAAGTCTTGTTTGATAGTTCTGAGAAACCTTAAATGCATGTAAAGTTCACCTAATGGTGGGAAGGGTGATAAGACCCAGGCCTAAAAGCAAAGGCTGGTCTGCCTTAGTAGTCATTAATTACTGCATGCTTCAATTGGATCTCACAAATAAGTGAAAGTGACTAATATTTTCCTTAATCTGAACTTCATCTCGTAATGTTTGCAGCACTGCCTGTCAGACACTTTTAAATTAATGGGTTCAGTAGACAAGGTCAGTAATAAGCCGGAGGGTACACTGAAAACTCTGACAGTAACGTTTGCCAGGTGTGACTGCTAGAGATGGCCTGCTATCACTTACTGACCAGTAGCCCATAGATAACAGGAACAGTAAGCCTTTTACCACAAAACTCAGCTTGTTTGATAAGAAAATTGACCTTCCAATCCTTCTAGACAGCTTGATGTCTTCAGTGATTTCTGGGCATACCTTGAAAATGGACCTGACTGCGCTTATTTATATAGAGATCTCAGCGTCTGAGCGTGCATATGCATGTGTATGTGTGTCTGTCTGCCTCCTCATCTTTTTTCCCCAACAAGACATCTCCTTAGTCTCAGCAGGACTATTGTTGTGCTAAAGCATGAATTCAGCCTGAGTGAAACAGCTTACATGTAACCTTTGAGGGTTTAACTTAAAATAAGGAGAGGAGGAAAGAAGCTTGACTTCACATCCAGTGGTGTTCCGAGGTAGAGAATAATACATATTATTTATGAAAATGTGTAGAAATAAAACAAAAATTTTTTTTGGGGGGAGGGGGTATTTTTTTTTGAGAGTGAAAGTGAGAAGAGTATAAGGTGATAATTCTTCAGGAAACATTTTCATTAAGAGAACAGAAACAATACTATACAATTTATCTGTCTTTTTAACTTTTTTTCCCCTGAAAAAGAGAGTCAGATTTTTCTCAATTTTTTTTTCTCGTCTGACTTATTTTACCTGTTGTTCATCTGTAACAAAATTTACTTAAAACATTGACTTTGAGTGGAGAGTGATAGCACCTCATGATTCCCTGAGGGAAAAAAAGAAACCAGCAAAGTAAAGTAATAACATGCAGAGCACTACTGACTGCTCTTAACTTACCTAGGACTTTAAGATACAGAATTCAGAAGCAGAGAAATGGTGAGAAAACCAGTTGGATGAAGTCACCTTGATCTTCAATGATAAATCATCCAAGAGCAAGGTCATTACAGCCATGCTGTGAATTTGGGGCCTCCCAACCCCTCCCTTGCCACCCCCCAGGAAGATTCTAAGAGAGATTAGAAGTGTACAGCAAGATGTGAAGACAAAAAGCCGCCCTATTCAGGGCAGCCCTATGCAAGTCAGGCACAAACACATTGCCTTTTTTTGCAGTTACATAGGGCAGCGAGATTGCAATGCTCATGTCTGTTTTCTCCTCTTCTGGCTCTGTGTCAGGACTGTTCACTTTCAGCTGCAGTATCCAGGAATTTACTCATTTCCAGTGTTGAAAATATTTGCTTTCTTCACTAATCACCTAGACAGGTTCAGCTGCCTGCTCTGCATTCACATGAATAGTAACTTGCCTGGAAAGCCTTTCTCTGGATTTGGTTGTGTATTGTACTTAAAGAGAGCATTTAGAGAGAGACAGTGTTTTATCTACAGTACTGAAAGTAGCCATAAGGATGTGGCAAAAGAAAACAGATATGTTCATAAGATTAAACCTCCATTCAGCTAGTAGCAAACTACCTGCTTCAGAGCGCTAAGTTTCAAGAGCCACGGGCAAAAAGTAGTGGTATAGGGCTGTAATTAGGAACCTGCTTTGTAAAACATGCTCCAGTAGGGAAATATGAGGGAAAATGAGGGAAACGGAGACAGAGCCTAGGCTGGACAGTACAGTCAGGGGATTAATACCATGTATTTTCTGAAAATGAGGTAAAGTAAGCCTTTTTTATCTGGGGTGAATAAAAGTTTTGTAAATGCCAATAAATGTATCACACTAGAAAATACTTGCCAGTTAATTAACTTGGATATATGGTCCTGACTGCTTAAATTTAAAATCTTATACCGAATTAGGGAAAGTAAGTGACTTTAAAGCAAGAAACAATTATGAGTCTTTGAGCAGCTGCTTTTCCCTCAGAAGTTCGTGGAAAGCTCTTCCTGGAGATGACAATCAAGCCTTACCAAGCCAGATAAACAATAACACCAACTGAGTTTTATACCACGCAGATATAATAAATCATTGAATATTAGGGAGTGAGAGATTTTTTTCATTACATATTTGTCACTGACAATGCTGATTTGAGAAAGTTATTTTTCATTATTTCTGTTGATTCCTAACATTAGAGAAATAAGCTTTAAAAAATTATCAGAACGCCTTATTTTGACATTTTTATTGAAAATTTCAAATTTTATAGTTCAAAATTATTTTGTTTGGATATTAAGCTAATTGTAGCAGTAAAAGCTTGACACTTATTGTATCTTACTTTTTAGACTTTTAGTTTTAAAGATTCCTCTTTTTTTTTTCTGAATCTTAAAATATTTTGTCTGAATTCTGGTTTGAGAAAGTTCTCAGTATCTTAAGCATAATAACAGAGGTTCATTCTCCAAGTCATCATAGCTTTAACCTAATTTAATATTTCTGTATAGTATTATACCTGAATAAGATCAAATACCAAATGAAAAAGTGAACAATTTGGTAGTAAATATTACAGTAGTAGATGAGTGTTCCCATTTACTTCATTCATGTAAATCCTATGGAAAAAAACCCGTCAAAATATTGCTTACATAAGCAAATTCCTTATGGTGTAAAATATGCAGGCCTTAAACACATTCATGAACCTACACCTAGCTGGACAATAGCAGACTAGCTGTGTTAATACTGTGTAAACATAATTGGATTCTTTTGTTCAAATCCTAAGGTTTCATTCAATTGCATTCTGTTGTTATTGAAACAATCTGCCACTGAATGAAGAATCATTTTATCATAGTTAAAAACTAGATTGGAACCTCTGAATTTAACCTGCCTTTAGTACTGTCTATGATGCATTTCATGGAGTATGTGAAGAATTTTATACAATAATCAATACTGACAATACTACTATGAGACCAAATACTCTGCTAAATACTGATCATAGTTATCAGTGTCTGAAAAAATACCTATTGACATTTTTTTCTGTTTGCAAAAGTACCTCTATTTGCTTCCCTAAATACAGTTGTTTTCTATGATTGATCAGTTCACTAGCTTTTAAGTTCATTCACATCCATTAGTTCTACCTTTTTCCCCTCCCTGTTAAAAATCAGGAGCTGTCAGACTGAAAAGTTCTTGCCAGACACAAATAGTGTCCCAAGGGGTGGCAGAAACCACTCTGAATCAGTACAAAATAGATTTTAAATTGTTGCTTGTTGAAACTGGTCACTTCATTTCTTTACAGAAAATGTTGAAATAGAGTACATAAAATTACACAAATAATATTTTTAATGTATATTTCTAAAAACATTTCAATTATCTTAGACAAATTTATAATACTTTAAGATGTTTCAAATAAAATTATTAGTGCAGTAACGAAATCTATACATTTATCTTTACAGAAGCAGAAATCATAGAATCATAGAATCACAGAATCATAGAATTATCTGGGTTGTAAGAGACCTCCAAGATCATCAAGTCCAACCCTTAATCCAACACTATCATGATTACTAGATAATGGCACAATGTTTCAGATGATGCCTTTTGTCGGCTCCTTAAGGCCAGTAACACTAAACTTTTTTACTTAAATAAGCTTTGGGTCATATCCAACATGTGAGCAACAGTCACCGTACACTCTTCAGATTTGAAGATTCCACAGTACAGAACCAAGATCTGTTCTGACTCTGCTGAAACTGATGGTAGTTATCAAGTCTTCTGGACCAGGATTTCCAGGTTTATTGCTGGAATATAAAAACAGGAACTTCAAGTAAGCAGAGTTTTGAAGGAAAGAGAAACTAGAGTTACAGCAGAATTGCTGTTTATTTGACTGTCTTATGTGTGACCAGCCCCACACTTTTTTTTTAACACATGGATATTGAATGATGATAATGAAGAGGACCTAAGATATGAATAGTTTATTATAAGTGACACTTGTGCCCATTGCCTTATGTATTCTAACAATCTATTTCATTCCTGTCCCATCCTCTGCCCACCCAGCTGTCTGAGTTGCACTCTGAAAAGTTAGCTGCTTGTTTCACATGTTTTCCAGGCTTAGATGCTTTGTCTCAGCCATGGCTTGGGGGAAACAGTGACTGCGGATATCTAGGCTGCTGGCCAAAAGGGATTTCCAGACACTGTTGTGGCATTGATGATCTCCAATGCTAATTGGGCTGCTGTTTCCTGATGCCATACGTGGTGGTTACCTGCACCATGGGAGAGAGCAGATCTGTCTGGAATGAAACTGAAAGATTAGGGGACAGTAAATGCTGCAGGAATTGTTTATTGTTAACTGACTGATGGATTATAAACAGTGTGTTGGAAACAATCACTCTGATAGTTTACAGATATACCACACATAAAAATATGTGCCAAAAGCTGACTTCCGTATACAGAAAATAAAAGTTGAAGACTCTAAACAAGGAAGGGGTAGTCTGACTTCTTCCTTGTATTTTTGTAAACTGAATTCTAAACCCACACAACTGTGATCAGTTAGTACTTGACATACACCAATTGCCATTATCTTTAATAATATTGTCATTCCTGTCATTATTACCATTATTTCATAAAATAGAATGCCGTTTTCTGACAATTGCATTGACAGACTAGGTCCCAGAGGCTGCATGTAATCACATTTTTATTCTTCAGTCCCTGTGTGGTAGAGGAAAAAGCGGAGCAAAACACAAGTTAAAAAAAAAAGTATTACTCGTTATGTTATGTTTGCTGAAGTGTCCTTCTAGCACTTTACACGATTTGGAGGGAAGACTTCAGCAGAGAGGGATTTTTGGGTCGTTTGCAAGATGGGAAGCTTTTTAGCATGCTCCTAGGTAACACGTGATAAACACTGAGGTTGAAACAGCATCTGAAAAAATAAAAAAAGATGACCTACTCATCAGAAACTCTTAGTGAAATAACAGGCTTCTCTCCACTGCTATCAATTCATAATTGCCTGAGCTTCGTATAGTTTTACAGGCATCTCATGACTGTCAGGGAACATCATCTGTTGGATACACTTATCAGAAGTTATTTAAATCAAAGTTCTGTCAGGGGTGTAAATGACCACTTCAGACTATTACTATTTCCCTTGGCTACACTCCATGCTGGTCACCATGTGCTGGAAATATTTAAACACCTATGAATCAGTTCCCACAGCTTGAAACAGCTTGTTTTATGCACCTGGGAAGATCTTGTGAATGTATAAATTTTGCAGAAGGTGAAAAATCACACTGCTATTTTACCAAAATGGCCAGTCTTCAGCAGTACCATCAGTCTCCTGCTTCTCTCTTTCATTTTCTCCTCAGCTGATTCCTACTTTACAGTTTTGCAAAGTCTGCCACATCCCCAGCACGAGCAGGGAAGAGGGGGACAAAGCATTAGATGAGCAATGGTGCTTTAAATTTTTACTCTTTCAACACATTTAACACATCATGTTTTCTTTCAAAATATATTTATTTAACATTTTCGAAAGCCTTACCAGCAACAAATAAATAATAATTTTTAAAATTCTAAATCATGAGCCTATTTTGAGAGACGCCGTGCTGTTGGAGTGGAATTTCTTTTCAACTAGTTATTATTCTCAAGCTGGAGCTGGAAATACACAAAAGTCTGCTGCCAGAAAGCTGAGATGTACCTCAAATGTGAACTGGTACTACCTTAGAAATGTCAGTCTCATTGGCGCTGTAGGGGCAAAAAGCATTAGGAACAGGCGGAGATCTTCATGATTTGATTCCGTGGATCAGAACTTCCTCTGAAACAAAGTGTTCTTCTACTGCTGGGTAAAGACAGTAGTTCTGCAGGTTCTTCTAGGTTTTAGGTGAGGATCCGCAGAAAATTTTCCTGCCTTTCCAGTTGGCTTCAGCATGCATGACCATTGCCCTCTGTCCTGCTCTCTTCTGCAGCATCCTTGATTTGGGAGAGCAGTATGGTTTGGATGAGTACAGAACTTTTACCTTCAGATGTGTTCTCAAAGGTCAGAAGAGGAGGAAATTTAGTAGCTAGTAAAGGATAGTTACACAATTTGACATGTTGTTTTCCATATCTATATCCATCTATCATCTCATCTGCTGCCCAAGGACAAAATTTGTTTTGCATCTGTGAGTGAGGAAAAGCTACATTATTTAGTTTGAAAAGCATTTTCAAGTAAGAGAGTTTAGAGAGAAGTTAAATGGGGCTGTCCATATGAGGGCATCTTGTTGACTATGTCAGGGTCCTAGGATCGTGCCTTGTAACCTGTCCACTCTGACAGGGCCCTGCTGCTCAGAATAACAGTCACATACCGAAAGAGGAGACAAAATAGAGTAATAATTAAATAATAATTATGCTTTCCTACACCTTTCTAGTCTGCTTTAAAAGGGGACTGGTTTGATGGTGTTAAATTTCTGCATGCATCCTTCTAAAAGTGGAAAAGGCCTAGAGAGACAGGTTGCCCAAGGAAGTTGTGGATGCCCACTCCCTGGAAGTGTTCAAGGCCAGGCTGGATGGGGCCCTGAGCGGCCTGGTCTGGTGGGAGATGTCCCTGCCCATGGCAGGGATGATGTCTAATGTTTCTTCTAACTCAAACTATTCTCTGATTCTATGATTTTATGGCTACTGCAGGATATCTATACAGCTCTCAGAGTACTTGATGTCATGGGGATATTTTATGCCTTCTGTTCTTAACTTTAAAGGATGCTGAAGAATTTATATTGCTCTTTCAGAAAGCTAAGATTAATGTAGTCACAGACAAAAGAATATGAAGAACATAATTCTGAAGTATGGGGTTAGAAATGAAAAAAAATTGGGAGAAATATGCATAAAATCTGTGTTGCATCTTCCCCTTCTTCATTAATTTTCTTTCTCCTGTCTATTTGTTAATGCTCTTCAATGGCAATGGTTTGTTTCATAATGAAAGTGTTGGGATGGCCATCGCATGAATAAATAAACTTCATGACAAAAAGGCTAAATGTAAAGATATAAAACATGACTATGACCAGGGAATGGTGAATAGACAGCAGAGTGAATCATAAAATTGTCATCACTGTGTCTTTATTCAGCTAAAAAGCCAAATGGAGAGAAAGTGATCATAAAGAAATATCTGCACAGAAGTATCCATGTGCTAGTGAAATGTGTTCACTACATGCTTTGGTCTAACAATTTTTTCTTTTCCCTGAGAACATGCAGGGCACTGGGATAGATATTGTTCTGATTTATACCCCGTGTCAACCCAGTGACATAAAAGGAAGGGCAGAAACACATCTGCCATATGGTTAATAAACACGTTAATATTCAAAATACCAGAAGTGAATTTATAATTCACATATGAACATCAGATTATCTCTGTAGTTTGTTGCTGTTGTTTCCCCTTGAGCAATGCAATGGAAGACAGTATATAAGTATTACAGACTCTTGTGGTGGGAGTTGCCGAAATTCTGTAGCGTGTTTGTTGGTAAAAGCAATGATATTTCATGTTAATGAATTATAGATTTACTTTACCATTTCTATTTGAATCACAAGAATAAGACCACTATAGTCACCAACATAAAGATCAGACTTTTGCAATTGGACTACTAGCATTAACTACTTTGAAATGATAAGTAATACTGAGTATTTGCTAACTCCACTGTTCAATCAACAACATGAATTAACACAAGTAACATTGTTATTGCTTGCTATATCCTAATTTTATTGTACAGGGTAGCTCTTTTTGAGAGGAACTGAGGGGGGCTGGATATTTTTATTTGTGAATATTTTCTAAGACCAGAATATTTACATAGAAAATTCAGCTGGCTAATTTATTAAATTACATAAAATAGTGGTATGTGTAACAATTCAGATGAGACTTACTAGAATATAGACTGTTCTGCATTGGATGCAAACCCTCTTTTCTCCCCATGTCAGTAGGACTGGGCCTGTTTAATAGAATTGTAGTTTTGAACCCTTGGAAGTTTCTATGTAATAGGTAGAATATTTGATCTAAATCTGAAACTTTCAATTGGTTTCCTTTTCTTTCTGCAGCATGTCTACTATTTTATTTTTCAACTATTACCTAACTTTTATTATAATACAGCTTAAGGAGATTCCATGCTGCTACACATTTCTACTTTTAAATAAAAATAATCAAAAAGACATAGCAAATGAAAGAGCATAGAATTGTCTTCTTGAGAAGAATAATCACATGGAAGTATTGTTCTGAGGTCTATTTTTATCATGCTCAGGGTAATCAGCATACTAACATTCTTGTTATAATTTGTTTTTCAGAAAGGGTACTAATTTGAAGAACTTAGACAAGCACAAAGGACTCTTCTATTAAATAGATAAAGGAAAGATATAGTATACACCATGCTGTGATTGTACTCCATCAGAACACAAATTTTACATGATAGGTAACAGATACAGTATGATTTAAAGAAAGCATTAATAGGTCTTCAATTTAAATAGATTCTCTTTATGGAACTATATCATGAGCAAATCTATGACGTTTACCACACCCACTAAATTTTTTCTTCTTTATGTAAAAAATAATTTAATTATTATTTTGTAAGGGTTATAAGAGTTAGCAAGCTGCCTTTGAAAGCAGATATATCCAGACATAACACTCTGTCCTGTTAAGAAGAGATAGAGTTTCTAACATGATGAGGCTGTTACTGAGAAAAAGAAAGGGAAATATATACAGGGATCTTACAGCATTAGTGGCTCTGGGTAACTAATTTACTTGGCTAGGTTTGGCTTTAAGGCATGTATTAGTTTTTGCAATGTATTATAGGACTCCAAGAGTGAGACAGTGCATGTAATATGATGTGCAGGCTGCATCCATATGCATCCGGAAAAACTGCTTTTCCTAATTGACACTTTACGGATTAACACTTGGTTCTTTGTAACTTGTTTATCTAAATGTGTGATATAATCTTGTACAGCATGACTGTTTCGAGGAATAAGTTATAATAGTCGAAGCCTATAATTTGATTTCAGTAAAAGACCTTCTGGGACTGGAATATTTGTTCTAACTTGACTTTGCCTCTCCCTTGCTGAAATACTTCACTCAGAACGTGCACACTTTCTGACCTCCATATTTAACAAAGTGTGCTCATTGTCCTGTATTGTAATCTGAAAGGTCAGGGCACTGAACAATTAAATATTCAATTTATTCATGTAGGTACATTACATGTGTTTAAACATTTTCTTAAATGACTTGACTCTAGCGAAAGAATATTGAGGTAAAATAAGTTGCGTAGAAGTGATAGGCCTTAGGCAAAACACAATAACAAAGCATAACAGATATTGAGAACACATTTAATATACATATTGTTGGGTTACTTAACATACAAATTCTGTTAAACTTCCAGAGAAAAACTCTCTTATAAATGAACTCATTGATGTCAAACTAACATTCATGTATGTATTCAGCCTAGGAATAAGTTAATTTTCCTTGTATGGTGCTGTAGCACTCCAATTCTGAGAACCGATTCTGAGAAAGCTCTAACTAGAATTTTGGCTGACATGTTTCCTTTTATTTAGTTATTTTTTTTTAAAGTCATCTTAATCCTTTGTTTCACCTATTTACTCGCTTACTATGTCTGCTTATCACAAGCTCTGGAAAGTAAAAATTTATTGGTCCAAACACTCGCTGTCCATCAATTTCTAAGTTGTAGATATGAGTATTGGGACAATTGCATTTTTTAAGCTTTGAGTACTCATGACAGAAATTTGTGATTTCCCCTTAAGGGATAAAATGTCACTTTAAAATCAAGACAGTTTTTGGAAAACATCGAGATATATTGCATAACACAACAATACTAAAACTAATCTGAAGAAGATATTAGTTATGAATTACTTGTGAAAACCAGGTATCTTATATTTTTCCTTTTCAAGATTCTGCTGGCATGAAGATTACAAAGAGATAAACTAGCATTTTTCATATTAGTGAACACCTTCTAAAAGAACATGAATTTGGAATTAGAAATACATGCTGTGAATTACTGTTCCCAGTATTTGCCAGTTCGAGAAATTAACAAAGCAGAATTTTACAAACGGTTACTTCAAACGACTGGCAAGGGACAGTAGTGACCTACAGAGATTGAATGTAAGGCAGATGATAATTTAGAGGCTAATTCTGCCAACCTACTTGTATTGACCATTTTCTTATTCTGAAGTTATCCTAGTGAGATCAATAGGATTACTGGAATAGTAATGTGTTAGTTACTGTGAGAAACCTGGCAAAATTTGACCTTTAATGCGATTTACTGGCCAAAAACCTTTTTTTTTAATAATTTTTTTTTCTGTCTATAGATATTAAACAACTTTACCGTAGCTTCAAATTTGGAACTTGAAAGTTTATACAGTTCTTTTGACGAGAAAACATCAGATTTTTCCATTTGCATTGGTAAAGTTGTTCTCCTGCAGTTAGATTTATAATCAGCTGTTTTAGAAATAATACAATCCCTGCACTTTCTTTTCTGTATTTTAGTTCCATAAATATATCGGGTTTGCAGCTCACTGTAGCATTCTCCTCTTAGAAGAATAAGACCTCTTCCTCTCTTTGTGAAACAAGAAAAATATCATCTATATTTGCTCTTCCTCACTCTTGAACCACTGAAAGCAGTACAAAATTTGGCATTGATTCCAGTTCCAGTAAGAATAGAGACTTGACACTGACATGCTGAGCCCTCTTATGGATGGCGTAGCCCTTTAGTGGTGCTTGACATATGCCTGGATCATTCCCTGAGTATGTAACATTTGCAAAAGGTGAGTCACTTCAGTATTTTTCTTTTCAAACAATAGTGGTGACTTTTTGCAACTATATGAGAGGGAAAAGAAACATGGGTGGGAATAATTATGAAATTATTTACTAGAAAATCTTTTTTGAAGCTTATGTCTTTTTCCTTTTCTGTATTAGTTGCTGTTGCTGCTACTGCCATACATTTATCTTTGTTGCAACTTCTTTTTTTCCTTGTTCCATGTGTCTGAACATGATTGGTTGGCTCCATGTTCTCATGCTATTGTTCAAGATGTTTCTATGGTGAGTGATTTAATTTCACTAGATTTGTGGCTTTCTCCTGCTGTGCCTGTATAATGGCATTGATGCAGATTGTTGAAAGGGAGAGTCTCAAGCCAGGTGGAGTTAATTAAGATGAGGTAGGTACTCCCAGTCCTTCTCACACGCGAAAGAGTATAAAGCAAACCTGGCAGGTGATGATATAACAAATGGAAATATATTTTTGATGACAGAGTATGTCATTTTAAAAATAGTGAAAGCGACTGAAAACTGAGGCAGTGTACTGTCTCCTTAAATTGCAGTTCCCACTAAGGAAGAAGTAATTTATTTTCTGTGAATAAGTGAGCAGTCATAGGGTTTGATAAATACCCGCTTGAGTGTTATAATGAGCAGACTTGATACACATGCAAGAAAGACACAGGACCCCCTCTGCCTCTCCCTGTAAGGGTCCATGTTATGCTCACACATGGTTGACATATTGAATTTGGAAATTCCTCTAACTTTTGACATGCTAATAAAGATACTGAAACTGATTAGGGACAAAAGAAAGCAGATGAAACTGTATTATTTGTGACTCGTTCTGTTGAGGAAGGACATGAGGAGTTCAAGATTTTACTGAAGACTGCCAAAATTTACAAGCTGCAGACACACAAATATGTTTCAATCATATTTACAGTAATGAACTGACATGAAAAGAACACAGAGAGAAAGGTAAATATAATGAAATGTCATACTACTTTAAGTATGATAGATGGGGGAGGATGTTTTCACTTCTGCCTAAATGACTGTATTTTATAAAACTAGTCTGAGTGCGATATGATAAATCTAGTAGAGTCATAACTGAGAACAAGCAGAAACTTATAGATCTTCAATGATAAAGAATAGAGCTAAGTGGGGCAAAGAAACACTGTGGATCTGGAGACTGATGGATTGAGAGGAAATGAAAGGACAAACTGGGAAACAACTAATGGCCACAGCATGCCTTTCTTCTTGGTGAACTAATTTCCCCATGGGATGTGTTTTGCTGCAGGAATATGTTTGAAAAGAAAACAAAATGGAAGCATAACCAGTCTAGCTAAGGTATTTTATCTAATCTCTGTGTTTATTTTAAATCCATCAGAACTGATTCTCAGCACTAACACTCTTTTATAAAACAAAGCAGTCAGAGAGCTGAAATTACCCATTCCTCTCTTCTTAGACCACCTGAAATTATGATTTTTTTTCTCTTCTCTTAATCTCCAAAGGAATATTCTTGGGTCACTCAGAGGTGATTACATGAATGCAAATGAAAAGAAATGGATCTTCACTCTTACTTGTAAGATGTCGTGGTCTACAACTTATTCTAATTTTTAATAAAAAGAAATTACCTGTCTGGAAGGCAGACAGAGGTTGTTGCCAGGATCCTAACCCCGGTCTCCATCTGTCACAGTTACTAAAAGACTACAACTGCCACACTCGGTCAGAGTAAGCAGCAGGTATGAAGAAGTCATGGCTCAGTCCTTTCTAGACTTTGAAGAATAGGGACGGTGTTTGGCCTTGGAGTGGACTTGATGCCACCCAGGTAGAGGGAGCAGAAGAGAGATCATTGGAATGACATGCTCTTTCTGTGCTGCCAAACTTAGGATGTGCACAGAATAAGACCATTGCAGCCAAATGCTTCTCACGTTTCTGAATAATTCTCAACGAGAAAGATGAGAGGGAACAGAACTTTATGTTTCCTGGGTATTTGTTTAGATAACGGAGTTCAGATTGATGTGGCAATAGTACATAGCAAGGCATTAAATACATAAACGTGATTGCAGTTTGAGTTGTAGTTCTAGGCTTTCAACTTTCCAGAAGTTTTCATAGTAAATATGGGAAAAGGAATTCTCGAGATACTGAGCCTTCTGTATGTTTTGTTATTCCAGTACTTTTCTTCCCTCTGTACAATCTATTGATAATGAACATGTAAAAGTTAACGAAAAAAAATTATTTGGATCAAATAGACTTATGAAATAATTTACCTAATACATAGGAATAAGGCCAGATTTTAACTACTATGTAGTATGGGAAATGCTAAGATGCATAAATAAGACTAATTCCAGAACAAACCTAGAGGTGAAAAGGACACTAAGATGTCTTCTTTGAGCTTCTAATGGTAATTACTCAAAGTTGAATTGCTATGTTCATTTTAAAAAATAGTGCCTTGTATCCATAATAAGTCCAGTTTGACAAAAATAGTTGAATTTAATCTTTCCAACCAAGATTTTCACCCTCCCAAAATTATTTTAAAATTTGAAATTACTTTTAAAGTTCAAAATTTAAAAAGTAATTTAATCAGTAATTCTTGTTTTACAAAATTCAGGGATTTCTTCTGAATCTCTTGAAAGAGTAGGAGTACCTGTAATGGAACAAAGTACATTAATGTATTATTCAGTATTTCAGACACCTTCACTCCTAACTCAGAAAGAACTCATTACGACTGAGAATTTTTTTCTTTTTTCTTGTGGACCCTCATCAGGACTGCACCTCAGAGGTTTCATTTTGTAGGAGCTAGAATTGGTTTTGGAAGTTCTCACATGAATTTTCTGGATCCAAAATAATTTCACCAAGTGCCAGGTGTAAACTGCCTCTGTATCAAACTGTCATCAACGTAAGTGCTCCCACCCAGAAACAAGATCATTTTTGATATACAGCTTATACAACTTCTACTTTGTAGTTCTCATGTGGTTCAACATTAGAACTTCATCTCCGCTTACAAAAAAATATTTTTTTTAAAAGACACATTGTCCTCTTAATCACACTACTACACTATCTGTCAAAGTAACCAATTTGTAAAGCTATAGGGTGAAAATACATTCCAATAAAGCAAACACCTACAAGGACAGTAATTCACTCAAGGTATTTCACTATAACACATCATGACTTTAAATGAAGTGGTGATTGTTCATAACTGGATTGTGATTCGAGATGAGTTGCAATGAGAAGAGTCAGTGAAAATCTTGTTTATATTTAGAATAAGATTAAAAAAAGAGATGTTAGATGAAAAGCAAATAATTAAAACTGAAACATTTTTTTTTTATTTAGAGTGTAATGTAACTTATTTTTTAAAGGATCACATATTTGGTCTTTGATTTCTTTTATTTATCCCTTTTTCCTCTACAGAATATAATAAAATCAATATTATTCTAAGGTGTCTTTGATACTTTTTTCAGATATAACTTTTTAAATTTCTTTTAAATTTTAGGAAAAGAATAAAAAGAAAAGAACAGGGAAAGGAGTAAGCAGAAGATAATAACAAAGATACTAATCTGAAGTAAAACTATACTTAAATGTTGCGTTATTTAAATCAAGCCTTAACTTTGGATATTCATGTAGAAAAAAACCCAGCAAAATCTATACTTTTTTTTTTTTTTTTTTAGTAAATCACTGATTTTTTCGTAAGCCCTTTGGGGAAGGACATCCTAAATTATGTGTGTATATCAGACTTAAAGGAATGAAGTCTGCATTCTGATAGGCTGTTAAATTTAAAGTTATTAAGTAGAATTCTAATAAAAAGATAGGAAAAAATAATATGAAAATTTTGAGTACTTTTACCACAAAAGAAATTTTCTTATCATGTCCAGTCTTCCATCAAGAATGTTAAGGCATGAATTTGAATGCTAATACAAAGAATAAAAGGAAGAGTAAAAAAAATGTATTTGGAACACAGCATACCATAAAATGCTGAAAACTATATCACATTAGAAAAGATTCAAAAAAAGAAATAAAAAAAAAAAGGGTGTCTCTTGAAAAGGTTTGAAAGACTGTCAGTTCTTAGCAGTAAACCAATATTTCAATTTCTGGGCCCAAGGGACTGTTAAATAACAAGCAATTATTTCAGACAGAAGGAGATGTAAATGGTGACATTCAAAAACTTGTGAAAAGATACTGTTAAAACTGATTTGGTACCTTTTAGTGTGTTGTAGCTATGCAGTTCTACATATCACCAGGAGTATTTATGCCCTGGAGAAAGACCAAATAATAAGGGAATACTCATCAAAAATCCAGAAAGATGGTATATCTTGATGTAGCCAACCAAAGTGTATTGAAGAACAACACAATCAATTGTAAATTAAATATTAATTCCCTCTAATGAGTTTAAGAAGGTATTGACAAATAAATCAGATTCAAAACTTATTTCTTGTGTAAAATCAAATGTGATATGATCATTTTAGTTATGTTTTTAAAGGATTGTGTTTAAAGTTCAATTATAAATTTGAGGTGTAGATGTGAAAGCAGGTGAGAATTCTATTACAGCACCTATCTACTTGTACAAAAAATGGAAAAGTGAAGCTCATTACTGAGTTTTTGTAGTTTATATCAGAAAATCAGTAGTGAAAGGCAGGTGTCACATTCTGAAAACTTATTTTAATAACATATTTTGGCCATACATTAAAAAACTGAAAATCTTGTAAAAACAATGCATGTAGTCATACAGTCTAGACAATCAGTATTCTGCTGTTCTATTCGCAGATTCAGTAAAGATTCATATAGATAGAACTGAGCCTGAAAATCTTCCCAGTGTTAATATGTACTATTTTTTATTCATTTATTCATATTCTTTGAGTATGTACGATGCCTAGGTAAATAGCACCCTAATCCCTAATGAGGGCTTATCTACACTACCAGAACACAAAATGTGAGAGAAGAAATAAAATAGCCCCCCAACGCACAGCATAAAATTTTTTTACTCTGTATTGCCTGTGTTCACATCTGCAAACCCTGCAGTGAGTTGCAGCAGCTCGCCAGATCCTGTAATTTACAGCAGTGCCAAGTGAAGACTATTGCAACAGAAACCTATTCTCCTCATCAAGCATGTCCTTGCACACATCCTTTTCCTTATTGCGCAAACAACACAGAGGGTGACAGCCTGTGCTCATGCAACAAATAAGAATTGTGACTACTTGAACTTTATGCTTTCATTCCCCTAATGATTTGCAATTCTTAATCCCCCAGTAAAGAAGTAGTCCTGTGAGAATGTATAAATAAATCTGTTAATTATTACGTGTTAAAATTAATTTAAATTATTTTAAAATAAATTCAACACAGTATTAGACACTGACATTTCTGTCCCAAGTGGTCTTATCAACACACTAGTGTTGTAATTTCCTATTTAGTTAAAACTGACTGAATTGTTATGCAAGTTATCACTTCGGATTTCTTTAATGATGTAAGGAAGTTTCACATTTTGTGGAGGCTGGAGAGAAGAAAAACAAAACCAACAACAGAAAAACACCACTTGTGAAAATGTCAATGAGTTGCTATATTTCAAAATGATCACTGTCTAAATGTTCTAAATAATATTGGGGCTTTAAAGTGTCACCTACAGATTTTTTTTTCTTGCATCACATTCCATTTTTTCTTTATCTTTTAACAAAGTAAGGTTTCTGCTATTTTCATTTAAAATAGAGAGAATAGATCACTGTTCTTCCTGGTTTTCTCAGTAAGAGGCACTAGAGCAAACCCATTAGGCATCTAAGTTAAAAAGCTAGTCTCTTCCTTTTTTGATTAAACTAGACATCTTTTTATTTTGTCCATGCAGTCAGTTCTTTTTTCCAGAAGAGTCCTGAATCTAGTCAAATAAATCTAGTTTACTTACTGTCAGACAATTTCTCGGAGTTTATAAGAGTTTAGCCAATTTTTGCTTATCCTTGTATTTTGGCATACGATCCTCCAGACAGTAGTTTAAGAAGGGAGGGAGGGAGGGAGGCAGGGAGGGAGGGAGGGAAGGGAGGAAAGGAAGGGAGGAAGGAAAGGAGGGAAGCAGGAAAGGAGGGATGGAAGGAAGGAGGGAAGGGAGGAAAGAGGATAGGAACTAGCACCTTAAGTACAGAAACACTGAAACAAGAAATTCGGGCAAAGAGTGAACAACTGTAACACATGCACTAGTTATCTGCAGGATATACCCACTTGAGTGTGAATAGTGCCAGAAAATGATAGATAATGGGCCATACACTGCACAAGTTTTATTATGAAGAATGAAAGGTTAGAAGAAGGTGGGGAAGGACAGAGATGGGGACTATAATAAAATATAATCTATATAGCAAGATAATATTATCTCTGGGATTTTGGATTGATTTGACATTGTAAAATCGTAACAGACTACAAATGAAGAAACATTCAGTAAAAAAATATGCCTCTGCAGGATTAAGGTGGTAATTTTGAATTTAATATATTACTAAGGTAAACATAAATAGTTTACTCTGGGACAAGATTTCAAAATCTATCACTTTTTGTCTATGACATCTATTTTCATTTGGCTTGATTATTTATGATGATACAATAGTAATGCATAATAAGAGTGTTTTGGGTCAGAAGTTTCCTAGAGCCTTTTTAGGGAAACTTACATACTATAACACATAATAATAGTATATGTATATTTAGGTGACATATGGAAAAAAATATGAGTCAGAGACAGCATCCCTAGACATTTCAGAAATCCTGTTTCAAAGAAGTATAATTTTTATTCTGAGAATTATAAATGTTAGGCACTGTTATTTTTAAAATCATCTCATGGTTGCACCACTTATTAAGTTAAATTAAACATTTTGTATTTAACTGAAAGGAGAATAAGGTCTTCATGGTCTTCACATATTTATAATTAAGGCAAGAAGCAAGCATTAAAATCTTCTACTGTGAGTTTCAGTGTGGTTCCTCTGTTCTCTTCTCTACATTTAAGCGGCTGCTTTCTTTCCACATTTTATTGCATGAGGCCATCACTGGCCTGTGGTTGGCTAGTCAGTGGTTCAGAGTATCTAACAGGCTCCAATATTGTTCTTCTTTTGGGAACTATATGTAACAAAATTGTTCTGTAAATTTCTCAAATGATAAGAGCACCTTTCAAGCATTATCAACATAGGTTTGACAGTGTAACATGTTAACCTACTAAAGCATTCTTAACTTACGAACAGGAAAAAAAATTAAAGGCTTTGCTGCTGTGAGATAAGTATTTTCTGGGTTTGTTTGTTGCTTTCTTGGTTTTTTTTTTGTTTTCTGGGGTTTGTGTTTTTGTGGTTTTGGGTTTTTTTCTGACTTTTACATTTTTGGGGTTTTTTTCCAGTTTAATTCTTATTTCATTTGTATTAACCAGTCAACACTGGAGATGCATGTCTCCTCTTTAACATGTAGATCGATACCAAGCGTCTGGACAATAAGAGAGAGGAGGCATACACTCTGTCAACTTCGACCATCAAATAACACATTGTATTGGTAGTCAGTCCTAAAAAATCTGTTGAGAGTATAAACTATGATATATGTCCTTTTTCTTAATCTGAAATACATGTTGGAAAAGACAAGTGCTATCTGGAGTGTATGAGGAAAAATAAAAAAACGCTGTCAATAACGATTCAACTGTAAAGCAAAATGCTCAAGGAAAATGAAGAAGCAATGAAGTTTCATTGTTACAAAGAAAAAAGTTAAAAGAGTAGAATTGCTCTTTCAGGAAATATGGAAGAATTCAAGTTATGGTAATGGGTAGAGGAGTTGAAGCCTATGTTCAGAGGCTGGAACATGATATTTTTATGCAAAAAATTATGACACATGTCAGAAAAGTGAAATTTACAAGAAATTAAAAGGACTGAGGTATAAACCTGAATGTCTGAACACAGTGTATTATATATCCAAATGGGATTTAACAGACTAAAGTTATGCTAAGGACAAAGAACGAATCTGATGTAGCAAATAATTCTTATTTTTAGCAATTTCAAAAACAAAGAATATTTTTTATGACATCATTATTTGAGAAATGCCTAGAAACTATTCAAGGAATTAGAAATTCCTTGAGCTGAAAGGCTACTTGATCAGTGTTACAGGAAAACAGGAAAAGATTGACCAATACCTCTTATTTACATCCACAAACAGTATAACACTTGTCATGTTTTGTGAAAAGCCTCAACACAAAGGCAGAAATCTCTCATTTCATAGCTAAAGATACTAATGTTGCTCATCAGTCCCTAGGAAGTTTTTACCACTTTAAAATTCCTGTTGTGAAGAAATAATTTCCTTGATGAGCACTGGGCAGAAGATTTCTGAAGAAGGAAAATTTTGGTCTACTCTGTCATATGCTTTGAAGACAAATTCAAAGATAAACCTGCTTCTTTGGAAAACCAAACCAAACCAAATCCCGAAGAGTTACTTGTTGTAGTAAAGGTATTCCTGACAACTTTACATAATTATTATCTCATTAGGTCTCAATATGTGTCTAACTTGAATATCAAACCACAAATATGAAATTGTTGCCATGATAGAAAAATATGTTGACGTATAACTAAAGTCTAACAAAGATTTTTACAATGGTAAAAAAATCAACTGTATACAGCCTTGCTTTCAGATTTGTGACTAATGTAGAAATATATAATGAACAGTCTTCCAAAACCATTGATTTTTAAGCTCAGTTCCACAGGATTATTGCTTATGATGAGCAGAAACAGTCAGACCACCCATAAATTCCTGGAAGTATGGAAGTGCAAGAGGCCAGAGATCGTACTGTATAAGATATTTAACAAAGAAATTTATATTTAACATGGAGTGAAAAGCAGAATGATAAATATAAAAAAATTATAAGTGAATATACGTGTATGTGTATTATATAATTATATATAATATAAATATATACTATACTTGTAACTCTTGTTATGTGATTCACTAGCAGAATGACCACATTTAACAGTTTCATTGAATAAAATAAGTAAATACTGACTAGAAGCCTCAAACTTTATGCTCAGTTTTCTGCTGTTCGGTGAGATAATTTATCCTCTTCATAAATATTAATGGCTAAAAAAATACATTTGTATTAAAGACAGAAAAGAAAATTCTAGGATATTAGATCAATAAGGGAACAGTAACTCGTCCTTAAAGTATTAGAATTTATGATCTTTTCCTCTGAATAAAAAATTCTTAGCCAAAGTGGCTTGCAGCTTGGTACGACACAGTCTCTCTTCTGCAGTAACTGTCAATCAATCAGAGGTTCCATTTGGTAGTGTAGCCCAGTTTAATTTGAACAAATCCATCAATTTACCATTTTCCTCTAGCAGGTTCAGCTAACAGTCACATGTTGCTCCCTTGAGATGCACATGTAGACAATGACTGACCTTACTAACAGCTCCTGCAAATCATACCACATCCCAACAGTTACTTGTACATGCCATGCCACATGATACAGCCCTTTCTTAGTGGCAGGATTTGTGTCACCTGTTAAGCAAGAAAAATATAGGGTTTTTAAGTATCCATGCCCATTTTTTCCCTCCATTTATCTCTCTCCATTTCCATCAAAAACAACAAAGCACAGTCCAGAAAACTCTGGATTGCCTTCGCCTGAATTTCTGAATCAAAATAAGGAAATGACGACGTTTTGCTTACATTTTGGATCTTAATTGTCAGACTTGCATACACAGTCACTTAAATTCACTCTCTCATCCACACACAGACACTCACAGATATATATGCGTATGTAGAGGGATAAATATATTATTTAAGAGTTATATGCAATTCTCAGGTAAAGCAACATTAAAACTATCAAGGAAGCTTATGTTATTATCCTGGTATAAAAATGTAGTATTTTTTGACTTTGGTCAGTTGCAAGACATGAAATCTTCAATTAGGGAAAAAATAATCATATTTTGTGATCTAAAATTGTTCTATATCAGCTTTCGTGTTGCAGGAAGAATTATTCAGTACTGAGAGCCAAGTGTCCAGAATTCAGCGGTGTACATCCTCTTAATTTACAAAACAGCAATACATGGTCATAATTTACCTCCAGTGAGGTCCAGAGGTCTATCTAAATTTGTGGTAACTTTTACATCAATAGAATTACTCAAAATTAATAATGCTGACCTCTAAAAATCTAACTGGACTCATGCTCAAAAAATGCATTAGGAAAAATCACATCAAAATGCAGCTGAGATTATTGTAAGGTAATAATGCCACAGTTGATAACTCATAGAGGAGAAATAGATGTAGTTGTGATTTAGTACACTACCTGTACTCTAAGTATAACCGTAGTGTTTTGAATATTTTAAATATTCTCCTAATTTTTTCACTTATAAGAAGTAATCAAATACTTATTTTGTTATACCCAATAATTTAGTTTCAAATAGGTAGGTAACTTCTGTATTATAAATACAGTGAAAGATTTAAAACCATTCCTAAAGACAAGTTTGCATTTTTTTCTTCCAAACTTTCTTTATGGACAGTGCATCTTTCTGTTAACTCCTAACAAATAAGTTAAAAACAACAACTAAATCATATTTCTCCTTTTACTGAGAAGTTGAAATAGTGCATTTCTTGTACAAAATATAACTCGAAGAAACTATACCACTGAATTTGTTAGTATTCTCAATATATTGGAGGCAGCCATAACAATTTTGCCTTCATGGTATTCCAGAGAAACTGAGATATGAAATCAGTGTGAAGAAAGACATTGTAGACAATATAAGCAGGAAAAATTGCTAACCAACTAAAAATATATTGGCTTATTAATATTTGAGCTTTACCTAAAGAGGGAATGAAAGAATGGAGAAATGAACACAGCTTGCTTTAAATTCTAGCATGTTTCTTTTCCTGCATATTTATCTATGTTTTCAATTATATGTCAATAATCTTCTAACCAAAACATTATTTGAAATGTGAACTTGAAGTTCAGCACTTTGTTCCAAAACACTGAAAACTAAAATTTAGAGTTTATCTGTTTTGTTTTTTTTTTTTCCCAACACAAGTTCTAAGTATTTTTTTCTATTCTAGGGAATTTTCTTAGTGAAAAAATATTTTTCTGGAAAAAAAAATCTGTTAATGTTTCACTGCTTTTGGCATCTCCTTATAAAAGGGGTAAGACTGACTTCATTCACATCTTCAATGTTTGCTGTACTGTTCAACCACTATTTCATGATTAGTGTAACCAATATGCAACACAGAAAGATCACTTCAGAGATCTAGTTCTTATTCAAGATTCTTAGACCAGAAAAAAAACAAACTGTAAGTGACTCTTTAGCTGGATTTTTTTTAAAGTCCCCGCACTGCTTGTTCTTGACAGGCTTATGAATGGTCATGGCAGAACTTTTCCTGAAAGAGGATAGCAGATGTCTCAACTCATAGATTTTCTCCTTCATTCCTCTTTTTGTATAAGGATATCTGTTAGATTTATAAGGTCTCTTAGAGCACTGTTAAAATATATAGAGGATCCCTGATCAGTGATCACCTCTGAATGTGATTTTGGTACTTATTTAAATACATTGTAATGTAAAAATATTTGCTGAACTTTAATAAAGCCTTTGACACCATTTCTCACAGTATTCTGCTTGAGAAACTGGCTGCCATTGGCCTGGACAGGCACACCCTCTGCTGGGTGAAAAGATGACTGGATGGTCGAACCCAATGAGTTGTGGTAAATGGAGTTAAGTCCAGTTGGAGGATGGTCACGAGTGGTGTTCCCCAGGGCTTAGTGCTCTTCCCCAGGGCTCAGACCAACGGGATGAGGTTTAACAAGACCAAATGCTGAGCCATTCACTTGGGACACAACAACCTCGTGCAGCCTTACAGGCTTGTGGAAGAATGGTTGGAGAACTGCCTGGCAGAGAAGGACCTGGGGATATCACTTGACAGCCAGCTGAATATGAACCAGCAATGTGCCCAGGTGGCAAAGAGGGCCAATGGCACCTTGGCCTGTATCAAAAACAGTGTGGCCAGCAGGACCAGGGAGGTGATTTTGTCGCTGTACTCAGCACTAGTGAGGCCACACCTCGAGAACTGTTCTGGGCCCTGTGTTCAGAAGGACATTGAGGTGTTGGAGCGCGTCCAGAGAAGGGCGACGAGGCTGGTGAATGGGCTAGAGAACAAGTCCTATGAGGAAGGCTGAGGGAACTGGGGTTGTTTGGCTTGGAGAAGAGGAGATTGAGGGAAGACCTCATCGTTGTCTATGGCTGCCTGAAACGAGGCTATGGAGAGTGAGTGTTGATCTCTTCTCAAGTGACAGATGATAGGACAAGGGGAAATGGCCATAAGCTGCACCAGGGAAGGCTCAGACTAGACATGAAAAAGTTCTTCGTTGAAAGGCTAGTCAGGCACTGGAACAGCTGCCAAGGGAGATGGCTGAGTTGCCATTCCTGGAGGTGTCTAAAAGATGAGTTTCTCAGGGATATGGTTTAGTAAGTGGACAGGTATGGTTGGATTTGATGATCTCAGAGGCCTTTTCCAACCAGAAGATTATATGACTCTAAAAGACAAAAAGGAGAATAATATGTTAAGAATTCTTTCCTGAGAATTGTGATTACCAATATGTGAATTAAACTGTGAATAGCCGTGCTTCTAAGAAAACAATCTCAGTCTTTCTCATGAGTCTCAATGTAGAAAAATATTGATTTTAAAGACGCCTGGAAGAAATTAGTAGTTTGGTTAATGGTTCTGAATATAAACACCGAGGTTTTTCAAATTATCAAGGAATTCCTCTGCAACTCTTTCCCAAAAGATAATGAAAAATCTAGATCATAATCTTGTCAATTTGCTCTGCCATTTGGTTTGTTCATACAAAACCAGAAAAGATAATACAAAATTAGAAACAAATATGAGAAAAATGTGCTGAGAAGTGAAAATTAATCAAGATTTCAAAAAAAAAAATCCTGAGACAAACTAATGATAAAAAAAGTAAATTGAAATTTCTGTGAGAATAATCATGCATTCCAATGCATATGTATTTTGACTAATTCAGTTTTTAAAGGGCTAAGTGGCATCAGACATGGCTGCAAGACTTTGAGTATTTAATCTATCTGAGGCATAGTTATAGTTTATAGAATGGAAGTTTGGGTTTTGAGATATATACACTATTTGTGTTTTGAAGTGGTTTAATATTTACTTTGTCTTATATAAAATTGTAAATATGATCATTTTTAAAACCTCTTAAGTAAAAAATTCTGCTCTTCGTAGTCATGCCAAATAGCCTTACAATCTATGCTATATTCAGTGAATTTGAAATGACTAAAGTAATACTTAGCACATCTAAGGATGACAAAAAATAATAGTTACTTTGTGGTTTCACAATTTTTATTTTGTCACTTGCAGTTGTTTATTTTTCAAAGAGCATTTTCTTGCTTTCTTTTTTCTTCCAGTCCTCTCTTTTCTGTCTAATTTCCATAAGACACAAAGAGAAATGAAAAAAAGACCCAAACACATGTACATTGTAAAGTTAAAAGAAAGCAGTGGTTTTGCATAACCTTAGCTGTGTAGAAATTGCAATATCACTCATATACTAGAAATGAGTGAAGCAGTAACACACAATGAACCTTCCCAGAAGATAAATCTCATAATCACAGAACTCAGAAGAGCGTTGGAGGTATAAATGGCATTGAAGACCTATTCACAGGAGCGATTTAAATCAAACAGCATTTAGATATTGTGAACACAGATCTCTTAGTTTAAATTTCCCATAACCTATAGTTCTTACTGACTGCTGGTTCTCTTTATGAGTAAAGTCTTTGAACTGCAAGCACTGCTGATTTGCTTTGATGAACAGGAAGCCCTACTTAAAAAGACCAAACTTCAGAAAGCATATAAATGCCAATCAATGCTTTTCATATATAATAATATTTCATGGCAAACAACTAGACTGAAAATATCTTGCTTTTTTTGTATAGTGCTAAATCATGACTAGTTTATTGAAACAAGTGAGAATTTCTCTGAGTAATCCTTTGCCCACAAGGGCAAGGGAATAAACAGGGCATTTAAACAGTTGTCCAGAAGGTTTATCTGCCAGTTAAATTGCATAAGATATTGCATAGGGTTTCGAGGTAACTAAGGGAAAATGAAAACGGATTTCCATGATTTAGCTGCTGGATCGGTCCTTAAGTTCTGTAACTGTCACTTTCCAGTGGTATCTGCTGCATTATGAGTCGATGATTCTAGTTTTTATGTCCTTATTTACTATCATCTCCTTGACTTAGTATTTAATAGGAGTACAAAATGCTACATTTCCATTTAAAATGTTCTAAGATTCACAGAAAATGGCAAACAAATCTAGTTTAATCTAAAGTAATATTGGTATATATTCACTACGTTGACCACAGGAAACTCTGTTTGGTTTTACTATAGGGTAACCAGGACACAAGGATGAGTTTTATATCTTAACATAAAGTGGTATGGTATGTCTCCTGAAGCCAAAAAATAACTTCTATTCCTCAATATTTCTCAGTAGATTTTCAATCTGAGCACTTCCTTGTGTTTCTTGGCAAACTGTCATTTTCAAAGGACTACAGCTAAAAGATCAAAGCAATCGTCCTTTAGATGTTAGCTAAAAAAACTTGCACTCACTCATTAAAGAGTATTTAAAAGTATGTATTTTCTTTTATATCTATAATAGAATTTTACAGCCTGAAGAATCAATTTTACATCAAAGAATCAGTATTAAAGAATCAATATAAATACATAAACCATTATTCTTCTTTCTAACAAAACTTCATTGAAAGATTTGAAACATAGTATACTTCATGAACAAATGCAAAGCAATTAAACAGAGAACTTTTTTTTGCTATCTCCCTGTTCAATTTTAATCTATACTTTAGGTCCCATATAACCTTGTGCATGAGTGCATGGCACCTGAAGACAAATTTTCACCAAAGTCATTTTTGCCAGCATACACAAGTAAGACACTTAAGTATTCTGGTAAACCTATTGCCTATATAGCATAAGTTATAAGAACAAAAAGAAAAGGATTTGCTCCATTCACAAAGGTTTTATCTATTAGAACCACTTTTATGACCTGTTTGGGGAAAAATTCTAAATCAAAAAGAAAGATAGTGTTTTTCAGCTGCTGGTGATAGATTTCAAAACCTGCCTATGCAGAGAGTCAAAAAACTCATCACAGACCATGAAGATCATTGATTATGAAAGAATATGACTATTTCATTTCCAACTTATGTTTTTTATGGACTTTATGATTAGATTCTAGACCTGAAGTACTGAGGGAAATAAAAAACATGGACATTTTTAATACATTGTTTCAGATAGTGCAATTGTTCTGGAAAATATGCAGACTATTACGTAACGGGGAGTTGCAATATGTTCCTTAAATTCTTACTATTAGAAAATGATTTCTTAAAATAAGAGGGTTGTGTTGTGAGGCTGTCTCAAGCCCTAGCTCCCCGTGCCTCTGGAAGCAAACAGAACTTTCAAAGAAAAACTATACTGTTGTAAAAGGTGGCTGTTCTGTCCGTGGTTGATGCTGATTTCAAAATTTGATGTATTTGATACTGTAAAATAGTTCATAGAACTGTAATCATTGATGTGGAACACTTAAACAAATTTTTATAATCCTTATCCAGCTTCAAAATGTCAGTACTCTAAGGTTACTACCTGGAGAAAGAGCTCAATCAAGTCAGCAGTTGCTCTAATAATTTCTGCCAAATATACATAGAGTGAATATGCTATCCAGTTAGTGAGAAAGTGTGGGAGGAGACACTAACCACAGATAAAATCACAAAAATATATCATTATGTGACGTTGTTACCATTTATCTCTTCTCACAAAAATAGTTCTGGGTACAAAAAGAATGCAAGTGGTATGATAACTTTCAGAAAGTTTACTGCTTTCCTTAACCACAAAAACTGTAGAAATTGTACTCCTCCTTTCCTTAGCCAGTTGAGATCAGAAAATATTTGCTGTTACAACTGTGAATCACAACCAAGTTACTGTCCAGGAAATGTAGTTTATTTAATCCCATTTTTCATATCCTTTCCTTCAGCTGCAGGGATATATTAATACCCATTTACATCATGGGTACTGAAAATAGCTCTTTCCTGTTATGATTTAGATCACAATCTACAATTTGCTATTTCTGATTTATTTTTTTATTCTGAAAAAATTACTTAAAATTAAAACTTTTAAAAACTGTCATTCAGACCTGTGATTGAAAAGGCTAAGGACCGGAATGTTTTGGTTTTTTATGAAATACGCAATAAATTACAATTATGATTATTATAAAATTCATAGTTAATTCCTATATAGTTACTATATGAATGAACATGTAAGCATACCTATGGGGACATGTATTTAAGTGTTATTTATAGGCAGTGTAACGTATATGCTATATAACACAAGGTTTGGTTATTTTAACCTTATAAATTAGAAAGATGTACTCAACTCCATGTAAAGTTCCTAGATTCTGACATGCTTCTTTGTCTACTTGCATAGATCTCCTTAGCTCCATAAAATGATACACTTTATTTTTAACAGTAGCTTGAATTAGTAGGGGCACAGAAATACATTTTAAATGTTCTTTAAACCAAATTTATTACTGAAATTTGGCATAGCCAAGGTCTTGTGTCCTTGTTTATCCCCATTGACCTCATTGTGGCTCTGCTACAAACACAGATTCATCTACTGTATATTCAGTAAAGGACTGAGTATTATATTTTTAGTTGTGAAGTTACAACAAATGTCTACTGAACTTAGTGAAATCCAGATGCTGTGTAGAATAAAGTACTAGTCACTGAATATACAGTCAGGATAACACAATCTAGTTGTATATGTACTAATCAGTGTAGAAAGTACCTGGAACAGTGGAAAGGTTTAAATACAATCCCCTCCAAAACCAAGAATAAACAGAGTAAACAGATATTTTTATATTTATATATAAGTAAGCAGAGATTTAGTTACTTAATTTCTTGAATATTATTTTGTACTTCTGAATGAAAAAGAAAAGACAAAACACAAAGTGTCTAATGACTCCCTGAAGCATCTCAATTCTTTTTCTATTTGATCTGGTTCTGTTGACTGACAGCTTAATAAATTTTCAGACATTTAAAATATTGATCTCAATATTTTCTGGACCAACTAAGGAGCTTTCTGACATTTTTAGCTATACATACTCTTACATCTTTTAATTGTCACATTTTTTTTAATGTATAGCATTAATAATAAATGTACTAACCTGAAACACTGATTTTTGTCTCTTCCATAAAATAGCTGTACTGAATTTCTAAAGCATGATTATCATAAAATATTTTGTTACTGTCTGGAGACAAATACAGGTAGCTCAGTTAAAACATTCTCTGACAATAACAATTTCACATGCCTCTCTCACAGAAATGGTTTGTTAGAGACTTTTATGCTCTTAGAAACCTTGTCATGGATGAAAAGCTAACCTGTTAGTAAGGATTTAGAAAGACTGTGGAATACAGACTCTATTTTGTAACAAAAACATTTGGTTAATCTGCTTTAGCCACTGATGAACACTCCATCACTGAAAAAAAATGACATTTTGGTGGTAGTCCCTAGATGCATGTTAAGGTAAAATAGTGATAGAAAGGTGCTAAATGAAGGCTTATCAGGTTACCATACATCAGAACTGTGATAAAGCTCCTTCAGGAAACTATCAAATGGAAAAAGAGTCTATTCAGAAGTGTTTGACAGAAGACACACCATTACAATGGAACCTATCTAATTGACAGCACATCTTAAGTGTGGAATTTCTACTACACAGAACCTGGTGACTGCATTGACTCCTGTAGTCTGTGTTAAGTTCAGTCTGTTTTAGGGTCAGTTTTGTGAGTTAACCAAAACTAGGTATCTGTATAAGCAGGCAGGAAATCTTGCAACAACAAGCTTCCTTATCTTTTTGCAGCTGTCAACCTCCATTAGAAACAAATGTGAAGTTCATAAATGATGAATGGTAATGCATGTCTGCACCTCAGTAATGGGTTTTTTTTGAAAACTATTTATACTAGACTGACTTACCAAAATTCTTCCTAATTTTAAGGCTGGTCCTCAGGACTCTCAGAAGTTCTCAGGTTCATGTCATCTTCCAAGTGATTTGTGGAAGGAGAAGATGCATCCATTTGGACACAGGCAGGAGCCATTAATTTGAATAAGCTTTTATTTCGGTGCTTTCTGTTTAGCCATCCTACTCCTGATTGTATATGTCCTTACAGAGCTCTGTTGCCATTGACCAGAATCTTGGGTTTATCAGAAATTGTCAGAGAGTTCAAAGGATCAAATTTTAAAATAAGCTACATCATTCATTCTTGCTTAAAAGACTTGAGTAAAACAAGAGACATTAATACGGAGAATTAAATAAACAAACAAACAAACAAATACATAAATAAAGGTCAGGCCACTGGTTAAAACTCTGGCTTGGTTTTGGATATCCTAAATTCCCATATGACCTTATGACCTTTCTTGAAGGATAAATATCAGACGGTTTAGGCATCTAAATAAGTAGAGTTTGAATAGATTAAGAACATTACTTCCTTTCCTTACAGGCACATATTTACTATTTGCAGTAAAATATTCTATACAGTGTGTACTTCAGTATAGCTTACGACATGCTAGTGGATATTTTGAAAACATTTATGAACAGCTAAACCCTTTATATTTAACCAGGAAGTTAACATTAACACTTTTTTGCCTCACATACTGCAGACTTGCAGTTGAAGAAGATATTAACTGAAGATATTAACACTGGGAAACACACAAAAACCAGGGACATTTCACAAGAGAGAGAAATTGGAGTCTTTGACAAAAGAATTCCATTTAAGCAATGGTGCTAGCTCAAGAGGAAAACAAGACTTAGCAAGAGAAAAAGGAGTTTTCTTAATATATACATATATATGTCTTTGGTACACGAGTAAGTGAATTCAGTAGTTGAAAGGGTGCAGGTAAAAGGAATTACGAGGCCAAGTTGTAATGCAGTGTATTCTGGAATAGTATACTTCTTCACATAACATAGCTACCCAGTAAATTATAGATTGTCACACAGTTGTAGGAGGAAAAATGAGATGATGATTCCTGAAACGAGCTAGAAAGCCTCTTAAAACCTTTTTCTGTGAAAAATACAGGAAAGACGAGATGCACACGTACTATTGCGCAAGTATAGCTATATAGATAATTTGATCTTGTATTTGTGCTTAGAATCTTCTTTCCATTACATCATTTCAGATAGGACAAAAGTTAGACAGAGCTATGAAAAGATTTTTTTCCTGACAGTCTTTATAACCCTCTTACCTATGAAACAGGCTGGAATGGTAAAGTTCTATGTTGTTTCACAATTTTATCTGTGTGTTAAATGAGTAAATTTCTTCTTCTGTTTAACGACTTTTGTTTTCTTTCTGGAAATGTTACATTAGCTATTTTTTTTTTCTGGTAGAAGAGGAAGAGAGAGTAGCATGAACTTGCAAAGGAAAGGTTTTGTATTCAGCAGGAATATTTGAAGAAATTCTGTGCAAACAGACATTGGAATTTACAGTCAGATATTTCTAATTTTTTTAAGTTAAGACACAAGTATGGGTCTTAACTAAAAGTGCACTAAAATTTCACTAAGCAACATCTTAAATGGGCTTAATTGATATCAGTATCTGTCATGTACAAAACCAGAATAATTGATAGGAAGAAAATTTAGGATTATTCTGCGAAATTTTCACTCTGATTTGAGTACTGGGGACATATCCTGAAAAAAATACAGGTATGCATATTAATGCTTTACAATATCCACATATTAAAAAGAAACAGAATATCCTCTTTCTTCTGATGTGTCAAACATATGCACTATTAAAGTAGGAGTATCTCCATCAGCAGAGGCCTTGTGGTAAAAAAAGAAGAGAAAGAAAACTAACACCAGTATCTAAAGCCAATTTTGTTAACATTCAATATTTCAAAAAAGTTTTAATGAAAATATAACTGCAGGAAACTTGAGCAATTTTGTGATAAACTGACATAGCTTTTTAAAGTTGTTATGTTAAGATAACACTGTTGTTAACAACAGCAAAACTTCTAATTTTTTTCATACTGCCTAAGAACTCTGTGCAGGTTTAAAAGTGTTCAACAAAATTATTGACTAATTCTGCTTTCAGAGTATTATCTGTCCCCACTGATGTCAGCTTTTGAAATGTGTATGTTCTGGAACCAGAATTTGGTACTTATTACTGTAATATCTCAACAGTAATGGGAGTGATGGATATCTGGGGAACATTTCATCGACTGCCAAAGTGCACCCACCTCCTGGGGAAAAGTTATTCCAACGTAAACAGTTTAGACGTTGCCAACTTGCACAATATTTGATATTTTCTCAGTGGCTCAGCTGGTCTCTAAGCTTCACATATGCAGATACAGATTTTATTTGGATAAGAAAAAAATTTTTATTACTTGGGCTAGAGGTGGGGGTGGGATGATGCTTGAAACACTGAAGGTTTTTAGCTATGAAAACTGCAATGCCTTATTAAAAATATGCATTCTTTATTTTTTATTATTATTATTTAAATTTATAACCTGCAAGGGAAGAACAACTTGTACTGAGGACTTAGGAAAGCTACACTGTGTCTTTTAAGTCGTTGTTATTGATAATACTATGCTTTAGGAAGAATAAGTAAATACGGAATGCATTCACACTCCAGGGAAGCCATTAAAATCCTAATTGCATAAAGATATTCAGGGTTTTTTTTTCTACTAGTTTCTAGAGAGCAAAGCTATCTTCTTCTCACAAATAAATGGTGGAAATCTCCATTCCACAGAAATAACTCTATGTTAGGTATTTTCTTTACTTTAATAAACTTTGCTTAACAATTAACGTACAGAGGAGGAATCCCTGAAGTTTTGTTCATGTTGAAATTCTTAACAGATAAGACATCAGCCTCAAAACAGCATTACAAAGTTTAAATGAATTGCATTGATTTTTTGTCTAATAATTACTAGTCGGTATATTACATAGAAACATAAAATTACTTTAAAAAAATCAACACATTTTCTTAATTTACTCAAAGGTGGGATTTTCACAGCTAGACTTCCTTGCTAATAGTTTGAGACAGAACAGGCTCAAAATGAGTTATCTCAATGTAAATGGTTTAATGAAAGTTTCCAATGGTCACTTCTGAATTCGACTTGGATTTAATGGAGCAGGTTTTCTCACAACTCTGTGTGCTTCCAAGCAGCGATGTTAATCCTTAGGAATGCTGGAGAATCACTGGGTAAATTGATAATAGTACATTTTTACAATTCTGTCAAGTATAGCCACAATTAAAAAGTCCCTTTGTGTACCGAATACAAAGGCTTTGCAAGCCGCAAGTGGTCTGTGGGCTGCGATACAGAGAATCTTAAGCTGGTGGATATTGACGTAGCCTTATTAAAGTCAATGGCATTAACACCTCTTTTATACCAGCTAACAATCTGGCCTGTGATCTGCCCCCTACCCTCTCCATTATACACTGTGTTAACCGATTGTCAGGCATCCCCTTGAGAGAAAATGTATATCCTGATATACAAACCAGTTTTACATCTACACTTAATTTCCTAACAAAAAGCCTAATCTGAAGGCCAGTAAAATAAAGAACAACTCCTAGAAAAAGTACTTAATTTCTAACTTGTTCTCTTTTTATTTTTCTTTTTAAAATGAATAACTTAGGAACAGTACAGCAAGGAAGGCAAAGACAACCTCAATAGAGCTATTATTTTCCCTCCTGCACAGGTGGTAGGCTCAACTTTTCTCCTTCCAGTGCTACAGCCAATGCAGCTGTATCAGAGCATGTATAATTAATTCATTATACATGCCTCAGTATATAATTAAGTTGGGGGGGGGGGAACATCAATGATTTTATAGAAGAGGATAAATAGGAGGCATATTAACTGATTAACATATGTAACTGATTCACAGTTTGTAGGTTTCTCCACCCCCTGGGGCAATGCAACTGCCCTCTGTAATTGAACCCTCAGCTTGTACCTTTTTTTCATTAAAAAAAACCAAAAAAAACCAGCAGAAGAACAATGTCAATGAATAAAGAGATTGTGATCAAGAGCTCAACTTCAGCCAGATTGCAATGGTGGGTAACTAAGATCTTAAGTAACAAAACTGGAGGTAGTGACGGCTGAATCAGTGTGCAGTGCTGAGCAAGACAGTGCTGGCACAATTAGAAGGTGAAGAGTTAAGCTCAGCATAGGCATAGAGATCTAGTTGCAGTGCTGGATCATATATCATGGTATTTTTTCTTCCAAGTGACTGATAACTGAACTTACTAGAATTTTAAAGCTTGTAAAAAAGAACAACCATCCTGGAAGAGATACTCATGTCCTTTTCCTGTGTGGTTATGTTGATATCTTATACAATTACCATCATCCATTTAGATGATAAATTTGGATTCACATGCTTTAGTTTTGATACTGAGAACATAGAGATAACATCAGTCTCTACCACCTCTCTCATATGGACCTCTTGACTATCTCCTCACTGTCATTATCCTGAAAGAGAACCAACAAATGTGATTATTTTTCTTCTGTCTGTTTTCAGGAGGCTAATGAATGTCTTCATCTTTTTGCATTTTTATTCCCATTGCATTGGAAAATCAAATAAGTCAGTAAAAACTGTGGTAAAGGCTTCCTTTACCATGCAAAGCGGAAGCAAGAAATATTATATAAATATGGCAGGAGCCCAATTTTGTGAAAATGTGACTTATCAGAAATAAGCAGAGTTTAAGTCAAAAGACTCTGCTGGTTTTACCAGATAGTAATTGTCCTTCTTGTTAATACAAGCTGCCAACCATCCAGCTTTATATTTATCTTTGCCTTTCCACCACTGAAAGTGTAAAGACACCTTTTGGTTGTTGCTTAGATGAGAAAATACACGTGTAAGGTTGTTTGTAATTCATGTGTGGCAATCTTCTGTGTTTCGGCAAGACTGTTGAAATATCATGTAGACTATAGTGTGAATGTGGATGCATCCATCCTCTCAAGTTATAAGTGGTTTCAATAAGGTTATTCCTGTTTTATGCAACTTCCTAAATGGATGTATTTTAGAAAGGCACTGAATACCAATATCCCAAATGCTACTTCCTACATTATTTCAGTAACTGTATGATTTAGAACTACCTACACGTACACACTGTTTTACCTCCAAACACATTGAAATATGATATGATTTCTGACCACACAGCTATGCAAGGTCAGATGACTCATTTCTATCAGAAAGCTGTTACAAAGTGTCTGTTTTCACTCCTTAAACTACTCTATAAAGGAAATTGTCACATTTTCAAGATTATTTTTCCCTTTCAGGTTTTTTTTTAATAGTAGTAGAAACAACTAGCGATTTAAGCTATCTAAAGATCGAGGTGGAACATTGCTGGCTATAGCAAGTCTGTTTGTTTTCTGTGTATTAGCAGTGCAGATGCCTTTTCTCTTTGAACAGTTTCTGAGCAGTGCAGGAGATGCATCACTGACCAGGAGTTCCAGGCAGAGTTTACACCAACACAGTTCTTGAGAGTTCCCCAGAGTCATTAACACTGGCACTGCTCAAGCAATAATGAAATTGGTCTCTCGTGTTTTTCCTTAATCTGTGTTGTCATACCAGCAATAAATAATATGAGTACAGTATGACAATCATATGTTGAGGTATACTTCAATATCTTCAGTTTGTTGGCTTACTGGTTTTGCTCACTTTGCATAAGGAGCCCGGGAGAACTGCATCTAAACTGTACAGCTGGCTTAAAAGTGCAGGGCCTCATAAACTACTCTCAAGATCAAAATATTTATCTATCAGAATTTTGGATTTTTTTGCCAAAACAAATAGAAATTTAAAACAATTTTATCACTTCCCTTTCAACATGGAAAACTACTAGATAGGCTTTTTCCCTCTTTTTTTCCTCTCCATCAGCAGGTGCCTGTAGGTTTGTTGCAGCAAAGGCTGACCATTAACATAAAAAGATAATGATGACATAAACAGATGCTTTTTTAAGAATGGTTTTCTTGCTGTTATGGTCTTTTATACTTTCAAATCAAACTCAAAATCCCAAGTCTGCAACTAGAAGAATCATGGATTTTAAAATACTCTTCTCTGTTTCAATTTACTTTTCTACGTTGGTTACTCTACAAAAGATTTTCTGCAATGTTGAACTCTCATTAATTGTACTGTGTTGCCTCTGCTTATCCAGTTAGTATGAGTTGTTCTCAAGTTCTGGAAAGATTTACCACTACAGGATTACTTTTAAGGGCTTCTTTAGAGAATAAGATATTTTGGGAGAGAACCAGACAATTTGAATTGCTGTAATTCTGTTCAGGTACTTGGGGCTGTGATAATTCATATTAGCAAAGGACTGTGTGTTTACATTGTACTTAAGGAATGAATATGTATTTGATAGCATTCCCCTACAGTCTTGTCCTAAGTTTTATTGGATTTGCCTGGAAGAATTGTCAATTTTTCCTTCACCTGTGTGGCTAGTAACTGTACTAGTCCATCTCTTCTCAATTTTTTACTGGTTCAGCAGCTCTTTGGTTTCACTGCTTAATCTCAGCAGCTGATACCAGTCATCCATTCATGCATTCATAAAAAACTTCGTAAGGTAACCTAGCTTCCTATCATAGATTTTGAAGGTTTTTTTCTGTGATTATGAAAGGTAAATTTCGTGTCATGATATCTTGTATTTTTGTTTATATAGGTATGATTTCACAACAGTGCAAACAATTCCCCTTTCCTAAACTGTATGTACATCCCAGAATCGTTCCAAAAACTTAAGTGTCTTTCACTTACGTCTTTCCTATATTATGTTTAGTAATACCGCGACAAAGTCAAAGAAAAAGATAGAAAAAGTTGAAGGATGTTATGTTTATTTATTTATTATATTCTTAGATAATTTGATGTATTTGCATAGCCTTTGTGACCTTTAGCCAGAAACGAAGACTGGACAAGATCTAAAACGCTCTGTGAGAATGACAACAGTCTGAGAAAGAGCATGCCTTGCATGGCAAGGTAGATAATTGAACAGAAAATGCAATTTAGGATATGCAGATTGTTCTCTTAAATGTCACTCTGATAGGGATTTTCGGCACTAGTATGTTACATGTTATTAGAATGTATATTCTTTTGAAATGTCATCTTTAAAAAATCATCTTTTATTACTATCAATCCCCAAACTCTCTAACTTAATAAGATGCAGGGAGCTGTAAAAATAAGGGAAAGGACTGTAAAGCTCCTTACTTATTGAATGTTAACAAACCAAACTAATTTGACCTTTTTTTTTAATAGAGAGTTGAGATAAATCTTCTAGGATTAGGGAAAAAGCCAAAGTCTTATTCCTTTGGCTCCCTCTATCCCTTTGGCTCTCCATGGGTGTTTGGTTTGGTTTAGAATCTTGAGTAAGTGTGATGTGGAGGGGAAAATATAATACACTATTCCCTTATAGCATTGGTTCTGAAAAAAAGGCTAAAATACTGTATGGTCTTTTGCTTTACCTTTTTTTAAAAAAATAGAATAGAAGTTGAAAAGTATATCAAATGCATGACAAGACAGAACTCATTCCTATACATCTAACTACAGTGTCTCTGACTATTCAAGGCCCAAATATTTTTCCTGATATGCCCATGGAAGTCATTATCTTCAGTGATGTTACAGGGATGTAACTAAGACCACAATTTTGCCTGCTGTGTATAGAGGTTACAACAGAAGGCTAATAACTACAATCTATACTGGTAAACATTGTCACACGATGTGTTTTGCGTTGGCACTTTGATCAATGGGGGTTTTATGACAGATTTCTGTAAAGTAATTTTCAACAATCCTAGAGAGTAAATTATTAGTAATGTCATTGATTATTTTTATTTATTGAAGGTACACTTATGGTTTCAGGGAAAGAGGGTGTGAAGATCTTTGTTTTTTTAAAGAGTTGTAGTTGATTAACTCTATGCTTGCTATTTTTTTCCAAAGAGAAGAGAAAACTGCTTAGCAGAACCGTGATGAGAATTATCTTTTCATTCTTTTGCCATTAATAATGAACTGTATAGTACTCTAAATTTAATGATTATGGTTTAACAAATAATTGCCATGCAGAAAAATACTTGAGATGTCAAAAGTGACGGATGATCCATAACAGAGTTACTTCATAATTTTCTTCCTATGGATCTTACTATTCTCAGCTGTTTAGTAAACACCTAATTAAATTTTAATGAATTATGGCTTGATATTATGAAATATTCTAGTTTAATTCTCATTAAATGTATTGGAAATGATACTACTAGAATAGTGTTAGCACAACCAGACTAAAAATATGATTTAATAAGGTAATATGGATAATTGGAATTTTCCATAGTTTTTGGAGAGTTCTTGATTACTTAATCACTTCATGGATTTTGAAGTTTGAGCATTTCTTTGTGTCACTAGACTTCATATTTTCTGTGATTGTGATGTATGCAAGTGATACCAAGATAATTTGTATTACAAAAGCCTTCCATTTCTATTCCTGTCTTTATTCATCAGAGAGCTCAATGAAACACATAGCTATAAAAGAAAGTTTCCCTGTAATTTGAAGTATTCCTTCATCTGATTGATGTAAAATATTTGAAACAAAAGTAAGATGTTAGTTGCATTATACCTGGAGAATTTTATGTACTCTCAAGGATTTAAATACACAAAAAAATACAGAATTAATGGCTAATTAATATGGCATCATCTTGAGTGACTTATGAAAGAAATAATCTAGCCTTTTCATCTCTTGTTGAGGACATGCTATCAGATTTCTGAAAGTAATGTTCCGACAGAAACCGAATATTGGTTTAGAAACTGAATCAGAAGCTCAAGAAGTCTTGGAAAAAAATATTTGGTTTTGGCAAGGGGTGCTGGGGGAGTGTGTGTGTGTGTAATGTTTTTGCTGTTGTTGTTAGACTACTTCAGCATAATCAAATAATCCACTGATACACGTTTTTTAATTGCTTATTTGCATTCATGTCTTGAAATGTCTCCTTGGGCGGTTGACATGCACTGTTCTGGGGCCTTTTGCAGTTTAAATAAGTAATAGTTTTTTGGACTTTTCTTAGTCAAGATAATTCAATTATAGAAGGACCACTGTGTTGTATCAGTTGTATATCCCTCCATCTATCTTATGGGATATGTTATACTGTGCAAAAAGCAGAGTTCTTCGAGTTCTAAGGATATGATTTCTTCTCTAGGCTGTGTAATGAAGCCTTCTTAAAAATAAGCAAAACCCCTAAACCCTGGACACTTGCAAAGTCTGTTTTGTAAATAGTGTATTTTCTTGAGTGGATTTGGGTTAATTTTAGCATCTCGCTATGTATCCATCCCTCTGTGTATAAATTAATTGATTTTTGTGGTTTTGAAAAAAATATGTCTGACACTTAGCTTTTACTTTGATTCTTCATTGGTGCTGTTTAAGGGATCAAAGAGGCCAAAAAAGGAATAAACAGAGTTCTAACACTTCTATTTATGTTCAAATTTGTCTGATCACATTTAGACTACTGAATATGTAAGTAGGTTCCCTCTGTGTACACATTAGAACTCCATACGACATCTTTGTACTAGTTAGAGGTAGCTCTAAATGTCATTGTTTCTTGCAATACTTAATGTGGCATATGTTAAATATTTACTTCAAATTACTCGAGGAAAGTTAACAGGGCAAAGATTCTGTAAAAAGCTATAGTTTTGGTGTATATTAACATACAAACTCTTTCTTTACAGAGCAGTTGTGTTTTACAAGATATTGAAAACTACTGATTACTTTCACAGTTTTCCTTATGGAACAAACTAGTGAAATGAAGGATAACTACATCTAAAAAGGTTATAGGACAGAGCATCTAGTGTATTTATTTCTCAATGGCTATTTTTATAACACGTAACCTGAGAAAACTTGTAAAATGGTTGTAGTTTCTAGAGTTCACATCATCAGTGGTACAATAGAAAAAAAAGAATAATTTGTATCTCACAGTTAAGGAAGTTATCGATTTCATAGAAGTTATTCTTTCAATATCTTCTCCTGGGGAGAATGCAAATAAAGTATTAAAAACTGGTTTCATTTTCAAATGAAAAGTTGTTCTGAATTGTTTTAGTAACTGCGTACTAATAAAGCTATAAATACACATGGCTACCAAAGAATATGCAAGATCTATTAGCACCATATATGGTTAAATCTATGTGGTGCATATCATCCCACTTTTATAGATTGTTTTTTCTGTTTAGCATGCAGTGTTTTGTACTGGAACCTTAGGTTCTTATACTGACCTCTTTGTCTGGTAGCATCACTAAAATTTTTCAACTCCTTTTATTTACAAAATAGGTGAAAAATAATTTCAGTACATTTGCAGATGATGACAAGTTAGAGAAGAGCATCTGTTACTCTGGAGAGCAGGCGAGTTACACAGCAGGTCCTCCACAGTTTGAGAAATGGACTCAAAGTTGAACCTTGAAGTTCAGTCAAAGAAAAAGGGAAATCTGCACATGTGGTAGAATAACCCACACAGTATCTAAAAGGGAGAGTAGGTTGATTGGCTGGAAAGCAGCTTGACATTAGAAAGGAAGGTGAGGAACAAGAAACAAACAAACAAACAAAACCCAAACAAAACCCAAACCCAAAAAAGCTGTGGTCTTGGAGGACGAGTTGCACGAGTCAACCGTGTGCCCCTGTAGTGGAAAAGGCTGGTTATGTCCTGTCTGTTTTAAGAAAAGTGTAGTTCAGTGAGTTCAGTGGAGGTCCATTGAGGTAATAAATGGGGGCTAGAGCATATGATGTAAAAGGAGAAGCTTGGTGAATTTGTTTAGCCTTAAGAAGTGAAGGCTAAGAGAACACCTTACTGCTATCCTCAACTGTCTACAGATAGTATGGAGAAAATGGAGCTAGGCTCGCTTTGATGGGAGGCAAAAGCTGCAATGTGTGAAAAGATTTCTTTTTATTTAATCACATTCAGTGTATTATTTCTTAATTGAAAAATGTGAGTAGATCTCAAAGTGAGTATCCCTCAAAAAACCCTCAGAGACATCCCTCCGATAAACACTGAAAAATAGAGATCCTCTTCCCAGCCTTCCAACTTCTGTTTCATCTGATGTGACAAAAAGGGAAATTTGAGAGCATAATAATGCTTTAAGACATTTTATTTTTATCTAAAACTTACAATTCATTTTAGTCTTCTTTTCTATGCCATCTTAATCCCCTAGGCAAACATAGGTGTTAGTGCAGACAACGTAAAGGAATAGGATCCTCTACTCAGTTTTACTTTTTATCTTTTATTGTCCCATATTCCCAGCTAAGTGCTCAAATCTTATTTCTATATATTCTCTCTTACCAAAAGTGCACATGCATGTGGTTATTCATGACAGTTAATTATTTTATGGTTTTAACTTTTTGAACATTTTCTCCTTGTATGTGGATGCCAGCTCTTTTGTGATACAACTGAACACAAACTAAAATATTTTTTCCTGCAATAGACTTTTTCTTTTCTAGGGAGGTGAAGTGCTGGATTGTCAGGAAAGTGTCTGCTGGCAGTATGGATCTTAAATTGAAGAATCATAGCATCATAGAATAGCAAGGATTGGAAGGGACATTTAACAGTCATCTAGTCCAAAAAAATAGTTGCCACCTTCTCCAATTAAGTAATATTATCTACTCTTGAGAATGAAGCAGGCATTCAGAAGTGAAACTAATAAAGGAATAATTAAAGTTTCATATTCAAAGATTATAGAAAACCGTAAGCGTTAAAAAGATTCCATGTATTCCTATCATATGCTGGTAATATATTTACTGCAGTAAAATAAATTAAATTGAATTACTGAATTGTCTATAAATTAAGAAAGTAAGTGTTTTGTCATTAAATAATAACACTTTGATATCTATTAAACTAATTTGCTATTGTGGAAGAGTAATAAATGGGAGATAATGAAGAAATAACTTCTCACAAAAAGATCTGTAATGGTGCACACTATGCTTGAATATAGTAAACTAATTTTGCTTTTCTTTCTGAAGCTGCATCTGCAGCTTCTCTTGCTTTACCTTCATACACGAAGCTTTTGCTGCTATATTCCTCAGATATTTGAGAAAAGTCAATCTAACTATACCTCTACCTATTAACTTGTTGTTCGTTTCTTTTTCACCAAAACATTCTGCTAAGGTTTGCCCTGTTTCCAGAAGTTGCAAAAAAGGGACAAATTTTCTGTTTCTTTGTTGCCTCATCACACATGCTAGTCAAAAGACCTTCAGCGATGTGCATTAAATGTATTTACAGATAGTTGTTTTCCACTGTAACCAATGGACTGGATGCCAACTATTCTTCTCATTCTGCACTGGTTAGACCACTCTACAACAAGAATGCCTGAAACCCAAGAGATTGGGGGAGGAGTGTGCACATTTTTTTTTCCTTTTTGTTTGGCTTAATTTGTTTTATGTGTAGGTTTTCCTATGGGTATTTTTAAGTTTATCGGAACACTTCATATGTTTTCTGTAGTTCTGTCTCATTTATAAGAGAAGAAGTACTGAAGGAATGAAGTAAAAACACAAAGCATGTACTTACACTCAAAAACCCGAAGTTAAAATATGGATGATTAAAAAAATAGGAAATGAAATATTCAGCAGGGATGTAATCATGCTCTGCTTTCTGAAACATTGGGCTGACCAAATCACATCTATACTTTTGGAAATAAAGTCAATTAATGGCATAAATGAAGACAGCTTCATTTTTCTGTGAGTACTTCTGCTCAGTAAAGTCAATCTACCTCTCTTGTGCTCCACTCTAAGGGGACAACAAGTCTTTAGATGCTTTAGTGCTTGTTTGTGTGGGAGTTGTTAAGCCCTACCTCTGAGAGACTGAAGTGGTTCAGAATCACTATATTCTTGAATCCTCCTGTGTTGGAACGCAGTTTGCTTGAATCTCCATATGCACTACTGTGTAGATATGTTCTATGTTAATTTGAGCCATGCTTTCAATTCAGCAAAGTGCAATGGTACTTTTTACCATTTTAAGGTAAAACAATTCTTATACAATACATAAAATATAAAGAAATAAAGGACTGGGAGGAAGTTCTCATTTAGATTTGAAAACAAAAATAAACAAATGAAAATATATTGCATGAGTAGAGTTTCCCTCTTTAAAAACAGTCATTTAGAGTCATAGATTGATAATATGTCTGATAACAGCTAAAATATCAACTCTTCTAATGAAGATCAGTCTTCTGTCTTTTGGGGTTTTTTTCTGGTTTTTTTTTTTTTATTCTACACCACACGCTTGTTAAAACCCAGCCTATTGTGGACAATTCAGTGAATATAATTTAATATGTCAGGATCCTACTTTAGAAAGTGGTATTTCAACAAAAAACAATGGGGAAAAAGTGAGATTATGCAGGTAATGTAGCAAAACTTTATCAAGAGATTAGATATATCTCTAAAAATCTAAAATCACTAGCACAGAAAAACAAATTTTGTAAGGAGAACCATTTGAAAACATAGAATATCATGCTTATTGCCAAATTTAAATTCTCTCTTAACTCTAACTGACAATGGGTTTTCCATGTCATAGAAATATTGTCTTGCCTAAGAAATACATCAGATGTAACACTGCCATCTTTTGCTTTATTCAGTGGTGACAAATTGGGTCTCAGCTTTAGGGAATGACATCATATTTTAAATGTAATGGTGTTTAAAAAATCGTAGTACTAACCTTTAGAATATTAAGTGGGCACATGCAGCAGCATCCATGCTTTCCTAATCCATCCTTCAGGTATCAAATATGTTCCTAGTCAGCACAGAAATTCATCTTCTTGTTTGTGTTGATTAGTAGCTCAAATCCTCAAACCTTTACCATGATAGAACTGGAGCCTCAGGTCCTCTGATGTTTTATTATTTCCCACATTTCTTCCCAAGGCTTAACTTTCTGTATCTTGAACCACTTCATTGACTCTTTTATTTAAAGTCAAATTAAGTCTCAGGAATTCTTTTCATTTATTAAAAAAATTCTCATCTTCTTTTTTTTTTCTGGGAGTTTATTTATACTGCCAGCAATGTAGATCCTTTGGTTTTCATGAAGGTTTTTATATTATGCTCCTCACAGTTATATCTGAGTGTCTTTAGGTGAAGTCAATGTAGACCATGAATTATGACACATCAGCTAAATGTCATGAAAAAAGCAAACATTTGGAACATTTCTTAGCATATTTCTCTAAAAAAGAGATATGCGACTGATACATAATCCATCTTTGTCTCCCCTGGCCATTCCTTTTAATAGGTTGACTCTGGCTGATTTTAACCAAATTTAGCAGAAGGTCTGAAATCTCAAAAACATGAAGATTCTACAAATTTTTATGAAAAACAATGTTTAACCAAATGAAAAAAATCCTATCAATTTCCTCAACAAACAGAGAAAATTAGGCTGTTCCTACTCTATTTTGACATTGTGCAGCTAACATGTCAGCAGTACCATAGCCCTAGGTTATCCACAAAACAGTCAGTCTCTTGTCTGTCTAGAAATCATACAGTTTATATGGCTAGAGTATGAAGGGGAATTAGAAGTAGTATGGAGAGCATGAAGTGTATGAGACAAAGATCAGATAATTCAACAGGGATTAGAGAGGCCAGGAAACTAATTGTTGTGGTAGACCAACAGGGGAATATGAGGGTTCAGGATAATATAGTGATACAAGAAAATGGTGTATTTCACTTTTTCATAATGACAGTTATAGTTTTTTTTAAATGTGAATTTATCCGTGTGTATGATGAGGTTATGCCGACACTGTTCTCAGTTAGAGCTGTTGGATGGCAAGTCTTGATAATCGTTCACTAAATGGCTAATTGGTAGTAGCTCAATAAAAAAGCTGCCTGAACAGGAGAAAAGGTTCTGTGGGGATCTAGCCAGGTTAATGCACACATACTCCATTTGTCTCTTTAAAATGCTGAAGACGTGAAATGAAATCAGCCACTTTGCACTGAAATCAAAGGCAACTAGCTGTTAGCAAAAAAAACCCCCAAAACAGTGATTTTCCAGATTCTTCAAAATTGATATTGAACAATTGCTCTAGCTGAGAATACAGGGATAAATAACAAATCACCCACTGACACTACCTGATAATGGGTCACTCTGAAAAAAAAAATATTCATTTTCCTTTGTCTCATATGGCGAAGGCAGAGGAGAGCCTGTAAACAGGGCAGAAATAGTGAATTGTTCTAATTCCTGAAGGAATCCATATGGATGTCTGCTACCAGGAACTTGCTGATGACATCAAGCCTGGAATGAGCACTGACACAGTGATATGAGGATGCTTGATCACTCTGTCCTGGGCATTCTCCTGTGAGACAGAGAAAGCATGCCACTACCTCTTACCGCTTCTCCTGGTTATAGAAAAAGGTACAACACATGTGGCATGATCAGAATAAGATTGATTTATTTACCTGTTTCAGCTACAATGATCAAGCACAAGGCTATGCAACAGGTGTCTACAGATAGCCCCAATTACATTATATCTATACTTCTTTATTGCTTGTCCTATTCCCTCATGCTCCTTTTCATTGCCCTTGTATTTCCCTCTCGCTGTCCAAATTATCTCCCACGTAAACAGTCTGCACTGTGTTAAATTTCCCAGATTTGATACTTCCACACCAAAATATATTTATCTAGGAAATTGACTTTACATGTTTTTACTGACAATAACTTAATACTGATAATAACTCTCTACTGCCAATTATTTTAATTCTGCTCCCTTTTAATACACCCCAGCTACCCATAAAGCCATTTCTCAAGTAACTCCCCCGTAACTTATGACAACCAGCTTTTCATCATGCTGCTATTATTAACCTCTGTTAGCATGGCTGTGTGCCATGTCCACCACCAGTTTCTTATGGCATGTCTCCAGCAGCTCTTCACATCCTGCTTCATGGCACGACCTCAAGCCAGGGTAATTCAGCAACCTAGTCATCTCCCTGTAGACCTATCAATGTCATTTAGGAATTTTAAGTGTTTTTTGGGAGGCCTTTCTAAACTTCACAATTTTTCTTTGTCTTTGTACAGTCAATTACAGCAACTTGCAAGAGGCAGAAAAGCTATTTTACTCTGAGATCCAGTGTTCTTCTATTCTACATTAAGGACGTTTTTTTGAAAAGCAACGTAAAGAGATTAACTCCAGAATATCAAATAGTCCAAGACATTTCACTTGAAATGCACTGGTCCAGTTTCCAGCTCTTGCTTAATTAATTCATTAGCTAATGATAAATACTTCCAGTATGAAGACTCGTATACAAAAAATATGAAGGTTTAAATTGAATCAAAAACTGTCTAAAAATGATCTGAAAATGGAGTCTACTAATTGCTACATGGTAAAAAAGATTTCTCTGACACCCCTCTTTTTACCAGAAGTAGTTTTACTTCCAAGATGCATGAAAAGTTTCTGGTTTTATAAACAAATATAAAGATTGCAATAGAAAAAAAGAGACTATTTTTGAAAATTACTGTCTATCTCTGCTCACCCATGACCACATGTGAAAGCACCTATTTGTATTTAGTTTATATTTACTTTGAGAAATATAGCTGCAAAATCATGGCGAAAGATAACTGAAATAAAACTGTTAGCTTTTAGTGGGCTTATCAGTTGCGTAATTTTTAGTGAGGAATTGTAATCATATATTTTTAATATGAAATATTTAATATGAACCCACAATAAAATAATGTTAACTGTAATTAAAATATGGACAGAAATTGTAGATCTTCATTCTCACTTTAGGCTTACCTTAGTTCGAATTTTTTACAGACATGGCCATAGACATGGTATATGTCACAGACACAGAATGGTATGAACTAGAACTCCTTTATGAGGATATGGATTTCAACAAGTAAACTTTTAAAATATCTAGAGTGTGTATATTTTTGTGATGCATACACACTGAGTAGTCTTTAACGTTTTTTAACTTTAAGTAAATTTTCACTGTAACTCGTTTTTGCCCCTAAAATTGCAGCAAATGCAGCAGCAAAATGCTACTGTCATTGTAGACATTTTTAGAATGAGGGCTAAAAATAAAAAGGGAGGAATACTGCATATCTTATAAACTCCAAGTACATAGTTCTTGACATAAAATCTTCTAAAACACTACAGATATTCATCTAAAGTCTGTTGTTGTTGTCCTATGTTCCTTTGTTAAAATTATACTTCTAACCCTTTTGGGTATTGACAGCCTATTATTTTTCATATATGCCATCTTTATCCAGGAACTGAAAGAACAACTAATTATATCTTTTGCAAATGAGTATAGCAGAATAGCTTTTGTTCACCAAAATTCTTAAGTCTATTCATCATGAATGCAGACTTCACTAGGACTTTTTGTTGTCGTTGTTTTTAATGTACAGGCACTTTAGCAGCATGTGAAGTTTGGCATTTGAAGTTAATTGTATACTTTGCTTTGGAGGCCGTAAATTCATCCACTCTGCCTAGCTGCACTGCATTTGTACTTAGGCCTTAATTGATCATTTTGAAGAAGGTTTTTGTGCGTTGTTTTTGGGTGATTGACATTGGCACTATTATTTTTAAAGGTTGCCCACACAGTTCTAGGAAAAGCTACGGTGGTACGCAATTAAAATGAAGCTCAGAAAAATAAATCTATTAGCAAAAGTAAAATGTTTAGGGGGAATGTGCTACACCTAAAAATTTGCAATAATTTTGCAAAAACATCTGCATATAAAATCTTCTCTAACTCATTTGTCTGTGTTACTGAGAAATCAAAGATCAATTACTTAAGCAGAAAAGCAGACATCTGAACCGAAAGTGGAATATAGGCATGAGTGGTATGAAAAAATTAATAGAAAAACATAGCTGAAATAGATTCAAAGCATATGCAGTGATATATCTTCAACAGAAATAATTACAGATATTGGACTGGTCAGTCTTTTAATCAGTGTATACATTATAAATTGGGAGGTGTCAATAAAGTTCTTTTGAAAAATATGTTTCAACATCTCTATTAACGGATGGTGGAGTATACTGTACTCTCAGCAGTTTTGTTGGTGTTAGGAAACTGGGAGGAATGGCAGATATGCCAGAGGGTCATGCTCCTGTTCAGAGGGACCTCAACAGTCTGGAGAAAAGGGCTGACAGGAAACTCATGAAGTTCAACAAGAGGAAGTTTAAACTTCTGCACATATACCCATGCACCCCTGGGTGCATTAATAATTCCATGTACAACTACCTGTAAGGGGATTACTGGTTGGTTCTTGATGCCCAACAAGATGTGGAATCTCCATCCTCAGATATTAAAAAAAAGGCCTGGGCAATCCTGGGCAACTGGCTCTAGGTGTCCCTGCTTTAGCAGGACAAGATGACCTCTAGACATCCTTTCCAGCCTCAATGATTCTGTGCCCCTGTGATTCTCAGGTAATGATATTTTGTAGCCTATCTGACGCTCCTTCTACGCTCTCCTAAGAGCTTCAGATTTCTTCCTTGTCCCTAAGAATTCAGAAGAAATGAGTGTAGTTTTCTGGTCATCTTTATGTAATTGTTGTGAATCTAAAATTAACTTTGACTTCAATGAGCAGCTTCAGGTGACTCTTTTTATCAGAAAGAAGTTGTGGGATACTGCAAAAAACGATGTCTCATGAAGCATGATTTGTGAAGAAATACATGCTTAGAAGGTACAGGTTTTTCACCTTACTTAAACTAGAAAAAAGATTCTTGCAATTTGCGATATTATTCTACAACTGTAAAATTTACTATATAATTGCTGTTTCTTTTTTCTGTTTAAAAAGTGATTTACATTGGCTTTCTTACCATTAATCTACACCAAGCTTTGCACTGAAAAGATAGAAAATCTGTAGCTTTATTATAGGTCTTGAGAAATACTGTACACTGACATTTTGACAGGTTGCTTGCCTACAAATGACTGAACTAGTACTAGCATTCTTTGTGGTTTTACGTGTTCCCTGCTTTATTTATTTTCTTCCAGTAGTGCTGATGTTCAATACGTACTGAGCTACTTAATTTGAAAACCTTTGTAAAGTGAGTACATTTGTCTTGTGTTGTTATTTCAGGTTCTGTAAATCAAGCTGGTATCGTCCCTAAAGGCATCAGGTCAAAACATGTCAAAATATCTGCTAAAACCAAGGTCAATAGTGTGCTGAAATTGAGCTTTTAAGTAAAAGATAGACACAGCTGTCTTTTCCAAAAAGAAACTATCCTTAAATATTACTAATGAAAGTACTACTACCTTGTGATATGTACACTCTGGTTAAATCTACTGCAGAGATTTGTATACCCCTCTCTCAAAAACTCTGAAACTTCTACTAATCTTAATTATCAGGGCCAAGAGGCCATAACAGACAGACAGCAAGTTGCAGCCTTCTGGCAAAATCCAACGTTTCTAAGGTTCACTGTGCTGTGCTACTATAGTTGATGAGAAAAACAACCCATGGTGCCACTCTTATCAAGTAGAAGATCTCTTTACCTTCTCAGCTGGCTGGTTTAATGAAAGAAAAGACAAATTATAGATAAAAAAATTTCTAAGAAAGTTCCTTCAATTTATTATCACATACATATTTTAGAAAATATAGTATCTCCTTTGCAAATCTCTTACAGGTCTTAATTCATCTGTCATATTTTAGATGAATTACAACCAAATAAGTTTTATCTTTCCATGGAGTAAAACATGAGAATAGAATAACTAACTCACATACATACAGAGATTTAGACTGTGGCTTTACTGCTTCATTAGATGTACTTTGTACTGGTCTCCCAATACAGATACAAACTTAGCAAGTAAATAAATTCTTGTCAAGGTTCACATACCATAAATAGCAGAGAATATATACAGAGGCTATACAGACGCATTTTAAATTTTTTGAATATTGCAGGATGTTGCTTTTTAGTAGAAGGGGTTTAAATTTTTAAAGACCATACAGAGTGTAAGTGTTTAAATAAAAAAAAAAAAAACAACAAAACCAAACCCAGTATCTATGAAGAAAAATTATAGGGCATCCAATTTAATTCACATTCTTCTCCAAATATAGACAAAGTCGATATGGGTTTGTTGCTATGTATTAAATAAAAATATGTCTTACAAAACCAACACCCTTCTTTGGCACTAAGTATCGCTATTTATAATATGTATTAATGAGCTCTAAAGGACAGAGTGGTAATTAAACCAGGTCTTGTTATCAGCTGGAAAAATGGCAATTGTTTAGAAAGAAACTGAAAGTGATGAGAAGGTAGTACTGACTAGTGTATTATGAAAAACTATAACAAAACATTTGCAGTTGTAAGCAACTAAAGAATAATTAATTCTAATCACATTTATCAGAAAGAGTTGCTCAGTGGAGATTTACCTACAACAAATTCCATGATTTAGTTCAAAAATAGGTGGTAGTGTGAGATTCATTATATTGTGATTTGGAAGTAACTCAGCTTAGGGAGCTGTACACAAGAAGCAAATAAAATGTAAGATATAGAGAAGTTATCCTAGGCTTAAATGTTTATTATGCCCTGCCACCCCACTGAAGGCAGATACAGAAAGTATTTCTGATATGCTACTTGGATGACAGAGGACAGAATTTATTAGACAAAGGAGGCTGAATGTAAGTAAGATAGCAAAGATACGGTTAAGAAAGCAAGGACAGACTTACCAAGTCACTTTCAGATGTATATTGTGACATATGAGTTTCTGGTAGGAGTTTTATGATCATATGACTAATCTGGAAGGCATTAACAACTTGACGCTATCCTTCTGCCAAATGTTTCACTCAGCATTTGCTCTTCTATAACCTCTTTCTCCTAGCTTCTATATGACATTAAATCTAAATACCATTGAAGAATTTGAACAAAATTGTTGACAAATACGGAAGTAAAGCTGCAGATAGGGAATAGGTAATATTATTTGTTTAATTTTGCATGCAGTTTACATTCATGAATGATAGAAAGCCAAGCAGAATCTGTTAATTATTTAATTTGAAAACTCTTCTGTATTTTAAAATTAGTTTTGTTATCAATTGAACAGATATTTTAATTTGGTCCTTTTTATCTCTCCATGAAAGTAGATATGGCTTTCAATTTTTGGCTTTAGAAAACTAATACATTTTTGTGGAAAACATAATAAATATATAAATATATAATAAAATATAAATATATAATATAAATATATAATATAAATATAATATAAATATAATAAAAAATACCACTTTCAATTTTGAGTTTGTTGTTAACTTCACCTTCATCTTCATCTTCATAACTACTACTACTAATATTTTTTTACAAAATATTTTATCTCAAATAGCCAATTTAGATATTCCACTACTTTGACAGTCTGCTGTGTCAAGTGTTCTGTAGTTGAACAATATACAAGTAGCTTCTCTTTTTAATGAGCAGAAACTCTTAAAAGGGGATTGAGATTATCAACTCAGGCAGAATCATAATGGCTATACTTTCTACCTACAATTTTGTTCAGGGTTTAGATCTGCCTTTTGTAGATCCTCTGAGTAAGATAGGACAAGTATTACAGAAGAGAGGGTCAGATTTCAGAACCCGAATATTTCCAGAGCACAGGAATATCATTCCTCTCCATTACTCCAAATTAGTACACTAAAATAGATAAAACTCAGAATGCCCAATATTATGCATCAGTAACACAACTATTGCACTAAATAAGAGTTTCAAACATACAAGGGGAGAAATTACATGTAGGTTGTAAAAGGCAATTACATTTGACTGTAAATAAGTACAAATCACCATTACTAACCATCTAGACTTGTGTTTGCCTAGAGACTGAAGGATCACTCATAAATCGGTTGCAATACTTTCATAAATACCTAGACAATGAGTGTGGAAATGAACAATACTTAATTTCATGTTAGCATGCCATTAGAAAACAGAGTGGACTGTTTAGACAGCATATGTCCAACCCAGAAATATTAGTGAACTTCTGAGAAGCCCACTATCAAAGTAGACAAGTCTAGAAACATGTTTTGCTACTAGGCAAAGGTTCTCCTGTAAGAAGCAAGAACACATGGCCTGTTTTCAATTTGGCATTTTGTTGTACTGCTACATTTGTTTCTACAAATAAAAGAAAAGCAAAAAAACAACAGTACAAAACCTGGAAAGGATATCTTCAGGTAGAAGTACATATATACATAGGTATTATCAGTGAAATAAAGTCCATTGTTAAAATCTCAAATAAACTGGTATGCATCTGAATGAAACAAATATCTTCTTTTCCCCAAAATTTCTATGTATATTTATTATGCATGATAATGAGCATGTTTGCACTCTCTCCTTCATTCTTTTTCACTTCCTTCCCCTTCTTTTTCCCTCCTTCTCTCTCTATTTATTTTCATATATATTTCTTCCTGTAAAGAATATGAAAATCTGGAAACAGACAGTCCTTTGGTCTCTTGTAAGACTACATTTATTCTCATCTGAGAAATGTATTGTTATATTTATTTTTTTTAAAAAAAACAACACATCTTTTTCACATTTATTGTGCTTGAAGTAGGTTTTAAGACCAGCAAATGTAGTCATTTATTTACTTCTCTCAGTGATTATTAGGAAAAAAATATTAGGAAATGAACTATTTATAATAAAATAAAATTCTCATTATTTTTAATTAAAGTTTTTAATTTTGAAATACATTTTAATCTTATTGAGTAAAAAAGATTGTTTTTTTCATTTTAATACTTATAAGTCTAATGGAAAAGAACATATCAGTAAGTGTCCAGAAACTGTGTCAAGTGATTAGTCTGCTGAAAGATAAAGGATGATGAGCATTACCTTGGAGAGTACAATGACAGTGTTGATTTGGGCGGTAAATAGGTATTACACATTAAAGGAAGGACAAGAGTATGGATATGGAATAAAAAATAGAATAGGTTCCTGATTCTTTCCCTCCAGAAGAAGAGAACTGATTTGCTTTTCCAGAAGTGATTAGGACTCCTCTACCCTCATGAGTTAACTGAGGCTATTAAAGTTACCACTAGCATTGCAAATTTTTTTAAATATTTACTACCAAAACTAAGGTTTTCTGGGATCTCTATCTGTCTTGTGGAAAAGAAGATATTTTTATTACAGTTGTTTGAAAACATCTGCATTCATCTCTTGCCTGAACTTGCTTTCTACAAGCAACTCTTTCTCTCTCTTGGCAAGAACTGAAGTAACTTTAACACCTAATATAGTTGGTATGAATTTTATGAAAAACGTCAAGCAAATCCTTAATTTTGTGACTGCTGGATTTGAATCAGTCACGTTCAGTCATGGACCTGTTCTTAACTAAAATGTACATACTCTTCACTGGGTGAAAAAAAAAATGTATACTCTGCTGGGTAAAAAACTGGCTGGAGAGTTGGGGCCAATGAGTGGTGGTGGATGGAGTTACAGCTAGTTGGCAGCCAGTCAGAAGTGGTGTTCCTCAGGGCTCAGTATTGGGGCCAGTTCTGTTTAATATCTTTATCAATGATATGGAAGAGGGGATTAAGTGTATCCTTAGGAAGTTTGTAAATGACACCAAATTACATGGGAATGTTGATCTGCTACAGGGTAGAAAGGCTCTTACAGAGGAATATGGACAGGCTGGAAAAATCGTTTGTGGCGAACTGTATGAGATTCAACAAGGCTGAGTGTCAGTTTCTGCATTTGGGTCACAACAACCCCGTGCAATGTTACAGGCTTGGGGAAGAGAAGCTGTAAAGCTGTCTGGCAAGAAAAGGATGCGGGGTATTCATCAACAGACTGCTGAATACAAGCTGTCAGTGTGCTCAGGTTGCCAAGAAGACCAACAGCATCCTAGCTTGTAACAGAAATAGTGTGGCCAGCAGTACAAGGAAACAAATTCTCCCCCTGTAGACAGCACTGATGAGACCACACCTCAAATACTCTGCTCAGTTTGGGGCACCTCACTAAAAGAATGACATTGAGGTGCTGAAGCACAACCAAAGAAGGATAACGAAGCTGGTGAAGGGTTTGAAGCAGGTGTTTTACGAGAGCCAACTGAGGGAAAAGCGGCTTTTTAGTCTGGAGAAAAGGAGACTGATAGGAGGTCTTATTGCTCCTTACAACAACTTGAAATGAGTTTGTAGCAAGGTGGGTGTTGATGTATTTCCCAATTAACAAGCAATAGGATGAAAGGAAATGGCCTCAGGTTGCGCTAGAAGTTCAGACTGGATATTCGGAGAAATTTCTTCACTGAAAAGTTCTTTTTTCTCTATAAACATTGTTGTTGAATCTGCCCCTGCTTCTTGAATCATGTCAACAAAATTCAACACAGCTTTGGAAGCTTTTTGTTTTTATTATAGGAAGTAAAAAAAATAAACAGCCCTTGTCTCTGGTCCTTTCCAGCAACTCTATCAGACAGTCTGAACCTTTCAAATGGTAACTATGCTTCATTAAAAATATTCAGCCTTATGGTGAAGTTTAGATGTCGTAGAATTTTCCATATGGCATAGTAACTGTGTAGATATTTAATGCATTTGCACACCCACACACGAATAAAAAATGTAAATAAATATAAAACTGCTCTTCATAGAGAAAACAGTAAAATTGTGATTTACATCTTGAGATTTTCTTTTCCAAAATATCCTAGAAAAAATATTGTGCACACCCGTGAAATAGATAACAAGATATGATCCATTACTTTCGCTCCTAAATCTTGAAATTATTCTGTGAATAAAAATTCCTGTTAACTGATATGTCTTTTTAAAAGGAATAACTCAAACAAGTGTTTCTGTAAATTTTGAACTAGACTATGAGAGATAAAATGTCTCGCTATTGTATTTAATGCAATTACTGTAGTTATGTTCAGCATTGGTAATTTACTGAGGCAGGGACAAGATGAGAAATATCGACTTTGTTAATGTCAGTAGAAACATGTAAGCACTCTGATGGCATTTGTTTTCGTCTGATATCTGTACTCCACTGCAGATGTTAGTGTCAAGCTCAATGAAGTTATTGTAGAATTTCTTCAACAGAAGACAGACACAGAGATAGTAGAAAGACCTTTTAAATGCATAATATTGTTTTACTCTTGCAATGATTTCTGCTAGAAATACTTCACAAGTGCAAAGTGATAAATATTCATGTGCATTAAATATATTCATTTAGTAGAATTATTCATAGTGAGGGAAATTATGTAGTCAGTTTCTTTTGGAATCAGTGGTAGTTTTAAATGAACAAAGATTGTATGGCTTGGCCTGTGTATTTAGCAAGATAAATAGCCTGTGCTCAGCACAATGTCACTTTTTTGGTGCTTCAGTGATTACACTTCTCTTTCTGCCACACACAAAGAATTTGTTTCTTCTAGTGAGGTTAGCTTAGTCCTGTGCTTTTCTTACCAAGAAAGAAACATGAATTTAAGGGTCTGCATCTGTATCACAACTGTTCCAGCAGAAATAATTTGGGGTCAAAAATTCTTGACCTCTTCTGAGAGCCCAACTGAGTTACAAAACAATTAGAAATTGCCGATTGCTTGCAATGTTTTTGACTGGAACTGATAAAAGAGTCAAAATCAATTTCAGCAACAGTTGACTATGACAGTTAGGCTTAACCAGGTGTACATGAAGAAAATGTGTGGAAATGTAAAATAGGAAATATCCTACAGATGTATGCAGTCTGTGATTGCTTTTTTGCTGAAACCATATTCAGAGTCAGAATAATTGCTGCAGGCTTCCAGATCCTAAATTATAAAAGTGTTTAAGTCTTGTCTTTTTTTTTTTAATGATACAAAATTTCTTTCATGTTGAAAAAAATTTTAATGCAAAATCCTTTCCTTGTGTAATGTTGCAAGTGGTGCAGAGTCATCAAATGAGACATTTGTCAGTTTAACATTAGAGATTGAAGGAACTGTAATGCACATTGAGTTATGAGCCAAGCAAAATTAGTTTTCAAATTCCCAAACGTACAATTGTGAGAGACTGGTAGAAGAAGTACACTACAAGATCTATGTATTTGCCCACTGCTGTGTATTAGGGCTGTGGAACATGCATTATTTGGAGGCATAGGTATCTGTAAGCTGAAGGAAATTTAAATTAGCTGCTATATATTCAGGGAAAATTGGCAAGCTGTAATAAAAAAAAAAAATCAATGTTCCCAAAATGGGTTTAAATTAGATGTTTTTGACTCTTTAGTAATCTGTGCAGTCCGTTGAGAATAATAGGTGATAAATTTAATGCTGCCTGCTTACAGATACCTGTTTAACACTTGCAGAATACTGTATACTGCATTTTTGTATGACATTTGGCTAGTTTTTAAGAAACCAGTGGCACTAATGGAACTGTGCAACACTCACAATCAAAAAATTTTTATTCTATTTTAAAAAACATTTACAAGTAATATTTGAGATTTCTTCTTATATTTTCAGTTAGAAAATGTTTATTTCAAACAAAAGTAATTACAAGGATTTATAGATTACATAATTTTGTAGCTTTCTCATCCTCTGTTTAGTATGTCTACTAAAGAACAGTAATATGATGTTTCTTAAAAACACTCACTGAAACACTCAAATTTTTTTGGAACAACCCTTGACATATTTCCTTTGATTGCTTGTGAGGGTTCCTAGTGTTAACAGCAAGGACAAGCCAGCAAGAGCTCCACAATGGCAAGCATCAGCAGCAGAATAAAATGAAAGAGTGCCAGAGGGCCTGTCTTGGGGTCCAATCTGTTCAGAGAAGAGAGAGCAAGCTGCTGTTGCCAATTTACATACCCTTGCTTTGTTGATAGGCATAGAGTGCAGAGCTATGTCTGGTGAGAGGAGTATCATATGCATATTTACCTCAATGTAGTAAGTATAGGGATTTAAACAAAACAAAACACACACACAGAATCTACCCTAGCAAAACATCAAGATCAGAAATACAAAAGACCTTTCCACAGCACAACTGATGAAAGACTTCTAGTATAACCTGACCTTTTGAGGGAGAATCTAAGACTAAAGTCAGTTTGGATTCTAAGGCACAGATATAAAACTCTCATGCTTTGTGAATGTTTTTGTTATTGTTATTGTTTTGTTGATGTAGCCATGGAAGTGTCTTGTGTAAATACTTATAGAATAAAGACAGGAAGCTATCTGCCAACTGTTTTGAAGGGTAAGAAGATCCCATATATATTTTTTAAATAAAAACTAATTGAACAATAATATTTTTAAAGGGCTTGGATTTTCAAGCTTATCCTCTGTACAGAGAGAGACTTTCTCCCTATTACAGTTCTGTTATTGCTGTTTTAAATCAGGAAAACAGAGGAAATAAGGAAACTCTATTCAGCATGTGTTTTCATCTGTGCCTCCCGGTCACTGATAATACGACTACACCCAAAAAAAAAAAGAAATTATGACGATGTTGTATGATGAAATCAAAAGTTCAGAAATATTTCAGCATAGGAATGTGGCTATTCCAAAAGACTCTGTTGCGGGAATGCCAGCATAGCCTTTTCATAGGTTAAATAAAGAAGCTACAATATTCAAACAAGTTATTGATTTTGCTTATTTACTTCTGATTTCCCATTGGTTTTGCATGATTGTCCTTGATATAATTTTATGAGTCTAAATCACTAGTTGAATTTGAATCTTCGTCTACTATGTTTTAGAAATTATAATTTAAAAAATGTGCAATCTGGCATATAGAATGTATTTTTGAAAGAACAGAACACTTGGCAAAATCTTGTGTTACAGTAAAGCGTAAAATCGAATATTATGATCTAATCCACTACGATATGTTTGGCAGCTGGATCCAGTACTCTGCTTGGGAACTGGTGTGAATACACAGGAGGGATTTTTTCTGTGTTGAAGAATTCACTAGCGCTTACAACATGTTGCTTCTTCTATAGCTTGTTTACTATTTTTTTTCCTGTAATGAAATGCTTATTTCTATTTTTAAATTTGAAATGTATGCATTAAAAAGAGAAAAAACATAACTAAAAAAAATCTTTATGTCTGATTGGCCAGGCGTACATGGATAACACATTTTTTCAGACCTTCTTTATCCAGAATATAAATAGATATCATGTAGTGACAATAAGAGTTATCAGTTACACAGTCACAAAGTGCAATTGGTATCTATTACGTTTTAAGAGTGATATCTGCAGTAGATTTAAATTCAGGAACCAAGAGCAACCAGAGTATACTATAACCTTATAATAAAGAAAGGCTTTGAGTCTCTACAGAATGGATTTCCACTTTCCGCTACACACTTTCTTCTTTACAGGAACGGATGAACTCCTGAGGGGAACAGAAACACTGAGTCTTGTTCAACTGACAGAACATGGTGACACCAAACAGGTTTAAATCCTAGCACGTGGGGCCACTAGGTCCAACTAAGCTTGTTAAAATAACCTAGCTTAATATAAATATATATTAATTTCTATCACTTTATTCCTTTCTCCTGTGCATCCTAGTAAACACTCACAGCAATAAATAAAAAATCTAAATTTTTAGCAGAAATAACACCAAATCTTACAACATAGTGTTTAGGCCCTTCTTCAAAGTTTTTCTTACCCAGTGTTTCTTTGCATTTGTCATGTTTTTCTTTATTGATTTTGATCTTCAGTGGTAGTTTGAATTGTATTACTCTCTTTAATGGTGGTCTTTTCCTAGAAAAAACATGCAGATTCTGCCAGATAGTCTAGAGAAGCTGTGTTAACTCTAGGCAGACAAAAGAGTGAAAAAAAGTCTGCATCGAATCTTGAAAAATTGTCTTTCTAGTAGAAAAAAGAGCACTGGCCAAATGAACAGTAACAGGTTTATTAAATATACAAAGCCAAATCCTTTGGGATTCTGAAGTTCTTACTAATAAACCTTTCTTTTCTGGTACAAAACCCACATATCCAGACAGTATCAAAAGACTGTGCAATGAAGTTATTTGGTGATATGGTTTCTCAATTAAATTATAATAATTCGCTTCTTATAAAACATAAAACTCAATAAAACTTCATATAGATGAGAGTGATTCACATTTTTCCCCCTTATCTCAGAGACAGCAAATTTTCATTTCCAAGTTTCCTAAACAGAAATGACAGAAGCCACCGTTCAAGAGTTTGATCAGCTGGAAGAAACTCAGTGTGACTTTAATTTTTCATGGAATGGAGCATGCCAGGTATCCAACAATCAAATGCACTTTTAAGTACTTATTGAATAAATTACTCTATAAGGGTAGAAAGAAGAGTTATTCCCTATCATTTTTAGAACCCATTCCAGCAGCTTGTCTCTGGAGTTAAATAGAGCTGTCTTGATCATTTTTACATATAGACTTCCTTGAACACTAAAAAGAATTATAATCACTTGATTATAAATTCACTGTTAATATAGCCTTAGAGCTGAGAACATTTCACTCCAGTAGTTAATTTAGTCTGTGGTAAATTCTCACTGTTATTTAATGTCATTTATCACCTGCTGTTTTGTCTTACTGTGAACATCCTGCCTGCCCTGTACTGTCTACAGTACATGGACCTTCTGCGACTTTAATGTACTCAGAACAAAGGCTCCAAAGTGCTTCTATCGGGAGGATTTGGCAACTTGCCGTAGATATATTCAAGCCATTTTGCTGCCTGTCACTCAGTGCTTTACAAATTGAACTCTGAGGAGAGGTAAAAAGGGTCTATGAGGCATTTTTTTTTTCTGGGAAGAATATGCTAATAAAGTGCCATCAGCAGGAAGCAGGTTGTGTCTGAAAGAGTTTTGTCAACTCTGAATTAATTTTGTGTGTTAAGAAACACGGGGGTGCTTCTAGAGCCGGTCTGTGGTAATTAATCCTTCCTGTTTCTGGAAGAGCAGAACTGTAATAAACGCTGCCCAGATTTAACAGATGTATGCACACAATGTCTGCTTTATGAGGAGTAAAACAAAATGATGGGTATAGAACAAAAAATGTTGATTTTAAAAAATTAAAACAGTATGGAAAGTACTAAGACTGGAATTCCCTGTGTTTATGCAAATACTGTATTCCTTTAAATGTTAGCAGACAGTATGGTTTTGGAAACATCTGTCAGAATGGTTGGATGCTGTGAAGAGACTGAAAAGGACAGATGTTACTTGCGCTTGTAAAAAACCCTACCAAAAAATAGACTTGTAAGATCTGATACCCAATCTGCTAAATCTAGGTGGTTATGGAAGCATTTATATGTCTAATGACAGAGTGGTAATGAATTATCCTTAGAATCTTTGTAATCACTTCACACTGTACTTTAAAAAAAAAAGAATATTATCACAATACAACAACATGATTAAAGTAATTTGTTGTGCAGGATCAAGATCAAGACAGGGCAAGGTGAAAGTATGTTTGATGCTGTGTAAGAGTTTTAAAAGACATATGTAATATCTTACAAAAACATCTTAGTCATATTTTCCCATAAAATGTGAATTCAGTGAAACGTGTTCATAACAAACTTCAGATTTCACTGTAGACCATTACAAGCCTCTAATTTACATCAGTAGGGAAACATCAGTGAGCCCATTAGATACTATGGACAACGTCACCTCTGCAGAACACTACAATCACACAGCTAACACCTGAATTTTGTGTCCAGAACATATGAAAGGACATTTCCTTTAGACCTAATTCTAGATTTGAATTTTTTTAAAGGGACAAAAACCAAAAAAATAAAACAACCCACTGCCCAAAAAAATAACCCACACAATTTCTTCTCCAGGATCCTTTGCCATATTCATAATGTATGTCCTTCCTTTAGATGCGTCTCCATGCTGAGTCATTTTAATGGTTATGCAGTTGAATACGTGTCTTAATTAAGTAATTTAAGATGGAAATAAACTTTGAGGCTTGTTACTGATTTCAGTCCTCACATGAGAAGCAGAGTACCTAAGCACAATTCATTTAAAGTTTAACACAATTGCCAATTACTAGAGAGCTTGAAGGTTATTTTAATTTTCTACCTCAGCTATTACCATAACTTGTAGAGAAATATACGTCTCTGACACTTTTAAACACTATGTCTTTAGACATCAAAACTTCTTTTGAATTGGAGTAAATACAGCACTACACTACACTATTAATACCTTACAATTAGTTACCTCTATAAAAATCTCTAGGACAAGTCAATCCAAGGAGATCAAAATAGACTTTGAAGTATAACTTAAAATAGAGGATCCTACAGCCTGTGATTCATACAAATTCAAACTTTTTCAGGTAATCCTTTCATCTGATAAAGGTCTAATCATGGGTCTATTTCAATACAATACCTGTAAGACTTTTCCATTGCTTAATTTAGAAGGATAGAGGAGGGGTGTTAAGAAACTAACACTCACAAATATGTATGAATGTCAGATTCTGAGCAAAATTTCAGTACCACCAGCATAAAAATTACCAGGTTTCTATTTATAAATTAAATGATTTTCAGGTCTGATTTACAATATACCACCTTTCAATTTTCATAGTTGTTCATGTAGCTTTAAGGATATTTTTTTCCAATGAAATCATTCCTTTGTTAAATAATTGAATTGATGCCCATGTCAAGTGCTTGTGACATACAGATGTTTAAATATGGAATGAACACAACAGATCATTTTGATTCAAAACTTTCAGCAAAGTTACAGTTTTGAGTAGATATACATTTCACTCTTTAGGATGGAGTTCTCTTGGACAGCACTAACAGTATTTCAGTTATGCGAATTTGCATATTAAAATGTTCACACTGCCAATTTTTGGGCTTCTTGTCTTCAATATATTTCTTCATTCTTTGGAGACACTTCTAGATCTTAACTATGGATCCTCTGATTTGTACCAGTGCTAGATACCTAAAATAGCCCCAATCAGAGAGTGAGGCATCCCATTCAGTAGCCAAATGAACAGGTGGCGTATATCCATTAAATCCAGAAGGTCACCACAGGTTTACTCTGGCTAAATGAGGCTCAGAGTATTCGCACATTTCAACAAATTTATAACACATGTCCTTCACAGTTTAAGAGGAGAGATGTGAAGAGTTCTTCTTATTTTTCTTAAAAAACAGATGCTCAAGGAAGAGGTTAAGCCACAAACTCCTTTCCGCTCATGCTGGCAAATTACTTGCCCAACTACCTTACTTGGTATACTGGGATTTTCTATAGTGTAAAACTCTAAGCAATTGCCATGCTGATGTCCCTTACATCTCACATCTGCTCTTGTGTCATCAATTATTTAGTGAAGTTGTACAAGCAGTTGCAGTTTGGGATTTTTACCTTTTACAAACTTAGAAATTATGAATTAAAATCTGTGCCTCCTGAGGAAGACATGGGAGAATGGCTTATATCTAGTCAGTCATTTTGGGTAAAGATTGTGCAAGAAGCTGCAATGAGACAATCTGACTTCCTTTCTCAACTGGTATTTTGTCCTGCTTTGGTAGACACTGCACTTTTCTACACTTAGTTAATTATCTTCTCTTTGAAATGAATCATGACAATGTTTTCTGTTATCATCCTCATTTTTGTTCTATGTAAGTGTAAAAGGTAAATAGGACTGCTTTTATTCACCCAAAAATTATTTCCCAAGGAGGATCCAGCAAGCTCTATTATGTGAATTCCAGCCTTTGCTATCGATAGTTGACCTTTTGCGTTTGAGATTGTATAGTGCAGTATGTTTCAATGACTAGTATTTTACAAGCTTGGAGTTAATGCTGAAAAATCCATAGTAATGTTCTTGAAGAAAATACAATCTCATTATTAAGACGCGACAGGTTCATGTTGGGTTTTAGTGAATGGGACCTGCATTTGTCAGGTCACCAGTGGTGTTCCTCAGGGTTCAATTGTAGGGCCAATTCTGTTCAGCTTTCTGGATGCAGGAGCTGGATACAGGTTTGCTGATGATACTGGTAAATGCTGTTGACTCTCTTGAGGGACAAGAGGCCTTGAAGATTGATCTAGGTAGGTTGAAGCACTGGACTCTGATTAATGGGATGAAATTTGAAAATTCAAATGCTGGATTCTGCACCTAGGACAGTGTAACACCAAGAACAAGTATGGATTGAGAGAAGAGTGGTTGGATCAGAAGGGGAGCTGGGAATACAGGTTGACAGCAGACTCAATAGGAGTCAGTGTGCCCTGGCAACAAAGAAAGCAAGCTGTGTCCTGGTGTGCATCAAACACAAGTTTCTCAAAAGAGGTGATTCAACATTGGTGCAGCCTCATCTGGAGTACTGTGTGCAGCTCTGGGCCCTATAATTTAAGAACAACATTAAGTTACTCATATGCGCTCTGTGGGGTGCAATGAAGCTGGTGAAAGTATTGGAAGGTACGTCCTATGAGGAGCAGGTAAGGATTTTGAGTTTGTCTGTTCTGGAAAGCAGGAGGTTGAGAGGCAGCCTCATTACTCTCTACAGCTTCCTGAGGAGGGGAAGTGGAGAAGGAGGTGTTGAGATCTGCTGCTTAGTATTCAGTGATAGGATACATGGGAATGGTTCCAAACTGTGCCAGAAGATGATCATTGTAGGTCATTTCCAATTGAAAAAATTCTATTCTATTCTATTCTATTCTATTCTATTCTATTCTATTCTATTCTATTCTATTCTATTCTATTCTATTCTATTCTATTCTATTCTATTCTATTCTATTCTATGCTATTCTATTCTATTCATTACTTGCAGTAGCTGCCTGTTATTTTTGATTGGATATTTGCTGGCATAGATTAACCTTGTTTGAAAGATTTCTTGGAGTTCTGTGCCACAGAGTGATTTTGTAGAGGTGATTGAATTTCCCTGGGTTTCAAAGTAATTCAGTCATGAGCATGGTTCCAGGGACTGCTGTTTCAAAACTGTTGAAGAACATTTCAGAATAACAAAATTGATTGGAATAGGGTATACAATATATTTGGTATATAGATAAAATGGAGATATGTTGATTTGATTTGAGTAGTGTTTGTCTTATTGGGATATGAATATTTGAGGGGAGAGTGCTGCTGTTTTGAAATCACACACATTTTACTACTGCAGTATATTGACAAGCCTACCTGAAGCATAGAATAGATGTTCCTACATTTGTGTGTCTTTAAATCTAAGTAAATAAATACGACTATCAAATTGAGTTCTCAAACCACATATAATAAAAATTGACATTAACTTTGAAACAGCTTGCTCCTAGTAATTTTTGAAACATTGCATTCCTCCATCTACAAGTAGTGTTAATAAGCAATGTTATATGAGCTACCTGAATGTTCAAAGGAAGAGACAGATTATTGACAAAAACAATAACAATAACAATAACAATATTGTTATTAAAAGCACACAGTTCATCATAAAATAAATCTCAAAGGTTTAGTAGAATGGTCGAACATAGATTGTTCTGGACTTCTGTTTAGAAAGCTCAGATCCTAACTGACCACTACTGTATGTAATGTCCCTGGGGATATTTGACAAGGCAACACTGGTAATACAGTGTGCTGAACTGTGCTTTTCTCACCAATCACAGCGTAGCCAAGATGACATTGAACAAAATAAAATACATTCTTTGAGAAAAAAAACCGTGATAGGTTTATACTGCCTTTTCTTTAGGAAAAAAACCACAAAACCATAAACCAGTCAAAATCCTAATATCAATTTTTTGGTAAAAACATTTAATTTCTTTCCCCTTCTATGTTTTGACTTCAATACAAGGCAATTTGTCAGAGTAACTGAACACCTATGAACTGTTACATTAATGATAATTAAGGACTATAACAGCAGTTGGTTTTGAGGATGTTATGTTTTTGTTTGGTTGGGTTGCTTTTATTTTCTTGGCTTTTAAAATTATGTGAGTTGTGAAGTGTAACCTTAAAACATCTGGGATTCTTACTGAAACAATGACATAGTTTCTGCAGTAATCTTGTATAATTTCTGATGAATGGTAGGGTACATTTAAGCAGTTCTAATGGAGTGAGCAATATTATTTTAAAGGGCTTTGATCATTACTTATCTTCCAGCTGATTATAGGAATCTTGTTGGAAGCTTTCAAAGGATTTTTAATTTTGAATCTTTTTATGTCTTCAGCTTAGTGATGACATTAATTTCCCCTATTGCTTGTGAAAGGAAGCATAGTTTTGTTTCAGACGGTTTTTGTACCGTGTGTCATGTCTTTTGTGCGTGCAGATGGGACTGATATTAATTCTGTGGCCTTACTTTCACAAAAAAAAAAAGGAGTGATAAGCAAAACTAATTTTGTTAAAATCTATCAATAACAAAAGAAATATGTTTTTTGTCTCAGAAACAAAACTAGTTAACATAGATCTGTATATGAGCTCTGAGTGGGTTGGTTTGTTTCAGTTCACAGAGTACTCAAGATCTTTTGTAACAGCTGAGCTTCTGTTAAAAGGGAAATTCATTTCTGTGGAGAGATATGTCACTAGGATATTTCATCTCTTGAATCCTACTTAAACCTTCAAAATAAGGTTTAAATGGTATATAAATAACGCATTATCCTCCACCGCAATTCGAATTTCAACATTTTCTGAATTACCAGTTTTCTTTCCATTTTACAATGACTGAAGAACACCTAAGGTTAAAAATTAAGGTAAAGGAAGGATCATACGTAAATGGTGGCATTAGGGATTACTATTGGCATTACTGCATATCTAAGTAGGGAAAGACTAATACTTAATTTATATTATTTTAATTTATTAGGACTTCTGAACAGTGCTGAATATATGCATATCAATTCTGAAGTGATTTCTTACATGCAATGACATAAAATTCATCTTGTATAGTTAGGTCTACATATTTTTATTTTTTTAATAAATATTAATGAATGGCTTACTGAAACCAGTCAACAAATACAATTAAGACAGTCCCTTTTTCATTCTGTCCTTGTGAAATAGACCTTGAATCCTAATTTGATTTCCTAGCACTGCAAAGCATGCTAGTGCTGATAAAAAATTCACCTTCTGCATAGAATAAGGTTAGAGAGTAAATTTTAAAGTTTTCTGAAAGCTGTATTAAAGAGTTTTCTTGGTAAAATGTAGACAAACACACACCCCCTTCAAATTCAAATTTAAGTCATTTGGGCATGGTATACCTTTAGCTTTCTTGAATCATTTTGTCTAGACAATGCAAAAATTAAAACAAGAACAACAAAACTGAAGCGAAAAATCCTCTAAACAGAGCAAAAAAGACCAACCCCAAAGTCCTTTTCTGGTAGATGTCCAGGACTCACAATCTTATTTATCACAAAAAAAATTAAAATCTCTGAGTTTGCAATCTGAAATAGAAAAAAAATAAATACCTTCATTATATAATGTATTGATAACAATTAATTTAACTGACTCAGGAATTCAGGACTTTTTTTTAGGTATAGATGAAACAATTCAGCTTTCACTTTGTATTAAGTAAGGCAAATCTCAAGTAGTTTCATGCCTTCTGCTTTTCCTCATTTTTTTTTTTAATTTAAGCACAAGAAATGAAGTTAAAAGTTAACTGGCCATAGGGGAAAAAGTAGTAAATAAATAGCTACAAAATGCTTTCTGTTTTCAAGGACAAGAAGAAGATTCCTGTCTGGTCAAGGCAGTTAAATCTCCAAGGTTTTTTTAATAATAAAGGTAGGGCGGGGATGTTTCATGCCATCAAATAGGTTTGCTGATTAAAAATAAGTTAAAATCTATCCAGGTGCATTAGAAAAAAGGAGTGGGCTGAAAAACACAATACACAGTATTTTAAGAGCAGAGGAGAAACTATTTATGAAATTTCATGAAAAATGTACTTTATTGTCTTTTCTATCTTTCTGTGGGTTTGTATATTGCAGTGAGAAAAATGAAATAATTTTTTGTGTTCATTGGCAAGATTTGAGTGTATGAATCAAGTAAATTGGTCATTTCAAAATGACATGCTTACAGAAGTAACATTCTTTAAAATGAATATAGAATCTAACTTTGCATCCATTTTCAGTAACAAATTTTCAGGCGATGTAAACTGACTGCTTGAATAAATGAGCCCAAACTTAAATAATTATAAAATACGTCTAATTCATGGAATTAATTGTGTGTTTCTTCTTCAGCCTATTTTGTAGGCATATGAAAAGGAAGATTTAGAATGGACTGCAAGTTACCAACTCTCACCATGCATATTTTAGATTATCTGTTTCTAAACTTCAGCTATACTTGAATTAAGGCAGAAAAGTATATTTAAACTGTAGTTTACTTGATGTGAAAACCTAATGGAAACAGCCTGTTGTGGAACTATTTGGACACAGTATTGAAGAGTTATAAAGGTAAAGTTGGTATAGTCTGTGTAATTGTCTTCAGCTGCTGGAAGTCAGGCATCACCTATTCACTAAACTGCACTCTGACATTTACTGCATTTTACTGCATTTATGGTCCTCTGTAAAGAAAATCATATTATGAATATTATGTCCTGTTTTACAGGCTCCCATAACTGTAGATTGGGATGTGTAATGGATTCTTGTTACAGTACAATCCACATGTCTTGATCTTTTTCTCAAACACACTTTTTGTAACTCATTTTGCTACTTCCACAAAACTAACACTTTTTCTCATTAGGCCAAAGACAAAGGCTTTCATGGTTACAAACTTGTGAATTATCTCTCTGTCATACGTTGCTTCTCTGCTTTCATCGGCTTTTAAATAGCTTCTTTACTTCATCAATTCTGAAAAGTTTTCAGTGTCTTTGTGCTTTGCAGGTTCTCTGACCATGACTATGAATAAGAATGTGCCCTTGGACAGACTCCTAGCCATTCTTAAAAATAAGCAACAGTTTAAGAAGGAAAGGAATATGGTAGTATCAGCAAATGTAGCACCAAAATATTTTTTGCATAAGATAAATTCAATTGAATATCAACCTTGTAAAAATGTATGAGTTTGCCCAAGTTGACCTACTGTCAATATAATTCAAAAAAGACAAATAGCCTTCCGGACTATATATGTTTCCCTTGAAGGTCCTCAGCATTTTCATGTTACCTGTCTATTTCCTTGTCTCCTTTGTGTTTTAGTTATCAAACCTTGAATTAAAAATAATTTATTTTACTTGTGTTCCTCAATGTACTGCATCATCACATCTCGTACGTTCTGATTTTGAGAAGAAATCACTGTAAACAATTCATATCCCTACATAAATTAGAATCCAAGTGTTTATGCAGTAGAACAAGTATTTTAGGCATCACATCTCTCAAGCAATGTATATCCATCCATTGTACACTGGTAGAGACTGCAAACCACAGCAGAAATTAGGAATGCTAGATAATATGTCTCTATGAGATCTCATTCCTCAGAATTCATAAGTGAAATAAGCAAAACAAGAGACAGCAGAATAATCTTAAATTGCTAATGCTTTTATAGAATCAGAAGCTGTTTTAAAGCTCTAACTATAAAGCTCTTTTTTACCTTAAACCACTATATTTTGGAACAGAGATTATATTATAGGATTTGTATTAAAATTATGCCCATGTTAGTTTGATAACATTATAACTGCACTGCATTAACATGAGGTAAATAAACGGTATCCAAAAAAAATTGAGTCAATGTTTTCCACTGTCCCTGAGTCTCTCTGGTAAATAAAACAGGGCAGTGACTACTTGGTGGCCTCAAAGGCTAGCTCTGGTATTACAAACTTTACTTAAGCAGGTAAATTCTCTTACTTGCAAGCACAGGTACTGGTATGCAAAGTGTTTATTTGGAATCATCCTATCTTGAACCATGCCTGAATACTGTTTCTGAGCATGTTGCTTGGCTAAGTCAGATTAGGTCAGGAGCAATTACAATGGTTTAACAGTGCAGAGTATTGCATGCCAGTGCTTGCAAAGGAAATCGATCTCTGTCTGCTGACCATAAAAGAAATGCGAGGAAAAAAACCTGAACTTCAGCATTTCAGCAAGGTCATCTCAAATTAGGAAATTGAACTCTAAGTAATTTGTTGCACATAATATTTATCAACATTAATTTTTTTCTTTTTTTTATTTGTGGTTGTGTGTGCAGATATATATCTGTGCCAAATATTATTGTACAATGCAGTAACTGAATTGATTCACATATTGGTGAAATTGCAACCTTGTCTGACCATGGACTTTAACTTATAAGAGTAGAGAACATTCAAAGTATAACACTCTACAATATGAATAAATCCATGATCTTTATTCTCATTGTTAAAATATAAGATTTTAATTCTGTTCTCTAGCAGCTATTAGAATCTATTTAGCTATACATTTTTAAGAAGTGCTTATGTTGCATGTTTTACAGTAAATATCTCTTTGTGAAACTATCCAAAGAAATATGTCAAGGTCATAAAAGCTTTAGTGTTTTTGATGTTCTGAATTCTGCTTGATTTATCATTCTGTTCCTGATTATAATAGTTGTCATCCTTTTTATTTTATTGAGCTTTGTGATTGATTTTCCCTTCTTTTGTCTGTCTGTAATGTTACTAGCCTTCTATTGTATGACTTTTTTTGCAAATGCTTATCTGCAATAACTACTTGGAAACAAGTACCACACAAACCTTCATCATAAGTTTGGTAAAGCTGTATTAATAGATACGTGCTCATATGACATCCTCTAACAGAATTATAAGCTTTGAATCAAAGCCACTATCAATACTCCCACATAGTCCATAAGTATATCATAACCTTAGATATCGACTTGTTCTGGGGGAAAAAAAAAGAAAAAAAGAAACATGCTTCCCAAAAGATTTGTCATATTTCCTTTATGTGTTCTATCAAAACATCTTCTGTTCCTGTTGTAAGAACTTCAGTATGTACAATGTTTGTATTAAAGTTGTTTTGATTTCAATTTAATTGAATAATTATAAATTTTTATATTGTGGTTCCAAGAAAAGTTTTACCATGCCTAATTCTGAGTATCATTATTTTCTTTGAATGGAGACATGAATAAATTAGCTATGTCCAATGCTATGTGCAGAAGACATACACACATGGAAGAGGAAGAATTCACTAAGCCGTATTACTTCAAGCATAGCTTCCCATGTCAGGTTGCCATATGAACCAGATTTGAAGTAAGAGCAGCTGGAGTTAAATGAGTAGCTATAACTATGTAAAAAGCAGTGGGGAAGAATCACTAAATACTTTTAATTCAGTAGCCGTAGCCATTTTTAATAATTTTTCCACTTTTTAAGTTTTAATTAATAATAGCAATGAGGATTACTTTTTACAGCTATTCCACCCCTGGTTTGAGAGCACTCACTTTGAACTATCTCACAGCAGACAGATATAGTATTCAAGCTATTTTGAGAATACTTGCACAGACACATTAATGGGAAATTAATTCAGCAAATACATTTCTTGTTTAGGGAGAAAATGTTCATTTATTTATTTATGTACATTTAAACCAGCTGCTGAAACTATATTAGTTCTTTGTATATTAGATATACAACTTTCTGAAGCCTCTTTTTTGCAAACCAGATTATATTGTGCTGCAGGTAAACATGTATTTCAATGTGGGATTACTCTCTAATTTGATATTAGTAAGTTTTATTTGAATTGTCTTTGACTATCATATGATACATTTTTTTCTCCCTTATAGACAATGAAACAGGCTAACATATGGGTCCAAATTTTAACAGAAAAAAAAAGAGTGTTATATTACTTTAAATTTCTCATCAACCTTTCTTTTAATATATACCTGCTATCTTCAAATGTATGGACAGTACACAAAATAAATAAGTCTGTATATTATAAAACGCTGGTAATAAATCTCAAATTGCTGTCTAGTGATATAAGAACAGCAAAAGTACTTAAAAAATTCACAGGTATAATGTGAGCCACTGAAAAGAAAAAGCTGCTAGAGCGATCAAAAGAAAGTCTTCAATTGTTCCATGCTCCTCTGAGGTACATTTCACTTTTTTATTTGTTACTTTGGTTGGATAAAAAAATTAAACCTAGGACTAACCTCATGATGTTCAAGAAGGCAAAATGCATGGTCCTGTACCTGAGTCAGGGCAACCCTGTGTGTTGATACAGGCTGGGGGACAAAGAGATTGAGAGCAGTCCTGAAGAGAAGGACATGGGTGTTCTGGTGGATAAGAAGCTGGACATGAGCTGGCAATGTGTGGTTGCAGCCCAGAAGGCCAACCTTATCCTGGGCTGCATCAAAAGAAGTGTGACCAGCAGGACAAGGGAGGTGATTCTACTCCTCTACTCTGCTCTGGTGAGACTACACCTGGAATAGTGTGTCCTGCTCTGGAGCCCTCAGCACAGGAAAAACATAGATCTGTTGGAACAGGTCCAGAGGAGGGCTACAAAAAATTATCAAAGGCCTGAAATGCCTCTCTTATTAAGAGAGGCTGAGACAGTTGGGATTGATTAGCTTGGAGAAGACTCTGAGGAAACTTTATTGTGGCTTTTCAATACTTAAAAGGGGCTTATAAGAAAAATGATGAAAAACTTATTAGCAGGGCCTGTAGCAATAGGAAAAGTGGTAATGGTTTTAAACTAAAAAAGGAGAAGTTTAGACTAGATATCAGGAAGAAATTCTTTTCACTGAGGTTGGTGAAAGACTGAAGCAGGCTGTCCAGAGAGGTGGCAGATTCTCCATCCCTCGAAGTGTTCAAGGCCGGGTTGGATGAGGCTCTGTGTAACCTGATCTAGTTGAAGATGTTTCTGTTCACTGCAAGGGCATTGGACTAGATGACTTTCATGGTCCTTTCCAATCCAAACTATTCTATGATTCTATGACTATGATTCTGTAAGTAATGTATATGAAATGCATCTACTGATATTCCCAGACATAATGCTTACAAATTGTCTGACTATAGCATCTGTTGTTGAATTTTGTTTTTTTCTAAAACATTAAAAACACTACTGAATTTATTCTGAACAAATGAGATAAATTAAGATAGTAAAAGTGATGAAAAGAAGTTTTCATATCTGTGTAATACCTGCTACTACTTTGTATGATAACATGACAATCTATGGTGTGGACTAAATCTGAGTCATATGAAGTAGAATGATGCAGCAAAACGCTGGGAGCTGAGTCTCCTCAGTGCTAGGGATTACACTGATTCCCCAGTGCAGGAACCACAAATTCCACTTTCCAAAGACATGTTTATATTGACAAGATATACTTCCAGGTCACTATATAAAACCTTGTGGGGACAGGAGGACATTAGTTAGCATTCTGTCTCCTTCTGTCCATTCTTGCTAAAGAAAACACTGGAAAGACCGTTAGTGTTCGTTGTATAAAGCTGAGGGATTCATCTTACCTAAGTCTATTTGAAATTCATACTAGTTGTCTTGTCTTTACTGAAATCATGGGAGGCCTCAATGGGATGCACTGTGACATGCTGTAAAGCCTTAGCACCTCTATTGTCTGCACTGGTACACTGGCGGAACACACCGCAGATCTAAATTCACCTGTACCCATTTCTTTGTAATGAAAACTGGGGTATGTTTGTTGAGGAAAAGCAACAGAGAAGGATTTGTATTCCCTCAGAAGCTAGCCTAAGTGAGAGCAAAACCAAGCACACATCCAGACCTGTGAATCTGGAAATGCTTAGAGGTGCCATATCACAGACATAACTTCCCACAGTTGTTTTAGTTCAATTTTAGAATCGGCACTGGATAAGTATCCTTAAACAGAAGCCAGCTTTTTTTCAGGGGGTCGTGATTTTTTGTGTTTGTTTGATTGTTTGTTTTTATTTTTTCTCTAAAGCTCAAGACAGCTTAACAGAAATAAACAGATGAAGCAACAGGAATTTCTGGAGTTTAGAATGAGTAAAGGAAGTAAAGGAAGGAAAAAACTTTCTACTACTTCCTTCAACAAATACACATGTACATGTGTCATATAATCGTTTCAGGATCATGAAAGTCAGAGGGTTTAGAGTCCCTTTAATCTTGTTGTTCCCTTATTTTTACTAAGCATGAGCTTTGGACGGTTCTAAATTGCAACATGCATTTCAAAGAAGTAAACTACCATTTTTATGTAGTTTAGGTTCCATTTGCAGCTCAGAATTCCCCAGTAATGGGAAAAAGAGAGAGGCTATCTTTGATCCCTTAAATTGTAGTTAGCAAATTGGCAAGTTTAATTCAAATAACGACAGAACTATGTTCAGTGATTTTTTGGATTAACTGAAAACTGAACTTCAATTATACTTTTTTTGAAAATTTTCACTTAATAATGAGCATATATGCAGTTTTCATTTTGAGTGTTAAGGATAAGTGTGAGCTATTTTTTTATGCTGTTCTTTTTTTTTTTAAAAAAAAAAAGCTCTTTCCTCAAGATTGAATTTATCAATTAAACTTGTTTTCCTACTAACATTTTAAATAGATTTTCCTGAAAACATTATGAAAGTATTACTGCTAAAATTCACAGATGTTCTGTTAAAAGTAACACACCCTTGCTCACCATTAGTGGAGTTCTATACAGTTATTACTGTTGTGTCATTTGAATGAGATGTTACAATAACACCAAATTTATCTGGTTATTAGTGTTTACCTAAGTACTTTTAATACAACCAAAGATTCACTTTGGTGTCCATGACATATATTTAGTTTCTTTAATGTCAAAAAAATGTTTTTTCAAATTTTATGCCATCAGCTCACTGATGTAATATAATGCAAATATATTTTTTCCTTGCTTTTAATTTGTTTTTTTTTTTACTTTTTTGAGCTTTGAATTACATCATTGTTATTTACCAGATAGCTCATGGAGACAGACAAGGTAAAGAAAGGCAAAGTTTTGTAAAAATCATTATGTTGAGTTCATTTACTAGAAAAGAAAATGTATGCATGTCCTTGGTAAATAATGAAATGATAATTAATTTTTCAGTCCACCATCTGATACTCAGCAATTGTCAAAAAGTGTATTTGTTACTCAAGTGGAAGTATTAGATTGCGTGTGTCTTGTCATGCTCCAGCCTCAGCCGTAGAGAAAACTATACAAGTTCATGGCTGTTTACTTTCCTCTGTTTTCCATGGAGTAAGAGAAAAATATGTCTGATGCAACAGAAGAAAACTGATAGCCTAAAACTTGAAGGAAATATATGTTTACTGTCATTTTCCCACTCTGGACTTGCACAATCAAATCTCAGAGCCTGGCAGAAGGCTGTCTACAATATTACAGGCTACTGGAGTGCCTTGAAAGCTATGACCTGATGTTATACACCCATTGGTGTAAAAAAAGTTACACCAAATGGTGAATATTCTGGAATTCCAGAGAACATCAATATGGGGTTGATAATCTTGAACATGTGAGGCAAGCAGTTTTGAGAGCTTGAGATCTTTTTAAATGCATATATCTATGTCTATCAGCATTAGCTGTATAGTAAGACAGTACCTGCAGGTGAGATGAAGGTAGAATGAATTCCAGACCTGACTAAGACTCATTGCATATTTTTGACCAGCTAATAATAGGAAAATTAATCCAATCATAAAAGATCATATTCCGCAATTTCATTGGATGTATCTGGGACGAAAATATCTTGACATTCAGGTGGTTGTTCTTACATGTTAATTGCAAGCCTGAAGAGCATGATGAAATGATATCTGGGGAAATGTCTTCTGAATATGCAGGCAACAACAAAAAAAAAGAAGCAGAAGTATTTTAATGCAATTAATTTGATACCTGTATCTGTATTCACATGATATGTAAACGATACCTTTCTTATTAGGAAAAACAATAAGAAAACCAATAAGACCTCAATCCATCCGATTATATTAAAAAACCCATATTTTATTTTATGTTATTAAAGAAGCAAATCCAATTAAAGAGACCTGTAAACTAACACATTAACCTAGTCAATTAACACTGGACAACAATATCTTATCTGCGGAAGGTAACCAACCAACCTGAAGATAACATCCTCATCTGTATGCCTCGATCTTACAGCTGATGACAAAAGATAGTACTGATAGAAAAAGACTAGAAATTTACTCTGCCATTGTCAATCTGGCTGTGAAGAAAAAAAAAATAAGTAAATTTGTCCCAATTTTTTCAGTCACCAGATGGGGTAATTGGAAAAATATCCAGAATTTATAAAAAACTACAGTCCTTCACTAAATCTAAGGGCTGTTAATCTGAGCGTGAACATTAGTCTAGAAGAGCATTTTGCTCAGTTTAGATGCAGGGGTACTCCAAGCTAGCAGTCACCACAGAGCAATGGAGAATACCTAGAACTAGTGGGAGCATGTGACAGTACATCTACTCTAAAAGGCAGACTGATCGTGATGTCGTAGTTATTATGCCTTGGATCAATCCCAGAGGGCTAAAATATGGGTTTCATACCAGACTTAGTTAAATGGAAGATATGTGAAGAAGGTACAATAAGCATACCTGAATCACTGTGTCACACTTTTTTGTTATGCATTAATTTTAACTAAAAGGCAAATGGCATTCAAATCCTGTTGTTTCAAGAGACACATGGTTATGATAAACTATATTGGTTTCTTTGTGTGAAAAACCTTGATTGGTGTGACATACTCTTTCTTGATTTGAGTAAATTACTGGAAGTGCATCAGTTTGCACATCTGGGTACTTGGCCCGAAATGCATGGAAATGTAGGTATTATGACACACTTTTTCCTCCATACCTTGTAAATTTCGTTAAGCTACTTTGTTCCAGATCTTTCAGCAATAGGTATTAAAGGATACAAGTACTACAGCAATGAACTATATCAAAGTATATCTGTTGAACATCTGTCCCCTTATTTCTTCTGACAAAGATAATTGTGTTTCTCTTCCTATACCACGTCCTTCCTGCCCCTGCCTCCTTGGGACTGGACTGTTGCCATGCATAGTGAATAGTGACACATAAGCACATTTTTTGTTTCAATAGATTTGTGTAGTTAAGTACATGACCTGTGATCCAGAGCTGAGAAAAAAGGAATTAAACACTGATTTCTAAGTGCCCTGTAAGATAAATCAGCCATCACTTCAGGACTCAGCCAACACAGATACTTTTGTTTGTACTTATCACTTCAGTTTGTTTGAGTATTGTGTTAATAGTTTATATTAGTTTTTGATGTCTGTGTACTGTTGGCATTTTCACAAAATGAGAAATGATGTAGTTCTGCACTCTCTTTTACATAGCTGCAGTTTTCATTTAAAGCAATGAAGTGCTACTTATCATAAGAGATAGACATTAAGAATTTGATTCTCCTGTCACTTACAACAGGTTTTACACTAAGGTAAAAGCCTTCTTTTCAGAAAGTTTCTTAATAGTTTGTATTACTCTTACAGTTCAGTCCTCCTGGTGCTTTTGAAAGCATTCTCACAGACCTGACCAGCGTTACCTTCATATGTAAAGACAGTCAATAGTAAAAAAATCCTTTGCTGAATCAGTCTTTGGGAAACAAACAATATTTTTTTTTCACGTTAATAGTGTTTATGGCAGTGTAGTCAGAAGCTGGAAATGTGCTATGTAATTTATTATGACATAAAAAGTAAACTACAGTAAAGTAGGAAACTGTGTTTAATTATTTATGTTGCATATAAAACATACTGTCTTGCATCAATTCAATAAGTGAACTGTTGTGATAAAAATAATCTAAGGACTTATCAGCTTACTGATATACTGACTTTAAATTTTATAAGTCGTAATAAATTTTAAATAAATATAATGAGAAAAGTATTTCCAAAATAACAGAGAAGATATTTTTTGTTGGAAATCTTGCCAGTTAAGATATGGAAGAGGGTACCACCTTTTAAAACAGAGTTGTTTGTAGCACTTTGATAATAATTTACTAATTCAATAATATGGCTTTAACTATTTTTATTAATATTAATTTAAGTAATTTAATTTCAGTGTTGTTTTTTTTTCTTCTGATTTCTTTGCTATCTGTATTTAAGTCTGTAAAAGCACCATCTCTAAGAGTGAGAAGAAAACTTCATTTTCACGTTATATCAGTTCAGGGAATTTCCATTGTATATACATAACAACCTCTTCATGTTTTTTGTGCAATGCTGAGCTACACCTCATTTTGGACAACTTCCACAGAAGTGCAGGTAAAACTCTCCACATAATCTTCTTGTTGATTTTAGCATACTTTTGTTCTAGTTTTACAATCTGTATTTGTGCATTTGAGTCAGTAGTATCTTTATGTTGGGTTCTGTCTAACCCTCATGGTGCTTATATGTATTGCTGCCTAATAGCTTGGCTGTGATTCAGTACTGACTGAAGACTTGGTGTTGGTGACCTCCTAAACGTCAGTCTAAGTTTCCAGCCTACATAATAATGATTCTGTGATCCTGCTCCTTGGTGTTGAGAGTAGTGGAACAGCACACATGGCTTAACTGTCTCCTGTCTTCACTGAAATAAGTTTGACCCATAAAGTCTAATGAGTCTCTGACTCATGCTATAGCCCATACCACGCTTGAACATTATGTGGAAGACAGTTGTTTTCTGAAGACTAAAACCTTGATAACCATGGGCAAATACGGAACCGGTATAGACAGTTGCATGTTCAACACAGTGCTACAGACTTTTGGTATAGATGTAATGTCTACTGCCAAGGCCATATAAACACACATTGAAAAATGTGAGGAATAGGGGACAAGACAGTAAAAATGTAACAGATTTCTGAAGTGGTATTTAAACTGGAATTTCCAGTCTAGATTAATGGCATTGATAATGATCACCTTACCCTAAATAAGAACCAGTAACCTTGAGAACAAACAACTAAGTAAAAAACTTTACATATTGAACTGCTTTCTTAAAAAGAAAATGAAGTGTGCCTCTTATGCAGTTGTATTGAAGACTAGCAATACAAAAGTTTTTAAAAAAATGTAAGATTAAAACCAATATTAAAATGTTAGGAATATTGTTTTCTTCTTTTATTAAATCCTAAAAGTAATACCTTAATTACCTCAGTTCCAGTAATCAAGGAGAGTTTTGAGAGCTTTGCTTTAACACACCAATAACTTAATTTTTGAATCCCTAACTGACTGTCCACTACGAAATTTAAATAAATATTCCTGAAAGAAAAAGTGGTAAAAAGAAATGGTGGACATCTGAATATTTGGAGTTTCCATTAGCCAAATATTTCTTGCTGGGTTTCTGTGAGAGTTTTAATTAAATCCAAGTAATTAAGCTGGTATTTTCCTTCTTTTGTACTTCTCTTTGCTTTCAATTTTTGCATAGACGGACAGGTCCCTTCAAGGGGAAGAAAAAATGGAAAACCTTAAAGACAACAAAAAATAAATTTCTTTTACAGTTACATGCATATATTTGCTCAATTTTTATTTCTTGCCTGTAGAAATGAAAGCCATTCAGTAGTAGCTCAATAACTGCAGAGAAAAAACCCCTGACCTTTAAAGAGCAAAGTATAACTTCTTTGGTAATTACAATTAAACACAGTAAAGCCCATGTTAATATTAACTGCCTAGCTGGAAGCGACTCTTAACTGTGGTCTGTGGGACCTTTGTTGTTATCCTGAGGAGGGCTGGCTGCAGTCACATAGTCTTGGCCAGATTCTGTAAGTCATATCAACAGCTGCCATATCATATCAGCTAAATCATATCAACACAATCAATGGATCAATTGAGGACATGCTAAATGTTTGTCCTTTTGCAGACATTTATTCTTGCTGCTATAGGAGTGTTATGTGCTTATAACCAAGATGAAGAGAGTATAATATCACTAAAAGTTGGGTGGTAACAATTGTTTTTCCAGCAATCCCATAAAGTTTCAGTACACATTAGGAAAAATTTTTATCTCATCCATAATAGCACGCATATAAACCAAACATCAGGCATTGACAAAACTGATAAAAGTACCATTTTCAAGACTGATTATCTGATTTTGGGGGTACTTATATAATCACTAATACTCCACCATATATGTTTGCATAAAATATATATGCTGTGTTAATTTTTAAAATATTTTAAAGTTATCTTTCAATGTTATTGTCTTCTTAAGCGAGGCATTGAATCTGTTGTTGCAACGTAGAGGTTTTAGGAATGACAACTACAACCAAAAAACCCCAAGAAAATGATTAGAAGATGCGTTGGTATGAAGTATTCCAATATAAAAATGTGGATTTTCAAAACCGTTTTGATTTAAGCATTGTTCTAAGCTCTTTGGAGTGTTTTGCTTTAGAAATTACTGTTACTTTCCTGGTCCTCTGTGTTTTACGAACCGTTAGCAGTTATCTGTTTCATCCACATGCATTCCCATTCAATACTGTTTTAGCATTTAGAAGGTGATTTCATGAGGGTGTGCAACCTCTAAGCTTTTATCAACACGTTTATGAGGTGTGCTTTTGCAAAGCCTGTCTGACTGCTACTGGCTTTTTGACAGCTGTTTCACTAGTCATGTTGGTTACTTGTTAGCCCATGCCAGTTTGTCTTCTGTAGGTTCAGTTTGTCTGCAAGAAAATCATTCTTCATTGGTTAAATAAACTCTTGAAAAGTCTTTACCACTTAGGAGATACCCAGAATTTACTATCACTTAAAAATGAATATTTCAGAATAAAAAATAGAATAACTTCAGCCAGGGGATCTTTCAACCCTGAAATTCTTGTTTGCAGATCATGTGAAGCTTCTGTAGCCAAGTTTCTGACTGTATGTTTTGGACTCTGTGAAAACTGAAAAATATTCTACGTTAGTATAATTCCACATTAACGGCAAGAATTTGGCCACAAGATAGGGCCAGATAGAATGAATGCCTGCTGTTGAAATAGAAATTTGTGGATCACAAAAAGATGGAATGAGTAGTGGTGTTTCTTTTATTTTTTTAATTTTGGCTTTTGTAGATTTGTTGACTTGTTCATTTTTTTTCCTCAAGAGATATTAAAATTCTTATGCATTTTTTAAAAAAAGTAAAATTCTGCTATTCACTAAAGAGGTTTTCTTCACTAATTTTTTTTTAATTCAGTTAGTAGGGATGAATCATACGACTCAGCTTTAGATATCTGAAGAGTCAGAAATCTAAACTTGCCACAATATAGTTGCATACTTGTCTGAACCGCTCTCCACCTGAAGACAGTATAGTTGTCATGCATATATCTACAGTGCCAGGGTATTTTCATAGACCACACTGAAAGTTCTACTCTGAGTATATTCTTCTAGCTTGACTGATTGGATAGAACAAATAATATGAAAGCAGATAACTGTAGCTAGTATATTTATTGTTTAGTGTTATTAACTTATTTTTAATTCAATTTTCTCTTGTAGTGTCTCATAAAAAAAGAAGGTACTTTTTAGAGTTGTATGTTTTTGTTTTACAACTCTCCGTTTACATACTAACATGAATCTTACTGAAAAA